>OW388293.1:72820382-73519053 GCA_936450465.1 Gibbula magus | reverse complement strand
TTTGAGGTTAGAAAAGTAAAACTTCTTATCACTGAGTAGGAATTCGTTTGTTCGTCTAAAATACATAACATTGATATGGTATTTCACACGTTATTAGTATTTGGCATCTCTCTCAACCACAATTAACTATCAATGAACGTCAATCCCCCACAAAACAATACATCCACAAATTTGTATTTGATTAAAGTTATTTGAATGAGTAGACCTTTGGTCATTTGCATTCATTTGCTCATATTACATTGTTCTTTTATGATAAAACACAGTAAGTATTGGATCCGTTTAATGAGTAGAATTCAGTTGTTTATGGGTATCTAAGAAAGCAGTTTGATATAAATATCCAACCATGAACCCATACACTTAACCAAGGCAATAATATTGTATTTGTGGCGTTTGTCAAGAATCATTCACAAATAAAACGTAAGAAATGTACATTTAGTACTATACCGTAACATGTTTGAAGGGGTATTGAAACACCAAAAAAAACTAAAATACCAAAGTAAAAATAAACATTTTGAAATACATTTCCATACTCAATTATTATCCCTTTAAACTATTTTCAACTCAGTTTTGTAACGCCATCGGAAACTTTGTCTTGAAACCACTAGATCAGTAGCGCGGAACAATAAGCTTGAGTAACTCACGTTCGTTCACACTGTTGTCAATTATTCTAAAGTATATGGACTGGTTGTTGGTGGTCCTTTGCATGAACTGATAAAATACAATCACAGAGGCCGCACAAGAGCTACATAAGAGACAGACGTGTGTACATCAGTGTCGCAATATATTGTTTATATACGTAGACGTATATACAAAAACTTAAAACACCGGCTGTTGTACATGACTAGACAGTTTTCGTTCATTGGGAACCACTTGTTATACTCGTGTATCAATGATACCGGAACATGCGTGATTAGCAGGGTATTCAAAGCACTGTCGTGGAGCTTCTCTAACTTCATGATACTGCGTAATTAAACACTGGTTTTTATATCGTCAACCTAATCTTATAGTTCTTTAATTGTTACAAACATGACAAATCAAAAGTTACGTATTCATTGCGGTATAGTATGAAAATCAGCGTGTATATAGATTACACTATTGACCAATTGTGAGCGCACGAATATGAAATATAAGCATATTTGAAAACGTGCATACTATTAATTTTATTACATTTGTTTCGTATTGATAAGTATCAACACTTATACATGAGTGTAAATACGTCTGTGACAATGCCATTAAAACCCTATTTCAACAAAGGTGAAGATGATTATATGTAAGTGTCACACAAAAACTGACTTATGGGGCCCTATAAAACATAGTATACAAAATAATAAACACATATTTAAAACGAAATACCATAGGATAATGTCAATAACCAAGGGAGACAGTATGAAATATACATGTACACCTATAGGCTCATTCATGTAACATTACTGGAGTTGGTATAAATCCTTATATATGATTAATAATACTATATTATATTAGATATTATGAACCGTTGTGGCTACGGATTTTGTATGGTGGTTTATTGGACAGTATAGAATACAGCCTTATAGAATGAAGGTAAATGTTTCTAAATCCCTATGTGTGACGTAGGTTGAAAACTTTCAATTGGACATCGAAGGGTTATTGTTTCAAATATTTCTTAACTCATGGAAATAATTAGGCTGATGATGGTGCATTCCATTTGAGACCAAAAATATAACAAAATGTTTTCGATAGCCTTGACAGTTATTAGCTAGTGATAGACTTCTCATGTTCATCACATGCATACTGAAATATTGAACAAACACCACTTTTCATTCGATATAAACATATTAAAAGAAAAAGCATGGATTGATTGTGACAAATTAAGTTACAAAATTAATTTATTACGTCAATACAATGATTTATAACGGTCTTCGATGATATGTGATGGTGCGTCACCCTTCAGTGGCCATGGGAATTCGCGTATCTATACAGAGGACGGGGATAACCATAAACTAATTAACTGACCCTCACTTAAGTGTTTGTGTATTAACCTTTCAACATACCACTTCTTCCAGACTATTAGGGATGGGTAAATACTTTGACACCTTCAAATGTTCTTATCGATCTAACGCACAATTATTATATAACATTTGACATTAGGAAGACAGTAATGAAACTTCAATTGTCATGTGCAGTAACAGATTGTGAAGTATTAACACTCAGTCGATAATCGTATCGACGTTTAAACGCAATCATAAATAATAATAATAAGAATCTAGCCGTAAAAGCATTGATTAAACATCGTATTCATCATAAAATATATATTGCCGTCACACATCCAACGAAAGTCATTTTAGTTTGTGCATATTTAGATAATTATAATCTACAATGTATATGAGAAATAAATGAATATTCAAAACAAAGTACATGTAGTGTAAAATTTAAGAATCGACGGAATACTTAATTATCATATTCTATAACATGCAGACACAATTTGGAAATTGCATAGTTACTGGACATGGATTTTGATTTCTCAGTATGGTATAATAAATGTAATTTGTGATGGGATATTTGAAATGAATCAAGTCAATTCAATTCTTTATTATTTATAAGTTGTATCAGTGTATACAGTACAGTATTTTAGTATCTAATTGCCATCACTCATCCTGTGAGGAGCGAAGTCGCGCTATTAACGAGTTAAATACATGTATGCAAGCCTGGATATACTAGGATATGTGTGTATTGCAAGGGGGCAATCTGTACGGCTATTACCATAAACCAATTTACGGATGTGTATTGTCGCCAATACTGTTAATTCAATCTGAATAAATTTACACGCCTGTAGTTGACTCAGAGATATATTCAAGTGGTCACTGGAATGTTCAGGAGATACGGTTCACTGACTTCATGGATAAACCCTAAAGTTTCTGAGATTTTTGAAAAAGTGGTATATATTTATTTTGATTTCATTTGAATGCAAACCGGAGAGCATATTGGTTGAAGGCCTATTCAAATTTGATAATTCTGAGGGAAGGAAAATTGTGTGACAAAAGGCTATTCGTAAATATTGTCCATCAAAATCGTAAGACGTCTTGTATAAAACAGTGTATCGTCTTGAGAGACCAGCCGAAATTGTAAACAAATCAAATGATTAAGAACATGTTTAATGTAGATTTTGCATACGCCTCTTCACTGCTGTCAACAATCTAAAAGTGAGTGGGTCATCTCAAGATCTAAATTGGAGACTAATTTCAAGATTAAATAGATAGTGTTCGGATAATGCAAAATTGGTGACTCGATGTTAAAATACAATAATTAATCTTATCTTAAATATATAAATAATCGAAAATGTATTTAATATGTTTACTTGCATCCCCGACAGTATTTTTAGTATTTATTGTTATAGGGGAATTGTTATAACAGTCGCGTAAAACGTAACGCTTTTCAATATCCATCCAGTGGTTCTTGAACATAAATATTGGTTACTAGTAGATGAAGGAGAATGAGTTCTATGGATATACAACTTCTTTAATGCAGGAGTGCGACGTTTCGATGTAGCTTGATAACAGTTTTAGAAACTCGTTCTCCTTCATATATATATATTGAAATAGATTTTAAAATTTTACAAAATTAAGAAAACAATATGTATTGATGACAGCATATTAACATCTTGTTTGCAAATCCTTTTCTATTTACTGAATAAGATATGTTAAACTATATCCCATAATATTGACATGAATTTGATTATCCGTGAATCGGTATTATGTTTTAAACATATTTATTCATGTTAATTATACATGAATGAGGACATGCAAATAAGCCAAAGGTCCTCGTCAAGATACAATACATACAATATAAATACGGATGGCATCATGAATACACACACGCACAGTTCATACAGTGATTGCAATGTCAGAACAGTAATGAATTATTAGATCGGTATTATATAGTATAACAGATATCCACTTGTGTAACTACGTTTAACTTTTCATAGAATACATTATGACAAAGCTAAAGTTGACTTCCCAGATAAACCGTTACCAGATGTTGATTATATCAGTTGACATAAATAAGGCAAGTGGCCCAGATACACTTAGTAATAAGTTCACCAAGCTAGCTGCATAATCAATTTCCTTGCCCCATATATTTACATTTACATAAATCATTGTGTGGGTATATATTTCCTTCCTCATGGAAAGAAGTTTCTGTATATCATTTGCACAAGAAAGGCAGTGTAAATGAATTTCAAAATTATAGACCTGTAGTATTTCCTTCCTGTATTTGAAAGATGAGTTTTCAAACAGTGTTCAACTTTTTTCGAGACAAAAATGTCAGGGTTTATGCCAGGTGATAGTAATGCATATCAACTTACATACCTCTATGACATCATAGCAAACGTTTTAGACAATTATTATGTTAATGGATTTAATTTGAAAACCGTTCTTTAAGGTAAAAATTACTTATCTGATGAGACTAACTTAAAAATTGTGGATTCTGTTTGCACATTTATTGACTTAAGTAAACGTTTCTAAATTTAGAAAGCACGTGAAGTTTAACCAAATGTCATATTTTTTAGCATGCAACAGCATACATTTCTTATTTATTATTATTATTTATTTCCAAAAAGAAATCTGGATTGGCGAACAAGCCATAGGCTTATTTCAACACCGCTCCAGTACAATGAAAGCAAAAGCTGGACGCAGAAACAATATATATGGAATAATTTCTAAGCAAAAGACAAATCAGTTTATCCTCGAATCTGTCTATAATTTTATTCAAGAGTCACTAACATTTAAATCATCCTATTCAGCATGTGTCTTTTTAGATATTTCCCAATTAGTGTTTTGCTTTTTGCCTTTGTGTAATCATTTGATCACTGATTTTGTACATTGATCTTGAATTGTTATATTTTGTAGAGCGGCACTACATAAGCCAATAAGTCGAAGTATCATCCTTTCAGTGCATTACTGTTTTACCTAAATGGTTCTTTAACTAATTTCCTTGTGAAATCAAATGTTGTAAATTACTGTTATTCTATTACATGTATTCATCTTTATTTAATGTTGTGCTTTCTCAGTTTTGATGAATGAATATGTATTATGTACTGGAGAGGTATTTATAAAGGTGTAATGTATGTGGTTTAAACATATTTATTCATGAAGAATGTGGTTTGGTAAAAAGCAAACTGTTGCTTATATTAACACACGAGAACTGGACATAAAAACAACCAGCTATAACATAATCATATGGTTTAAACTCATTATTATTCAATAAAGAACCTGTGCACATGATTGTTGTTTATGAACATTCTCTACATGTGTAATGTATACATTCATTCTGCTTCGAATCACTACCCGCTCATACATTTTATTGCATCAACATGTATAAATTACTCTGTATGACACATTAATAAACAATACATCTCTCCTCATTTTGAGTGAGACGCTCAGGGTTCATTCATCCATAACAAGGCTACTGGTCACGCATTTAGCATTCCCGGCTAAGAACCTTTTGATCAAAGGGGATCACAGCAGGAGGGCTAATTAGTGTCACAGTGTGTATCTGCTCTGCTCTGGTATGGATAACGCTGTTAAAGGTCCCACCCTAGTCTAAATGATTTTTATACATTCTTTAGGGAAATAAACGAGAATGGCCACTCAGATGACGATGTCCCACCTGAAACCGAATTTATGTCATATGATAATGAATGTTTAAATTGTGATATTACTATCCAAGAAATCGAGAAAGCTGTTAAATCTCTGAAACGATGTAAAAGCAGCGGTGTAGATTTAATTGAGAACGAATACCTCGTAGATACTTTTGAGATTATGGGATCATTCTACGTCTCTTTCTTTAATTTAATATTAGCGTCTGGTCAAATCCCTGAATCCTGGCTAACAGGTGTTATAAGGCCCATCTATAAAAAGAAAGGTGATCCAGCTAACCCCAACTCGTATCGACCCACAACTATTCTCAGCTGCTTTGGAAAACTATTTACGTCAGTCTTAAATAGGAGACTGAATACATTCCTGGAATCAAATGATATATTATCACAGGCACAAGCAGGTTTTAGGGAACATTTCTCAACAATTGATAATATCTTTGCACTCCATATTTTATCTCAAATTCTTAAGAATTCCGAAAAGAAATTATACTGTGCGTTTATCGATTTTACTAAAGCGTTTGATAACGTTTGGAGAGTTGGTCTCTGGCATAAATTGTTAATGTATAATATTGATGGAAAATTCTTTAACTTAGTCCGAAATATGTATAGCAATATAAAGTCGTGCGTCAAGGTAGATGATATTCACTCTGAATATTTCTTTAGTTACCGTGGTGTTCGCCAAGGAGAAAATCTTTCCCCTCTCTTATTCTCGATTTTCCTTAATGATCTAGAAGATTTTTTGAGTCAGCAAGGGTGTGAGGGTGTGACAATCGACAGCAGTAATGCTGATTATATTGATATATGTATTAAGCTATTCATACTTTTATATGCTGACGATACTGTCCTTCTGGGAGAAACTCCCCTTAAACTTCAATCTTCATTAGATAGCTTTCGTCAGTATTGTGAACAATGGAAATTGGATGTAAATATCTCTAAAACTAAGATTGTAATATTTGGAGGAGGTGTAGCAGCCAAATTATCCTTCCACTTTGGAGATCAATCTATTGAAATCTCAGACTGTTACACTTATCTTGGAATAAATTTTCATAGGAATAGAAGAATGATTATTGCAATGAAAACCCTTGTAACGAGCGCAACAAAGGCTATGTTTGCTCTTCTTAAGAGATCACGTAATGTTTATTTACCTCTAGACTCTCTTCTTAAAGCTTTTGATGTGATGATTCTCCCAATTTTAACATACGGCTCTGAAGTATGGGGGTATGAAAACCTAGACATTATTGAAAAAGTTCATCTAAAATTTTTGAAGTTAGCAGCAGGTTTACGACCATCAACACCCAACTTCATGGTTTATGGTGAGCTCGGAAGATTCCCCCTGAAAATTGATGTAGCCCTAAAAATGATAAAATTTTGGTATAAACTAGAAACAACTGATATCCCAACGAAATACTCATCAAACCTATCTAGACTTTTGAAATATAATGATTCCCTTAATGTTTGTAATCCCTGGTTCTGTTTTATCAAAACGCTTTTTAATCATTGTGGACTGACAAATTTATTTTATAACCCCATGTGTTACTCAATTAACTATATTGTAATATTAGTAGAGCGTGTATTAAAAGATCAATTCATACAGAGATGGCAATGCGATGTCTCCAGCAGCTCTAAAGGATACTATTATAAGTTTTTTAAACACTCAATATCTTTTGAACCATACCTTTTATTATCTAAATCTATAGCCTACCCTATATTGCTATTCAGAACAAGTAACCATTATTTACCAGTTGAAACTGGCCGCTGGAAAGGCATCACACGCGAAAACAGAAATTGCCCTCTCTGTAACTCCCCATCAATAGCAGACGAGTTCCACTATTTATATAAAAGTTTAGCTTTTACCAATGTAAGAACCATGTATATACCAGAATATTTATGTACCTTTCCAAATATACATAAAATGAAATCATTACTATGTACAAAAAAACTCTCAGTACTAAAAGGATTATCCAAATTTATCGCTATTGTAAATGCTAAAATGAAAAGAATTATGTAAACTGACCTTCACATATTGTATCTAATTCATTGTTATATATTATATATGTGCTCTTGTACCACCGTCGGTGGATATACAGAGAATAAAGAATTGAATTGAATTGAATCTAAAACAGGTTACAGCCCCACAATCACAGTCAAGTAACCATCTAATCCCCTCTTAATCCCTGTCAAAACATACAGATGTGTGACAGGGTGAGGTGTCACCATGACACAAGATCAAAGTTAATCTGTTTGTGTTTAAAGATTAAAAAGAACCAAATATTTAAGAATACATTACAAAAACAACTAAAAAATATATATATCATACTCTGCACCAACATAATATATACTAATATATTATATAATTTGTTACTTTTTTCTTGTAACATGTGTCCCTACATTCAACTCTACACGGCAATATTATAATTGTAAATTAGTTCCTTATTGAGACAGAAAGTAGTTAGCAAACTTTGAAACCGATAATTTAATTTCTTTTCATATTATCAGGTCCTTGTTATAATGATTTCAGGAAAGCTTATATTCAACCTAGATATTTGAATAAAGCTAGTTGTTTAAGAAGTGAAATAATTGTTAGAAATAAAATTATATTCTCTGCATTGTCCTCAACCTATCTGTTTATGATCACTTTGGTTTAAACATATAGCAGACTAGGAGAATTTAACAATAAACTATAACAATGTTATGTATGTTTGTGCCGTGCCGTGCCTTGTTGGCGTTACCTATATCCTGATATCTATTCTGCTGACATCATAACACCTAGTTTTGTTTGGTGTTTTTGTTTCTTATAATATTACTTGTCTTGTTTTGTATTGTTTTTGAATTTGTAAATTTATGATATTTTGTAAATTCACCATGACGCATAATGTCCTGTAGTCTGGAGCTGTATTCACTTTAACTTTTAAAGCTCGTTTACCAATCGATTTCATGAATGAAATAAATAAGTTTAAACCATATTTAAACGTATTTTATTTCATAAACATAAAAAAATTATTGGCGAACAAGCCACATGCCGCTCCGGCACATATATATTTTTAAAAAGCTGGTTACAAGATAAATGAGACAGAAATCAGACATGAATATTGTTATGTTGTTAGGTGTGCCTAATAATGAAGTGGGCTGCAGCTCAGAATTTAATCATTAACTACAATAACTATCAAAGAAACCGGTTGCTTTTACTGATAAACTGATGTAATGAGTTCAAAATATTATTATAAGTGGTGTCCTTCAAGGAGCTGTTATCATATGATTTAAACAGTATTTATTTTCCAGATGGTACATGGAAAGGGGGATCGATAAACAGGGTTACCCCTATATAAATATCTCTCCCCGTGATCATATAATACTGTTGTTATGTCCTAGCCTTGATTGTAAAAATACATATTTGATCTTAAATGGTAGTAGCTTCAGAAAGTAAACAGATAGCGAAGTACATGTAAGTCTTCGATTTTGTGACCACATGAAAATCTGGACGTTTCCGATATATGTGATTTAAACATATTTATTCCATAAATGGATCCGGATTGGCAAACAAGTTGACGCTTATGTCAATGTCGCTCTGGGATACAAAATACATGAAATAAATGTCATGATGAATGTACAATAAATTGTATTACATGTCTGAAAAGAATAATACACCAAAATATGATATATGTCTATTATAACGGTGGGCGTTTCAATAACTACAACCGACCTTAAAGGTGCATCCATTTTGTTTCATAAAATTTGATTTGGCTTTAATACGTTCGAACACACCATGTGTGCTGTTTACAATACAAAGAAATTCACTAACCTTGCATATTCATCCCCAATCGCTAAATATATCATAATTACTAGTTTCCAATTAAAATCGAGTAACATCATTATGCATATGCAGAAACCGAAAGTGCATGTCCTATTTACTAACATAGTAGTTATATGACCTATTAAACATTATCAACCCAAATGTTTTATTGTATCTGGTTTAAATAAGATTCCAAAATTACGTTTGACTCATTGGCGCGCGCCACACGCGGTGCATTGTCCGGTTTTCGATCAGAAATCGACACTTTTACCTTCATATCGTCAATATACTAAGTCGAGTATCATCAAAATGGTAGTTTTCGGTAACAGTTGGTACTTCTCGATAAAGTAAGACCTTTTATAACGTTTGGCATATTTGACCCCCAACAACACAATGGATGTATCTTTAATGCGACAATGGATGATTTGACATAATTTAGTCCCTAAATTAACATTAAAAGAATTCCGAGTTTCTGTTTGGTTTAACATTTAACAGTTTTGAATTGATTACGGGTAGGAGCGTTGATGACTTCGTCTGGTTTAGAATTCCACAGCATAATGGTATTTGGCAAGAAAGACTGAGAATACCTCCGAGTTCTATAGTATTTGCTTAAATGGAAGAACGGTTTCTTGGATTATAATTACTTTGCTCAAATACCCTTCTTGGTCAAGATCGCTCAGATAGTCTGGAGTCATAGTCTGGATTTGGTACATTTTATGGATATTAATGCACATCATTATCTATTAATGTGTCCAAATTAAACAATTATCCGCCATTTAAGCTTCTTTCATGAATATGGTTACGACCTGAATACCGTACTATTTGGTAACAAGACCCTGTCAAATCATATTAATACACAAATAATCCATAATCCAGGCTCTTCATTTCTCATAGCAAACGCTTCTCATGAAATATCTATTAAAATGATGTTGTGTTTTTCTACATTCATGTATGTATGATTATATTTATGATATAATTATCCTGTTTTATGTTCTTTTCGGGAGAAACATTTATATAGGGAAAACCTGTTTGTTGATTCCCCTGAGTACATGAATAAATATTGTTAAACCATATAAAATCTGAATCAGTTTATTTCAACATTTACATGAGAGCTGTAGTCATCTATCAAGAGACATGAGCTTTGCCTCAAGTTGGTACCCATATTGACCACACTAATCAATCCCTCGTTAATCCCTCGTCTGAGTGAATCTTGTTGACACTCTGAGGTGTACAACCTAAACGGGCTCTTTGTTTGTTATTTAACATTGTGTTCATCTCCTGTGAATACCATCCGTGAAATGCAGACGTCTTTGTTAAGTGTCAATTAAGATACTCAGACAATACTAGTAATTCACTTGTGACCAGCTAAGCAGGTGTGAACTAGTCACCTGTAAAAACACACACGGGTGGCTTATGGGCCTTATGTTGCATGTCAATAAAATCACGTCACAGCTAATGGATGATATACTGTTTTGAGTTATCCAATGAAATCAGTAACTGTTAAGTGAAACACCAATGAGATTTGAGCTGAAATCCGGGATAATCAATTGGGCAAGATGTTTACCATTTACCTCGAGTTACTACACGTGTAAACACCTAAGACTTTCATCAATGGTGGATACACATGTTGTGTAGTGTTAATACCTGTATTTGATTTGGATAATCATAGTGTTCTTTCGGATGCGCTTTTTTAAAAGGGTGAGTTTAAGGTTTTTCATAAATCTATCACGATCCAGACAACAATTATAAAAGAACTTGTATAAAGAACTTTAATGCAGGTAACTTAAACTTATGCATTTGATACTGATACATATGATGGGGAAGCAACAATGACAACGAGCAAAACATATCAAACGTGATTTTACACATGCTTCAATGTATAATTTTCTCAATAAAAAGCGTCTACATGAATCTAATGTCGTCTGACAGAAACAACTAATGCCAAAACTGTATCACAGGGTTAAACCTCGTTCGTTTGTGGTATAATTTGCAGTGTTATGTGTAATATTTTCAAATTTCTAACAAATTCCGATAGTTTAAAATAGTTTCCTGAAGTATCCTGAAGTATTCTGAAGTATTCTGACGTATCCTGAATCATGAAACCCGGAGTATCCAGAACAGGATATTTTTGGATACCCCGAGTATCCTATGGTATACTGATACTGAAATTCGGAGTATCCTAGTCAGGAAACTTCATGAAATCACTTCTGTTCCTCATGTGTAACGACACCAGACTGGGTGGCGCCAATTCGATTACCTAGGGGTATCAAGATTTAATCTACAATTATGACGAACAATACCTATGTCTACGCAACATGTGATTGTGAAAATTTGCCTTTATCGCGTTTTGTTCTTTTTAGTTGAATGAATTCAAATCACATGTAGTCAATGGTAAGTGCATTGTAAATATATAATGCCAATATTATTACTTCAAACATAATTGATATATTATAATAAACAGAGCATCCTGGAAAATATTATTTGTAAATCTAATTCATTAAGAGCCTTATATGTTGTTAAATAATGGTCTCTCATAATTAGCTGTGCATACGATTCTAGACGTTTAAAATGCATTATTCTAGTCCAATCTGGTAGGATTTAAACACACGCTTTACATTATTTCCGGTTTGTAGAATTAAGAAGGAATAGCACCCAGTTCTGCCGCTGCATATCTTGCCCATTTCGGCCGCCGTACATCCGAAATGTAATTAGCCTAGTTGATATTTAACCTGTTTCGTCCGCCACAATGTCCGCTAACCATTTGTCAATAAAATTCGCCGGGTAAGTATTTTTATCATTATGCAAATGATCTACAACGAATATAAACTAGCAGATCGTAAATATTGGCGTCACATGGGTGTCACATGACCTTTATACAAAGATCTAGTTATTCGAACCAAAACCAGAACAGACGATCGCAATATTTGTACTGAATGCGTTATGTGCAAAAAAGTATTCGGTCGGTAACATATTATTTCCATTGACTTGTATGCTAATTTCGTATAGAATAAATATTGTTTGTAGATCTTTTTCACATTTATAAAGTATGTGAAATCTGTATAACATGGGAAACATTTGTATTTAACGTACATAAATAAACTGAACTAAAATAGATAAATCGGATGACATTAGTAAAATTATCGTAAGAAATATTCCTGAAAATTATGTAGTTCAAGCTGAAATTATTTCAAATCAAGCTGAAAAATTTACATTGAATCATGTTCATGAATCATACAAGTCCATGGAAATAATATGTCACCGTCCGAATATTTTTTTGCACATATTTCAGAGCTCAATCATAAAATTCACAAATTTACCTGGTATCAATGTTGACTTGTGAAGCTACACTCATTCAGATAAATGGCTGATTCCAATAAATCGTGTACAGATCCAAGTGTATAAGCAGTGAATTCATTTCTCAATACAACTCACAACATATCGATTGTTGTTTTTATTTGATTGGATTAACATATCTACCACTGAACTGTTGTTACTGGTATTTTCATAATTACTTACGATAAAATGACACCAATTAATTAATTGTTAATCCTTTTGTAGTGAGATAATCCGTTAGTGTGTATTCAAGGACATGATTGTTGATAATTCGTGTAATACATTCGTTAAAGGATTTCACAATAAACAATTATTTACATCTATTCTGTATCATTTCTAACATTAAAAACCTTTTCAAAACAACATTAAACACATAAACAAAAAAAATTCACTTTACAAAAAAAAATTAATTCACAGCTAAAAATCTCGCGGTGGATATGCATATTTTGCCGTTCCACTTCGGCTATTTCCGTCAATGACGTCATACCAGCGAGTCATTTCATTGACGTAACACCAGCAGACGACGTATCGCATCAACAGAATGTTTTTCTGCTGTCATCTGTTGTGTAGAACGATGCCGTACTGTTTGGCTTACGGCTGTAATTCAAATTCATCGAAGAACGACTTGAGGGTTCATTTTCATGAATTCCCCAAACCGTCTGAGACAGTGCGCAGGAAGGCGTGGGTTCTGTATTGTAGGCGATCCGACCTGAAGAATCCCTCCAAATACAGCACCCTGTGTTCGCTGCACTTCTCCCCAGCCAAGTACGAGAGGAACCCAGCCTTTTTACAAAGTTTGGGATACTTCAAAGCAAGACCTAAGCTGTTTCAGGATGCTGTGCCCGACATTCCACTTCCGAAGATACCTACAGACAACAGGCAAACTTGCTCCGCCGTTAGACCAACAGCGACGATTGAGAGGAGGGCATATCAGAAGAGGCGACGTTTGGAATATCTTGATGTATGTATGAATATGTTGATCGTTCAGAAATATAAATATTTACTTGAAAATAACTCGACTTTACTTTAATGTTCAATAATGTTTTGTTTCGCGATTAAAAATGTTTTTGTAATGGATATTATTAGTGTCGTAAAATTGAGTGACACCGGTTTCCCTCATAAAAGTCATATCCGGTTCACCTGGTGCTTGAGTAGTCTGCCAATAACTAGCCTAGATTTTCTAAATAGAAATTGACAATTATTTGGTTTGGGTTCCGATTTATGTGCCGTAGAGATACACGTATATGATCGGAAGTGCTAATATGTAAATATATGTGCCAGGTAATAAGTGACGCCTAGTGGTGCACCGATCGATCAAATAATCGGTTTATTGATCGTTTGAGGCTAACAATCCGATTATCGATCATCAAAAATCCAAATCGATTACACTGAATTTAATATTCAAAATTAACAAACGATTGTTGTACATGCAAGCTTTGGAAACACCTCTAAGTTGACACGAAATAGCGTCGTCGCCTGACTACCGTAATACAGGAAGTCAAGTCTATTTATAACTTTGTGAGGGAGCAGTCATTTTTCTCTTTCCGCCCGTAGCTCTTATCAGGTGCTGTCATACCTATTAAATCAGATAGTTACGTTTTGACAGTGCCCTTAGACATAAATGTTTACATGAAAATTTATTTTCATTAATTGTTGTGAATAAAGATTGAAGAAATGTTATAATAGCTCGTGTTTGTTTAAAAACAATGAATACTCCTTCGTCACGTGATGAAAGCAAGTGATATGATTGGCTGATGAGTGATGATGAAACTGTCAACAAAATGACTGCTGTCATGTCTCCCACACGTGTTCGCTTCAAGAAACACAATTAAATAGGCCTATTTTTTTAAATTTTACAGAAGGTCAAATGCTGGTCGAAGGCCAAATGTTGGCACCTCAACCTGAATTTTATCTCGTAGATTCCGTTCTCAATTTCCAACACATTTTGACCAGAGAGATTTGTTTGGTATGCGGTGGTTGTTTTCAACGATTTGACGTATCGACACGGTATGTGTGCCATTGAAGTTTGAACTATACCTGAATGGGTTTGTGTATTGTCAGTTATTCAAGATTACCAACGTCCTTTGGTGTATTTTTAATGCGGAGACGAAAAGTAGGTTATACTATTTACGATCTTTTACAAGCAATGTCGTAGCAGTTGAACTTGACAGTACGACTGAGTCGTCGTCTCATCAAGGCAGCGTGTCTTGTCTTCATGAATTCCACTTGGTGATTTATATATCTAGTCGATCATTTATCGATAATTGATCGCCAGATGACTTCGATAATCGATTAGGGTGTTAGGGGTCGATTCCCAACACTACTGACGCCATCGAAACACATCGCAGTACCAGGGAGGTGGAACCGACGTTTCAACCGGATGTTGTTGTTGATAGTGACAGTGTTGGCGAAAATGGAGAGGGCCCTCACAGAGAAAATAAAAGACGGCATTTTCAATGTCAGGTTTCACGTATGTATTGAAATGTATTTGAATAATCAATTTGGTCAAATCAATCAATCTTTCAAATTCAATCAATGTACCGTTTATACTTGAATAATCAACAATAATTCAAGGCAGGCGAATAATCGAGGCAGGAGATTATTTTTTTCGAAGCCAAAATATATATGTGATATATTTCGAATTTTATTTGCAACAATTATTAGTAAATAACATATATCATACATTTGGTAATATATATGGAAATATCTCAAGGTATAAGGGAAGATGTGGCACTGGCAATCATTAAATCTATCACTGGACCTGAGAAAATTATTAGGGCCGGGATGGGTAACCCGGATACCCAGGACGGATGGGTCCTGAGTAGGATGGCATCGCATTGCCCAGACCCGTTTTTATCATGTGACCTGTCCTAATATAAAACAGTTCATTTTATAATTTTTTAATTGGAAAATTGCAATGTTATTGAAGCTTTTATCACACTATTGAAGTCAAGTGTCATTCATAATAAAATGTGGTTGAAATATCCATGATTTAGCTTTCTAGCTCCATAATTCTACCTACCAGTTGAATAAAATATAACAAAATCTTATAAATTTCATGTTGGAGATTGGGCATCCAGGTAGGGGAGGGTAGGGTAATAGGGTTGGGTACCCAGGTAGAACAAATTAACCCATCCCAGCCAAAAAGATTATACAGTGATTAAAATATAATTAGCAAATTTTTTTAGCAAACCATTTTTACCTGATTTACACCCTCCAATCAGAAGTTGAGAACGCAAGGAAAAGTAAACAATCTCCAACAACCCAACATGTTGAATTGCCAATCTCTTTCAATGAACTAATATAAGTATCTGACTAGATCACCTGGCAACTTTATCTATCTTATCTGCCTGATCAACAAGAAAGATTGGAGCTAAACTATTAAGACCATTTCTTCAACTCTCCTGAATCCTCACCAACATTAAGCAATGCATTACATTGTATTAGCAATTTAGGATTTAATCAATCTGATATAACCAAATTGTAAAACATATATAACACATAATTATGTCATATTGGCATTAATTAATTACTTGATTTTTTTTCTAGTATTATAATTATACAATTCGTGTCTATTTTTAATGCAAAGGTTACAGTAACAATATGTGATGCACTGCAGATTAATACATGCTTAAACTCTTGACTGAGTTTTCTGTGACATCACAATGCCCTATGACATAACAATGCAAATGCACCAAGTGACCTTCTCAAAGAGTATTAGGGACAGCAAATCTCTGATGAAGGGGTGAAGGGGTGTAAACCCTGAAACATGTAATAAAATATTCTGGTCTTTCTGCAGGAATCCCCATGTGTTTGGTGGCTTTATCCACCTTATAGAATATAATTATAAAAATGTATAAATTGTGGTTCATTCATAGTTATATGTATTTTTAGTTGCAGTACCTAAGGCCAAGGTGCGAACTAGACGGCTGCAAACTATGCCGATGGTCAGAATAACAAGGGCAATACAGACAAGGCCAGCTACTCGGACAGTTGCTACACAGACTGATTCTGATCCCTACAACAGTGAATTGTTAGCAGACGATACATCAGAGGGATCTGAAATTGACATGGTGACTGACTGTACCACTTCCGATCCTGATTACCAACCAATCCTACCGTGCTCAGGTATTTTCATATTCCTTTTTTTAAATATTATTCATCTGATTATATTATAGTGAAGGTGACGTTTAGTTGTCAAAATCACCTGCATTGTAATTTGGGGACCTGGAAACCTATTTCTATCCTCTTCTCCAGTATGAAAACCCATAAAAAGTTGAAATTTTGTATGCAGCCTACTTAGCCAGGGCTAGAAATTAACACTAGTCCTTCGGCCCGAGGCTAGTAAAAATGACACCGGGCTAGTAAATGTTAGCTTCTACTTGCTCTGTTGGCCTTTAAATATTTCTGAATCCTTATGAAATACTCAAAATATGACTAGAGATTCTTGTTTTTTTCAGCAACGATATCAGATGTGAATGATTGAAGTAGGGAAAATACTTGCCATTGTAGTTAAAACACAACATTTTATTATTGTTCGATTACTAGAAGATACGGGCTAGTGATACTTGTATTGGGCTAGTAGAAATAAAAACGACTAGCCCTGCAGCCTACCATATGTTTGAAGTTAATTTCTACCCCTGTTAGCCAATTGGGATTTTGAATAGTTGCATTTATTGTCGAATTGGTGACCCTGTGACCCCCAGTTGGGCAATGTGGGTCACAGGGGTCACAACCTAAAAAACTATTACTGCAGTAAAATAGTAAAATAAAATTCTCCTAGAAAATTTACATTTTAAAATTTATTTTATTTATTGTTTAAAGCCTGAGCTACATAGCCAATAGCTCTATTTTTCTGTTTCTCATGATAGTGGTGCCTTACTCAAATTTGACAAGTTCCATTGTCATTTGCTAACTTGTGTATATTTGTAGATATCACATATTGCTCTCAATATGAGAATAAAAAGTATGATATGAAGTAACTAAAATGTTGTTAACTGGCTAAATCTACCGCCTTCTTTCAGTTTTTTCAAATGCCGTTGCCATAGTATGGCGTCATAATGATCAATTGTTTTGTCGTAACATGTAGTTCATGTGATTATGTGTAACTGTGTTTTTAAAGCTTAAATAAATAATAAATAATGAAAAAATGTTAATTTTCTTGTCTAGATGGTGATGATTTGGACAGTGATGACGAGGATGACTTCAATGAGGCTTCGGTTCTCCAGGAATGTCCTCAACGGCTTGACGAACGATTCTTCATGGTGTCAGAGTCTTCTCTCCGCTCACTGCTGTCCTGTACTGTCTGTAGTGCTGCCAACACATCTGTCCGAGTCATCCAGCAGATTGGGACAATGATAGTGGTTGAGAAGAGGTGTGTATGTGGGACAACAATCTGGCATAGTCAAACAAGAGACAGGAAAATGCCTCTAGGTAACCTCAGACTAGCTTCTGCAACCTTGTTGTCTGGCAGCAGTCCTGCCAAAATTATACATTTCTTCAATGTCCTGAAAATGCCAGTTTTCTCCAGGCAGACCCATGACAACATCCAGAGTTGTTATGTTGTGCCAGCTGTGCAGGATATGTGGCCCCAGTACCAGGAGATGTTGCTCAACCAGCTACAGGGTGAAGATGTCGTACTTGGAGGAGACGCACGCTGTGACTCCCCTGGATATTCGGCCAAGTATGGTTCTTATACCCTCATGGATCTGGGCAGAAAACTCATCCTCGACACACAGCTAGTTCAGGTAAATGGTCACAGTGAAAATATCAGATATCTTCACTGTAGCTTGATAGACAGTTTTTTCACTGATAAATCCAATTATTGTATTCCTCATTATGTAATAAATAGAGGTTATTACCCGAGGTAGTGAGTCATAGGAATTTTACGAAAAGAGAGTGAATTATTGCCTGAGTGAGAACAAGATAAGATAAATATGTTGTCATACCTAGGCTAAATTGAACTGTAAATAATAAATGCTAAATTTCGAAATATTTCAAAAACAATTGTAAATATTTAAATGTTTGATGAATACTTATTATTTATTATTCCATTTCAGTGTAACGAAGTAAAAGGTTCAACGCATATGGAGCTGGCTGGGCTTAAGAGGGGCATTGCCTTGTTGGAAGAAAAGGGCTGTCGAATTGCTGAACTTGTTACCGACAGACATTTACAAGTTCAAAAGTTCATGAGAGAGGAACAATCACATATCACTCATCTGTATGATGTGTGGCATGTTGCTAAAGGTGAGACTCTATTTTGCTGTATCAATCTGCTGACATTTTATGTAATTTTATGACTCCTTGTGCAATGGATATTCTAAATTGTAGATTTGGTGACCCTATGATGTGGGTCTCAAGGGTCATGACCTAAAAACCTATTTTCATATTCTTATCCAGTACGAAAAAGTCTCGAATTGTGAATCTGGTGATCCTATGTCCCAAGATATAGTAACAGGGGTCACAAACTAAAAACCTATATCATGTGAATTGCTGTTAGCTACCGACTCCATGGCTCTATTTTTTTGTTTAAAGGTATACAAAAGAAGCTTGAGGCTGCGTCTAAAAAGAAGGACTGTGCTGGTTTGAGAGGTTGGATCAAATCCATTTCAAACCACATGTACTGGGTTGCATCTGGTGGTGGAAACCCACAGCTCATGACAGAAAAGTGGACTTCTGTTGGAAACCATGTTTCAAATCAGCATTCTGGGCATGGCCAGCTGTACACAGATTGTTCCCATGGTCAGCTTGACCAAGATAGAGATTGGGTGAAGAGAGGTAAATATAAATTGATGAAAAGGGTGATTTGTAATAAGAGTAAAATTAAGCTAAATCAGAATAAAATCTTCATTGTCTTGATGTTAAAAATCAGTGTATCAAACAACTTTGAAAATTAATCATTAGAGAAAAGTTGTTTTTTTGTCGATTTAAATGGATCCACCACTGAGTACTACTTTTTCCTCCAAATGAAAAATGTACAGGTACTGACTATTGACAAAATTGTATTGCAGGAAGCCGTGCCTACAAGGCCATGAAAGAGATAGTGGAGAGCAAGAGCCTTCTGCGTGCTGTACCAAAGCTTTCTCCAGTCTATCAGACATATTCTTTGGAGGTGTTCCACAACGTTGTCAACCATTTCGCACCAAAGTCTCACCACTACTTCTATCCAGCAATGAAAGCCAGGTTAATACTAAATTATTATTTTACCCCAAAGGGAATAATACCAAGGATTCCGTCCGTCCGAAGACATTTTGGCCGATAGATTACGAAAAAACTGTTCATGTCATCCTTTTAAAAAATGGCAGTAGTGAATTATTATATCCCTACCTTTTCAAGTTAACCTTACTCCTACTTTTCCAAAACCACCTGGGTCATTCTCAAAATTTTATCCAAATATCAGTCAGTAGCATTTTTCTTGGAAAATGTGTCTTAAATATTTCTTCAAAATACAGAAAGTATTATGTTCTTCGTAAAGATGTAATATATTGCAAGTGTTAGTTATTTTCCGGGGAAAATTTATGGTTTTATCATGTTATAAACTACTAACCCCGTATTAATTTCTAAATGATTATGCCATTACAATTTGTGCTAAATTATACGTCAAAATGTTTTCAGAATGTATGTTGCAACTCTTCACTTCAATGAAAACAGCCAGAACACACAGAGCTCAAGTCAGACCGGATTACTGAGATGGAGAGTTTGCTACCCTAGAGCAAAGAAAGGAACTCAGTCTGTTGTCAAACCGGTCAATGATGGCCCAACATTTGGTAAGAATTGCTAAGAAAAAATATAAATGTAGAGATAGGGCTGAAACTATTATTATGAATATGATGGTGATTCTAAATTGTTGATTTGGTGACCTGTGAACCCAAATGTGGGTCAAAGGGGTCACAATCTAAAACATCCTCCGCAGGCATCAGGCGAGATATGCATTTACAAGAAATTTGGGTTTTTTTGGCATGTGTAGATCATAGATGTGTTTTTCACCTTTTTCGGATTCTAGTTTTTGCCATTTTCATGGAAAAACATATTCATCTCGATTCTGGAACAAAACTCAAAATGCCAAATGGGCATATGGCATGGCATGGTGTCCGGCTTCCGGCCGTCCTGTCCATCCATCCAAATATGGTCAGAGGGGTCACAACCTTAAAAACCCATTTTCATCTTCTTCTCCGGTACCAAAAGCTCTAGAAAGTTGTGTACAGACTCCTTGGCCAATGGGTAACATAATTTGTAGATTTTGTGACCCCGTGACCTCAATTAGGCTGCCTGGGTCACATCGGTCGTGACCTCAAAAACTTATTTGCATCTTCTTCTCCAGTACCAAAAGGTCTAAAAAGCTGAAATGTTGTGTGCAGACTCTTTGGCCTATGGGGATTCTAAATTGTAGATTTCTTGACCCCATGACCCCAAATAGGGTCACAACCTTAAAAACCTTATTTTTACCATTTCAATCCAGAACAGGACGCGGGTTAGCGCAGTGGTTAACACGTTCCACTTCGGATCAAGAGGTCCGGGGTTCGAATCCCGCCAGGGGCATGGCAACTTTGTCTGCAGTAGAGAACTGTTCTACACGCAGTAAGGTTTGGGTGCAATGCTACACTGAATCTCAGCATAGTACCACTCATGGTTCGCTAGTTCCAACCGTTGCTCGCAGGTTTCACCGCAATACACAGCCACATGGCGTTGCGGACTTTCTCCCTGTCATAATACTAGCAGCCACGATATAAGTGAAATACTCTTGAAAGCGGCGCTAAACCCCAACTCACCTCACCTCAATCCAGAACAGACACTTTAAACTGTTAGGCAGAGATTAATACATCTTGGGAAGTATATATGAAGTTATTAATAATGAGTGATTCATGATTTATTAAAGAATAAAGCTCCATAATCATTGTTCAATATAATTTAAACTTTTCCCACTTGGCGGGGGATATATAGAGAATCTCACCCAAGTGTCTTCTGATATCAAATATATCAACACGAGTAAGACATGAGGGTGAGATTCTATTTATCATCCAAAATCATTCTTCATTTAATAGTTGTTAATGAAAAATATATCTGAACACAAAACTGCCATTTGGCTTCCAGTGCTGTGATGTCACAGCATTGTGATGTCGTTACTTGATGCAACATCATTGTGATGTCATATAGCTGATGCCAACAGGGCATTGTTCATAATCTACTGTCAAAATGATATCACCTAGAGATATCGCTTGATCTCATACAAGCGATATTTCCTGTGGAACCGAGTTTTGGATAATAAAGTCGACTCTGTTTGCTTGCTATTATTATTAATTTTGTTAGTTTCAAAGGGATTACTTTATACACTGCTATCTCTATTAGTCACCTTATCAATGACACTATGTTTGACTTGCAGAGTATGTGGATTTCCTCATGAGTGCCATCCTTGAGAGGAGAACACAGTTTCCATCATACAAGCTGGCCAGGCAAGACTACAACAGACTTTCTTCTGCCGACCCACCATTTCTCACTTCTGGTTATGTGAAAAAAGACAAGACTGAGCTCATTGAGGAACTTGTTTCACGCTATAAGCTGAATGAATGTTTTTTTTTTTTATAACTTTATTCATTTTTGTTCATGTTCATACACATTCAAACATGTAAGGCAATAAATCAACAGTACAGTATATTCAATCCAGTGAAATCAATCGAGAAAACAAGAGATATGGACAAAAAACATATGTAATTAAAGAACAATTCTAAATTCTGGTAATAAATATTCTTAGGATGTACATGTACATTACTTGTTTTTATATGATTTCAGAAATGGGTCTTTGTTTTTTTTTAACTCAATTTGTTGAGAACAATTTGTGGCATGATGACCAGAATGACATGAATTTTGAATAATTACATGAAGTATACGCAGAGAATTTGTCTATGTTATATATGTTGCGAATATCGTTTTTCATGTACAGAAGGTTTGGTAATATGGTTTGTTGTTTTGCTTTAAATATATTATATTTTATGATTATCAAAATCAGGTTTAGAACATTGTTTCTGCTTTCAGGGTATCCGAGAATAACAGTTTCTTTTGACAAATTTAATCTGCATTGTGTCTTTACCTCAATCCAATCAGCTATTTCTAACCAGATACGTTTTGATATTTTGCATTCATACATTAAGTGGAGCAGAGTTTCGGCGCTTTCCCCACAGAAGTCGCATGCATCATTATCTTTGTAGCCCATTTTTGTCAATAACGTATATGTGGGTAGGATCCTGTGTATCAAACGATACTGGAACCATAAATGGTTACTAGATGTGTGGCATTTGTGAGGAGATTGGTGTATTATTTTCCAGTTATCTTCTGTGAGACTGCAATCTAAATCCTCTTCCCATTTTGTTTGGTAGCTTTGTTTATTGTCATTCTTATTTTCAAGTTGCAGTATATCGTAAAATTCTCTGCATCCCGTTTTATTACCTATTAAATTTTCAAGAAAATAAGGTAATATTGGATTCGATCGTTTGCTGGTTATTACTTTGTTTTGGGATTTTATGTAGTATTTGACTGCTGCAATAATACCTGCATATTCGAGAAAATTTGTCTTCACGTCAAACTGTTTTGTAACAGTATTTATATCAAGATAGTTTCCCTGATTATCAATAATGTCATTAACATAGTGTATGCCGACGTTTGCCAGTCTTTTTACATATATTGGTTTCCCGTTTACCGTTATGTTAGCGTTATGCCACAAAGGCTGTGTGAGTATATCATTTGCGTTTTTTATATTATTTCCTTTAATCGTTAAAAATCTACCCCATGCCTTTAGTACATCTCTCCAAAAAGCGTTTGTTCTCACCGTTATTACTTTTTCATTAATATATGACTCACATTTTTGTATTATGTTTGGTAAGTAGGTTGATGTATTTTTATGAAAAATGTTTGTTCTTAAAACGTTTGTAGTGTTATGAAGACGTCTCATCCATGAAAGTTTTTGTGACATAATTATGTGTTTTATATTTGGGGCTCGTATACCCCCCATTTCCAACGTGTTAGTTAGAACATTACGTTTTATCTTATCTGGTTTATTTCTCCATATGAATTTATAACAAAGTTTATTTAATTCTTGTACTATGTCTTCGCTGGGGTTTGGTAATGATGAAAAGAGGTGATTAAGTTTGGGAAGCAACAGACTTTTCAACACTGTGTTTCTGCCTAAAGGCGTTAAGTCTCGTGCAAGCCACATATTCATTTCAATTCTTATATTTTTTAGTTTATCCTTATAGTTTCGTTCAACCATTTCTGCCAAATTGTGAGTAAATGTTATTCCTAAGATTTTGAAGGAAGTTTGTGACCAGTCTAGTTTCCAATTGCTACAAAGAGCACGTTTTTCATATCTTTTTGAACCTATCCACATCACTTGTGTTTTAGAAGGGTTTATTTTTAGACCTGAAAATTCTGAATATGATTTAAGGGTTTGAAGGGCGTTTTGAAGACTTTTTTCGGTTCCGTCAAGTATTAAAGTAGTGTCGTCAGCAAACTGCGACGTGAGATATTCTACATCACCAATTGTTATTCCTTTTATGTCAGTGTTGCTTCTTAGCATGATGCTAAGTATTTCTGCACATAGAATGAAAATATAAGGAGAAATAGGATCGCCTTGCCGGCACCCTCTTGATAATTTGAAGAAACTAGAGCCGAAGCCATTGACAAGAACACTTGACTTTATATCATTATAAAAGGTGCTTATCCATTTTTTAATAGATGATCCAAAATTAAAGAATTCCAATACCTTTTGAATAAAGGTCCAATCTACCGAATCGAAAGCCTTTTCAAAGTCAATGAAAACCAGCAAACCTGGCACTTCCATACATTCTGAATAGTCAATAATGTCGTAAATAAGTCTTGTACATTCACCAATGTATCTCTTTGGAATGAATCCCTTTTGGTCTTCATTGATTATATCTGGTAAAACTGATTTAATTCTATGAGCTATAGTTGATGATGCGATTTTATATGAAACATTTAAAAGTGAAATAGGTCTCCAATTCTTCAAAAGATGTTTTGCTTTGTCTGCCTTTGGTATACAAGTTATTAAACCTTGTTTCTGACTTACAGACAGTTCGCCTGTACCGAAGCCATAGTTTAATGATCGTATGAGATATCTATTTAAATCATGCCAGAAAAATTTGTAAAATTCAACAGTGAATCCTGATGGACCAGGACTTTTTTCATTTTTCATTTTTTTCAATGCATTAAGGACTTCGTCATACCTTAACTCGCCTTCCAGTTCCAATTTTTGCAATTCTGTTAGTTTTGGGATGTTCAATTTCTGAAACATGTTTTGTAAATCAACGTCATTACAGTTCTGTTTAGTATATAGATTCATAAAGAAAGATTTGGTCTCAAATAGGATATCTTTAGTTTTCGTTGCATATGTTCCATCCTTTTTTTCCAGTTGGCATATTGCTTTATTAAGAAAATTTCTGTTTTCCAAAGATAGAAAATACTTTGTTGGTTTTTCACCTTTCTCCTTCCAATTAGATTTTGCACGAAGCATTATTCCTTCAGTTTTAATCGCGTTAATTGTTTCTAGTTTATCATTGGCTACCTTTAGTTTTTCAGACAACTCCTCTTTAGTCTGGATATTTTCTATTGTATCTATATTTGTTTGTAGTTCTTCAATTTCATCACGTAGCAACTTTTCATTTTTTTCTCGGGATTTCTTCTTTTCAGACGAATATTTTATAGTAGTACCTCTTATCATTAAAAGTAAAGTTTCAAAAAAGAGCTGATCATCAATACTTAATTTTACACTGCCATCTTCAAACTGGCCTATTTGATATTGATCAAGAGTTGATTTTATGATATCTTTAACACTTTTCACATAATGTTCGTCATGTAATAAAGAATTATTAAATTTCCAAAATCCTTTGCCTCTTTCGATATCACTTATTTTTAATGTTAACCAGATTGCGGAATGATCTGATCGATATGCTGGGTCGATACCTACCTTCACAATTGAATTCTCTAAGTTCCTTGATAAAAGAAAGAAATCAAGTCTAGCCTGTTTAATAGGTTTTGATTTTCTCCAGGTATAACGTTTACTGTTTTGGTTAAATTCTCGCCACGGGTCAACCAGGTTTTCTTCCTGTTTAAATTCGAGTACAACCTCTCTTGCGTTTGGATTATTTACATGTTTATAGTTAAACGAGTCTATTTCCGGATTTTGTATTAAATTCCAATCCCCGCAGAGTGAATAGTGATCAGAATCGAATTCTTTTATAGTTTCTATTATATGTTCATAAAATTTCGGCGAATCATCATTTGGTCCATAGACGGTTACAATAGTCAGTGTTTTACCAGAGCTTATTTCAATCTTGAGCGCAAGAAAATTTCCGGTTTCATTATCATGTTTCTTCTTTATGACTTTGAATTCAAAATTATCTTCAAAAAAGATAGCAACGCCTCTAGCATTACTCTTATAAGAACTAAACCAACAGTGCTTTGTTCCCCATTCCATTTTGATTTTATTTTCTAGTTCAGGTATAAAATGTGTATCTTGAAGACAGTAAATATTTGCTTTTTTAGTCTTGAGATTTTGAAAAACATCTACTCTTTTCTTATTATTATTCAGGCCTTGACAGTTAGAAGAATAAATTTTTAGATTGTTATCCATTATCAATTAATTGGCATATTGCAGATGACAATTTTTGTTCAGTGTGATGGGCAACATGTTTGAATGGTGTATTTACATGAAATAATAAGATGAAAATTCTTGTAGTTAACAAGTGTGAACAAAGATAAAGAAAAAGTATGTACATGGGATTAGTCATAGGTAATAAATTAACTAGTTAACCTCTGCAAGTTGATGCAGTTTATGGTGTAATGATGATATCTCAAGATTCGCAACCGTGTTAGATTTGTCGTAACAGCTCTTGAGTGTGTGTGTGTGAGAACGTGCGGAGCATGCAATTCGTGCGTCAATGCATGTTACCTGTCTCCTTGTTACCTGTTGTAATTGAGTTTGTTTGGATAATGTGTCAATTCGCAAATGGAATAAGTATTGCCGTGGAAGTGTATGTAAGTATTTTAAAATATGTTTGATGTTCATGTGTATATGTATATGTGTTCATTGTGTTAATTATTCCCGTATGTATTATTTAGGAAATATTAGTATTATCCATTATTCATGTTTCAAAATAGTGAGGTCAAATAGTGGGAGGGAATTAACATTTGATTACTTAGTCCATTAACATCCTTTATGAAAATTACACTTACATACATATTAAAGTATTATGTATTTAACAATGTTTGCTGGACTAAAAGTCTTTTCAATGGTTGTTTTACTCTGCTAGTCATGGATGTATAAGTAAAATTGTATCCGTATTATTCCATATAAATAATGAATATATTAAATATTGGTATGTATGAACAATAACAATACCACCCATTCATTGATGAAGTATACCTATATCAAATAAATCCTTATAAAATGAATATTGATTAAATGAAACTACTGATGGTTCATGAATAAGGCATAATTATATCCAAATAAATCCATTTAAATGCTAATCAAGTGACATATTGGTATTTGTGAACCATTATAATACTGTTAGTTCATGGATGAAGTGGACTTGTATCCATACTAAATAATATGAAAAGTAATTACTTGGTACATGAAATCTTGGTATGTGTGAACCATAACAATACTGCCAGTTCATGGATAAAGTATGATTGTATCCAAATAATCCAGTTAAATGCTAATCAAGTGACATATTGGTATTTGTGAACCATTATAATACTATTAGTTCATGGATGAAGTGGACTTGTATCCATACTAAATAATATGAAAAGTAATTACTTGGTACATGAAATCTTGGTATGTGTGAACCATAACAATACTGCCAGTTCATGGATAAAGTATGATTGTATCCAAATAAATCCATTTAAATGCTAATCAAGTGACATATTGGTATTTGTGAACCATTATAATACTGTTAGTTCATGGATGAAGTGGACTTGTATCCATATTAAATAATATGAAAAGTAATTACTTGGTACATGAAATCTTGGTATGTGTGAACCATAACAATACTGCCAGTTCATGATATGATTGTATCCAAATAAATCCAGTTAACTAATAATTAATTGTAATGAATGAATGTTAATTAAACACAAGCAAATGACAATCTAATGAATAATTTATTCAAGTAGTTATTTATTGTTTTGCGTATTTAAAACCTGTCACATGTTCAGCTGGAAACGTTGTCCTGATTGCATTAACAACACAAGATGGAATAGGTCTACGGTCATTCTTCTTCAATTTCCCATGGATCCACAAGCTGAATCTTCTGTAGGCAACATAGCGATAGGTTCTGTAATAAATGAAATACACTAGTGACAATTATTATTATTTTATACCATACTATTAATTTCAGGTTAGAAATGTGGGTGGCAAATTAATAATCTGGTATTTTGTTTGCAGCTTCATTGGGTCATAACCTTTAATCAAGTTCAGATAGAAAGGGTTAACCTGGTAAACTTATTTTACCTACTTATGGCAATAAATTATACAAATTGCAAGTAAACTGATTGATGCCTTATGGGTTGTCAAGATCACATCATCTTGGTTGAACTTTATGTAGTTGGTTGAGCTGTATTGAGTTACTGTATGTTGGAGTGGAGAATCATGCATGGTGGATGAAAAGCCTGCAGACTGAGACTATATGGTTGGGTGATGTGTGAGAAGCATGCATTGTTGGTGGAAAGCATATGTATCGACTTTGTGAATATTTTTGTACAAGTTGACTTGAGGAAATGTGTGAGGAAATATATGTGAAGTGCGATGACTGAATGAGTATGTATTTGGCAGGGTGAAGTTAATTAATGATAAAGAGTGAGTGTGATATTTGAAGGATCCTGTGTGTAGTGGTGAGTGTGTGTACATGATTGAATGGGATGACGGTGGAATTTATATTATTCATGTTTTGAATTTTTAAAAATATAATTTATTTAATCACTGCCTTCGTGCCGGACATGGGTGAGATGAGATGAAATGGGGTTTAACGGTACTTTATGGGAATCCAGATTTTATGTATTATGGAACAAATTTTGAAAAATAGATTGTACTGCAAATAACTGTAGGCATATACATCCACTTGTATCAAGGATATAAAATCATTTAACATCATTTCATGTCATCCACCTATGATCACATTAATTAATCATTAAAGTTCAACTTCATGTCCAACAAGTATCTTGTTTTTTTTCTTTAAAAATAGTAACCCTATTTCAGAATGAAAACTGACAGCAATATTCCATTAAAGTTGTTCCCAACATAAGGGGTGGTGGAGGAGAAATTATGTTATATTGTTAGTTTATCTCTTTATGATTAACAATTGTGAACTGATTTTATATCTCCTTACTCATGGATTGGTTCGTTGTCATCCAGTGGACCCTCCAAACTGACAAACTCCAAGAGCGCGAGTTGAAGGACATGTCTGTTGGTGAAGTTGACCGCAAAACCCTCATGCTGAGTCACACACTGAACGTCTCCTTCTTCCAGTTTCTCCCTCGCACCTGCATAGTAGTGGCAGCACTTCGATTCGGCCATTGTCCTCATCGGCACACAATTGCCGCAATCACACCTGAAGATGTTAGATATATTTATAGACAACACAGTCTTCACTGTCTTGATAAAAAACATATATTATAAATTATTTTAAATCAGTAACTTTCGTCCAGGTTACACAAAATGTAACTTTAGCCTCCTTACAAATTAACAAAGATATTTATAACACCAAGGAATTAGATGGATATGATATACGTGTTTGATTACACTCACTCTCATGACCATAAAAAAATTAGGCCAATTCTACACAAAAATAACTGTTTTTGTAAACGGTGATTGTTGCAATACTTAAAAATCGAAGATAGGCCCCACAAATTCTAAATTATTTCCTGAAAACCCGCATAACTGAAAAGTATGCCTTCGATTGAAAAGAGGCTAGCGAAGCCCCAGTTGATTTTATTATCATTCAGATTTGGTACTCTAAGTAAGGGCGGCAACTCTGCACGTAAACAGTATCTACTGCAGTAGGCGGACAGATCTAGACTGGTCATGTAGGCATATACTACGGTATCTATACATGAAATGAGACTAGCGAAAACTTTACAGATACGGTAACATCGAAATTTCATTATTCCCTTTGTGAGTTGCTATGTGACGTGAACAATGAACATACCAGTCCGTGTTATCAAGAGCTTCCGTGTCCGAGTGTGAAACATCGTTGTCAGTCGTGTTGGCACTGTTGCTGTCACTTGACTCATTCTCCTGGGAGGAAGTTGGCTTACTGCGAATCAGTGGTTCAAACTGAAACGGCTTAATGTTGACAGCATCGAATTCATCACCAATATCATCTTCCATTGCAAGTTTTTTTTGTCAGTTATCACGCCAAACAGATCCGAGATGACCGTTTTGCAAATCGCGCTGGTTGACTTCCGATAAAGTTCGCGGCGACTCGCTGGTATGACGTCACATAGTCACGTGATCGTTGACCTCATTAACGTTCGGGGATTCCCTTTGAGAATAACAAGAAGCGATCGAAAAATCGTTTTTCATGGTTTATTTTATCTTCGCAATTTTATTTTTATATTCCAATGTTGTCAAACAACCATTTTCGACCAGTGGGAGCTGACTTTATTGAATATTGAGTAGTTTATTGTGAAATCCTTTAACTATGATTTTGATTTTGGAAATTCATTTTGCTTATTATTTTTTTCTTCTTTTTAGGTTGGCACAGACGCCTCAACGACAGAGCGAAGAGAAGAAACATCACATTCTTCCTGTTGGTTGACCTTCTTCATCAGGAAGCGGCCTTCCTGCCTACAATCAGGCAGTACGTTTGTACAGGGCAGATGGCCCGAGTTCAAAACAAAAAGACGAAATACATATCGTAATGAATAAAATATGTGAATAATGTAATATGTATTGTGAATAAAAAAAAAGAAATAATGAAATGTATGTTGCATAATGAAATACATATGTATACTGAATGTCAGATGAACTATGGAATACATGTACCCATTCCCGAAACACTTTTCAGTATATTTTTATATGAATAAAATATGAAGAGACATACACATCGTTTTTATCATTATTTGTCGTTATTTTTCGGACATATATATCCGGTTTTGAAAGACATGTAACAATTCCCGAAACACTTTTCGGCGGCCGAAATGAGTCAACTATCCTCTGATTGACCATCGGACATAGCGGCGGACGAAATGGGTAGGATATCAGCGAGATTAATTAACCTTCGGATGAACCAGCGGCCGAACTGGGTTACTTCGAGCGGCCGAACTGGCCTAGCGGCCGGAACGGGTGTATTCCTTAAGAAGTACCCTTAGTTGGCTTGAATATTAGGTTTATTTAATGAATAATGACACTAGTTATGATGATACTGAATATTTCTATAAACTCAAGGCTACTTGGCTTGGCTGCTAACAGAGCATAATAAGGTTAACAAGAGTTACATATATTGACAATAAGTGTACAACTTAACACGTGGTGACAGCATATGGATAGTTTGATCTAGGTAGCGATATTTTCTGTTTGAAATAAAGTATTAATATTAAATATTGAAGGCTATACGATGAACGTTTTTTAAATAAATTGTTAAAGTGTGGTGATGGTATAAACCAAACTATGGGAAAGATATTTGTCAAGATCATATATTTCCCTTTATCATTATTTTAAGCTGAATCAATATAACCCATCATTTTTAACGAGGAATAGTTAAACTACACTGGTATTTAGGTAAGTGAGTTCACAATACATTAAGGTAATATTAATGTCACTGGATATTAGATGCTATACAAATGCATTAGAATGTCTAGCTTCCAAAGACAAGAAAACGGTATGCACCAGTAAACCTGTTTTATACAATCTTGAAAGCAAAAAGATTTTGCCTATCATCTTGGAGTATTTTTTATTCCAAAAATCGTATAACAAATCAGTTCTCTTTAACACTTAATAGTGTAGATATCGCATTCGGTGTGACACTTACCATGCTAGAACATTGAGTAGTGAAACGTCCTGAGTTAAAGTCCAGTGATGAAGGTGCTGTGATGGGAGCTTACCGGCTGTCATGTATAGCGTTATAGAATTTCATTGAAGTGCGATAAGTAATCAATCGTCATGAGTTTCATAACTACCTGTTGCAAATGGAATAGTATACTCAAATAGTACACTTATATCAACATTGTATTACATTCAATGCAACAGGTACTGAATATGTATTTTAAAATATTTGTTAAAACTTTGTATATGAACTATATGGTATGTGAATAAACTTCTCTCAAATAAATTGCTACACAATCATGGAATATATATTGAATATCTGTCGCATGTCGTGTCATACTCAAAAGGACATTAAATCAGCTTGTCACACATCCTTACATCCTATGCATCATGTAAAGAATGTATGCTAAGATCACATCTTTGTTTATGAACTACATGGTATGTGAGTAAACCTAGTATCTTGTTAATATATGTCGCACATGATGTAATACTCATAGAGCACAATTAAATCAACTCTTTATATTAATACTTTCACTTACATGCTATGCCTATATATAGGCATACTTACTCCGGATTAAATAGGACTTTTTCATCCAGTGTAATAATAAAGTGGATTTGGAAAGAAATGTGAAATATTTACCTGCAGTTGTACTAGTACAAGCTTCATCCATGCCCCATGGAGACTGTGTCTCTCATTTGAACTGAAATTGTTTTTAAAGCATGCAATTACATCATGTAAAAACATAAATGAAAATAATGACATTTGATAAAAAGCTAAAAATGTAACTGTTCAGCGATTTCGGGGTATTTGGTACAAAAATGAATCAGTTAATAATGCGCAAAATGAATTCTCGGTCTAATAACATTAATTCATGGCTATTCTTGGCAATTGCTTTTCACTCATAATATTCACTCTTTAATATTGTAAATTTCAAATTGAGTGCATTGGTGCCAGGTAGAAAAAAGTATTTATTTTCACATAGAATATGTCTTATATATCGATGAACAGATGACATTTATCAAAAGGAAATTTGGAAGATTTTTTTTTATTTAAAATTGGTTTTTAAAAAAACTTAAAAACGACGTAGAAGTATTATTTGACTGATGATTGCAGGCCTACATTATTCAGTTTTAGAGTACAAGATTTTTGTAATTGCAAATAATACATATGATAAAATATACGTAGTTGTATACTTTCTTTTGCCTGGCAGTTTATATAATCTTACCCTATGGATATTTTGTTAGCGACTGTAACTAATTAACTTACAGACAAATAGAGGCTGGTCAAGACGCCCCCATGGAAGAATATACAGAAATAGTATTGATGTTACATAATCCAACTCTATCGAATTGATATGTTTATTGTATTATGTCCATGTGTACGTCACTGTCACATCTGTATAAACTTGATAGGGAGCAGCATTAACATCAGCAGTTCTCTGCTTGTTTGCTTATCCCGTTTTTCCTTGAATAAATATGTTTAAACCATAATCCAACTTACCTCACAGTTCGTTCAAAGCCGTGGCATATCATAAAAGAGTGTAATACACTTGATATATAGGCGTTGGGTTTGTTAACACGTCGCCTAGCATTTTAGTAGGTTTACGTGACACGTTTATTAGGTTATACCGTGTTGATCTAACATCCACCAATGCATAGGGCTGTTCCATTGAACTTTGAAATTCGCCACTAAGCCAATCAATGAAGAGGCCTCATCTCGCTTGAGCTTTCTCAAAACTCCAAACATCGTTTCACCGATGTACGATGAAAGGAGTAATTAACTGCCATTCGGAAAGAACCGAGCGACCCAAACTTCGGAAGTCCTGTCAGCAAATAAGGATAAATGAAATATAATTAAACATTATAAAAAGTGAAGAATTGTATTGCTCAAGAATAACTAGAGAGAAAAATTAATGCCACGAGCCAAGTTATTTGATAAAGAAGTTATAAGAAAGACTTTTTGTAAGGGGTGATAACTCTTCACTGGAAAAGTCAAGTCAGGTGAATTTTTCATTTTTATCTAAGTTTACGGATTATAGAGCAAATATTTTGACTTCATAAAACAAAAGTCATTACATACAACCATAATTTGTTAATATATTCTATGTTATTAGTAACTAACAATTTTTTTTTTTCAAATGTGTTTATTGACATACTGTTTATGAAATTTGGAAGGGAAGCTATAAGTCTCAAGTAGTTTTAGGGCCCGTAACATGTTGAGGCCAATGACAATCGCAACAATTCAAAGATAAGCATAAAGTGGATACATAACACGTACCAGAAGACAGAAATATCTACATTATAAAAACTCCCCGAAACGATAATAACTACCGGCAAACAAATGTTAGAAATCAAAGCAAAATTATCACTGTTCGATTAGTAAATTATCTTTTTTTTTTAGAACAAAATGATTCAGAAACCTATGTTTTACATTCTTGACTGATTGATTCATCCGGCCTTATGTACAAAATTATAAAACTTTATTAATCAAATGTAAACGTAAATATAGAAACCTGGAAGGGACTTAGATAAAAGAAAAAGTAATTCCATATACTTTTCTACTTATGATGACAAAATTATCTCCTAATTTGGAACAAAATGTACGAATTAAGATATGACATCGTTAAAATCTTATAACGATGTCTTTGTGAGGGGATATGCATGCAAGGCACATCCACTGTGTTGTTGGGGGTCAGATATGTCTAAGGTTATAAATGGTCTTATTTTATCGAGAAGTACCATCTGTTAGGCCTAAAAAATATTTTTAAATGTTTCTGGTCTTAACTTTATTTTTTTTATTTACGACATTTTGTTTTTGGAATGAAGAGATAAAGAAACAAAATGTATATGCTAATTTTTATCATCCAATACTGTGTTCCACAGGAGATATCGCTTGTATAAGATCAAGCCATATCTCCTAGGAGATATCTTTTTGACCAATTTTATACTAATAGCTGATTGGTTAATCAATTAGGAACTACTTTCAACTCTCATATGAGAAGTAAACAAACATGGCCGCTCTCAGGATGTTTCAGAAAGGTGACAAGGTGTCAATTGGTAATACTGGCGAAGCCACTGTTCTATCATATCAGGGTGATGGCAGTTACAAATGCTTCATTGATGGCATTGATTTCCAAGTGGAAGTTATGGAAACAAGACTGAGACTACTGAATTCGGCAACTACAACTACACCAGGTGAGCAGACGTCATCAACATCAACAGGAACAACACCAACTACGGCCTCTACATCACAAGTAAAGAGTAACCCAAGGTTTGCAAAAGTGACTGATTCGGATATTGATACTTTAATTGCTATGCAGGAAAACAAAAATACAGCTCGGAAAACTTTGAGGGACATTAACTTGCTAAGGCAATTCCTTACTACACTTGGTGAAACACGTTCCATTCATGACCTGCCTCCTGAACTCTTGAACAATTACTTATGCAAGTTTACATTTTCAGCTAAAAAATCTGATGGAGATGATTTCGAGACAAATTCACTAAGGGGAATAAATTCTTCAATTGAGAGATATCTCCGCCGTCATAACTACGGTTACACTTTGAGGAACAGCCTGGAGTTCACCAAGTACAGAGAGGTAATGTCGGCTAAACAAAAGCAGTTGAAGTCATTAGGTAAAGGTAACTTACCTCATCGTTCTGTGGCTATCACTGACAATGAAATTGAGCAACTTTGGAAAACCAATCAGTTGGGGGCTTCAACGCCAGAGTCGATTCTGAACACATTGTGGTTCAACAACACCATCCATTTCGGCCTACGTGGCAGCCATGAACATAAACAGATGATGTGGGGTGACGTCGAATTGCGAGTTGATAGCAGTGGACTTGAGTATTTAGAACTGATTGAGAGGATTTCCAAAACTAGACAGGGAGATCAAGCAGATTCACGCCACATCACTCCAAAAATGTGGACTATTCCTGAGAAAGAGCGTTGTCCTGTCGAAATGTACAAATTCTACAGAAGTGTGCGTCCCGCGAACTATTTATTTCCGGATTCTCCATTCTATGTTTCCTCAACAACCGTAAAAAATCCATCATTTGAATCTGTGTGGTTGATACTAACTCCTAATTAGGACTAAGTTATCGCCTAATTAGGACATAACTGAGTCCTAATTAGGAAATAAGTAAGTCCTAATTAGGAGTTAGTATCTCCTAATTAGGAGTCAGCATCTCCTAATTAGGCGATAACTAAGTCCTAATTAGGAGATGCTTACTCCTAATTAGGAGATACTAACTCCTAATTAGGACTTTGTTATGTCCTAATTAGGACTAAGTTATGTCCTAATTAGGCGATAACTAAGTCCTAATTAGGACATAAGTAACCCCTAATTAGGAGTTAGTATCTCCTAATTAGGAGTTAGTATCTCCTAAATAGGAGTTAGTATCTCCTAATTAAGAGTTAGTTATTTACTAATTAGGACTTAGTTATGTCCTAATTAGGACTTAGTTATGTCCTAATTGTCCTAATTAGGCGATAACTAAGTCCTAATTAGGACATAAGTAACCCCTAATTAGGAGTTAGTATCTCCTAATTAGGAGTTAGTATCCTAAATAGGAGTGAGTATCTCCTAATTAGGAGTTAGTTATTTCCTAATTAGGACTTAGTTATGTCCTAATTAGGACTTAGCTATGTCCTTATTAGGACTTAGCTATGTCCTTATTAGGAGATAACTAAGTCTTAATTAGGAGATACTAACTCCTAATTAGGAGTTACTTATGTCCTAATTAGGCGATAACTAAGTCCTAATTAGGAGATAACTAAGTCCTAATTTTGAGATAACTAAGTCCTAATTAGGGAATAGTATCTCCTAATTAGGTGATAGTAAAACATTTCTCACTGTGGCACTAGGATGCTTCCGTATTATTACGTTCAAAAGGCAGCCAGTTGGTATCCACAAATAAGACTCCTTTATGAAAAGGATGGCAGTCGCGGCAAGCTTGACAAGTGACAGGAAGTTGACAAATCATAGTGCCAGAAAGCACTTGGTTCAAAAGCTCACTGAAAGTAACATTCCTCCATCTCACACCATGCAAATCACAGGTCCTAAAAATGTCCACAGTATAAATAATTATTCCAACATCAGTGATGCTCAACACAACCAAATTTCATCCATCCTATCGAATTCTGCAAATCCAGGTCAACTTGTGCCGTATAGTGAGGCCCCAAAAAATGTCAACACAGTGCCTGCTCTGCCGTATGTCCCTCGTTATAACGAGGTCGCTGGCAGGAACATGTCGGCTTTTCCGTCGACTGTTTCGACATGTGCTTCCAATAGCACCAACGTTTCTTCAAAGCGGAATCATCTAGAGTCAGTGTTTGGGTCCAGTTATATTGCTGGAGGTTCATTCACGATTAATGTGAACAATTACTCTGCTGACAAGCGTCGTAGACCTATCATTGAGAGTGATATTGAGCACGATTCCCAGTAACTGTCCACCCGCCATCTCGGCTCCAAACTGTGTTGACAGTGAATGAGGGACTACGAATTTAAAAATTAAACCTCCTTCCCTATTGTTAATTGTTGAAAGTTTGATGAAAATTTTATAATTATATGATTGCAATCTAACATTAACTTTGAAAAAAATGTTACTGAGGAAACTATGCTCAATATTGTGAAAAGTTCCAAGTACTATTTTTTATTGTTCTTTGATAATTGCTACGGTGACGTAATCAGTTCTTGGGTGCTGCAGTACCTGATTACTATGGAATATTCATACGCCAGACCGAAGTAAAGTTGACCAAAGTTTCAAGTTTGTGTTTTGTTTTTCTTGGTTAAAACAATAAGAATGATATTGGATGATAAATATAATCTCACCCTCGTGTCTTCAGATATTAAATATATCAACACTCGTTGATAAAAGTTACAAATATCCTCGGCAAGCCTCGGATATTTGTAACTTTTATCAACTCGTGTTGATATATTTGATATCTGAAGACACTCGAGTGAGATTCTCTATATATAAAGAAAGCACAACCCTCTTAAATATGTGTTACTAATCCAAATAGTCAATAATTCCACCCTTGCACTCCATCTCAACAGAAACGAGTGATATTTTCTATGTCCAATGTTTTCTGAGGCTAAAACATAATAGTTATCTGCCCCTTACTTTTGTTAAAACCTAGAAAACAAGACATGAGGCGTGGGTTTGAAATGAAATGAAACTTAGTATTTGGAAAATTCAACTTAGTGTCATACCAATTCATGTTACTATCTTGAAAATTCAACTTATTCTCTGCCAAGCTACGATATTATTAAGCACATTTTATATTGAAAAGTAAACTTGCTAACTCGAAAATTTAAGATCCTATCTTGACAATTGAACATAATAATCTTGATATTCAACATATTTTCTTTAAAATTCAACTGATCTCTTAAAATGCAACTTGGTATCTTGAAAATTCAACTTGGTATCTTGATAATATCAACTTCATATTTTGAAAAATCATCTGAATATCTTGAAAACTCAACTTATTATATCGAATGTTCACAAGATACAATGCCAATGATTAAAAAAACGTGTAAATACAAGATTTAATTATTGTACATATTCAAGTTATAAAGTTGAATTAAAAACATTAACAAGTATAATTACAAAGTGTTATTGTTGCATATTCAAGTTTTGAAGTTACAAGTGAAATATTAACTTTCTTGAATTTTCATGATACCAACTTAAATGTTCAAGATATTAAATTGAATATTCAAGAAAATTAAGTTCAATTTTCAAAATAATAACATGAATTTTCAAGATACTAAATACAATTTTCAAGATACTAAGTTACATTTTCAAGAAACTTACTTGAATGTTCAAAATATTAAGTTCAATTTTCAACTTATTATCTTGATTTTCAAGGTAAAACCTTAAAATTTAAAGATAAAAGATACTGAATAATAGCATAGCGTAGCTCTAATAGGGTTGATGAATCTGTCATCCACAATTTTAAAAATCAGTGTAGGAGAATTACCTCAAACTGGCCATTAGTTTTGCACGTGGACCATGTTTGAGGCCGTTAGGCCGACAACATGCTCCACGTGCAAAACTAATGACCAGTTTGAGGACATTCTACTACTTAAAACAAAGTTTAAGTAAATATGTTCTTGCTACTGAAATGCACGCCACAACGTACCTTATCATATGCAAAACTGATGGCGACTTTTGCTCTATGTATTTCATGATCTCCTCCGAATTGTCAGTGGCATTCCCTCTCCTGCCAAGTGAAAGGTTAAAGCAAAAGAAATGATGAAATATTTTACTAAAAGAAAAACTTTTCGAAATAGAAAATCAAAACCACCATGCACAAAATTCATAATCGATTGATAAATTAATGGACAATTCATATTTTACTTATACCACTATGTTTTATTTCATATTGATTTGATTTAGTATCTTGAAAATTCATGTTTCTTTTTTGAAAATTAAACTTAATTTTGTTGAATATCCAACTCTATTTTGTTGAATATTTAAGTTAGTTTCTTGAATATTTAACTTAATTTCGTTGAATATTCAACTTAATTTCGTTGAATATTCAACTTAATTTCGTTGAATATTCAACTTAATTTCGTTGAATATTCAACTTAATTTCGTTGAATATTCAATTTAGTATCTTGAACATTCAAGAAAGTCAATATTTCACTTGTAACTACAACTTTGAAACTTGAATATATATGTTTTTAATTCAACTTTAAAACTTTAATATTACAATTGTGTATCATTGGAATTGTAAACATTCCAGATAATACCTTGAGTTTTCAAGATTTCGAGATGATTTTTCAAAATATTAAGTTGAATTTTCAAGATACCAAGTTGAATTTTAAAGAAAATATGTTGAATACAAAGTTCAATTTTAAAGATACAAAGTTCAATGTTCAAGTTAAATTTTCCAGTGCAATTTTCAAGTTCAAGTTCCAAGATTTCTGCTGCGTTCAATTGTCAGGATAGGTTGTTGAATTTTCGTGATACAATTTGCTGAATAATATCGCAGCATTCAGTTGAATTTTCAGAATAGTAACATAATTTTTTTATGATACTAAGTTGAATTTTCAAAATACTAAGTTTCATTTTTAGATTCTGAGTTGAATTTTCAAGATAAAACGATGCTTAAGGCCATTAACATTTTCCGGACAGACGGACAGATATGTTCCTATATAGTAGTTACTAAACAATTGTATTATACATGTATATCCCCTCACAAAGACATCAGTTTTAGTTTTTAACGATGTCCTATCTTAATGCATAGTATTTATAATTGATTGATAAATTAATTGTCAATTTATATTTTATTTATTTACTTATATCACTGTGTTATATTTCATATTGATAAGATTATGACACTTCGTCAAATTTACGTTGATTTTAAAAAAGTTTAGATTACACAGATTATCAACCCAATTAGGGATACGCTATGCCATTTTCAACATCTTTTATCTTGAAATTTTAAGGTCTTACCTTGAAATTCAAGATACTAAGTTGAAAATTCCACTTAATATTTGGAAAATTCAAATAATTATCTTGAAAATTCCACTAAATATCTTTAATTTATATAGATATCTTTAAAAATTTAACTTAGTATCTTGAAAACTTGATTTAGTGTCTTGAAAATTCATGTTACTATTTTGAAAATTAAACTATCGACCTCAAATATGGTCCACGTGCAAAACTAATGACCAATTTTCGTACATTCTCCTACACTTAAATTTGATTAATAAGGTATTATAATTGTTTACATAAGGTCGGATGAATCATCAGTCAAGCCTTGTAAAAAGACGGTTTTTGAATCATTTTGTTCTCAATGTAAAAGTTAGTAAGATAATTTACTAATCGAACGGGGATCTGTTCATCCATACTTTTGCTTTGATTTCTAACATACAATGTATGTTTGTCGGTAGCTAATATCGTTTCTCACAGTTTTTATAATATAGCTAATTTTTTACTGTTCTTCATGGTACGTGTTATGTATCCACTTTACGGTCATCTTTGAACTGTAGCGATTTTCATTGACCTCAACATGTTACGTGAAGTAGCCAATAGGTTAGCACGGGCTTTTGTATTATACCACATTTCTCGGGATTCAGACGGCTGCGTTCGAGCGCATTCAATCTGACGGGGAAATTTGTTGGTCTCGGTGTCTTAGCTATTTGAGCCTTTTCGTAAATTATTAAACTGTTGGAGACTTGTGTCCCCTTACTACGTAAACGTAACTTTGTTTTAAACATACGTAAAAAGGAAGATAAGATACCCATTCGAGAGGTATGCAAGAGCTATCAAAAGGTTATCAAAATTGTTTTTTTAAAGCTACGCATTGCAGATATCAAGTTCTACACAACTACATGTAATGATTTGTCAACATTCCAAGTTTCCTTAAGCTAGTCTTTAAAGTTCCTCTCCGGTTGTGATCACGGGCAGACGGACGGATGGACATAGGCAACGACTTTCCCAAAAAATATCATCAATGTTGTTTATAATCTTTTCACATACCAACATTAAACATATAATATTGTATGTTTGCATTGTCATGTCATGTTTGTTATAAGTTCCAAAATATTTTTTTCAAAATATACAACTGTTTTTCACTTTTAATAGCAATACTTTATAGCCAGATGTAATATGTTATATTGAGTTGATTTATAGACTATAACGTTTCCGTGACACAAACTGGTCCTGCTAAGAGGTTTTTAAAAACTCGTAAATATGCCCACAGGCGTTACGAGGAAAGAGATAAGTGCAATAAACTCGGTTTTGAGAGATTGTAAGAGAGTATGAGGAGTCGTATTTTAAAAATAAGGCAATGTATGTGTCAGGACCCTTTGCATAGGTTTTTGCAAACATAAATTAATTGTAAAGTTGATATTTCACTTTACTATTAAGTTTGGCGCTAATCACAAACAATATGGAGTTATTGTGTAGATAAGAAAAATCTTGCTGACAGGTTTTTTGTTCTTACGGTAAAACTTACGTAACATGAAGAATTAGGTAGTGCTAGCTACAAATTATTATCATAGTTTTTAAATGTCACAGTTTTTATGGAAGCTACATTTTTGTTTCTTAATGTAAATTTTATTTATCAGTATCCATTTCAAACTTTCAAAAACAATAACTTGTTCAGAGTATGTTTCTTAATACATATGTCATCTTGGAGTTAGGTGTTTGATTTCATTTAAAATTCATACTAAATAGAGTCAACTGTGTGTGTGTTTGTTTCTGGAGAAAACAATTGTTTTTAATTGTTCACTGTCAGTATTTTGATGACAGCATATCAAAACAAAACATCTTTGGTTTACCTTTTGAACTTTATTGTCAAATTGAACAATGACATGGAAATTTAAACATTAGTTTGAGTTTATAATGTAGGCAGACTTTAGCACACAGCAACGGTCATTGTTGTGATGGTGCCATTGGTGTTTTGATGTATTGATTTTTCAGTTAAAAAGGGAAGAAATATTTTATTTCGTTTTTTAGTAAAACTCTTAAGTGGGCTAACTCATTCGCATCATGCACACAGCCAGGTCACTCCACACTGATATCCGTGATGATGTATCACAAGTCCCCAGAATATTAACAGAATACCACTCTTAAAGATATTCTAACCGGAAATGATTCTGACAACAGTAAAAAATAATGACAGAAAAGTATTGGATTACAAATCCACCCCAAAATAGTAGAAAAAAACGTTTTTTAAAAATACTTCATTAACACAGCCGCCAAACGTTTCATCAGCCAATCAGCTGCTAGCAGAGGTGTGACGTGTTACTCAGGAGTCGTGGCCTAACTTGTATCTGGCTTATGTTGTTGTTTACATTATACACTCGTATAGCCGTCACGTATTTTTCACTGATTTCACTTGTGAAAACAGCCTAAAAGTGATCAAATCTATGAAAAACAATGTCGGCATATTCTGTTCAGTCGTTAATTAACTTTGGTTATTGTACACATGTGTTTAGATTGTTTAGTCTCCGATAATGCCGAGTGGATCTTTCAGGGTAAATCTACCGCCATTGTCAGTTCTATAGCGTTACTGCGTGTATGTCCATCACTGACCATTTCCCTTATGTCAGACTCTTATTCTAGCAATGAGATCTCGCTTTGAACAACGTAAGTCAAGCGATAACAAAGATTTGAATGAAGAATTGGATCGGCAAACAAGCCAAGAATTCATACTAATACTACTCAGCGAAAAACGAGACTTATGCGACGTATATCTATATCATTTTACAAATTAAAAGAAATACATTATTTAAACTATTATCAACAATTGTTGGACTACATTGTGAGGATTTTCTAACTACTTCGCATGTAAATAACACTTTACGATGTCCTTATTGATTTGAATAACGAACATTGCTAATCCATGTACACCGGTGTGCATCATACATAATAGTAAATGACTTTCATTGGCTCACTATGTACAGACTGAATGTCGCCTACATGTGTATCTTTAATTTATTAACGACCAGTTTTGTATCACCAGTTACGTCATATGACACGACGTTGACAATATCCTGACACACCACCTCTTATGTAATTGAACCGGCCCAGTGACTGATATCTGGCATCAAAGCAAAGGTGTTAATGCATGAAGCGTAATTAGTGAGTGTTAATTTCATGACTTACATCTCAACAATATAGAATTAAATTCAAAACTAGATTTTCAGCACTCTACATGGTTTAAAGAATATTTATTTTAAAAAGAAAGGGTTTGGTAAACAGGCTAACAGCCTATCTTAATACGTCTCCCATACAAACAATTAATATATTTATACAATTTGTGTTAATTCATCATCACTGACAATATGCACTCTACATTAACATTTAGATTTTACTCAAATAACATGATATTGATAGAACAGAATCTGAAAGAAAATGTGTACCGAAAAAGAAAACGCCTTTTTCATTTCGATTTGAAATTAATCATGATTCCTTATCATAGATATATCATTGTAGGCTAAAGCCTACACCCTTCACATTTCTCTACAGTTGTATAACACTGAATAAAATAACTGCCTGAATGTCAGTAATTGTAAATGAACAAGATTATAAATTTAACAAACAATTAAATAATAATGACGTTTATAATTGAAATTGCATGATTGTTTTTATATTTGAATTGTCAGTTATTCATTTCAAAACATATTATAGCCTATAAAATAACCTAACGCTCCGCTCGATTGGGAAAGGAACAACACTATTGATGTGGATAAGGCGATATATAAATATGCATATTAAAACTAAAACCAGCTATTGAATATCGAAAATGCTCCGAAATAACTCCCTACAAATGCACAAATACCCATTCTATCTGAAACTTACAATGTCAAAAGTTGTTATTATGTTTAACACGAATAATCGACGAAAATCGTACAAATCGCCAAAGTTTTCCATTGTTCAACTCCTGTGTATGACGTCACATCGCTAACGAAGGTTATGCCACACTGAGTGGCCGCGGAAAACTGTTTCAATGAGAATGAGAATGAGATAATTAGCAGGCCAATTTTAATCACTTTGAACCGCGATATATTGCTAAGCAGGTGACGCTTCGAAATAATATGAAGTGTTTTGTTTACTTGAAGGTATTGTCTATATGAATAAACGAATTAACATGGAACAAAACAGAGAGGTTTTATTATCTTTAACGACTGAGGTAATTGCCATGAGTTCAACTGCTTCCACTATTGAATATGGGTGCCATCTATTACACCTCCACAGTTTGGAAATCTCCGCAGCGTTTTATATCCATTGATTACATTCTGGAGTTCTTCTTCTTTGGAAAATATCATATCTGTGGAGAAGATTTTCAGATATATAAGCAGTACATACTGTTTCTACACATCTCCATCTGATTTCAGTTCCGAATCCAAATAGGTTACAAATAGCTCGGTATTTAGCAGTAGATTAAAGTAAACACAGGTCTGTAGCAACCTAATGATTTAGATCGATTGGTTCTCTGACCGGTGAACACTTTTCAGTAAATTGGTCTTAATTCTTCGCATATTGCATACAATGTTTTCCTTGTTCCTATCGTCATTAAAAACCCCTCTTACAATGTCATTTTACCATATTCGAGAACGTGTTTTTCACCACTTATTCTACACAGAATATATTGTCATTATAATTTGACGACCTCTTCTTCACTTTTCGTTAAGCAGTTACTCATTTTGAGTTCTCACCAAAATGAACTTGTTAAATGCAAACAAATCATGCAATTCTACTTTTTAATAGAGTCCTTAAATATGTCCTTAAAAAGTAATATGTGCATGTAAAAATGTCATAAGGTGGCGTCACCAGATTGTCTCTGATTCTCAAATTTCTAAGTCCGGAATAGACTGTTTTCTTCACTTTATATTGTGATGTAACACATGACATTTGGTGACTTTAATTTATTAAAAAATATTATATATAATAACAAATACTTGAATCAAGCATATCACACCATGCAACATAGACTGATAATGAAACATGCTTCTCAATAATATCACGGATCATATATTAGAAAGTATATGCTTTATATTCAAGTATTAGAAATATATCCAGATGTGGTAAGATTAAGAACTTTTCATCATTACAGTATACAGTATTCAGTGATATTACACAAAATGAAATACACCTCTGTATATAAGGAGAAAAACGTATATATGACCCTTGATATTGTAAGATATATAGTCACTCAACAACGGTAGCAGGCACACTTAAGCCGAGAGTTGTAAATCAACATTAGTTGCGTAACCATTTCAAATGAGGTATGGATAAGGAGCAGGTTCCCACAGCTTAGGTAATGTAAGAAAGCATGTTCCCATTCATTCTTTTCCCACAAAGGTTACTCCCTTCATATATTTTTTTATCGTTAACCCCGTTCTAGATGGCCTGAAGTGACCGGCAAAAATGGAGTGCCCTGATTTGTTGCAATTGAATCTAGTTGTGCAATCAGCAATACCATTGTAAAAGTTACATTTGCCAATGACACGTCATAACGATAAAATATACGTACGATAAACGTTTTCTCATTTAAAGAGGTTAAACACATCTTGTTTCTGCACACTCTCAGTTGTAAGATTGAGAAGTGCAAAGCAGTGTTGCTTCTGTGTCCTTGTTCAGTAACAAAGTAATAATTGTATGTTGGAATTTAAAATACACCTATAGACATACTTTTAGTATAATTAAAACATTTCATTACACCTTATCGAAATACCTTCTTTAAGTGTGGTAAGCTGTTGGTACAGTCAATGCTGGCGATAGAAGCCTTACTCTGAGGGCGTGGGTTCGAATCCCGGATAGGACTCGGCCCGAAAAAGTACAAGAATTTGTACTATTGAAGGTAGTGTTATCCCAAATATAACCATGTTATAGGTATTAAGAAGTTGGTAATATGAAGAATTAACAAATATATGGATTTACAACTTCTTTATTGCAAAGATATGCGACCTTTCGATGTAGATAGTAACACCATTATCAAGCATTAGTATCTACACCGAAACATTGCATATCTTTGCAATAAAGTAGTTGTAAATCCCCATATTTGTTAATTCTTCTAATCGAAATACATTTTATTTTATGATAAAACTTTTTTTGTGTCTACAATCTATTTAAAGTGAAAAATGCTGTATATACGTACGTCAATTGCAGTATCCTGTCATGTTATAATTCTTGCGCGATCTGATGCACCAAATACTGGGCTTTGTAACTGGGTCGTTATTAGCTGACAGGATCCACATACATACACAAATAGATATGATGTTTGCGCCCATATTTAGAACGTAGGATATAGTATCTCCTACGTAGGAGATAACTTCTATAAAGCCTGGACCACTTTATCACATCTAGCGTTTTTCACAATGGTATTCAACACATGTATACGCGTATAGTGTATGTTAACTCTCGTGTATATGAAGAATGAAGAACAATGTTATGGATACCCAACTTATTTATTCTATGTAGGCGACGTTTCGACAGAGAATAAAGAAGTTGTGTATCCATCAAATTGTTCTTCATTCTTCATCACCCCACTTTCTAGAATACCCAAAACAATCTTGTCTGTATGATATGATATATAAGTTAATGATAGTATATATGACCGTTAAAAAGCTTTAAAGACGCTGTAGCTGTATTGTGTTTTCTCAAATTTGCCATATACTTTACAGTTTAAACAAAATATTGTTTTTTTTAGAGGGTAAGACATCGCGTTTCACGATCCAAAAAGAAAAGCCTTTAAAAAGGCAAGCTTGGGGGGAAACTGAGTAGATCTAGTGAATGGAACATGAGGTGGTGAATTTTGGTGAATATCGGTGCTCGATGTACAGGCGGATGGAAAATGCATGACGAGAGTCTTGTCTGGGTGTTTGCTAGTCTATAGATCTAGTCGGAGTCTTAAAGGGACACTCCGTGTTTTTCATGAACTTTTATTTAGATTTGATACTTACACAAATATCAAGTGTCCTGATTTACATCCAAATCATCTCACTCGACTTGCTTATGTAACCCCTAACGCCAAATATTTGTAAATAACTTGTTTTCAATGAAACTCTAGCAGCTGCTTAATACACGATGAGAAGCCGAATTCATGCGCCCCATTTACATGTATGGCAATTATATGTTCCATTGAACAGTAGTCGCGGAACATTGTCCGGTTTTCGATCATAATCAAGACTAAATATCTTAATTATGGAACTATACTGAACAGATTGGCACTAAAAGGGTAATTTTCGACAACAGTCATTACTTCTCGATAAAAGAACACCCGGTAACTTTTGACCTATGTTACTACAATAACAGACGGAGTGTCCCTTTAAGTTTAAGAAATGACTGTCAGTACTGTTTCATAATTAGACCTACCATAACAGTAAACCCATGAATGATTAATTGGATAACTTGATAACATGAAAACATGTTGTTTAACCTTATTTAATTCCATATTTAACCTATGCGAAATCAAATCCAAACAGAGTAGCCTACGCCTGACCTCATGCACGTGAATGTGCAAGCTTTCTCCATCAGGTAAAATCTTTAATCAGACGTCTCTTTTCATGTTCAGGTTAACGCATGTCTAATAATATCCTCTCTGTAAGTTACCACCAATTTTGAAGTTTAAATACGACTAATGTTATACCGATTTTTAAAATATAACCTAGCAACTGTTTAGATTTCAACCTTACCTACATCCTCGGTAATCCAGAGTATACCGTATTTCCTCTAATAGGGGCCCAGGCCCTTGTTAACATTTAAGGGCTCTGCTCTTATTTGAGGCCCGGCCCTTATTTTATGTTTAGGTTTGACCAATAAACGTGATTACCTCTGATAACTGACTTAAATTTCGGAGAATAACACAAAGTCGTCGCCGTTTCATGTATACCGTATTTAATGTTGTACTCTAAACGTCTTAGTGCCTGGTAACATGTAAGTAGAAATGTATCTGATAGGGAGTATTAATTGATGCGATATAAATTGGGCCCCTTTAAGTGACCCGGCCCTTATTTGAGGACCGGCTCATTTTCATTTTAAAGGTACCTTTACCCCCGGCTGCTATTAGAGGCCCGGCTCCTATTTGAGGCCCTGCCCCTATTAGAGGAAATACGGTACGCTCCGATAAATTAGCGATTATAGATTTATCGGATCGTATACTCTGGATTATCGAGAAGGCCTTACCTATGACTCGATACGAAAAAAAAGTTTAAAACTTTCAAAACAGAATACAGCAGAGGGAATCGAACTCATAACTCTTCTCACTGAAATTGGCAGAAGACATGTATAATAATTATTGATATCTATTCTGCTCTCCTCGAATCTTTATTTTTAATTTGCGTTCTACACTTGAATTTCCTCATGTAACAATTGCTTTGGCATCTGCCTGTAATATCCATGAAGGTAGGGCCCCAATGCAAGTGGTTTAATTGTAAGAGAAATATGAGTGGCAAACAGATTCTATATATTTACGTCGCAGAATGGAAACCGTAAAAGCTGTCTATGTAGGCTACAATCAAACGTCTTGATGTAGAATCTACCGTGACTGTAAGTGATGGAGAGGAATAGAATGATTTCATATTTGGCTAATTTAAGTTGTTAAGTACATTGACAATGTTTTAAACCGAACTGTTCGTTGATGTATTTCGAACTTTGATTACAAAGAAATGCTGCAGTGAGAAAATATGGTATGGCAGAATCAGAGAGGAGGACTTGTTCAAAAGTACAACAAACAGACTATCCTTATAAAGCGCAGCTTGGTACGCACAGCAATATTCCGGACGGGACATAGCATGCGCGCTCAGTGTTTACGTTATTGCTTGGGTCGGGCATCTTGGAAAAGTAGGTTAGTTATTATCAAAATCGATTGTGGTTTCCGATTCTGGAATGCAGAATCATATAATGAATTAGTACGAAAGCGCTCATTTTGCGTAATGTAGTTTTAAATTAATATAAAGTAAACAAGTTTATTAAAGTTTCTAATGGAAAAATACGGAGAAATTCTGTTGATATGACAAATACAGAAAAATCAAATTCCACATCTGTTTGTGCCAATTATTTCGGATTACCCACAGTGTCACGTGCTTCATAATTTGCAACAACTCTGTTCATTGGTCATTAGAATTGTAGAGTAAAAAAGACAACGTATGTCATTGGCTGAAAGTTGTTTAGAAAATTCCAACTGTAATATAGCGTCGAATATAAACACATTATAACTTGGGGGCGTGTGCGCCCCCCAAGCAATAAGCCTGCATCCATAGAAAAAGGTTATCCCTATTGAAATAAAATGGTGCGACGTATAAAGCGACAGTGGTGTGGAACTCTTCAGTGTGAGATGTAGATTTTAATAAACTGATATTAATTCAATAGTTCAGGGTAGATCTCTACAGTGTTGCAAAACACGATATGATTGTGGTTTCCCTTTTTATGTTTTGGAATATCAGTTTAAAACTCCTTCAATCATTCAAGTACAGTCAATATTTCCGTGAAATGAAAATTCACGGTCATTGCTACAACTAGCGACCTAATTACACTTTTAACGCGGTGCTGGACGTTTGTTACACGACGTCACTCAAAACATTACTCAACAATAAAGGATCTCAGCTTCCATAATTAATTACCGTTAATGAATTTCTGTACTCTTGATGTTATGAATGTACTGGAGAAGAATAGTTAGCGATAAATGTAAATTTTGAATTTTGTAATATTAATTTATTTGCACATTGACACACTGATTAAATATCAATAATAAACTTCCAATATACCTAACCTATTTTGACAAGTAGGGACATCGCGACGATTTCCAAACTCACAAACGCTGGGATGAATTGTTCTGAAATACGTGGCGGATAATACCCCTTATCACTATGAAGTCATTGCATACCTTATTGGGTGTTGAATCCCAACATGGAGCTTTCAATCCATCGTAACAACTGAACCTCTCTAGCATGTAAAAAAGAGTTTCAAACAATGCCTGAAATGCCCTTCCGGCTCTATTCCGGAAATGCTAACTTTAAGGTGTTGTGTAAAATCCGAACTCGGTGACGAAACGAAATATTGTTCTCATTGACTTGAGTCAACTTTGGTATATACCATAATTCATTTTGCTATAAAAATGTTCAAATTGACTATACAGTGGCGTACCATTTACATTCCTCCCTTGACAATTATCAAATCCCACAGCCATACATGTCACAATATCATCAATTTTATTTGGTTGATTCAAATGATGAACTTTTTGGAAATCATCTAAACATTTTTGGAAATACTTACATCACACAAATTTTCGTATTCTAAGAATTATTGCAATTTGAGACGAAACGCTTATCAAACTGTATTTATTTATACATATTGTTTAATTTACATGGCTCCTCGACAACGAACAACAACAAAACGCCAGTTGTTTGTTTTGACAGTGTAAAAGCCCACTAGCCTATATTAAACTCAAGGCGCTTCCGCAATATTGGCAGTGCATTTATATTACAGTGTTACATGACGCCGTCTAGAACCACACAGGATAGCGTGTGATAGCTAAACAGTCTGCTAATCAAATGTGTTTCTACACATGAACACGCTGTTGCCTTGGACTCGCTTCTTGTTGTACCAGCCGCCATTTCTACTCGCCTGGGTGTCACTGCATATGAAAATAGGGGAAAATAAAGTATATCACACTGTAATAAGAACAACAAAGACAATCACATCTTGTAAAGTATGTTTCCGATAAAAGTGATGAAAAATTATTACACATACTTTTCAAGTGTAAAAAGCACAATTGTTACCCTTTATTATCCTCACATTTACCTTCATCCCATAGAGGCGCACATAAAATCTCATTTAAGGGAATTATGAGTTCCATGTCATTCATTTTGTGGAATCCGGAAGTTAATCAACATAGCAAATTGTTTACAATATCAGGCAAGTAGGCGCCATGGCGATTTCTTGTACAATTCATAACAAACATAGCATTCATTATAATGTACACGCAGTCTTCATTTTGCAGCTGAGTTTCTACTTTATTGAAAATGAACCAAAAAACTTAAAATATGCTAATTAATGCAATCATGATGAAAAGTTAGCGAATGAAATCCGGACAATTCAATATCTCCGTAAATAAATGATGAACTAAAACTTTATTAACTCACCTTTCCTGGCATGGAATGGTTGAACGATATTCCCATAAAATAAGAACAATCCTGAGGTGAGGAAAAAAATTTTTATTCGCAAGGTTTTAATCGGTCAGAATGCACGGGAATTTCATGACCATCTCCGAGACTCGTGTCACGTGATACAACCTCTTCCATTCGGAGTACTACATCGTGAGGCAAGGTAGGTTTGACTTGGCGAGGTCCTTATGACAAGTATATTTACCATATGGGTAAGTTAACCATCTGAAGTGACGAATTTTAAAATCTTCCTCAGTTGTTAAGTGTTCTTATTGTCATTTATAGCATGTCGTCATTAGAACGACAGTACAACTACTGCTGATACTAATGCTAACTACATATATTTTTAATATACACGTATTTTGGAGGTTTGAAGTGAAATAAGAACAATTAATTTTGAATAAATGAGGTTGTTTATCAATAAATGAGCGTTCTTATTTGACTTTCATTTAATAACAGATAATATCAATCAAATTCCAAATGAAGTAAGACTTCTAAATAAGAACTTCGTAAATGTAAACAGGAATGGCAACTCGACTCGTAGTATGTGCTAACTCCTTTTTCAGGTCTTAAATATATGCTTATTCGATTTCAAAGCAAACTTTTTGTAAAGCAATCTGAGACCAAGTACACAAGACAAATAAACGCTACAAATAGATAGGAATGTGCCTCATTTAAGCAAAAAATATAACTTTTGTCATATGTTCAATCCTATGCCAGGATCCCTTCCAATGCCTAACGCAGTTTTATGTTGTCAGTTGTCTCCAAACGAAAAGCGATGTTTAAGAAACAAAACAACAGACAAGGAGCAAACGATGCGAACCGAAGTTTATTTCGAGAAGCATCGTAAGACACTTGGGAACAACCTCCTAAGAGGAATGTCCCCTTCTCGGTCTGGTCGGGGGGGACCACCTTCGCCTGAGCGAAAACCTGTGGACACAGCCTAGAGATGCCTTCGAGATCTGCTGTGGAGACATCTCGTAAGTAATGATTGGCGAAAACCTCTGAATAACGCGAAAAACACCCTGCCATGACGTCTGATACCGGGATGTAAGCCATCGTGGCTGAGACTGCTCGGATCTCATGCAGGTTGGAACGCGATGGAGGAGGCAGGTCAGCGGCCTTGTACGCACCAATGACTGCCGACCTCAGGTATACACCCAGCTCTTTGGTGCTCCTCGGCGATTGAGGCAAGAACAGACGACGCCTGCCATCTCTCATCCTGCGGGAACGCTGCACGTACACCCTCAACGCCCTCTTCCAGAGTACGGAGAGGATAGCAGACTTGTTGGTATTAGTTGATGACTACTTAAGATGCCTGATGTTGCGTAGGTACACTAAGAACTCTGCCACCTGAGGAACGGAGGCCTCTGCCAGGACGAAATGCCGCTGAGCACAGAAGGAGGCGAAGGCGTGCCACTGAAAATCATAGAGTTTCCTAGTGGTCTTCCTATGAGAGGTAGCTATGGCATGGGCGACGCACCTTCAGTAACCACTGCTCCTTAACTCTCTCTTAATACAAGCCAAGCGTGAAGGCAGAACACCTGAGGGTTCTCGTGTAACCTTCCGCTTGGCCTGCTGAGGAGCAGATCTCTCCGTGGCTGAATCGGAACAGGTTCCTGATGACAGAGCCGCCGGAGAGGAACGAACCACGGTCGGGCTGGCCACCAGGGGGCGACCAGAAGAAGTCGAAAGACCAGAGTTGTCCCTATCTTGGCTACCACTCGGGAGAGGATGGCCAGCGGCAGAAAAGCATAGGCGTCCATCCCTTCCCACCTAAACGAGAGCGCATCTAAGCCCATCGCTTGCGGGTCTGGTACTGGTGAGACATATGTTGGTAACTGGTGATTGAGGCATGTCGGGAACAGGTCTATCAGGGGGATCCCGAAATGGAGACACTACCCCTTGAAGACTGCTGGGTTCAGTTGCAACTCCGTCGGGGGAGGGGCATCTGATCGCGACTGCGAGTCCGCCAAGATGTTCTTGGGGCCTGGAATGTGGAGAAGAGCCGGAGCGACACGCGTAGCAGAGACTGCTAAAAAATCAAAAAATCCTGACCTTGACTCGAGTCGGGCAACATAGCTGAACGGGTCAAGGACGAAGTAACGGACTTACGAATGGCCGAAACATATGCCTGGAAATCTGAAGACGAGAGAGTAACACACTCGTTACAACGAAAACTCTCCTCACACAAGTCCTTGCACTTCCTACAAATCAAGTGCGGGTCCTTGTTAGCAGACTTCCTACCTCCGCAATTTGTACAAAACGCAGAGTACATAGTGAAGCAAATATGGAGGCAGTAGAGTAACGAGGTGAGTAGAAGTCGAGTCACTGACGAGACCGTTGAGTCACTAACAGGTGAGTGACAAACGAGCCACTGACGCGTGTTAGCTAGACGAGGTGAGTGACAGGTGAGAGACAGTCCAGTCACTTAGCAGGTGAGTGACAGACGAGCCACTAACGCGTGTAATCTAGACGAGGTGAGTGACAGGTGAGTGACACTCAAGTCACTTAACAGGTGAGTGACAGACGAGCCACCGACGCGAGTAAGCTAGACGAGGTGAGTGACAGGTGAGAGACAGTCAAGTCACTTAACAGGTGAGTGACAGGCGAGCCACTGACGCGTGTAATCTAGACATTGAGAGTAACAGTCGAGTCACTGACGCGAGACACCTAAGTAGAGTAGTCCTGACACTAAGAAGCAAACCTTCCGATAGCTAATTACTCAAAAAACACCAAGAGTGTAAACTCACAAAACTTAGACGACGGGACGCTCAAGTGAGAAACAAGCAAGGGTAGACGAAGGAGGCTATCGGGAGTGTTGAATATACAGGAGGCTCCGAACCCGAAGAGTGCGAAGCCAATGTCGAATACTGGCGAGTCACTGGCGAGCGAGGCGAGACGAGACGAATGGCCGTAGATGAAGGCGAGTGACAGTCCAGTCACTGGCGAGACGAGACGAGTCGAATCGAAAGGACGAAGGCGAGTGACAGGCGAGTGAAGGCGAGTGAAAGAGAGTGAAAGTCGAGTCACTGACGAGCCGAGTCGAGTTGAAGGTGAAAGCCAACCAAAGCAGTCGACGAGCTATCGGAAGACCCACTTGATTCTAGAAGACGAGGGAGGGCACGACCAAGGCCGTGCGAACCAAGCAGTCACCCGACGAAGGCGAGAGTAAAACAAAAGACACGAGTTGCACGTGCAGAGCGTGCAGCTACCAGCTTGGCTGAGCACACCTAGCACATGTCAACAAGGTCCCTTATTCACTCAACACCTACATAAAACTGGTTGTCAGACAACCTGTTAACGACGAGCGTAGATATGACGTTGATACAACCTCTCAAATTAATAAGAAGTAGCAGGTTGGCAAAAGTAGCGAAAAAGCGCTAAAAATACCCAGTGGCAGAGCGAAAACATACACGTCTGTCTCGCTATGCAACTGAGAGAAGAGTGAAGATTTCCGTTGGTTACGTCACGAGACCATGCCGACTTACCGCCCTTGGGAGAGGTATTTTACGTATCCCCAACTCCACTGTTTTAAGTTTCGTTTGTCTTAACGTTGAAATAGCATACCTAGAGAGGAGGTAGGCATAGAAGGTCTAGTCAACAGATAGGTATTTAAATAACTATTAGTATTTGAAACTAACTGTAACAGTATATTCGCAAACTATCACTAACGAAATGAACACTAAGGGAGCATTAACAGAAAGACAACATTCCCTCCATAACACTTTCAAGTGAACAATACTTTATTTTGAAAATCAAGACGGCATTTCAAAATTACATGATTTAATCAGACTAACATAATTGTGTTTATTATGAAAAAGACAAACGCAAGATGCTTAAGTGACTCCACAACTCGTGGATAAGTATGAAACGAAGTGATCAGTGCTTTATCATGCTATCTCCTACGTAAACCCTACTATGTCCTCCGTAGGAAATACTAACTCCTACGTAGGAGATACTAAGTCCTACGTAGGAGATACTATCACCTACTTAGGAGATAGGCTTACTATGTCCTTCTTAGGAGATACTATCTTCGGATAGTTTGTGCACTGTTTGCGCAGGGGACAGAGCACTTGTGCTATGGTACGCTAGTTCCTGCACTGTCAGGTATTGGTTATGCTAGTGTACTCAGTTTTAAGCATGCGTGACCATTTTGTGAGTAATGGCTGCATATCGACAGTACGTGCCGATATGTGTTTCGGTTTCTTTCGACTGGAACTGGATGAATAGGTTTGTTTCTATCGAATTCCAGCAATGTTAGATTTTAAAGACGTATTTTTGACAATAAAATCGACAAAACTAAGGGTAATTCATTCAGGTTTAGCGGCAAACAACGTGGTGGTGGTCAGGTTTGAGAAATATATTTGCATGGACTTAATTAGAATTAGAAATGCACATTAGTTAAGCTTTTGTAAGATGCAATATCCCACCAAGTGCTTTCTATTCTGACCAAGAGGTCAATCTAAAATAATTCATAAAGCAAAATTATGACAGTGAATTCAAGCAAATAAATAAATGAATAATAAAATAAATACAATGTTCTTAGTTAGAATTCCTTCTCTTATGAAATATTGTTTTTTTAAACATTTGTTTAATTTTCAAAGCTTGTTCACATATTTGCATGTGCTCATAAATTAAAATCATCATCACAGTGATGACTAATGAATTTTCCTTACACTACTAGGTAATTAAAGTCACAATATGTTTATTGGTGAAGATGTTTACATGTATGTGTTTCCTACGTTTAATTTGAATGCCTTGATCCTTAATTTTCTACCCCAGACATACAAGTGGCTGACTGAAAATATTATTACTACTTTACTGCTTTAACAATAGAAAGAAGAACGACCTTGGATTAGTGAGCTTTTAGAAAATATGTTCAAATGAACTAATTCATTTTAAAAAATAAGAATGGGTTTGTTTACAGTGTAGTCTGCACTAACTAACCATTTTGTGACCCGTAGGCATGTCACAAGAGGCGAAGGTTTAGCCGGTTTCTCCCCACCCAGGGACATGTAATGTTTTTATTGCTTAATGGATGGGGTGTAAATTTTCATTCGTATGTGTTCACATTAGAACACCGAGTTTGTCAGATTTACAGCGCAAAATGACAGATTTACAGCGCAAAATGGCAGATTTACAGCGTAAAATGACGGTAAACACAACGAGGAAGTACCACAGTAAATTATTCGAAAAATCTCATCTTGCATTTAAAATAGTATCCTAGGCTGTGATCATTGAAGATAATCAACAGATACATGTACATCGAGCTTGAACATTTGCCAAGTGATTTTATCATAATATGTAATGAAAGTAAGTGTTATTTGGAAGCGCTACTGACTTGTCAATGCTATGGGGCTAATCTCAGTCCCAGTAGCTCAATAGGTCTCTTTGGTTCCTTTAGTCGACATCTATACACAAAGCGTTGGAACACACGTTAAAGCATTGCAGAATTGTAGGTATGTTATCTCATCGAAGTAGATCGATATCCGAGGGGACAATATCTCTTCAAGGTGCTTTGTGCTTCTTAGCCTCATCCACTTCTACTATTGATATCGTTATACAATGTAGACTCCTGTCTCGTTATATGAGCATCACCATTGTCACAATCACTGCTCAATAAGGACTGATAATCTGACTGTCACCTACCAAGACAACGTCGGTATCTCTACATACCTCTCCATTCTCAGTCTCCATTGAATTGTTCTTGTTCTCTACTCCTCGACACCAGCTTTCCCTATTCTCTTCCAGAACTCCCTGTGATTCTGTTTTTAGCAAGTTGTCTCTAGCCCTGGGGCCATCCTCTTGACATGTGGTTACATGGAGTCTACCGAAATGGGAACGGTCCCTTAGATTATTTGTTTGGTGATGTCTCCTCCCTACATGGATGACTATTGTAATGATGCCCAGTTTTTCCACCAATTTCCTTGTTAAACAGTTCTGCTGAATGGAGCCCAATAATCTGCCATTTAAATGCTTCCGACAATCTCGTCTCCGACCTACCATTGTTCAATTGAAGTCTTATCGATGTTACATCACAGAACCATTGAGTATGTTGCTGGAGTAACATATGCCAAAACGTTAAAAATGGTGTGTTGTATCGAGAAGTACTCGCGATCAACTTTGACAAACATTTACATTTTAATGATAGTCGACTCAGTAAAGAGACCATATAAAGGAGAAAGTAGTGATTTCTGATCGAAAACCGGACAATGCACAGCGGCTTGGGGATTTTAATATATATATATATTCTGTTTCTGCACATGTATACTAATTATAATACAGTTGAAGATAGTTTATGAATATCCGAGTCGAGTGAACTTAAATCAGCAAATGCGGTATTGTGGCACGTATGAAATCCAAATAAGATATTACGAATGATACTAAATGGTCCCTTAAAGGGGCAGTAGCACATTTAAATAAGTCGATGAAATGTATTTAAAAAATGATTTCACCAATAGTAAAACACCATTCTCACTTCGGAAAATCAAGTTAAAAATGAGACTACATGGCTCAATAAAGCCACGGGAATTGTTTTTGTCATTAATTGATAAAATGTGTTCACAATAAAATGGCCGCCATGCAATTTCTGCTTTATACACAACACCGTTATTACTACTACGGATGACTGGTTTGTGTGATAAGATGTTTTACCCTCTGAAGTAAATATAAATGACATGAACTATCATTATAAATGAGAAAATTGAAAAAATAAAATTTGCAAAAACACGTGCTACTGTCCTTTAAAGTCAAGAAGACTTATTTATTTATTTTTTTAACTTCTTTATTTTTGTTGTACATGTACATGGCATGAAAGATTTACATAACATAGATCATTATATACAAAGACATGATTAAGGACAATATGTGTTTTTTTCTATACATTTGACAGAAGCTGGTATTGGATATTGTAAGCATTATCATTTTTTTAATTTTTTCTCCTCATTGGCAAAAAGGAGGTATCAATAATAGGGACAAGGTCTAATCAATTAAAACAGTAAATGACAACTTGACCAAAATTTCATAAATTGGGTGTAATTACAGGTTGAGTATGAGTTGTATTTATCAACATTGTATGCGGTTTTGAGATCTTGTTTTATGTAACTAAAGGAAGGTTTAATTCCAATATGGCTGGATTTGAAGATATTATATTTCGTGATGGTTATTATCATGTTAAGTACTTTATTTCTGTTTTCCGGATACCCGAGACACATGTTTCTTTTTGTGAATTGAAGTTTTGCATTTGTTTTTTCCTCTAACCACTCTTTGATCTTTATCCAAATACTTGTAACATATTGACAATCAAATAATAAATGGGGTATTGTTTCAATTTCTTTCTCACCGAAATTGCATATAGTTGTATCTTGTTAAGTTCATCTTATGTAAGAGATCATTTGTCGGTAGAATTCTATGTAAAACAGAGTATTGAAACCATATAAGTTTTGAGTTTAGATTAGATGCAAAAGGCATTTTATGTATAATTCTCCATTCATCTTCGTCTAGTGAACACTGCAGATCTCTTTCCCATTTCTTTTATTTATTTTGGTTTTCGTGACTTGTTTTTTTTTTGCAATATATCATAGAAAACTCGACATCCCTTTTTCTTGTTTATAATATCTTCAATTAAATATGGAATTAATGGGGATTCTAGCTTACTATTTGTAACAATGTGTTTTTGCTTTGTATATGATTTTATTGAATGTAGTATACCACCATAGAAAATTTAATTTACATTGATATTTTTTTAATAAGTTCCTCATATTTGAAAAAGGTGCCGTCAGAGTTTATGATATCATTGATAAAATAAATACCGGATTTTGACATAGCTATGTTATTTATTACCTTTTTATCTATTTTTGTATTGTCTTTTCGCCATATTGATTGAGAAAGGATTTCAGATTGACTTGTAACAATATTTCCTTTTTGTTTTATAAAATGCCCCCATGCATGCAAAACATCTTTCCAAAAATCGTTTGTTTTGGGAATAATGACATCTTTTATGATTGATGCTTCGTTGTACTGATAGAAATCCTTGTGTGAGGGGGATATATTTAATTCAAAGAGAGTTTTCAGTATCGATTTATCAGTAGAATGAAAGAGTCTCCTCACCCAGCTTATCTTTTGTGAAAGCAGTATATTTCGTATATCTGGTACTCTTATCCCTCCTTCGTCGTAACTCTTAGTTACTATTTTACGTTTTATCTTATCTGGTTTTCCTTTCCAGACGAAATTAAAGCATAGTTTTTCGATTTCTGTAATCATATTTTCACTTGGGTTAGGTAGCACACTAGAAATATGGTTTAACTTTGGCAAAACAAGGCTTTTTAGGACAGTGGTCCTGCCAAGGTGAGTGATATCTCTACCAAGCCATTGGTTCATTGTAACCTTAATTTGTTTTAGTTTATCTTTGTAGTTTCTTTCTACCATTTCTGCCAAATTGTGAGTAAATGTTATGCCAAGGATTGTAAATTCTTTTTTTGACCAGTCTAGTTTATAATTTTTGCAAAATGTTTTGTTTGAATGTTTCAAAGAACCTATCCAAATAACTTGCGTTTTGCTGGTGTTTATTTTTAAACCTGAAAAAGAAGCATGGTGTTCTAATGTTTGAAGGGTACTCTGAAGGCAAGCTTCTGATCCATCTAACGTCAAAGAGGTATCATCTGCGAACTGCGAATTGAGGTATTCCGTATTCCCTATCTTTATCCCTTGTATATTCTTATTATTACGTATCATAATGCTTAAGATTTCAGCGCAAATAATGAATAGATATGGCGATAACGGATCACCCAGTCTACAACCGCGAGTAATTTCGAAAAATTCTGATGAAAAACAGTTCACAAGCACACTTGACTTTATATTTCTATAAAATGTACCGATCCATTTCTTAATAGAAAAACCAAAATTAAAATAATCAAGTACATGTTCAATGAAGTTCAAGTCAACCGAGTCAAACGCCTTTTCAAAGTCTATAAGCAGGAGCAATCCTGGTATTTCCATGCTTTCTACATAGTCTTTAACATCGTAGATTTGGCGTGTACATTCTCCAATATACCTATTTGACATAAAACCTTTTTGATCTTCGCTTATTATTTTTGGAAGTATTTTTTTTTATTCTATTTGCTATTGTAGCTGATGCTATCTTATACGATACATTGAGTAACGATATAGGTCTCCAATTTTTCAAGAATTGTTTCGGTTTATTTCCTTACATACATGTGATCACTCCTTGTTTTTGGCTCACTGATAACTCTCCTGTTTTAAAGGACATGTTTAAAGACCGTATCAAGTATGTATGAAGATCGAGCCAGAACAATTTTAAAAATTCCACTGTGAAGCCAGATGGACCTGGGCTTTTGTTGTTTTTCATATTTTTTAGTGATGCTAATACTTCGTCATAGGTCAGTTCACCTTTAAGGGTCTCTTTATCAATATGATTTAATTTCGGAACATCAAATTGTTTAAAAAGTTCATTTAGATCAACTGGTGAACAAGTTTGCTTAGTATAAATATATTGGTAGTAATTTTTTGTTTCTTTTAAAATTTGCGTTGTATCAGTTATTATTCTGTTTCTAATTTGGATATAGATTTATTAATGAAATTCCATTCCAAGTGATAAAACAATATTTTGTTGGTTTTTCGCCCTTTTCTTTCCATTCACATTTCGATCTCATCATTATACCTTCAGCTTTTATGTTGTTTAGCTTTTCGAGGTTACTGTTAGCTTGATTGATTTCATTTAGGATAATATCTTTTTCCGTAATATCGTTTGTTGCATCGAGATCTTCTTGAAGATTGTCGATGGTTTCCCTTAAATACTTTTCATGTTTGTCTCTTTCTCGTTTACGCTCCGATGAGTATTTAATTTATAACCTCTAACCATGAGAAGTAGTGTTTCGAAGAACAGTTGATCATCTATGTTGAATAAAGGATTACCGTTCAAATCTGACCCTGTTTGGTATTGTTCTTTTGTGGCGTTTATTATTGATTTTACCTCTGTGACGTAAACTTTATCTGAGAGAAGTGAATTATTGAATTTCCAAAAACCTTTTCCTCTTTCAACAACTTTTAATTTCAAGTTTACCCAGGTTATTGAGTGATCTGATTTATAACCAGATTCAATCTTTGCATGATCAACCGATGGTTCTAAATCTCGTGACAATAGAAAGAAATCTAGTCGGGATTGTTTTATGGGCTTCGTTTGTCTCCATGTGTAGCGTTTACTCTCTGGATATAAATAGCGCCATGGATCAAAAGCATTGTATTCTTCAATACAGTTCAGTATTATATCTCTTGCCTTTGGGTTATTTATATGTTTATAATTGAAAAGGTCGACTTCAGGGTTTTGAACGAGATTCCAATCACCACAAAGTGCGAAGTGATCTGAATCAAAGTCCCTTATTATTTGCAGCAGATTTTCATAAAACTTAGGACTATCTGTGTTTGGTCCATATAAGGTTATCAAAGTAAAGGTTATCAAAGTAAATGTTTTTTTGTAGGTTCTAATTTTAAGAGCAAGGTAATTGCCATTAGATTTATCTTGTCTTTTCTCTAATATATCAACATCAAAATTTCCATCAAATATAATGGCTACGCCACGGGAGTTGCTTTTATATGAACTAAAGAAACATTTTGTTGAGCCCCACTCGACTTGGGTGACTTTTTCTAGATCTTGGATAAAATGCGTATCTTGGAGACAATATATATCAGCTTTTCTCCGTTTGAGATTGGAAATAACATCTATTAGCTTTTTTTTATTATTAAGTCCTTGGCAATTTGAGGTTAATATTTTTAAATTACCATTCATTTAAATATTGTTGTGCTTGGTTGTCTGTTCCAGTATTGCCATGATCATGTACTGTTATGTAAATAAGGGGTGAAGAAAAGAAAGTGAGAGAGGAAAATATGTACACAGAAGAAAGAAAAAAAGAGGTTACTTACAAATAGATAGGGACATCGCGACGATTTCCAAACTCACAAACGCTGGGATGAATTGTTCTGAAATACGTGGCGGATAATACCCCTTATCACTATGAAGTCATTGCATACCTTATTGGGTGTTGAATCCCAACATGGAGCTTTCAATCCATCGTAACAACTGAACCTCTCTAGCATGTAAAAAAGAGTTTCAAAACAATGCCTGAAATGCCCTTCCGGCTCTATTCCGGAAATGCTAACTATAAGGTGTTGTGTAAAATCGGAACTCGGTGACGAAACGAAATATTGTTCTCATTGACTTGAGTCAACTTTGGTATATACCATAATTCATTTTGCTATAAAAAAATTCAAATTGACTATACAGTGGCGTACCATTTACATTCCTTCCTTGACAATTATCAAATCCCACAGCCATACATGTCACAATATCATCAATTTTATTTGGTTGATTCAAATGATGAACTTTTTGGAAATCATCTAAACATTTTTGGAAATACTTACATCACACAAATTTTCGTATTCTAAGAATTATTGCAATTTGAGACGAAACGCTTATCAAACTGTTTTTATTTATACATATTGTTTAATTTACATGGCTCCTCAACAACAACAAAACGCCCGTTGTTTGTTTTGACAGTGTAAAAGCCCACTAGCGTATATTAAACTCAAGGCGCTTCCGCAATATTGGCAGTGCATTTATATTACAGTGTTACATGACGCCGTCTAGAAACACACAGGATAGCGTGTGATAGCTTAACAGTCTGCTAATCAAATGTGTTTCTACACATGAACACGCTGTTGCCTTGGACTCGCTTCTTGTTGTACCAGCCGCCATTTCTACTCGCCTGGGTGTCACTGCATATGAAAATAGGGGAAAATAAAGTATATCACACTGTAATAAGAACAACAAAGACAATCACATCTTGTACAGTATGGTTCCTATAAAGTGATGAAAAATTATTACACATACTTTTGGTTTCAAGTGTAAAAAGCACAATTGTTACCCTTTATTATCCTCACATTTACCTTCATCCCATAGAGGCGCACATAAAATCTCATTTAAGGGAATTATGAGTTCCATGTCATTCATTTTGTGGAATCCGGAAGTTAATCAACATAGCAAATTGTTTACAAAATCAGGCAAGGTGGCGCCATGGCGATTTCTTGTACAATTCATAACTAATATAGCATGCATTATAATGTACACGCAGTCTTCATTTTGCAGCTGAGTTTCTACTTTATTGAAAATGAACCAAAAAACTTAAAATATGCTAATTAATGCAATCAAGATGAAAAGTAAGCGAATGAAATCCGGACAATTCAATATCTCCGTAAAAAAAAATGATGAACTAAAACTTTATTAACTCACCTTTCCTGGATTGGAATGGTTGAACGATATTCCCATAAAATAAGAAAAATCATGAGGTGAGGAAAACAGTTTTTATTCGCAAGGTTTTATTCGGTCAGAATGCACGGGAATTTCATGACCATCTCCGAGACTCGTGTCACGTGATACAACCTCTTCCATTCGGAGTACTACATCGTGAGGCAAGGTAGGTTTGACTTGGCGAGGTCCCTACATATAGTATATAACATATTAACAAATATCAACAGTGTAGACTAAGAATAGAAGTGTTAAACTATAAACATTGGATATTGTATTAGTGTATAGAAGAAGTTTATAATATTTATACAAATTAACTGACATATGTGGCTCTTTTGTTCTTTTCAGAAATGTAAATGGCTATATTACTTTGCTGTTGCAGAATACTCTAATTCATAAAATGAATTGTTATAATAACATATAGTCCCATTTACTTATTTTTACTAAGTACCATTTGTGAACAAATGCTGGATATTCTGAATTGTGGATATATATAGTATTCAGCATGCACATACATACATACATATATACACATATACACACATACACACATACACACATACACATATACACACATACACATATACACACACACATACACATATACACACATACACACATACATACATACATACACACACATACACATATACATACATACATACATACATACATACATCAAATGTTTAAATGGATATATACACATATACATGCATACATATTCCTACATTCATATACACACACACATTCACAATGTAGTATATTAATTATTGATTTTGATTTTGATAATTATGTTTTTACTTACATTTACATTGAAGTAGTGCATATACATGCACACCTGGATACATGTAGACTTACATGGATACTGATGATGAAGACCCTGTGTAATATATATTTAAAGATGATGTTGCATATTTTGTAGACTTAATATATACACTTATTGGTATCTTCACATGAAACTATTACCACATGATCATATTCATTCAGTGTTATGTAAGTTATAATGGAAATGTTTATCACACTGTTCTTACATTCCCATTTTTCTTATACATTGGTATGTTACTGCTTTTGTATTCACATAATCAAAACATGTTCATGAAATATTCAAGATGATTGGAAATAGGGACCAATATTTCACACCTACATAATGTGGGCATATAGGAACTTTAATGTTTTTCATTTGAACTATCCAACACTCACTCACAATAAAGGTGTACACTTATATATACATTTGTTTGTCAATCAAGCATACATATTGAGCATACATTTATTCACTTAGTGACTGATTATCTCTTTCCTATGAATATGAACAATTCACATGCAAACATGTGTCACTGTTATATGAATTTTGCTTGTTCAAATTTTTGTGTAGTAGCATTGGAATATTTTATCTTTGGTATTGTTTACCTTGTTATAAACATAGACATACAAATGTGTTTGTGGTAGACAAAATAGACAACATACATTAATTATACTAATAATTATTGTATATAAAAACTTGCATTATCTATTTAACATAATCTTTGATGAATGTACACAGAACATTATTATGGGTTTCTTTTATGAGTTAGACAGTGGGTACATGCATACAGGCTTATAGAGATGTAGATGCTATGCCTATAGTAGTATAATGTAGAGGAGATGCATGTTTGTCACAAGACTTAAGTAAAGTTCACATAGGAATAGTCAGTTACTAGTACTGGTGAAGGGCAGCTGGGATCTCCACAGGGTGACGTCTCCAGGCTGTATTTGGCTCATTTGGCTTCTTGATTTCAAGAACAAGATCTTTTCCCTTCACTCTCACTCTGGTGTATAGGTTATATTTGTTTCTCAATTCATATGCCTTAGCATTCAGGTGGGCTCTGATTTTTTTCATAGACACAGGCAGATCAGTATGAATGTTTGCTCCTGATCCATACAGTTTGGATTTAGCATAAAAGACAATTGAAAAAATAAAATTTGCAAAAACACGTGCTACTGTCCTTTAAAGTCAAGAAGACTTATGATTACATATTTCATATACCAAAGTGTGACACTGAATATTGCAAAAAAACGTGCTTGTTATGAATAACATCTTAAGTTTTTAGTTTATTAGTCTATAAAGACGACCAGGATTACGGCATTGCACGGCGTCCGGCGTCAATCCATCCGCCCGGGAGCCTTACTGATAAATACCAGTTTACTTAGGTAGATAGCAAGGGGATAACAAGGGGATAGGGCTTAACGCAATTTGAATTCTGAGATCCATCCTGTACATAAGGTTTAAGTCATTTTATCTTGCGAAAATCATAAGGTTCGGGTATACCCCCATCCGTCCATATGTCCAAGCGTGGTCCGTGAGCGTTAAGCTTTTTTCTTCCCCAGAACAACTGGCTCTATAAAACTTTAATTTGTGTACAGACTCTTTGGCCAATGTGGATTATAAATTGTAGATTTAGTGACCCTGTCTTCCCAAATAAGGATTACAGGCGTAATGACTGAAAAACCTATTTTTATTTTCTCCAGAAAATAAATTTAATCTCTTTTGTACAGACTCATTGTCCAATGGGGATTATAATTTGTAGATTTCGATGACCCTGTGTTCCAAATCAAGGGTCACAGAGGTCATGGCCGAAAAACCCATTTTCATCCTCTTCTCCAGGGCAAGGCTCATTTCAGGTACTACACAGCAACAATTTTAAACGTTTCAAGGCATGCAGGCTTGTCAATTTCACAAGTCAACATTACAACCCACGTGAAACTAGCTCTTCTAAACTATTTTCGTTCCGCAGCCACGAATGAAAATATATAACTTTTCTACCCAGCGAGATGAGATAAACATGGTATTTGTCAAGAATTGACGGATATTATATTTATTATATGATATTATCCATGTAATTACGTCCGAAAAGGGTCGTTTCACGCCGAGCGACCGCTAGGAACAGCCCGTAACCGAAATAACAGTGAGAGTATTGTTTTATGACCTTTCATCAGTCACCGTTCGCAGTGAAAATATAAGTTATTTTCACTTTAGCTTGATAGACAGTTTATTTCACTGATAGATCCCATTATTTCACTGCTCGTCATATAATAAATGTATGAAATACATACTTGAATGAAATGGTAAACCAAAAACTGTGTATTTCAATGTATTCATATTCAATTCATAAACTGTTTTTCTCTTTTGTTTGTTTTCAGTGTGCGAGTAAACCACAATACCTTGCACTTGAAAATAATAGACTTGATCTATATTTAGATTGGAAAACAACTTTTCTAATTGGTGGGATTTCTCCGCTTATTTTAAGTCGAAAAAATCAGCAACTAATTAAGTGCATATATTCCAATGCGATAGATATTTAGCATTTTTCCAGTTGGTCTATCAGCAAAATCGATGGCTCTTTAAGGAAAGTGTTTATGAGCCCCTCGTCAAGTCAAAGCGTATGATTCACGACCTACCCACACACCGAGACATAAGTTATTCATCCGTGGTGTATGGAAGAAGATAGCTGGCTATTGTTCCCTGCTTTGTGATGTGTTGTGATCAGCGGACATAACAGCTGATGGATCGGTACAGCACAATGATCGATAGTGTGGAAAACAGCAGACGTATGTTCAACGGAATATGTACACACACACACACACATACTCGTTTTCATATTCAAGTGAGGTATATGTTACCACACCAACGTAATGAGGTCTACCCTTTATAAGCATGCCAAAAAGAAATTGTAAATAAAATAATCATTTGCACAATGACCAAAAGCATGTTATATTTTGACTTTCGTCAAATAATGAAAATAAAGACGTTAACACATCAGCAACATTCTGAGGTTTTGCATATTAATGAGGTACTTCCATATAAGGAAGTGCATATTCGGGTGCTACCTTTTGATGTATTTTCCAAAAAAGGGCATATTACACATTCACCATTGTGAGGTACATTCTCAGTATGGAATATTTGTATGCAACTCATTTTGGGAAAATAAATTTCTTGCTGATTAAATGACATTCATATATTTCACGAGCACTTATTTCCTGATAGTTCTTAAATTAATGAACAATTAAGTTCTTGTTGAGGTACCAATAAAATATATAATGTGGAACACACAGATAAATGCATGACAAGAGAATAAGGGTAGTACACTCAGGTCTACCACACACATAGATAGTTATACAAAATTAACTTTGTGTTGCCATTTTTATAATTGATGATTATCTCCCTTGGTAGACTGAGACGTGTCAATTTGAGCTCTGATATAAATGAAAGAAATATTCTATATAATCACGCGTATACTGTGAAAAACACTATATACATACAATGGGGATCTCCCTTGAGGTATGGAGAGCAAGAATTGGGACTTTTGTGCACCCTAGAGGTTGCAAACAGATAGACACAATCCAACTTTACACTCCCCTGTCAGACTGGACGCCGGGTATGGCTGATGCATACCGACTTGTGTTGTGTGGAATTTTACTCCTTGCTGTAACTTCCCTGGGTACTCTTACAGCAGCATGGATAGAGCATAAAGCACCAGTTATGATTCCACCACCAACCTTTTGTACTTCGGGTGAGATTTGGGAGGGGTTTTCGTCAGCAACGAGTTTGTTTACATTACGAAAACCGGACAATTATGATGGATTTACGTTATCACTGACCACTTATGTCCCGTGTATGATTCATAGAGCTGGTGATGACGAGTTGAACCCTGGCCCTGTAAGTAAGGAACTTGAGGAGATGAAAAGAGATATAATCATGCACATTAAGGACTCTGAAGAAAGATTACTTCTGATATACATGCTGTTAAAGAGGACATAAAATCTATAAAAGATGAACTGACTGAATTACGGACGGATATGAAGAAATCTAAAGAAGTTCAAGAAGTAATGAGACTTGATATAAATGCTCTTGATGGCAAAGCATTGTTTATGGAAACTCGCTATCATGACTTAGAGGCAAGATTAGAGGATCAAGAACAGAGAAATAGGCACAACAACATGGTCATATATGGGATTCAAGAGTCACCTAAGGAGACATATACGGAGAGCAAACGAAAAGTCTTGGATATTCTTAACAGTGCCAGAGAAACCAAAGATCTCCCCACTCTCTTAGCACGGGATATAGATAGAGCACACAGGCTGTCCTCTCCCAGACAAGACAAGACAAGACCAGTTATAGTTAGGATGTGCCACTGGGAGGACAGGTGGCACTCCGTCAAGCTCCGCGAAGTCCTTAGAGAAAAAGGAATTGGCATAGCTAATGACTTAACACAGTACCAGCGAAAAGAACTATACAGACTTAGAACAGAAAATCCAGACACACGATAATACTATAAAGGTAGCAAATACTGGAACAACCCAAGGTAGATTCGAACTCAGACCGTAGAACCAGGAACGAGGAGATAGCAGGTGGCCGGAGAGATCGAGTTTTAAGGTCTAGCTCCCACAAAACAGAGGACAGACTAGATAACTTGTGGGCCAGGGTCAACGTGAATTTGTTGACTTTCTATTTTGGAATATTGCAGGTATTTACAGAAAGTTGTGTGATAATGACTTTATTAGCTATATCAACAAATTTGATATTATTGGGTTATGTGAAACATGCATGGACCTCTAATTCTGTTGATATAGAATTTACATTTCAAGATTATGAAGTCATTTGTAAACAAGCAGAGAAAATATCGTCAAGTGGACGTCTCTCGGGTGGAATATCTGTCATGGTAAGAAAAACGTTTAAACAGTATATCTTATCGACAAAAATAACCGAAAACGCAGTATATATTCTTTTTGACAAAAAAACTGTTTAATCTTAATCTTGATTTACTGTATACGTGTATATCCACCCGGAGGGGTCCATTTTCTACCAAAAAACAGGTTTATATGGTGTAATGCAAAAATGGTATAACTCTTTTCCAAGATAGTTTATTATCAAACATGTCAGATGTACATATTTTATGCGGAGGAGATTTCAATGCTCGTACGGGTACTAAATCTGATTTCATTGAAGATGACATCATAAAACACACAGAGTGACAAGACCATTCAATGTGGGATTTCTTACTAGACATTTTCAGCATAAACAGATTTTCAACTGACAAAATTGTGAATGTTTATGGGAAATGTCTGTTAGACCTATGTTCAGTACTTAACATTCATGTTATGAATGGTCGGTGTGGATCCGATTAAGAAATAGGCGATCCCACTTATATTGGCCACAATGGAACAAGCGTAGTAGATTATATAATAAGTTCATATTCAATTTTTGATAAAGTTATAAACTTTGCAATCCCCTCTCGTACAGGATCCGACCATCTACCTCTTTCTGTAAGATTACGTGCGTTTCACACGCATCATACAAAACCAGAGCATCAGTCTTATAAATTTGTGTGGGATAACGATAAACTCGAGCTTTTTAGATCGAATATCTGTTTAGAAAGTATTCAAGATTTACTAATCCAGTCAGCAGACTTGCTTTTTACAAACATCGACAAAAGTATAGATCTCATTGAACAAGCAGTGTGTACAGCTGCCTCTGATATGAAAAAACAAACTGGGAAGAAACGAACCCGAGCTCAAACTTGGCATGATGTAGAATGTGACAAATTGAAAAAAGAAAGAAGTAGATATCTTAATAGGTTTCGCAAATGTAAAGACTGCCGTGCTTTAAATGAGTACCATTGTATTAGAAATAAGTATAATGCAGTTTGCAAACAAAAACGAAATGAATATATGAAATTGAAACAACAACAGTTAGAAAAACCATCAACGATTCTAAACAGTTCTGGTCATCTCTGAAAAAAATTAACGGTAAAGCTAGCCAAACAAATGATATTGATATTAACGAATGGTATTCTTATTTTAAAACATTGTTTTCTACATCTGAAAGCAGTGTTACCGTTAATCAGATCAGTGACCTGTCGGATAAAAAAGGTGATAACTCAATGATCAGTGACATTCTAGACGCTCCTATAACACGAGATGAAATCCTTTATAGTATTGGACAATTCAAACTGAATAAATCATCCGGAATAGATAACACCCTTGCAGAATGTTTCATACATTCATCGGGTATTTTACTACCGCATCATGAATTATTGTTTAATGTCATTCTTGAGAATGGGGCTTTTCCTCAGTCATGGTATGTTGGTATTATTGTTCATATTCATAAGCATGGGGATAAACATGAAACCGAAAATTATAGAGGCATAACTCTTCTTAGTGTATTTAGCAAAATATTCATAGCAATTATAAATAAACGTTTAGTGTTCTGGGCAGATTCCTGTGATAAGATAAATAAAGCTCAAGCTGGTTTTAGGAAAGGTTACACTACTACTGATAATATATTTGTTTTGTGTTCACTTATACAGAGATACCTTAATACAAAAGGTTCTAAATTTTATGTTCTTTTTGTAGATTTTGCAAAAGCGTTCGACTCTGTTCACAGAGACAAATTATGGAATCTTCTAGATAGCCATTCCGTAAGCATTAAAATGAGTAAACTGCTAAGAAGTATTTATAAGAACGTAAAGATGTGTGAAGAACCAACATTGAAATATCTGAAACATTTGAGAGCCAAATAGGAGTTAGAGAAGGTTGTTTCCTGAGCCCATTTTTATTTTCATTCTTTATAAACGAATTAGCAATACAAATCAACGAACTTTTTCTAATGGTATCCAACTACATCCAGATATAATACAGCTATTTCTCCTATTATTTGCTGATGAAATAATACTCTTCTCGAGCACCATACGAGGACTACAAGCAGAGATAAATGAATTGGAAACATATTGTAAGGAATGGAAACTAACCGTTAATAGCAATAAAACTAAGACCATTGTGTTCAAGAATTGGGGGAAACTTGTTGCAAGCGAAAAATGGTATTATAAAGGTGAATTGATTGAAACAACTACATGTTATAAATATTTAGGTGTATATTTTACAAACCACCTGTCGTGGCCTCTACATGCTAGAAATGCAGCTATGCAGGCAAAGAAAATACTGATTGGGGTTATAGGATACATTTATATTTTAGGCGATATGTCACATAAATCCTTCTTTAGAATGTTTGATGCTAAGATTAGCCAAATTCTTCTTTACGGCTCTGAGATTTGGGGACTTTAAACATTTGATGTAATAGAAAAGATACATTTGTATGCTATAAAAAGATTTCTCGGCGTGAAAGTTACTACTTCAAATATAATGGTTTATGGTGAATGTGGCAGATATCCGTTATACATAGAATCAAAAGTAAAAGTAATAAAATATTGGTTGAAAATACTAAAAATGCCATCCAATAGATTACCAAAAATGTGTTATAATATGATGATTTTATATGATAAAAATAGAGCAATGGGCTCTGTAGCTCATCAGGATTTCATTGATTTATTATCTAAGGTTGAATATCTAAGTTATCTCAAGTAATTGGTAACAAGCAAAAAATAGGTTTTTAGATCATGACCCCTGTGCCCCGTATTTGAAGTCACAGGGTCACCAATCCTACAATTAAGAATCACCTTTGACCAAAAAGTCTCTACACAACAGTTCACCTTTCTAGAGCTTTACATACTTGAGATAAAGATGAAAATAGGTTTTTGGGTCATGACCCGTGACCGAGATTGGTGTCACAGGGTCACAAAATCTACAATTTAGAATCCCCATTGGCCAAGGAATCTGCACACAACTTTTCAGCTTTCTAGACCTTTTTGAGCAGGAGAAGAAGATGAATATAGGTTTTTAAGGGTGTGACCCCTGTGACCCCATTTTGGGGTCATGGGGTCACGAAATCTACAATTTAGGATCCCCATTGGCCAATGAGTCTGCACATAAAATTTCAGCTCTGTGGAGAAGTCGAAAAAGCGAAAATTTTACGGATGGACGGACGGACGGACGCCGGACACCATGCCATGCCATAAGCCCATCGGGCCTTTCAGACCTGATGAGCTAAAAATGGAAAATGTAATTGGGTTACAGACGTTAAAAAATTGTTATTTTCAAGTGGTTTCGGTAATATATGGATGGAACAATGTTTAGACTCTCATTCAAAGTTTCTAATATCCTTTAAACAAAGGCAACAAGATATATATTTGCAAGACTGGCTTAACCTATTATCTGTATCAAATAAATGTTTTTATTAAAGAAAGTTTAAACAATCTATATATAATGAAAGTTATTTATCCTCGTTAAATGTTCGGAAATATAGACTCTCCCTTACAAAATTTCTTTGTTCATGTCATGATTTACAACAGGAAGATATACTGGATTAAAAAGAGAAGAAAGAATTTGTAAAATGTGCAATTTGAATTTAATTGAAGATGAATATCATTTCCTTTGTGTATGTCCAGCTTATGACTCTTTAAGAAATAAGTATATTAAGACATATTACTTTACACATCATAGTATTCATAAATTTGTATCATTATGATCCTGTTCTAGTAAAACACATTTAGAAAATCTGTCAATATATGTATAGCATGCCTTTATACATAGAAAGAATGTACTCTCAACTACCTAAGATATCGTTTGTATATACATGTATGTACTATAGACCTGTGGCCTTTTAAGTGCAAATAAAGAATAAAGATATAAACAACTTTCTGAGGTACATTTAGAGGTAGTACACACACGTCTATCACACAACAACAGAGGTATAATGTATTGCCCATGTCACACGCAGACAGAGGTATATCACACACATGTCTGAACAAGTTTCTAAGCTTGAACCTGTACCAGTAAACCTATATAATGCAGAACACACAGATATATGCATATAATACAAGATACATTTAGAGGTAGTACACACACGTATATCACACACAAATATAGGTATAATCAAGTGACTCTGTATTGATTGGACCCACGCAAAATGAGGTACATCACACATATGATGTTACATTATCTTTCTGAGGTATAACACAAAGTTATATATGCACATAATATCAGTTACATTTAGAGGTAGTACACACACTTATATCACACACAAAGATAGGTAGTATCAAGTGACTCCGTGTTGCCCATTCCACGCATAATGAGGTACACCACACATATGGTGTCTCACTATCTTTCTGAGGTAGAACACACAGATATATACAGATATCAGCATAACCAACATGAATTCCTTCTCAACATCATGGAAGAACATGGACTTGAACAAATGCAGTTAAAACCGACAAGACAGGGTAGTAACTTGGACCTCTATTTCACTTCACACCCTAGCTTGGTAAAAGCATGTGACACAGTCCCGGGTATTTCAGACCACGACATCATGGTACTCACAGACTCTGACATAAAGCCTGTCTACAATAAACCCAAGAGAAGAACCATATACAACTATAAAAAGGCAAACTGGGATAACATTCAGCAGCGAATGGAAAACCTCTCACGAGAAGTATGCACTAAAACAACAGTGACAGACAGCTGGGACACCCTAAAGACAGGAATCCAAAAGGTAATTAACGAGGAAGTACCATCACGCCTCTCTTCCAAAACAGCAGGATATCCGTGGATATCACCAAGACTTAAGAGAATGATAAAGAAGAAGCACAGACTGCACCAAAAAGCCAAATCATCCAAGTCAAAAGAAGACTGGGCAAGATACAGAGCCCACAAGAGTACGACCCAAAAGGAAGTGAGGACAGCACATTGGGATTATGTAAACTCCTCTCTAGAAAAGTCACTGGAAGAAGGAAATAATAAGAGCTTCTGGAAATACATCAAAGCTAAGAAGAACGATAGCATTGGAGTATCTGGACTCAAACAACACAGTACTCTTCACCATGACAGCCAGACAAAAGCTGAAATACTGAATAAACAATTTGAATCTGTTTTCACAAAAGAAGATCATCTAAGTGACATACCCGACCTTAAACAACAAATCAACCCAGATATCACAGATATAAGAATATCAGTTACAGGCATTGGAAAACTCCTCCAAGACATCAAAATAAGCAAGGCAAGTGGACCAGACAACATACCCAACAGAATCCTGAAATCTTGTGCAAATTAGCTCTCACCTGCTGTAGCCCATATTTTCCAGCTGAGCCTGGACACTGGGACACTACCAACGGACTGGAGAAATGCCCATATAACGCCAGTCTTCAAGAAAGGCAACAAACATGAGGCAAGTAATTACAGACCTGTCTCCCTCACAAGTGTACTGTGCAAGACACTAGAGCATATCATCTGCAGACACACACTCGCCCATTTTGAAGATAATGACATCCTATCTCCTCTCCAGCACGGCTTCAGAAGTGGACACTCCTGTGAAAGCCAGCTTATCACCACGATACACGACATCTCCAGTATGTTCGATAAGAAGAACCAAGTTGATATGGTCATCCTTGACTTCAGTAAGGCATTTGACACTGTACCCCACTGTCGACTACTGCACAAACTCCAAAACTATGGAATACGTGGCTCTACACTTTCGTGGATAAAATCCTTCCTCACAGACCGCAAACAGAAAGTCATCGTAGAAGGGGAGGAGTCTTCAAGCTGTGCAGTCATCTCCGGAGTGCCCCAAGGAACAGTACTCGGTCCCCTACTCTTCCTGACCTATATCAACGATCTCCCGGATTGCGTAACATCACAAGTGAGACTTTTCGCGGATGATTACCTCCTTTATAGGAAAATCTCCTCGTATACTGACCACCACCACCTGCAGAAGGACCTCGTTGCTCTCCAGGAATGAGCCAATAGGTGGGGAATGAAATTCAATGTCAGTAAGTGCTATGTTATGTCTATACACAGGAGTAAACAGCCAACCTCATATTTCTACAGCCTCAACAATCATATCCTGGAGAAAGTAGAAGATAACCCTTACCTAGGAGTACAGATTAACTCTAAAATAAACTGGACCACTCACATCAATAAAACATGTTCAAAAGCAAACAGTGTCTTAGGATTCATCAAACGGAACTTGAAGCACTCCAGCACAGCATTCAAGCAACAAGCATACATTTCACTAATGAGATCTGTTTTGGAATATGCCTGTGTAGTGTGGGACCCCTACCAACAAAAGGACATCCAGAGGCTAGAGAGTGTCCAGAGACGAGCAGCCCGCTTTGTATGCAACGACTACTCCAGGTACAGCAGTGTCACCGACATGATCACACGACTGGGCTGGAAGCCCTTAGCACACAGAAGACGCGATCAGCGCCTTGTCTTTCTTCATAAGATCATAAATGACCTGGTGGCCGTCCCAAAATCCCCTCTAGAACTTAACAAAAGACAACAAAGAACAAGTAACAGTAGATCACTACGACTGATATCTGCCACCACCAATACCTATAAACATTCATATTTCCCAAGGACTATCATTGATTGGAACTCTCTTCCAAACTCCTCTGTAGAATTTGAAAAGACTGAAACTTTCAAGCTGAAACTCTCTAGTCACAATATGAGTGACCAGGAACCAAACGCTGCGCACACACTCCCCTCAGCAATTTACTCAGAAGTGAGGCATAGCTGAGTACCATACAGATACAGATACAGATACAGAAATACCGTATACCGGGAAATTTTTGTGGTTGGAAATTTTCGTGGTTGAGGATTCAAAGACCTTTCTTTGATTTTTATTTTCGTGGTTCAGACGTTGTCAAAAAATTACATTTTCGTGGATTTTTATTTTCGTAGTTGAAGTTATCCAAATACAAATTTTGAAATAGTGTGTTTGTGTTCCACGTGTAAGCCTGTTGATGTTATCCTGTCTGTTGACACCGCCATGTCAGTTAATCATATTGCTTTCCAAACAACTTATTACAATCGGATTAGTAGGGTCAGTAGTCATCAGTCGATCGTGTTTGTTCAACATTTATAAGGAGAAGACACCATTCACATTTAGCAGCTTGTTTCAAAGATGACAATTCTAACTCAATGTTTCAATAAAGTAATACTTTACTCAGTGATATCAGTGATCAAGTGTGTAGCGTGAACATAATCAGAGCTTTTGTCATCAAAATGATGTGGCTTTTATAGTACATCTGCCAAAAACAAGCATACATGTGTTTTGTTATTGGTTACATGAAGTGCTTTTTATTATAATTATTTTGCTGACTTGACCAAATTAAATATTTCCATTAATAAAGTGTATCAACCAAAGGATTATCAAGTTTTTATTCATTTGTTGAATACAGCATGCTCCTTTGTCTTTGTCACACTATGTTGAACATGAACTACGACCGGATGCATTGTGTTGTGACACGTGTTAAGCTCCGCTAATTATGTTGTGAACAAGCGTTCAAGTACCGTAGCTGGTAGAACTACATTTGTATATATAGAGATATAAATTGTTTATTAACGATTCATTGTATACATTGACGAGTGTCAATCCCACTTTGCTACATATTAAGTAAAGTTATCAACGTATATATTTTCAACTATCAATAAACGACAAACTGAATTAGAGCTCTATTATTAGCAGTTATCAGTGAATAGCACTGAAATCTGAGCATGCGCTATTCTTAAAAACAGCTCGATGGTTCGTACAGTGAGTGGTGAAGATATTTTTAATGAAATTCATCGGGAAATTTTCGTGGTATGGACAATTTCGTGGTTCAAGCTCTACCCACGAAAACCACGAAAATTACCAACCACGAAAATTTCCCGGTATACGGTATGCATATAATACCAGATACATTTAGAGGTAGTACACATACGTCTATCAAACACACACAGAGAGGTATACTCAAGTGACTCTGTGTTGCCCATTCCACGCATAATGAAGTATATCACACATGTTATATCCCATCAACTTTTTGGGTAGAACACAGATATATGCATATAATACCAGATACACTCTGATGTATTTAACACTTGCATATAAAATGTGTCGCAAGCATTCAGCAGTAGATGTTTGTGTGGTCAATCAGAGAGGTACGTTATCATATAAGTATGGTTAGAATGAAATAAAGTACTACACATTCAAAAAGAAGCCAAACATACAGAGTAAAATGAGTGTATGATTACATTTATTCCTCAGAATGTATAAGAACAGAAGTATTCATACATGTACTCCTGTATATTTACTCATCAGTTTAGAATGCCTTTTATATTCAAAAGTTCTGCATCGTATTAACATCACTGGTTAAACAGCATCACATGTCATAACATTATTGACCTGCGTGAAGTGTTGTTACCTTTCTTGCTACCACCTACATATGCATGGAAGCAGGGCAAAGCAACCACATACCTCTCAAAGTTAATGATGCAAGTGTGTGTCATACCCCTTAATGTATACATATATCTCAGCATGCAAACTCCAAAGCAAGTTCCCCAGTAACATTACAGGAGCATCAATACCTCTTCCGCATTCTCCAACTCCCAAACTTATAGCAGCCCGCCTCTATAGACCATAATGACACCATTGCTTATTGTAATATTATTGTAATAAATTAGTGGAAAATAGTCATACTCAATACATGACTGACATTCAATGACCGACTTTATAAAGATGATGTAGGACGTTTTTTGCATGTTGTGTTTCTTAAAATTTGGTTCAGTTTGATTAAAATCGACCTTGTTCCGAGGAATAAAATTTGCAAAATAATGTATTTACTGGGATACGAACAGGTTCTGTAGATTACTTGCCACAAGGTCCGAGAACATCCCGTATAGGCGCGTGTTCCGAACCACTTTAGCGCCGCCAAAGCCCAGTCAAATAGCTGACCAATCACATAATAGTTTTTTTTTATCTCTGTTTTGAAAGAATTCGGAACAGACAAAAGGATAACTGTTTGGAGTTTTCTGCCCCTAGCTTCTCGCACCGAAAGCTTTTGTTGGACGTCTTGTGATTGGTTTACTGAATTGCGTCAGAACACGGGAGTCTACGGGCTGTTACCAGACGGTTTGAAATGGAAACCTCCGAACGATATGAGTTCGTATCCCGGTAGATGCACTATTTTGCAAATGTTTTCCGCGGAATACCGTCGCTTTTAATCAGACTGAAATTTGGTTTTTATTATTTAAGCTTATAGAATATGTTGGTAAGTCAATGGGTAAAACATCTCATTACACGGCCTGATAAGATGTATTCATAGTAAACAGCTATCCGTATTAGAAGAAAATGGTGCGATGTATAAAGCAGCATCATTTAGAACATTCAGGTCGCATATGGACGACTACATGACTTACAATCAGAGCTATGAACTTGGTCATCCAATCCGCTTAGCGGCAAGAGACTGCAGTTAAAAAAAACAATCCTTTTTATGCAAAATTTATTTTTATTCTTGACATAAATATCTGAACAGAACTTGATCTTCAGCAGCTACCAGCGCACGTTCCTGCCTGAAATGTAACTTATGAAAATTAGTCACATAAAAAACTGTACGCGTATCCAAAAGACACATAATGTTAAGAGATAAAACACATGTATCTAATAGTTACGATCTTTCAAGGATTAATTAACTGAAAGCTAAGTAAGACATTTAAATGGCCTACTTAGCTCATCAGGATATCATTGATTTACCACCTGAGGTTAAATATTTAAGTAATACATTGTTTACCAGCAAAAGATGGGTTCTTAGATCATCACCCCTGTGACCTCATTTGGGGTCATCTGGTCACAGAATCTACAATTTAGAATCCCCATTAGCCAAGGAGTCTACGCACAACTTTTCAGCTCTTAAGACCTATTGGAACTGGAGAAGAAGATGGAAAAAGGTTTTTCAGGTTGTAACCCCTGTGACCCAAGTTGGGGTCACGATATCAACCTGTTGATTTCATCAGCAGTAACATATATACATTCTGGAATACCTGTCGTATATGTTGTAGAACTCAATCATGGACAATGACTTACGACCCAAGTTTCACAAATTCCTTGAAGGGAAATACCCTGACACTAAAGCGGAGTGGGGTTTTATGGGAAGAGAAAATAGCTCCTCAAAATCAAGGATAAGATATACAAACTATTTGAGATGCCTTCACAATCTAGGAATCGACACCTGTAGTCGTTAGATGAAATATCATAACCCTTCACAATCTAGGAATCGACCCCTATAGTATGTAGATAAAATAAAAAAAAACTATTTGAGAAGCCTTCACAATCTAGGAATCGACCCCGGTAGCCAGTAGATAAGATAGAGATACGAGTTGAAAGCTCATAACAGTATAGGAATCGACCCCTGTAGCCTGTTGATAAGATACAAAAAACTAGTTGAGAGGCCTTCACAATCTAGGAATCGATCCCTGTAGTCGTTAGATGAAATATCATAACCCTTCACAATCCAGGAATCGACCCCTATAGTATGTTTATAAGATAGAAAAACTATTTGAGAAGCCTTCACTATCAAGGAATTGACCCCGGTAGTCGGTAGATAAGATAGAGAAACGAGTTGAAAGCTCCCCATAAGCTAGGAATCGAGCCCTATACTCTGTAGATCAGATAGAAAAACTATTTGAGAAGCCTTCACAATCTAGGAATCGACCCCGGTAGCCAGTAGATAATATAGAGATACGAGTTGAACCCTCCTCACAATCTAGGAATCGACCCCTGTAGCCTGTTGATAAGATAAAAAAAACTAAACTATTTGAGCTGCCTTCACAATCTAGGAATCGACCCCTGTAGTTGTTAGATGAAATATCATAACCCTTCACAATCTAGGAATCGACCCCTATAGTATGTAGATAAACTAGAAAAACTATTTGAGATGCCTTCACAATCTAGAAATCGACCCCTATTGTATGTAGATGAAATAGGACAAATATTTGGAAAGCCTTCACAATCTAGGAATCGACCCCGGTAGCCGGTAGATAAGATTGAGATACGAGTTGAAAGCTCATCACAATCTAGGAATCGACCCCTGTAGCCTGTTGATAAGATATACAAACTATTTGAGATGCCTTCACAATCTAGGAATTGACCCCGGTAGTCGGTAGATAAGATAGAGAAACGAGTTGAAAGCTCCTTACAATCTAGGAATCTACCCCTATTTTCTGTAGATAAGATAGAAACACTATTTGAGATGCCTTCACAATCTAGGAATCGACCCCTGTAGTCTGTAGATAAGATAGAAACAAACCAACCAATACAGTCAGTAGAGAAAACAGAAGATGTGCCCACAATCTACAACATACAACTGCAAGGAAACAAATTCCTAGATTGTGATCATTCTTAGATTGTTCAGGTCTCACAATCTGCAGATTGTTTAAACAATCTAGAGATTGTGAGCGCACAATCTGCAGATTGTGATGATTCCTAGATTGCACGGAACATATGCACTTTTAGAGAATGTATATTGACTCTTGCCACAACTCGAAGGGATTTCTGAGACAGGAAGTAACACGACTATTGAACTATGATGAAGACCAATCAAATAGGCGTTCACGCACAGACGCGTTGGGAGAACGTTTCTTCTTTAAATTTGAATAACCCGTACTACGCTGATTATGCTCGATTAATTAGTGATAAAAGTACATCACAATGTGCGGGTTAATGAAACAATCCACCATTTATTCAAGATCTGATTATAGCTCTCTTCCAATTTTCCAATGGAAGTTGTATTATAAGCAATTTGTAAAGCTGTCAGGGCATGACCAACTATTGGATCGATTGGGTTGGTAACGGACGATTTGATTGGTCAATAGAGAGGACATAACTCTCTTTGGACGATAGGTGACTCTGACCCTGTCTCAGAAATCCTTTCGAGTTGTCGCAAGGGTCTGTATGCATTTTCTAAAAGTGCATATATGGCCCGATGCGTGCGGAAGATGTCAACAACTGAGACAGAGTCTTCAATCTCTAACAATTGCTAAATGACCTGTCAATGCCTGACAACTGACACAGAAATTGTCAATTTGGACAATTAGCACAGAATTTGTCAATCTCTGAACAAACTCTGTATAATCATGTACATAGTGGATATTTATATCGCGCATTCTTCCATGCATTGAAGCTACACATATTATTACCATGAAGGAAATTGTACGTTCGGTGCTGCTTCTAAGCGCTCCGCACGACCATATAGGTCCGTACTTCCCGTGTTCAGGTACCCATTTAAACAGCTTGGTGGACTGAGTGCAATGTGGATGAATTGTCTTGCCCAGGGACACAACACAGCATGAGACCCAGGTCACAATTGTTTGGTGTCTCCACCGGTGTTCGAACCCGGGTCTCTGGGGTGAGAGACCAGCACGCTAACCACTACACAACTGTGCTCTATTAGCAGTGCCTAGTTTTCTATAAAATGCCATGCGTGTGAAAGATAACAAGAGTGGGACATTACAATTCTAGAATACAATCAGCATTAACAATGAAATCATTAGGTTATATCTTTTGCTGCAGAGGCAGCGATTCACTACATTTAAAAGATTTCGCTATTATTTAATGATATATATTATCAATTAAAGAAAGTAAACGATTTGTTCCAAGATTCCAGGACATTAATCAACTAAATGTATGGTGTTTTTTTAAGGTGTGTCAGAAAAAGAAGTTAAAAACAAATTCAACATTCATTATCGAATCAGGCATTGAAATCGACACATCACAACATAAAAATCAACATATTGTCACAATCAATTATAAGACCAATACATGAATATCGTGCTATGATAAGGCTTAATATAAGGAATTATTTACAGTTTACCTGTAAAATAGACCTTGTTGTTATTGGAGAACATCCGGTAGAATGAGGGGCATAATACCCTTCTCACTGCTTTCAAAAGTCATCTCTGCTCCTATTTTGTACATGAAGATACGTCGTTATTTGTATAACATGTGTTCAAAAGATACACTAAACGCCAAAAGAAACGTTACCCCACTTCTTTTTTTTAATAACTTTTTAAATATCAAAGATATTTAAGAAATGAATGTTTCAAAAGAAAGCTGAATAACGTAGCTTTATGCTAATAACACATTTACAATTCCTGATGGATTCATATTGTGGCAAAATGCAGCTTTAGGAAGATTAAACTTGTCCGGTTTATATATATATATCGTATATATATATATATATATATATATATATATATATATATATATATATATATATATTGTTCTAGTCATTAACAATATTTTCTCGTAATTTACCTTAGTGAAAACGAGTTTACTGTTTTGTCAAATGACTTAATAGTATTCAGGAACACAGACGATTATTTATGTGAACATTTTTGCTTGAAAATTATTTTTTTTGTTTATCACCCAAACGCATAATCTCTCAAACGTAACAAAATTCAAGCAGCATTTGCATGAACTGAATGCTTCTACGGGGTATAAAAGGTGCCTACTTTGCATGATATGGCACACATGTACGAAATCATGCCGCGATTGACAAGTGGAGAAAAAGAAAGAGATCTGGGGATGTTACAGATGGGGTCGACCAACAACGAGGTTGCGAATGCCTTTGGATGTCATCGTATGACCATTATACGACTTTCGTCAGATTGGAGTCACCACTAATAGGCCTTTTCTAATTCCTTTTCTGCACGTATGTAAGCACTCATTTAACATGTGTTACAACTTGGTGTACAGCTGCATACAGCTGCGGTGTTTTCAGCTACGGTGTAAAGGGTATAAAGGTGCTGAAGCACCCCGTTCTTACCGAAATAATGTGATCTCACAAAAAGGTAAATAAGTGTTACCAATGGCTAAATAATACTCCTGAATCAAACGAATGAACATGGTTCGGTAAAGTCGAAGGTAGTTCAAGTGATCTGACGATGTAGCAATATAACGCTCAGAGTAGAGCTTTGTAGATATGGCACAATGATGGAATGGTCAACCATCTTGCTGTCGGAACTCTCCAAATCGAATAAGACCTACAAATCTATCTCTCACACTGAAGGGTTCCACAAAAGTAGATCGCTTTATACTTAGCACCATTTTCTTCCAATGCGGATAACAGTTTTCTATGGGTATGGCTTATCGGGTCTTGTAATGCGATGCTCTCGTCTGCTACGTAACAAAATAGTGTATAAATTTTGAAAATAAAATGGCAAATTTGGGAAAAAATTATATGCAAAAAAAGCGTGCTACAACGCCTTTAAGGACAATTTACAAAGCAAAAGACTAAAGTGTATGCACCTGGATATTTTTAATATCAGTTAAACAACGGTGGATTACTGTTGACTGACCACATACACACCGAAATAATGGTTCCAGGTTTATTGTTTATTGATGGTATTTTTTGTAATGTTTTATTGACTGTATTCAATTAATACCCTCTAATCTACCATGTATATATTTCGTACATTTTACTTCTTGGTATTATGTCTTCACGAGTTACATTAATTCAATGTATTTTTCAAAGCATACATATATAATTTCTGTTCTGCGTGTCATCGTTACAACGATTGCTCAATATGACGATCTCCTTTAGTTACATATGTCTGTGGGCAATCAGTTAATATGTATTACAAATTGGTGTAATAAAGAAGATGTTTCACGTACAATATCACATTTGTATGGATAATCATAAATCTTTACGTCATTTTCAACTTTATTATAGGGTTTATATGATTGGCAACACTCTTGTATTTTATAAAGTACACCCGGATACATATGTACAGACAGCTCACGTAAGTTGTAATGGTTTCATTTTGTATTTGCGTATCTGCGTACAACACTGGGATGTTGAATTTAACTGTTGTTTTCGAATAATGACGTTTAAAAAAAACCCCAGCAATCATACATTTCGGAATTTCCTCACAGTGAGACAACCTTCCAAGCCCCCCCCCCCCCCCCCCCCCCCCCCCCCCCCTGCGTAAAGACACCCCTCGGGGCACACCACATTACCACATTCCAATGTTTTAAGTAATAGCAAAAACATTCTGATTTACAATTGTAATGTTTTTCTGTTTACGATTTTTTTTCGATTTAAGACATCAAAATGTACATATATAAACAAATGACGCACGACTCTATCTAAGCGTCAACACGTAATACATTGAATGTCAATTTTATAATCATTTCATTTTTTTTCTCAAACCAGCGTTGTCAAAATTCTGAAGCGAATGAAGGAGAGGAATATTGTTTATGCTAACCGGCCGTGTTTTTTTTACATAAATGTATCACTCGTATGCTAGATTAGTTCACGTAACGAGTGTTTGATCTTCGAAGGCAATATCCCCTATAGCGTCTAGACCAACTGGATACAGTGAATAGATGGCCGACCTGATTGAGAAGGAATCAGCGAATGGCCCCAGTTCCAATATCTAAGATGAAATTCATGGTCATCCGGTTACTGCTTGACCACAACAGACGCTCGTTTGGTCTTCAATTGTTCATAACTAGACCATGGTGGTCCTGTTTTGCTTTATGTATCCTGTCCAAGAAATGTCTCTCAAACGAGGACATGTCTTCAAAAACGAATGATGTTGGAAGTCAAGAAATACGTGTACGATTACTTATGAAATATATGGAACTAAATCTTAAATATATTAATATAATTTGTTTTTAATCATATCTTGACGGATGACAGGTTTTATCAATGGTAGATATATAATAGTAAACACGATATTAAGATCTTGAACACAATTTTAACACCATTATCTTGTTATTATCGCACTACCTACAAAAGTGCACATTCTTGTACGTGCCATTATTGCCTGACTGAGGTTTTGGGTTCGAACAATTCCAAATATATCTACTTTTTTTCTTCTTTTTAAAAAAAAATGTATTACAAAATCAGTAGTGCTACAATGCATTACAACACAATTTCCAATAATAAATTCACCATATTATGACATATAACTTTGTCAATACATATTTTGAAATATGCTGCGCCTCCAACGAGTACATCTAAGTATTTCAAAGTAATGAAATGCACCAATTTGGCTAAATAGACGCATTTGTTAAGTGGAAGTAATATTCAATGAACGTTTTACTAATGACAAGTCCCAGAGCAATTATTGCACATTGCTGATCTTTTAGTACAGAACGTAATCTAGGCGATGGATAACTCGCACATAGCTCCTATTAAAACGTATAGTTTGTACATTACTTGGCATATCACACCTGATTGTGTCTTCAATACATGAATCCTCAGGTTATAAAAGTGCAGTCAGTAACTCGGTCTGTTTGGCTTCACTTCAGTGTAATCCCAAACAATTAACCATTGTAATTTGCCCGTTGTAAGATTCAAGACAACACAATATAACTGTGAGGTGATGAATAGATGAAAAATCGATTCTGCAAATGCAATACATATCGAAGTATGTTATTCTTAAATTAATTTTGAATAATTTTCCTTGACCCTTTGATAAATGGCCGTGACCATATTATTCCTGTCATGAATTTAGAAATAATTACTTCCTAAACTCGTTCGAACCTTAGTCGAGTTAATAATTTAAAATAGATGTGTCTTCTTAATTCCCTTTAGAGTACACAGATAGAGCCTATGTTTTCTTTACGGAAGAGTGGAATCCTGTGGTGTTTAACTGTGCCCCAGTATCTTCAGTACTAAGCAAAGAAGCAGGCTTAACTTCAATGAATAATGATAAGAACTTTACTTCTTGTAATTTTGCCATAGGGAATAAATAAATCTTTTAATTTATAAACCAGAATGCAAGACTCTATGATAAGAATCCGCAATAAATCATTAAGATGAATAAAACTTAAAGGTGAACAATGATAGAATAAAAACGTAACTTTTTTTTACATCAGTCTATCAGAATACAATAAGTTAATGGGAGACGAAATGCTATCAAAACGCGGAGTGACACCGTACAATTCTGAAAATGAAACCCAATAGTTTCGATTACTTCTCTAAAAGCTGATTCGGTGTACTTTCGTACTTGTCAAAACTTCGTTATTAGCGATCACAACTATCTACTATCTACGGCTTTTATAACAATGTATGACTTGTCTGATGCAAAATATTACTTTAACATTTTATTTTCAAATTCGAAGATGTCCCATGAATTACACTTACATTTGAAGAATTTACACGAGTTAAAGTAATAGACATGCCTTGGTCGAATCTCGCTTTTCCTCATATTTCAAAAATACATCTCTAATAATTATGATTATTGCATTTCTCCATGTTATCATGATAAGGTATTTTAGATATTGAAATGGAATTATTTATTATATATTATTATTATAATATTATTTATTTATTTTGTAAGCTCGTATCGAGTTTCAAACCGACACAGCAATTTACCAAAATGTTTATTCACATAAGCAATTGTCCTGACAACAACATCAAGAAAACTGTCAACAATAGTCAGTATCTGCAACAACAAGATTGAGCTCTTCCAGTACCCCTACTAAAACAGATACGATATTTTTGAATAAAATATAAGAATTAAATTTACTTATTGCGTGTATTAATTCTGTTATATGAACTTACATTAAAATCACTCCTTAAAGATCATTTCTAAATCTACCCTAAAAAATAATAATGTGTAGTTAGAACTCTGAAACGAAACACAGTTGATTTGACAATGTTTATTTATAAATTGTATTTAAGATAAGTTTATAAAATTACAATAAGAAGAAAGAAATGACAACACACGTACAATCACAAAAGCCTACTTGGGTAAAGCATGAATACTAACAATGCTACCTTCAAAATGGCAATAGCAATAACTAATAATGTGATTCTTTGAATTGCAGCTCATCGTTATTTATCCTTTCAATGTTTTTAAAAAATTGAAAGGTGGACACCTTGCTCGGTTTTTATCCATACAATCATTAAGACTGCTACAACAGTGGAAGCGTACATAAAATCATAATTGACCAATGACTGGAGCAGAAGCAGCATCGGGAATCTTTTATTACTGAAAATGAAATCAGCGGTTCGAAATATACAATTTAAATAATGAAAAATATACATTAAAACACCTTAGACAGAAAAAAATTACACATAAACAAATCAATTTTTTAAATAATATCTTACGACTAGCTTTTGTATGAACTGCGTTGATAGGGAACAGTAATAATATGTGAAACACGTGTTACACGTATATACACACACATGTACATGTACATCTATCCTACTAGCAGTTTTGAAAATCTGGTTATTAATTTTTGCAAAGATGACAGATTTGTTGTGGACATTTGAAATTTTCGCCTTCTTACAAATCAATTTAATTACAAACATTCGATTACACACAAAATAATGGTTGAATCGCATGGACAACGCATGAACTAGTCGTACCATGTAAACCTGAGTAGTCTTTGGTCAGTTATTTTAGTGTGTGCAAGTTTTCTATACTTAAGTTAATTTTGAAAAAAATTAAAAACCTTTGCTATGCGTATTTACATCCACTGATATTTGTATAATTAAGCGTCACAGAGATCCCAAAAACATACAGTTTTATTTTGTGCTGTGTACATCAACAAGTCTTAAAAAATCCAAAGCGTTGACCAACAACATTTTGGACCTTAAATATATCACCACCTTACTATGCAGTACATTTCACTCAAGTATCCGATGAGTGGGGTTGAGTTCCTGACAGTCCAAGGGAGACTACTCAATGTTCGTGAACCTGGGTTTCTTCATGCTACTGTGTGGTTGTAAATGTTACGAACAATTCATCCATCCATTAACGATTAAGTTAAACAAGGAAACTTATCACGACGTATAATCACTGCATTTTGATTACAACTTTTAATGTAACTCAGGTATGTGATATAATACTGGCAACATTTGAGAGAAGAAAAAACTGCGCCAATCCATCGTCTGTTTCCTGGAAAATAAGGCTGTTGTTATATATTATGGCCGCTTCTTTTGAATGTACTCGCATTGAACATGTATGAGTTCTCTCCCTTTGACTCCATCAGTGGCATTAAAAATTGATTATGATATATTACAAGAATCAGAAATCATGGTGGTTAAGTACAAATACAGAATGAAATGGGAACGAGATTTGGAATATCCAATCAAAGAAACTGAATGGAAACATATAAACCAATTGCCTTTTATGTCCAATCTTAGTTAAAAAAACCAAAATGGTTTCAATATTCAATTCTACATAGAATACTCCCGACAAATGATCTCCTGCATAAGATGAAAATCAAAGATGACAATAAATGTAGCTTCTGCGAGGACGAAATAGAGACCATAAGTCACCTTTTCTTCGATTGTCCTACTGTCAACAATGTATGGAATAAAGGAATGGATAGTGACAAATACACAAGCAAACATAAACCTCTAAAAAAGGAACATTTGCCTTGGATATCCTGAATATAGAAATAAAGTATATGATCATCACAACTGTTAAGTACACATTATTCAAAATAAAGCAAAATGGATTGAAACCAAAAATAACCTACATCAAGAATGACATCAAGAAAGCTTACAATATTGACAAATATAACGCATACTCAACTTGCAACTATGCTAAATTCATGACATTCTGGTCAACCTGTCATTTGCTTTTTGCTTGAATAATAATCTGAGATAATAAAAAAAAAACCTTAAGAAACTGTCTTCTTTCAGTTGCAAGGGAGATAACTCTTAAGCAAAATGCATCACTTTTGTCCCTTTAAATAGATTACAGAACAAAATGACAAAACTTATTTTAATCATAAACAAATACTTCAGTGCACAATCATATTACAAATTGAATGGTTTAATTATTTGATGCAAAAAACCTGTCTTTGCTGATGTTGATTTGACGTTATGACGTCATTTTGACTTTCATTCAGACTGGTTCTATGGGTTTCATTTTGGTCAAACTTCAACGTATTGCATTCTTTTCGGTACCAAGGTGTTCCACGAGCACATTTACAGTCCTTGCAAACTGATCAGCATGCAATCGGCCAATATCCCAGTTTCCGAAAATTTGGCATTTTTCTTGCAAAGCATTAACTTCTTAAACATCGAGGCTGGAGTCACAATTTGGGGTTCTTTTCACAGAGCAAGTCTTGGATTACAGCACGAGTAATTTGAATTTTACCAGACTCATGCAGATTATGTTACCATGACAACATGTGATTTGCATTTTCGCGAACTGATACCCTTTGACTTTGTAATCTGTGCTCTACAGTAGCAATAGGTCAACAAGTTCTCTGACATATACTAATAATATGACAATCCCATGGGCTGATATGCAAACAGTAACTATAATCTTTAAAACTCGCGTTTCTTTTGCTGTTCAGTATATATGCAAATGAATAGCGTCCTATTTACACGATGACGTGACACAAAATAATGCCTCCTAAATGATGCTTTTAATTATAATGATTGGTATTTTGGTTTGATCAATGTTTTCAATGTTTAAATACCTTTCAAAATACAATGTTTTTCAAATGAAAAATATTTGGAGTCTAACGTTAGGCCGACGAATTCGAGCTCGCGCCCTGTCAGTGTGTAATCATGTAGGCGAGTCTATCCCACTAAGGGACGAGAGTTGCTTCCCTTCCATATGGCGACTCACATTATCTCACGGAGGGCTAAACTGAATATTAAGCTGCTAATTCTAAAATCTGCCTTTACACATACCACATGTCTGGAACAGTAAAGATGGACGTTCGGTAAATGAATATGTGTCTCAAACTGCCTTCGTTATCTTGAGTAAAGTGTTTGCTCCGCACTGTGTTTTGGCACTGCTTGATCATAATAATTTTTTGCCGCACTATGCATTGCACTATGGTTGTTTTTTTTCATTCCTCAAATTAATGTTTATGAAATCAAGCATGTGCTATTACGTTAAGCTCTATCCGTTATTATTGGCGTTCGAAATGTTAACGCCATTTTTAATTTTAAGAAGTTCTGTTACTTGACCTTGTAATTTGCATCTTTATTCGTATATGACGCCAACCGATATCAAACATATCTGTTGCCTTTATCATACCAATAACACCATCCATTGTATGATAAGATATTGTTATCTTGATTATTTTCTGTTTACTTTTGTATTGTTCACAATGTACCTCTCATAATGTTTTAATTGTGTAATACTTATTATTTTAAATGTTAAAACAATAATGTTGCTTGTGCGATGTTGGTAAACTTTTTCTTCAGACATGACATTAAAGGACAATGTTACACTATGTAGAAGTGTAACCAATGCCGTCACTTATGATTTTCTTTATACAAATATATAAAATTTTATCAGAATTACCCTTCATACTTGTTTGGATATCTGTCTTTGAATTTGGACAATAATGGAAATGTTATGGTTCAGGGTGCATAAGATGACGGTAAATAAACTTAGATTGACATAAATTGTGATAAAAAGAGACAAGTAATTATAACATAATGAACCACATTTTTACGCATTACTTTACAAACAATTGTATTTTTTCCTAATCTATCAGAACATATTTACATGTTACGCTTTTTTTTACAAATAGCACGCTCCCATGAATCATAAAACATACACTGACATATTTCTATATATAGTTTCATCAGATTATTTTAAGCAAACAATTATTCAAGTATATACGTTTGTTTACGGATAAACACAAATTCAAACTTCAGAAGAAAACAGAACATAATGAGGTATTTGTGCAAACATTCACAAATCACTTGTAACATGCAAATGTGCCTCTTCCTAAACAGATTTTGATTGTTCATATAGAGGGTACTTTCGATTTTCCCCTTTAAATATCATAATACGACGTCTGATAATGCGTCCTCATGTACATTTTCTAGGGAATTTCGACGACTGCTGTATCCGCTGGAAGCCTCTGATACCTTACTGCGTACAGAATCGTTGTAGCCAGGTGTTGTTTTCTGACTTGATGTGCATAGACTGGGAATCTGTATTGGTGGATGGTCCGATGATGATTCGTCGCTGTAGGATCGAGACTTCGTTTCAACCCTTTCATGTTCTTCCACTGGTGTGCATAGACCAGGAGATTCAGGTCCAAACGGTTTCTCCTTTGAAAAGATTTTGTTAAATAAAGGAGTTGTAAAACATATGAAAAATTATATCTGGTCATGAGAAGAATTTACAGACACAATTAAAATATATTATTAATGCACACCATGAGACTAACTCGTAACGTATTGACCATACATGTATATGAGATATTATGTATCTATGTTTCAGTCGTTTTTATCATTATGTTGCTATAGTTTCGTTTGTTCATCGGTTTACAGATAGCATACTGACATGTGTCTCCCTTTTTCGACTGAACAACGTCCTCAGGAATCTGCGAGGTTTATTCTTCGTTTTGTCGATTTTATGGCCTTTTTCATCTGAAAAATAGTATTATGCTTTATAATTCCAGAACCAAAAGCTCTATAAAGCTTGATATAAACAACTTCAACAAGGCTTTAAAACTCTCACATTTGAATGAATATATAAGGAAAAAACACTCACTTCGGCCTAAGCGGCATACCTACCAATAATATCTTCATTTTGGGTGCAAACATTGCTAATCACTATCAAAAAACAAATCCCTTCTGGAAAGATGTCCTCAATGTGTGGTCATAATCTTATAAATCACATAAGATAAATCTTGATAAAGAGGACATTCTTTGTGAACCATTGTGGCTCAATCATCAATTTCAGGATTCCAATTTGTTTTTTGAAAGTTGGTTCAGAAAGGGTTTGCACTCAATTGGGGACATTTGTAATGATGATGGCTTTGTAAATTTTGGCAATTTGAAACATGTCTTTAATTTAGATAAAACAATTCAGAATACAATAAAATGATTTTAAATATACCAAAGACATGGATGGATATCATCAAACAAATGAATAATAAATCGACAAATTTGTCTATTAATACATATCTTATAAGCCTACATGTACTTGTTGACACAAAAGGCTCTGAATGTGTATATGATGAGCTGATAAATACAAACGAAGTATTGCAAGTATGTTTTAAATGGGAGAGTTTGTTACCTTTTGATATTGACTGGAAGATGAACTTTACTACCTTTAGAAAATGAACAAAGGGCTCGAAGCTTATGGATTTTCAGTTTAGATTTATTTTATCATAGAATTATTTACACTAAGCGTGAGCTCTGTAAAATGAAGTTAGTGGACGATATGACTTGTAAGGTTGATGCTGCAGATATCTTCCATGTATATATTGATTGTCACTAAGTCAACAGTCTCTGGAAAAAGCTTGAAGCAATGATGAACCAGTATGTCCCCAAGAGCATCTCATTGACAAAGCAAGTTATATTTTTTGGCCTTCCTAGCTCTCAAGTTCTGTTGAATCATATCATTCTCATAGCAAAGAAATTCATTTTCATAATCAAATCATTAAGCAAGAAAAAAGTACTTTTGAAAATTATTAAAGACATTTTTAACATTGAGAAATGTATTGCTATGAAATCCCAAATGCCATTGATGCACATACTGGACACCCCTTAGAACAACCTATATTGCTAATATTATGTACCCTATATGCAAATACTTATACCTTTGTATACAGGACTTTATGTACCAGAATACTTCGACTTTTGTTAACATGCCATTGGATGAATAAAATATTTGAAATAAAGCTCTAAAAAGTTCAAATCTTGTACACATATCTCTTGATCAATGGGCAAAATAGTATATTCGACATGTAGGAACGTATGTAGGAACTGTATGCATATAAAACTGATACCTCTCTCCAATTTGACATTCAAAAAAACTCTTCATCATTAGCTGTCTTCAAACCAAGAATGAAAACTCATCTCTTCTCAAAATATTACCTTTAGGAACGTGAACTGCGTTTTGAGCAACTGTTAGGATGGAATATAGCGCAAAACAAATGTACTTATTATTATGATTATAACCTATAAACTCATTATACAATTTTACAAATTTACAATATGTACTCCCCAAATAAAGATAACTGTATAATTATATAATAAGTCCTGTCTTCCCAACTTCATTTTTCATTCATCATTTCTATAAATGAAGATCTGCTTTATTTCATATACATATCAACCTCGCGTCTTTGAAGCGGTAAGCGTGGCAACCATGTTTGACTTTTCAACCACAATGCTATCGATTTATCTTCCGGCCGGATATTGTCATACTTCCTGATATCCGATAATTAATTCAGGTATAATGATATTTAACAATTACACATATTTACTGTTACTTTATCTTAAACTATATGATATTATCAAATAGAAAAGGTTTTTAATGAAAAGTTTATAATCAAAATAAATACCTACATGGTACAGAGATTTCCCTGAACATAATCAGTATTTTTCATTTTCGTGAGCTGTACATTTTCAAATGGTACATCTGTAATCACCATCTCGTAAGTTGATACACCTCCCCTGCTTGTGTATGAGTTTCTAAAATGTAAAACGATTTTTATATATAAAAAAATGACATAAAGATGATAGGTATCATGCACGTCTCATAAGCAATCACTCTTAAATCAGGTCAGGTAGCTTCTAAGGCCTGAATCGATTTTCCCTTTATCTTGTACTTTTACTTACTTAGTTACAAAAACATCTGAATCAATCACATGGACATTCAATGTCATTCAGGTTTATACAGGTTATACCCTTACACGTTAACGTTTTATTAATCTATAATAAGGTACTTGAAACAAGATAAGCGCAAGAAGACTCCAAAGACATGTGTTGATGTAAGTTCAAATATTAAACATGACATTGAGCTATATGTGACAATGCTAAATTCTAAGTTAGAATGTATATATGAATAGAAAATGCTCATTTATTTGGAAATACAAATGTAGATACAGATATGAAAAAAAATGTATAATCTTACATTTGAAGAAAGAACTCGAAGCTTGTGGATTTTCAGTTTAGATTTATTTTATCATAGAATTATTTACACTAAGCGTGAGCTCTGTAAAATGAAGTTAGTGGACGATATGACTTGTAAAGTTGATGCTGCAGATATCTTCCATGTATATATTGATTGTCACTATGTCAACAGTCTCTGGAAAAAGCTTGAAGCAATGTTGAACCAGTATGTCCCCAAGGGCATCTCATTGACAAAGCAAGTAATATTGTTTGGCCTTCTTAGCTCACAAGTTCTGTTGAATCATATTATTCTCATAGCAAAGAAATTAATTTTCATATTCAAATCATTAAGCAAGAAAAAAGTACTTTTGAAAATTATTAAAGAGATTTTTAACATTGAGAAATGTATTGCTATGAAATCCCATACTTTGAATCTCTTTTGTAGAAAATGGATGCCATTGATGCACATACTGTACACCCCTTAGAACAACCTATATTGCTGATATTATGTACCCTATATGCAAATACTTATACCTTTGTATACAGGACTTTATGTATCAGAGTAATTCTACTTTTGTTAACATGCCATTGAATGAATAAAATATTTGGAAAAAGCTCTATAAAGTTCAAATCTTGTACACATATCTCTTGATCAATGGGCAAAATAGTATATTCGACATGTAGGAACGTACATCTGTATGCATATACAACTGATACCTCTCTCCCATTTGACATTAAAAAACTCTCCATCATTAGCTGTCTTCAAACCAAGAATGAAAACTCATCTCTTCTCAAAATATTACCTTTAGGAAAGTGAATTGCGTTTTGAGCAACTGCTAGGATGGAATATAGCGTAAAACAAATGTACTTATTATTATGATTATAACCTATAAACTCATTATATAATTTTACAAATTTACAATATGATATTGCAACATGCTAAATGTGCTCTACATTCAACTTCTTTTTGCAGTTTAAACATAAAACAATTAATAAATTGACGTTCAGATCTTTAAAACGATCATTTGTAATACAGTCCAACACACATTCTAGCACTGCAAAATAAAAGCCAGTAAATGTGCCTTTTACAAATGAATGAATTTGACTGATATTTGTTGGTGCAATATATTGCGATATGAAAATTGTATTGCAATATGTGTATTGCACAACTCTGTATTGCATACATTGGTATTGAAATAATATTGCACAGCCTTACCGTTTATGTAATGAGTTAAGGCAACCACATGACATGCATCTTCGCTCTCTGAGTTCGGGTCCATTGACTGGAGATGAAACCCTTCCAATTTCAACTCGTCTGACAAGGCAACCGTTGATGAATCTGAAGAGTCTGAATCAGACGAGGAACTGGAATGCTCACAAGTTCTGTTGAATCATATTATTCTCATAGCAAAGAAATTCATTGTCATATTCAAATCATTAAGCAAGAAAAAAGTACTTTTGAAAACTTTTTGAAAATTATTAAAGAGATTTTTAACATTGAGAAATGTATTGCTATGAAATCCCAAACTTTGAATCTCTTTTGTAGAAAATGGATGCCATTGATGCACATACTGGACACCCCTTAGAACAACCTATATTGCTGATATTATATACCACCTATGCAAATACTTATACCTTTGTATACAGGACTTTATGTACCAGAGTACTTCTACTTTTGTTAACATGCCATTGGATGAATAAAATATTTGAAAAAAAGCTCTATAAAGTTAAAATCTTGTACACATATCTCTTGATCAATAGGCAAAATAGTATATTCGACATGTAGGAACGTATGAAGGAACTGTATGTATATACAACTGATACCTCTCTCCCATTTGACATTAAACAAACTCTCCATCATTAGCTATCTTCAAATCAAGAATGAAAACTCATCTCTTCTCAAAATATTACCTTTAGGAACGTGAACTGCGTTTTGAGCAACTGTTAGGATGGAATATAGCGCAAAACAAATGCACTTATTATTATGATTATAACCTATAAAACTCATTATATAATTTTACAAATTAACAAAACGTACTCCCCAAATAAAGATAACTGTATAATTATATAATAAGTCCTGTCTTCCCAACTTCATTTTTCATTTATCATTTCTATAAATGAAGATCTGCTTCATTGCATATACATATCAACCTCGCGTCTTTGAAGCGGTAAGCGTGGCAACCATGCTTGACTTTTCAACCACAATGCTATCGATTTATCTTCCGGCCGGATATTGTCATACTTCCTGATATCCGATAATTAAAATCAGGTATAATGATATTTAACAATTACACATATTTACTGTTACTTTATCTTAAACTATATGATATTATCAGATAGAAAAGGTTTTTAATGAAAAGTTTATAATCAAAACTAATACCTACATGGTACAGAGATTTCCCTGAACATTATCAGTATTTGCATTTTCGTGAGCTGTACATTTTCAAATGGTACATCTGTTATCACCATGTCGTAATTGGAAACACCAGCTTCCTCAAGCTTTTCCTTGCTTGTGTATGAGTTTCTAAAATGTAAAACGATTTTTATATATAAAACAAAATGACATAAAGATGATAGGTATCATGCACGTCTCATAAGCAATCACTCTTAAATCAGGTCCGGTAGCTTCTGAGGCCTGAATCGATTTTCCCTTTATCTTTATGGCTTTACGCTATTGCTTGTACTTTTACTTACTTAGTTGCAAAAACATCTGAATCAATCACATTGACATTCAATGTTATTCAGGTTTATACAGGTTATACCCTTACACGTTATCGTTTTATAAATCTATAATAAGGTACTTGAAACAAGATAAGCGCAAGAAGACTCCAAAGACATGTGTTGATGTAAGTTCAAATACTAAACATGACATTGAGCTAGAATGCTTATAATGTATATATGAATAGAAAATGCTCATTTATTTGGAAATACAAATGTAGATACAGAAATGAAAAAAATATATAATCTTACATTTGAAGAAAGAACTTTAATTGCTTCATATCATTAGTCATTTATCATCATTTTGTTATTATTTTAACCGTCGTCTCTTAAAAAAGTAAGAGATCGAGAAAAAACAAGATGTGTGGCAAATGTGTTTTTGTTTGAGAAAGTTCTGTCACGATGTGTTTTTTCTGCTATAACGACCTTTTGCTTACGTAATTTGACTTACATAAACATTAAATGAATGTGAACCTGGTGGCAATAACATATGCTATAGGTAATCATCAAAATAACAGAAGGTGTTAACCCTTTGCAGGGCGCTGGTGTTGACTTGCGTGACGATACTAGAATTATTATGAAAAGTGTCCTAATATCATCAAGATTTTTAGGTACTTGTTAAGCATAATTAATAATTACCCAATTTTTTCAAGTAGCTTCCGATGTGCTTCATTCACAGTAGTCATCAACAAAGCTGGTTTGTATCGTTTTTTCAGTCTTAAACATATCTCTGTTTGAAGAAGCAGCCTATCGCCCTCAACAATAGCATCCCCTTTGAAGTCGATAAAGTTAGTCAGAAACTGGAACTCTTTTTCTGACAGAAACCACACATGGTCACTGTCTTCCTTCTCAGAATAAAGTAGAGGGAAGCTGTAGGCCACAGACACAGACTTCAAGAGTGCTAGGGCTGCCTTCTCAGCTTTGTCTCTCCACATCTTCAGTGATGATGGGATATGGAACACGCCTGGGTTTTCCCACAGTCTCATGATTCCTGCAACTAAATCACTGTTTATAGTGACTGCTCTCTTGGTAATACTAATGTCCTCTCTGCACCAAGTCCTCAGAGCGTCTGTCACGCCTCGAGCCATGAAGGTGTTGTACATTTCAAGTCTTTCGGATACCTTATCGGAATCAAACACGCTTAAAACAACAACAGGTTTGTCCTCACTGAATATACAAGTATCGAACACAAGTGACCTAGGAACTCTAGCTCTTGGGTTGTCCACATTCAGTGTCACGATCAGACTCCTAGCCAAGTATATGAAGAACGTTCCATTAGGTAAGTTAATCAGCGCACGGTAACGCCTTTCATATTTTCTTGATAGGAACTTGTTCATCATCTCTGGAAAGACCTTGATGTTTTCTGTGAACATAAGTTGATGCAAATATATAACCTTTTGCAATTTTAAATCGCTTTCTTCTCAACATCATAGTTATATTTAAACATCTAATGATAAACAAATACTCTAACCTTTTGAGTTAATAATTTCCTTGAGATATGCGTCTGAATAGCTTGGTTGCCATTGGGAGAAACGTGATACTTTTTCTCTATCCTTTCTGATTTGTATCACTGAAAGAAAAAAATTTACACTTGATAATCACAAGCATTGAGAGGAAAGGTGTCTCTGTAAACCATCAAAGTAATATAACGTCAATTGACATTCAAAATAACATTATTATATTCTTAAAGAGAGAAGAACATGAGTCAATAGAGAAACATTACTATTAGAATTGTAAATGTACCTTTAATGTGATGGGTTGACGAAACCGTAGAACATACATCTTCGCTCTCTGAGTTTGAGTCCATTGACTGGAGAGGAAACGTTTCACATCTCAACACGTCTGAAAAAGAAACTGTTGATGAATCTGAAGAGTCTGAATCAGACGAAGAAGTGGAATGCTGGTCATCTGTTATCTTGAAGGAATTGTGTTTGGACATCCTGGATGGTATAGGATCCAGACACCTTAGCTCCTTGCATGGAATAGTGAACAATCGAAGAAACTCTTAAACCTACTTTGCCACTCTCCAAAAGGAATGGGTTCAATTCCTCTGCTCTCCACTTTGTAAGCAACAGGTCCTTCACCAAAGAACACAACACCAGGGAGATAGCCAATTGAAACTTCTAATACGACATTTGTTGAGTCGTTGACTTTGTAAAGTTCGATGGAAATAAAATCATCTAAACTATTTCCTTTCTCAAAGTCACTGTCAATGTCTTTCAAAATTATAAGACTCGTCAATTCGTTTTTCAAACAGTCTGACAGATCGGCCTTTTTCTCTATATCAAGTTTGAAGCCTTCAATACGAACGGGTCGTGACTCCTTTTCTTCGACTATTCCAACGTAGTAAGAACCACCTGTAGGAATATTGGAAATTGAGGCGATATATTCACGCAATCTCAACTTCTCCCAGATGCAGTCCACAAGTCCACGTACGTCTTCTTGATCAAGAATGTCACGATACGTTTCCTCTTGGTGTGGGAAAGCTTTTAGCTGAACACTTCTACTTTCGTAAAGTTTGTCGGGGTTTATCCCTCGATGTACGGCCTTTGAACTTCCTTGACTTCCTCTCGTCAGAAGTGAATAGAGTTCAAAGAACTTGGGTTCCTCCACTTCGTGATCTGATCCAATCCTCGTGTTGTATTCTACAGTTGACACACCCTTGCTCTTGCTCACTTTCAGAACTATGATGTTGTTAAATTTCTGAAAAACTTTATCCTCCGACTCGCAAAGCATCCATCTCTGATAAGAGTCACTATACAATGAACCATCACATATCAGCCTCTTCAGTTTTGCATCAGCAAATTCGTCGAAAAATGACAAATTAAGACTTTTATCATGTTCGTGTTTGTCACAGAGGTGAATCAGTATGTATCCACCATTTGAGTTGCGAAGAGCTGACACTCTAGCAGCCAAACATTTCAAATAATCCTTTTTTGTATATCTATGAGGTGCATTTGCTGTTCCTAATGTTTTACTTTTCTTTCCCAAGTATGTTCGATTGAGGTGGAAAGAAAGTACATTTGGTTCAGTAGATATGGCCTCGAACACAGAAAGAGCTTCATGGAAATGTTCATCTGAAAATTAAACAAATTAGATGCATAATTATTGTATCACTGTAATTTAAATCATTAATTATAATAATTTTTATGGATAAGGGAAATTCAAATATAAACTCGTAAGTTTATTAAGTACAATGAACTCAGTCTGAACTATGATAGAAATGTTGAATATTTACCTGCATTTTTATTAATACAAGTGTTATCCATGTCCCTTAGAGACTTTGTCTCTCATTGGAACTGAAATTAATCAAACATAATAGTTTCCATCATGTATTTAACTTAAATGAACACCTTTGACATCTTGTAAAAGCTAAAAAGTGAACTGGTCAGCAAATTATGGAGATTAGAAGCAAACAAAATATACCAGGAAATGAATAGCAAAATTCACTTATCATCAAGAACAAACTTAATTTCTTGACTATTTTTGCAATTTGTGACATTTTCCCTCATGATAGATCTAAATTTAATTTTTCTTTGCCTTTAACTTGAATCCCCATTCTGCCAATTCATGGATTTTGTCAGCAGCTCATGATATCAAATCCGTATTGATGAGATGTGGTCGTAAGAGAGATAATATAAAAACCTACACTTTCCCACAATCTACAACTTTCCATCAATCTAAATCTATATCGTATATCTTCATAAGGGATATCTTCATACGGGACCGGAGAACTGTTTCATGTGAAAAATCATATAAACTGTTCTCCCGAACGAGGAAAGGAACTTTTTCACACCCTAGGAATACCTTGTGTTTTGTCGGTGCCTCTCATCTTATCATTGTCCTTGATTCGAGTGAGACATTTAGTTATTGTTAACTAAATTTGACTTTCAACAATAATTGCAAAAGCAAAAACGAAGTACCACAATGACCATACAAAACAGCAAACCTATCATTGCAACTGCGTGTCATGTCTGAAATGTCACGAAAGGTCATGACCCTTTAAAAACAAATAATTAGGTAACCTGTCAATCAACATTCTGGTAAAGAGGCGCAACTACAACAGTTATTTGTTTGTTTTAATGTTTTTTTTATGTTTACATAAGAGGTAAATGTAGTTGGTCTTAATTGAGTTGATATTTCACAATCGTAGCATAATAATAGAATGTAACCCATTAATACAATTGTAAATTTAGTACGTCAGTAACCAGTGTAGGAGAGCCAAGTGACGTCACTGGAGTAATCTCATTATCGGCGATAGTCATAATTCAATGTAATTTTACAACATGTTGACTGTTAATTTCACAAACAAATGTTGAATTAAAACAACTTAAATTATCCATATAGCGGTAGGTTTTTATAACACAAACTATGTAGTTTTATTTGAAGGTTGTAACAATTGGAGGAATTTAAATTTTGATGGGCGTTCCCAATAATATATATCAATATATTTTACTCTGTTTACATGATATTTTTGTCACTCTCAAATGAAATGATATATATCCATCTTCAATTTCAGAAAACCCTTCCTCAGAACAATAATCACACAATCGCAATGTTATAGCCAGATTGGAATATCTACCAATTTTTATTTATATTTAACTTATAACATGATATCCTTAAACGTGTTATGTAAAATGACAAACTTCTAGGAACTGTTCATTAGAGAAATTATGCTTAATATTTGAATATACATCAAGTTTAGAACTGTTACATAATTATATCACTAATGACCCGTTATCTCCTTACATTTTCATAATTTGTGCTGAGTTGCGAAGAATATAATTGAATAACAATAGGCAACACTGAATATCTAATATTGTAATTTGCTCACGAGACATCTTTCGTCTTCCAGATACTTTCAAATTATTTTGCAGTTGGTCTGTACCAATATTTATATTTGCTTATATTGTTTTCCTTTGTGTTAAGAATAAAATATGTAGCTCTTGAATGTACTTTATTTAGAATTCTTGTTTAATGTGTTGAATATGTATACTATATTGATACAATGAAAATATGGTAAATTGAATTAAATAAAAATTAGTGCACAAGGTAATGGGCCATTCCACTTTGATGAAAGGTTGAAGGCTGTACAAATCAAAACCACTGGTGCATAACGTTGTTTGTTTAAGACTGTAGGCGTTTGTCCCTGTAGGCGTTAGTAGACTCCACCATATCAAATGCTGAGATATTTAACTAGGTAATTCCACAGATGACAATTACATAATTATTGCATAAACATGTGTTTTTGGAGATTTAACACACCTGATAAAATCATCTAGCGGTAATGATAATCCTCGTTAATTTATTAATGAGGCTCCGCGAACAAGATGTCTCTTATCACAGTCACGCCTCAAAGATTGACCTCAAAGTGGATCGCCGGGCTGATTGCAGCATTGTTAAAATGAATTAATTAAAATTGTCTTTATAATCGATTGCAAGTGTATATTGTCTCGATTTTATGCTTAATTGATTCCGATTTATAATGTACGTAGAGGTAAATATCTGTCATTCATGACGAAAAAGCAATACACGTGGCGGTGCGCAATATAAACGGTTTACCGGTATTAACCGGTTCAAAGACGAAATCGATACGTATTGCGATATGCTCATTGAAAACCGGTTTTTACATTACATTTAGAACACATTGTAGCATTCGGAAATCTTCTGATATATATCCCTTTTTCCACGTCGAATATCATGCTTTCTCATAAAATGGTGATTGTAGACGATACTCATTTACTGGCATGGTATATACTACAGTAAGGCTTATTGTGTCGCAGTTTTCTTCAGTTATCAAAGTAAATGTACGATTGGGACTAATGTAAGCCTACACTATTTGTAATGAGTGCATAAACGTTAATTAAGTCATGTAAACGGTGAATGATTACACGGATTATAATTTGGTAGCAGCGTCTATATGACTGTGAAGTTAGAAAATGATGTCTGCTTAACATTTTGATGTTTTTCTGTATAGATATAGTTCTCACAAAGTCCTTCATCAGGTTGAATATCATCTTCCCTGATGTGGGAGTTGTTATCCCGAAAATATTGTTTTCTTATGTATTTCTTATGGTTTTATATATTCGCATTCACTTTCTCCGTAATATAAGATACACGTGTATCTATTGCAAATCACAAACAGACTACGAAGTAGTTATAATGTCATTTGAAATTAAATGTTGCTCTGTAATTGACAGGTCTGGTGAACATTTAACAGCAAAACCTCTTTTCCACCGCTTGCTTTTTTCTATCTACTCTACTTTAAATTGTTAATGACATCGGGCCTGTAATTGTCCATTTGAGATCAAATCTATCGTCACAAATATCAGATAATCAGAAACATTATATAGAGAACTTACGTTACCATACGTTATACGTACAGTACGTATCAATATTTAAATTATCTTATAGCAGTTTACTTACGTTGTTGTTGAAACGGCGAAGGACAACTTCTGAGTCTCAATAGTTGCTGTCACTTTCTGACTCATGTGATCATTATATATAAATTATAATGCCTTCCAGTTTATTTAATAAAGTCATATCAATTTAAGATGTGTCCCTATAGGTCTATAGACTATTTAGTATATGAACTAAATACTCAATAAAATGTTGTTTAATTCACACGAACGAATTCAATATTTTTAAAATATGACAATAACATAAACGTAATGATATTATATTAAATATTGGCTCCAGGTTTCATGCAATTACTGTAAAGCCATGTAACACATGTTCTAAACATCTATGGTATATTGATAGACACTCAATGAATTTTTCTTTCAATTTATACTGACGTACTCGTTCGTAACTTAACCATTATTGTCAAACTTAAGACATATTGATTCCCCAGGCGACAAATGTTGGAGATATATATCGCCTAGTTTTATTTAAAGTCACATATCTAAGTGATAAATGGGAAACTTAATTGTTGTTATTCGCTGCTTATTTCAATGTATAAATTATTCACATTATAAACACAGTATTCATATGTGTCCCCGATTCTAATGTGATTTATCCTTATTATTTAAAGTGTCTCAGTCAACGTCCAGGATTAGCTAAGATTGCTCCTTAATCCACTTATCTCTTGGGTTGTGTGAATATGAATCGACCTTACTAGGCACTCTAAAACACCCTAATTGGAACAGTTCACTTGTGTTCAGGTAAACGTATCACTATCACAACAAACTGTGTAGCTATCATTCCCTGTAGCTTTTATTCTATGTAGGCATTAGTAGACGACGGTGACCGTCGATATATGGAAACGAAAGAGTTGTGATTTCTAGTGTATACACATACATGTATGTTCACAGTTATGCCAATAATGCCAGTCTACCTACCTCACACTTGTCAGCTCTAGTTTCTGGGCCTGGCAATATTTGTTTAGGACTAACAAGCTCATTGATCAACTAGTCCTTCGACTGGCAACATTTTGAAACTATTTTGTACACTGCATAACATGCACTTTGTTCTGTGGTATAGGGGAGTGTTTCACGAGTATGACGTGAATAATGGCATGAATCTGAAACACAAATATATATTTGTTCAAAGTTTAACATTACAGCCAGAAATAGTTTATTTAGACAGCAAACTGCAAGTCTTTTACAAACAAATTAACCGGGCATTTTTATAACAATATATATACACGTTAATATGTTGTCATGTACTCGGTAACATCTCGTTTTTGTCCTACTGTGTAAACATTTAAGTACTAGATCTAAATTGTGTTAATTTCCAGTCCTGGGACTGTAGATCAGATGGTACTATTGATAAGTGCGTCTTGTAAACTCATAATGTTATATTAGTTCTTATATAATTATTTCCGTATTTGGACTATTGGACTGACCAGTCCAGTTGACTAAAATGAAGTTTTGTCTCGATTATAATTTCTTTAGAGAAACTAGACTAAGTGCATTTTGAATCATGCCAAATCCAAAATTACGGGCTTATTTTCAATAATTAGTCATGTATTCTGGTTTTATTCAAGATTTATTTACCAAGGATATTACTTTCATTATCTCTCAATCAAGTAATAACTTAACCAAGTATTTTATTCTTAAAAGAAATGTCTTGCAATATATTGCAATTCATATCGCAATACATGTACATGAGTTAAAATCACAATATATCGCAATATGAAAAATCTTAGTAATACCCACCTCTAATCACCACATAGATACTTTAGATATGACAGCAGCATAATTTGAAATCATTTTACTGCATTCATAATTAGCTTGAAATAGTCCGAGTAAAAGAATGTTCATCGGATAACTAGTGATACAGATACTCATTGTTTTCGATTTTGATCTGTTAAAGAGCCATCAAGGATGTTAGAGTTTCAAATACAAAAATATTTGTGGAACATATACTTATAACGTCAATCGCTTGAGAAATATTTTATCTACAACATCTAAAACATTATATAGAGAAACTTCAAAATAATTATGATACGTAATTATAAAACAGTTATCCATATTTAAATTGTCTTTGTAGCAATATACTTACTTTGTATATATACTGCATTTAAGTTTCATTTAATTACGTTATAACCCTTTAACATAAGTCCTCCATGTCTATAGACTATTTAGTGTGTGAACAATAATCAATGAAACGTGTATTCCATTCATACTGAACAATTAATTATTTTGGTTATGTGACAGAAGTTACCGTTATATATAAATTAAATATTAAATATTGCCTTCAAGTTTCAAATTATCGCTGTACAGCCCTGTAACACATGTTATTAACATCAATAGTATATGAATAGATAATCAATAAAAAAAATTCTTCAATTCACACTTCGTGACTTAATAAGAAATATTGAATTCCCCCCGCGACAAATGTTAGAGCAGTATAAATGTATAATGTTAAAGAGTCATCAAGGATGTTAGTGTTTCAAATACAAAATTATTTGTGGAAAATATACTTATAACGTCAATCGCTAGAAAAATCTTTTATCTACAACATGACATGTGATAAATAATGGTCAAACCACAACAATGTAATGAAATTTGGTTTCAAAGAGAATTGCCCCTTCGAGTAACACGCGTTTAGGGTATCTGACGTCATATAAACATAATTCCCGTTATTGCATAAAACGTAGTTACAGTTTCCGAAGCGTGAAGGCTGTCTTTAGCGCAAGTCGCCATAGAAACCCACGGGCTGCACGGGCTGCACGGGCTGCACATGCTGCACGTGCTTCTCTTTGAAGTTAGGCTACCCTTGTCACACATTATTGAATGTGACGATTGTTTAATAAACAATGATTCTAAATGTCCTGAGAACATACACATTATTGCCTGTTTAATGTACCTTTTTATTCAGCTAAGATCAGCAAATCATTACAAACATGTTCTCATTGATTATAAACGTCAAGCAAAATACCAATTTGAGTAAAACATTTATTCCAATATCTGTAGAAAATACATAAATGAAATGGTAAATAAATAACGGCCAAAAATTATATATTTTTTCGATTAAGTCATTGCTCACAAACTTTATTTTTCTTTCGTGTCTTTGTATACACTGTACCAGCTAGACCACAATGCTTTGCGCTTGAAAATAATAAACTCGATGTATATTTAGCCTGGAAATCACCTTTAATTAGTGCAATTTATCGGCTTATTTTGGGTCGAAAATTCTATGAAAAATTAAGTGTATATATTTCACGGAGATAGATTTTTGTCAATTTTCCGATATGTTCAACAACATCCTTGATGGCTCTTCAAAAAGTTTACAGCCTCAACATCATGCAGTAAGCGCCATGCGTCACAACGTTACACACATGGCCCCTGCAATACTCTTTATGTGCCTGTAAACAATCTCCCATCCCTCTCCCTTAATAAATACAATTTCAGGGCTTTTAACATTTGTAATGTTGAGGTCATTGGTCACTGAGGTCATTAACCACATGTTGCTTTTGACTTAACACATGTCACTAAAACGTCATGACAAGCCCGTTCAAATACTACCAAATGTTCTAAAAGTTCAACCACGCAAGATCATCCGACATGAAGAATATTACACTGTATACTGCCCCAAACTGCTGTCAATCCACGACTTACTGACACTGAAAATATTTATAAATTCCTAAATTTCCACAATTGCTATTGGTTACTGATTTTAAATCACCATGCAAGTTTATTTTATTCAAGACAGTGGGATAGCACAGTTAATGTTTATAGGGACAATCCGTATGTTATTGTAGTAACATAGGTCAAAAGTTACCAAGGGTGTTATTTCATCGAGAAGTAATGCTTGTTGTCGGAAATTACCCTCTTAGTTCCAATCTGTTCAGCCACATTATAAACATGGTTAATCGTTATTATGATCGAAAACTGAACAATGTTCCGCGGCTGGCGCGGCTGGTAATTTTGAAAAGGACAGAGGGACAGATATTGGTTGGTACTGTTAAATGGAACATATGCATATAACTGGTATAATTTAATTAGGGCCCATGAATTCGGCTTCTTCATTGAAAGCAAGTAATTGTCAAATATTTGGCGTTAGGGGATACATATGCAAGTCGGGTGATATGATTTAGACGTAAATCAGGGCATTTGATATGTTTGTATGTAGAACATCTAAATGAAAGTTCATAAAAAACACGTCCCTTCAATGCATAAAAATATAAACATATACATGCGGATACGTAATTTTAGGGTAAATTTGCGCACATAAATGTTTCCATAGTCTGCAAGAAGGATTATCTGCACGTAGCAGTTGGAATGTTGTTCCTTGTCTGTGGTTGCTGCGCCGACATTGCACTATTCAGTAATTTATTGGATTTAAAGTATCATGCACGACCGAAAGCCTAAAATGTGTATCTATTTGAGATACTGTTAGCACTGAGTTATCGTACAGCAAAGAAAGAAATCGACCTAGCGCCCAGGGTATTTATTATGCCTGAGTTACACCAAGGTAGTTCTCACTACGTTCCACCCCGTCCAAAATTTATTGTTACACGACCTCGAATGGGACAGGAACTTTTGTGCATACATTTCCATACCACGATCCAAGCACATTTACAGACTATTCTTAGAAAGTCCATCTAGTCTTTATCCCGTCCTCTGACAGTTGGTTCCACGTTTGAATTGGATAATATTGTTCATAACGTTTTCAATATGTTCAATCCCGTTATCAGTCAGTTTATATCAGTTCTGAACGAGACATATTTCGATCTTCATACGCACAATATCTTTCTACACCGTTTGTCTCCCGATCAACTCGTTTTCAAACAGCTTTTCTCGTTTTGTCATTTCATTCTTAGTACTATCGCCTTTAGCTTTTATTGCCTTTAGCTGGGGATGTAGCTCTGGCGATTGAGTTTATTCATAGAAGACAAAACACTGAGGTTCTCTCACATCCAAGTCTTTACTACGAATCATCTCCGTACATAGGTGCGTGGAGTCTGGGGCACATACAAAACCAAGGCCCGCACTGATAGCAAATCGGTGATCTCCCGTTTATATAGTCTACTATACTCGGAAATTGCATTCTAGACTGTTTCATTGGTCTACCTGTCTGATGACGCCAAGAGTATATTTCTGGCTCTCTTGTCTTCCGACTGATACTCTTATATGGTTATCCCCTACCCTACTGTTTCACGTAGGTAACTTTGGAGTCATCGTAGAGGTATGTAGAGAATGTACATTTCATGGGAGGAGAGCTTTTTCTGACTAGTGAAAACTAACATTCATATATTATTATAAAACATTGAATCACACACACTATATATTAATAAATATTTCACATAATGCCATCATATTTCATCCATCGTTTACATTATTATTTCACTATTCACAATTCATGAACATTTTATATTGATATGCATTTGTTATAATTTCAAGTAAAAATGCATTATTTTATATAGGCGATATGCCCCCGGTGAAAAGAGATAAATCTCCCGATTTATCAGTAAATACAACATGCACATGCAAGTCCGTTTCTGTGAATCGAGATTATAAATGTCACAGAACACATTATAGTTTGTATATATGTATCCACACATTATAATGAATTGTCATCTCACTGCACGCAAGATCTGCTGCTCTATGTCTATATTCACAACACGGATATGAAAACAATCCACTGCAACAGAAGTCAGTCACCATGAACGTTCGCATGATGAAGGGGTAACTTGTCATCATGAAACAGTTTTATTCTGTAGGGACAAAGATTTTCCCTTAGACGTTGTGATTCACAACGATAATAATCCATTATATTGTTACACACAACACACACGGTGTCCATGCACAACACTAGTTGTGTATTGTACAACTAGTAATGTTAGTCTGGAGTCATTATATTGACTTCGTTTTTCACTGCATATATGTTTTGCCTTCCACCACAGAAACAGCACTTGCATATCTGCAAGTTAATCCATTTGTTGACTTTGACATCTGTCTGACACACTCGACACTTTTCGTTGCATTGTCCTACTTTTCTATTCCACACGATGTCATCAGCTGCACAAATGCGAATCCGTCGCTAACATAGCTTGTAATGTTTCTTCTTTCTATCATGGTCTCTTCAATTTGGACCATTCACTTGTGAGTACCATAGTCCTTAGGGTGTACACGTTCTATAGTCCCTGCGCCAGTAATGTTCGTAGCTATACCTTTGGCCATAATCATAAGTAATATGAGATAGAAGAGAGCTTGAGTCATATAATTCAAAATTATGAATGCTTTAATTTTCATTTTCTCGAATCATTTCCCATATTATGTTGAGCATCGAGACATATACTTATTTATAACTATCTTGATTTAGATCAGGATACAGTGGTGTTGATTTATGGCTTATTAATGGTAGAGGTTGTGCTTGCTTGTTTGTTTCGACGTCTATTGGGTATACAATATCGCTATGGAGATAATAAAGATGATACGTATACGGCGTGAGAAGTAACTTCTTGAGACAGAGATATTTGTAAAGAGAAATGTGAATGTTATTATTCACATTGTGAACAATTTTCCCTTGTTTTACTTTTGGATTTATCCAGTCAAGATACATACACGCTGATATACTATTTCTTAATAATTCAATATGTTTAATTTCGGAATCAGCCGTAAATGATAGGTAATGGGGGCAAGATCTAAAGTTGTAGATGGGAATTCGTACCGAACTATTGTAATTTGCTATTTCCATTGTCAGAGTAGTGACTGGTTTAATTTTGCGATAGTAATACCTTAACATCATGATCAGTATCACAAGTATTAGGAGTGAAAGCAATATTATTTCCAAATTAATGACAGGTTGAAAATCAATAGAGAGCCAAGTCTCACTGGTTTTAGCCGTTGTTTGTGGTGTTTGTATCTCGTATATTAGTTGTGTTTTAGCCGTCGGAGCATGTGCTAAGAGGGCAATTGTTAAAGCAATTGACCTAACTTTGAAGACAATTAGTGCCGCTATCGATATAGACATAACCGATAAGACAAATGAAGTTATAGCTAATATCTTTGTAGTCGAAAAAATACCATCTTCGTCTATTGTGTTGTCAAAATACAATTGATCGGCCAGTGAAGGATAAACGTTTTCCGCTAATTTAGCTTTCTTAGGTATAATTCCTAAGTTGACCTTTATGTCTTTGTCCTTTTTCATGATTTTTGAAAATTCATGTGTCTTAATTGTGATATCTGGAATTTGAAATTTTAATATTTCTTGAAGCTGACTGTTTCCTGAAATATTTCTTAATTTTTCATCCGAGAAGAAATGTGATAGCAGTTGCAAATTTGCCGGATAAGCTTTGGAAATTGTCCTGTTTTGATGACAATCTCTTATTCGCGGTGAAACTTCGAAATTGTCAATCAAAACTCCGCATTGACATGGTACGTTTACATAACAGGCAATACAACCTTCATGTTTTTCAATGTGTTGGTTGCAAGTTGTAATTATTGTCGATGCATTACTAATAAAGAGTGTTCCCGATTCCGTTTCTGTGACGAAAGAAGTTATACCGTTTACTGAGTAACTAAACACACAGTTATGTTTAACACCTGGAGAATCGTTTATAAACATAGAGAAACTGCATGTGGGTTGTTTAGAAAGCTGGACGCTAGTCAGATATTTGCAGTGTTTAGTACCCTGCCCTGTACATAAGGTGAAATCTGAGTCTGTCATTTCAATAAATTTGTCATGTAACGGTGAAATTGCTAAATATGACGGAACGTTGGTAACTTTAGTTGTGTCCGTTGAAGTGTGGTTTACAGGAAGTGGGAAAGTTTGAACCTTATATACGTCCATTCGGTGTTCATTATTAACTATTGGTATCGCGATGCTTACGTACATATGCATGTCATGTTTACTGTACGCGATAACTGGCTGATTATAGTAAAACCTAGTTGAAGTTTGGGCGATATGAAACGTTGGGTAATTTTGACGCAGACGTCTTGATACTCGCCGCAGAGCAATTGCTACATCCGCTACTGGGATGAGGTCCGGTGATAATGTGTTTACCATCAGTTGTTGAATGCCTATGTGGAACCGGTCAAGCGATGCTTGAAGGTTAGATACGTCCATCGTTCGTCTAGCCATATACCTAGTAAGCCACATGGATGCGCTCTCAAACAGAGGTAAAGTTGTTTGAATTTGAACAATAGCTGCATGGTTTCCCGTGATGCCATTTATAGCGTTAGATATGCGTTCATTTGTTTTGGTCATAAAGGAAGTCATTAGGGCATGTGTCTCATCGAAACTATGCGTGATGTTATCTGTTCTCTTAGCTATCTGTTGTAAGTGATGAGCCAAAACTCGCACATCATGATCTGTAGCCAGACCAAAAATTCCTTTAGAAATTTCAGCAATAATATTTCTCCTTTGTCTACTGTCTGTACTCTGAATTCGTAATGTGGGAATTAAAGAATTTATATCATTTTCATTTTCTGCCAATGTTGTACCACTTCCTGCTGAATTGTATTAAAGTATTCCGTTGCTGTTTGTACCATATTACACGTAGTCTGATTGCTACTTGTACACCCTTGTGGGGAAAAGAAATTGATATCATGAACTGTCGGTAACTGGACTTGGAAGGTGTGCACCCAATTCGATTTGCTTGCACTTAATTTTCCTGCATGAAGGAAAAATGTTCCCCAATTTACGCGTGAGACTGTATTTGCTTGTGTAGCTGTCATCATCATCATCATCGTCATCATCATACCTGACAAAGAAAATGACAGGTGTCACTTTTCTATGTGTAATGCACGGTAAAATTAATCGCTGTCTATTATGGAAAAACATTGTCAATACATATTACGTTCCTAATGTTTGCGCGCAATTTTAATTTTGAAATTATGTTAATGACAAATGAAATTCGTATAATATTGCATTTCATGTATGCTTTAGCGATTCCATGGATAATTATTACCGTACATTTCGTGACTTATATATGTTTTATTATATGGCTTTTTCTTCGCTTATTTGGTCATAATATATGTGTCATCCCTTTATTTGAACACTTTAATTTTGTCTTTTTCTAGTTTTCTTTCTGCGACCTTTTGCTTTTAAGTCTTTAGCAACGAAATATTCCTGTATTATATGATCTGGAATATTTGTTTCTATTTCCCATGTGGATTCTCTAAGTGGATAATTTAGCCATTTTATTCTATAGTATGACTGTTCATTTATCTTTTTGTGTGCTAAGATCTTTTCCACATAGTAAATTTCTTCTGCATCATTTGATTGACAAGTCGTGTCGTCGTCGTCGTCAATTTGTGTGTCAGCAGCAGTATCATCCGTCATGGTGTCAGTCTTATTCTCAGCATCGTCAGAATGTGTGTCAACCTGTGAGTGTCTGTCACTCGTGACTGTGTCAGTGTCATCAGAGATATCATCATCTTCATGCAATAATTCTGGATTTAGATTATCAGACAAATCCATGTCATCTGGTACATTTGTTGGGCGGTCCTCTGGACTCCAAAACATTTTCAGTCTGTTTGCATGTACTGGGGCCTTTAACAATTTATTGTCAGTGGTATTTCTAAGCTTGTAATTGTAATTTGACAACTCTTCTACAATGTAATACGGTCCCACGTATTTCGAGATAAGCTTTCTGTTCTTGCCTATTGGGGTCTTACAGCAAAGTAGCCACACTTTCTGTCCTATGGAAAAATCTGGTTCCTTAGCTGTTCTATCATAGTATTTCTTATACTGCTGTTGAGCATGTTCAATGTTTTTCTTCACTTGAGTTCTAGTTATTTCGAAACCATGTGTTAAATCGTGCAACCTGTCTCTGACGTTTTGATTCAAAGTTTCATTTGGTATCAGTGTAGTTTCGCACGGTAAACGCATCTCCCTACCAAAGAGTAGAAAAAATGGGGAGTAATGCGTGCTCATTGTTGACGGATAGGCGCGGAATGCCATGAGGATATCAGGCATGATATCTGGCCAATTTGTTTGTTCTTTATCAATATACATTCTGAGAGATTGTTCAAGGAAGGAATTGAAACGCTCAACCTGTGAATTACACTGTTGGTGGTAACTACTTGTTGACAATTTTTCGATCTTTAAGAGTCTGCACATTTCCTGAAATAGGTGGCTCATGAAATTTGTTCCGCGATCTGTTAAAATCTGTACAGGTGTGCCGTATCGAGTTATGACTGTACGGTATAGAGCTTTCGCAACTTCAACAGCTGTTTGGTCTTTCAATGGGATAGCCTCGACCCATTTACTGTAAGCACATACTACAACAAGGAGGTATTTGAAACCTTCTTTCGATTCTGGTAATGGACCTAAGATATCGCAATGAATTCGGTAAAACAATGATCCGATAGGTAAAGGAATTAAATGTGCTTTCTTTGCATGGAAGTCGCGCTTGCCTGTCTGACACTTTATACATGATTTCACGTAAAAAGCGATGTCATTGTACATTGTATCCCAGTAAAGTCGTTCCCGCGCTGCGAAATAGACACGTTCCTGACCCTGATGTGCTAGCTCGTCGTGCAATGATCTCAAAACCTCGTCTTGTAGTTGAAATGGAATTACTAATTGTTTTATCATGCGGTCACGGCGATGAAAATTCCCACGTGGATAGTAAAAATGCCAAAGTGTTGCATCATCTTCGATTATGTAATCTTGACATTTTAAGATCAATTTACGTGCTGATTTATCATCCGATGGGATCTCTCCCTCACGGAGATATTTGATAAGAGGAGCCAAAGTAGCATCTGAACTCTGAAGTTTAGAGATATTGACTGGTTTAATGGATACCATGCTTGCTAACTTAAGTATCGGGCTTTCTTTCTGGTCGAGAGGTTGTTTATCATTTTCCGGGTCAGTGGTAACCTGAGAACTTGCTGGTTCTCTGGTATTCTCATTAGTCTGAGAGGTCGGCACAGACAGAACGTTTTCAAATAAGTCTTCAGGCTGGGCAGTCAAATCGGATGGATACGGTCTTCGCGATAACGAGTCTGCATTTACGTGTGTGATACCCTTTTTGTACTTGATATCAAAATCATAATTCGAGATTGACAAGGACCACCTCGCTAGGCGCGAGTTCCGACTAGTATTATCATGTAAGTATTTTAAAGCGTTGTGATCTGTGACCACTGTGAATTTGTTGTTTGAGAGATATACACTAAAGTGTTTTATTCCGAAAATCATGGCTAAACATTCCTTTTCAGTTGTTGAAAAATTAAGCTCATACTTGCGTAAAGCGCGTCCCCCGTACGCAATGACGTGTTCTATGACGCGTTCTTTCCCGAATGGTTCTTTCCCGAAATTAGTTTGGTGTAATATGTAAGAAATGCTTTTTTCACTAGCATCGCAGTAGAGAATGAACGGTCTAGAGAAATCTGGATATGCTAACACTGGAGGCGAAACAAGGCGGCGTTTTATTTCGTTGAAGGCCTTATCCTGTTTCTCCGTCCAGACAAACTTAACATCCTTTTTCAGAAGTTCATGTAGGGGTGAAGCTAGTTTTGCGTAGTCCTTGATGTACCGGCGGTAGTAAGTACCTAGTCCTGTGAAAAATTTTAATTCCTTCTGGTTTTTAGGGGTTGGAAAATTTGTCACTACTTCCGTTTTTGTTTGATCTACTTCCACTCCGTCTTTTGAGAAGATAAAACCTAAGTATTTAATCTTGGTTTTAGCAAAATGGCATTTTGAAGGTTTTGCTTTTAAATTTGCTTTGCTTAGACAGTCAAATACTTGAGAAAGATGCGTCATGTGTGTTTCAAAATCTGGACTGTGAATAAGTATGTCATCTATGTAGATGAGTACTGACCGCCAATTCAAATCTCTGAGTATATCTGTCATAGCAGCTTGGAAAGTATGAGGGGCGTTTTTCAAACCAAAGCACATGCGGTTGAATTCAAAATTACCAAATTTTGTTGTTATGCCCGTGTATTTCTTACTTTGTGGGTCCATGGCTATCTGGTGATATCCTGCATATAAATCAATGGTAGAAAAAATGGTAGATTTTGATGAAGCCAAGGAATCTATCACATCTGTCATGCGAGGTAGTGGATAACTGTAACTTTTTGACACTTTATTTATCTGTCTCATATCGCAGACCAGACGCGACTTATTTGGTTGTTGTACTAAGACAACTGGTGATAGCCACGGAGTTTGAGATTCCGAAATGATACCATGTTTCAACATTTCATCTAGCTGCTTTTTCATCTCGAAATCTTTAGTTGGGTTAGTTCTATAGAATCTTTGAGTTATAGGTTTAGTGTCTCCTACCTCAATTGTATGTGTTTTCGATTTGCAAAGTCCTAATTCTGACATATCCATAGCGAAATTTGTTCTGTGAATTCCGAGAAATTGTAATAATGTTTGTTTTTGCTCATTTGTTAAATCAGAATCCTTTAAATCAAAACCCATTTCCTTAGCAATTCTTACATAATCCTGGCTGTGTGGTTTGCTTTTGTCAGTTGTTTTAGCTTCATTTGTTTCTGTTAATTGCCCTATAACCTGATTTTGATTTACCACGCTATAAGAAGCAATTGGAACATTTCTTTTGATGTTTACCTGTGAATTTGTTGGATTTAAAACTCTGTAGACTGACTCTCCCTGATTTACCTGTATAATACATTTTGCACCACAAATTTTGTATTTCTTTGACAGAAGTGTAGTTGGTTCGCATATGCCTTGAGTATCATTATATTTCTGTGAAATCTTTATTGAAACATATGCTTCCGATCTGGCAGGTATTGTTATCTTTGATTTATTAACAACTCTGACATAAACTTCCTTATCAGTACCTTTTATAGGAATTTCAATCAAACCATTCTGGACTGACAACGTGTTAGTTTCAAAATCAATATGTGCTTTCTGCTCTTTAAGCCAATCCAGTCCCAAGTAAATGTCATTTGACAATTTTGAAATAACAAAGAATGTGTGAGCCATCTGGAGATTGTTTACCTTAAAGGGTAATGTTATTTTTCCAAGCACGGTAAGTCTATTCCCATCCACACTTGTTATTGCTGTAATGCCAGACTGTTCAAGGAATACATGCTTACTATCCTTCCATTTTTCAAATAAGTTTTGAGATATGACAGAAACCGAAGCTCCTGTGTCCAGAACCGCGTCATAGTCATTGTTTCCAACGGTTATTTGAATAAGGTTTTGATCAAACTCCTTAGCCTTGTGTTCCATCTGCGAAATTTTAGAATTTTTACTATGCTTAACACTGTTACCTGTTTTGGAAAATTTGGTAGATCTCTTTGACAATTTTGATTTCTGGGTGGGGCAAACATGTCATTTACGGTAATTGGTATTGTAATTTGACTGTCCCTGGTTTCGACAAACACGTTGAAAGTGACCTATCCGCCCGCAATTATTGCACCTTGCGTTCTTTGCAGGACATTTGTGCATGGGATCATATTGATACCCGCACTTGTAGCACTGTCTAAACTGCTCCCTTGACCGAGCGGGTCTTTGGGCATTGGACGGAGGTGCTCCGCTATTTTGGCTGAATGCAGGGTTTTTCGGCACCTGCATAGCACTCACTGACCTGGCTAGTGAGGCTTGCATGTCAGCAACTCTATCTGTGAGACGAGTTATAGCACTGGCCATATCTTCTGACCTGCGTGGTCTCAGTTCGCTGGCGAGGCGTATGTACTTCAGAGTGTCCCGTAAGGTATCTGGCTCTTTAAAAAGCACCGATATCTTAACGGATTCACAGAGACCTCTGATGAGCGCGTCTCTGGTGTCTCCATCGGAGAATTTGAGGCTAGCTGCGTAGCTGAGAATGTCAGAAATGTACCTTTCAACATCCTCGCCATCAACTAATTTTCTCTGATTTAATTTTTCTAGCAAGGTAAATCTATTCTTGTCATGGCTATATCTCGATAAGAATGCTTCTTCTATTTGGCTAAAGCGAGCGGCTCTACTCAAATCATTGTGGTAGAACCACTCAGCTGCTCCTCCTCTAAGAAAGAGAGGAAAAGTAGAGATTTTCTCCTGCTCGGTCCATAGTTTTAGATTAGCATAACCATTAAAACGTAGTACCCAAACTCTAGCATCTAAATTGTCCTTATCATTAAAAACGTCCAAATTCATACCAAAATCAGGCATTCTGAAAGTTCTCGATCTATGTATTAAATGCTCATCATATATAGGGTCATCTTCTAAATTCGAATCAAAGATTGCACTTCTCGTTCTTAAATCATTTTCTTCTAACTCAAACTCTCTTAAAACATTTTCATCTTCTATTTCCTGAAATTCGTTGCTAGAGGCCTCAGGTGTTAAAATGTTTGATGGCACATTTAAGGGTGTTGATGTGAGCGCCATCTAGAATCGTGTACCCCATATTTCTAATAACGGTACTCACAATTTCCTGTTCCTGAATGAGAATCCATATCCAATTTGAGGAATCTTGTGGAATCCCGCATCTCGAACACCATATCGCCTTTAGCTTTTATTGCCTTTAGCTGGGGATGTAGCTCTGGCGATTGAGTTTATTCATAGAAGACAAAACACTGAGGTTCTCTCACATCCAAGTCTTTACTACGAATCATCTCCGTACATAGGTGCGTGGAGTCTGGGGCACATACAAAACCAAGGCCCGCACTGATAGCAAATCGGTGATCTCCCGTTTATATAGTCTACTATACTCGGAAATTGCATTCTAGACTGTTTCATTGGTCTACCTGTCTGATGACGCCAAGAGTATATTTCTGGCTCTCTTGTCTTCCGACTGATACTCTTATATGGTTATCCCCTACCCTACTGTTTCACGTAGGTAACTTTGGAGTCATCGTAGAGGTATGTAGAGAATGTACATTTCATGGGAGGAGAGCTTTTTCTGACTAGTGAAAACTAACATTCATATATTATTATAAAACATTGAATCACACACAATATATATTAATAAATATTTCACATAATGCCATCATATTTCATCCATCGTTTACATTATTATTTCACTATTCACAATTATTGAACATTTTATATTGATATGCATTTGTTATAATTTCAAGTAAAAATGCATTATTTTATATAGGCGATAGTACGTTGTTCTTGTACCGCAATAACGTCCTGGCCCGACTTATGTAAATGTCCAGCAGGGTTTTGTCCGTTCTTATTCTCGTTCTCAGTTTCAATGTGAAAAAGTTTAAATCTTCAATGGAATAGTGTGGACAAAAATGATTGGCCATAAATAATCAATTTGTTTCCTGTTATCGTATTCCCCTAGGAGAGCAAATCCTATTATGTAGATAACGTGTTACAACACCGTTTCATCATGAATGAAATATGTTTAAACAAAACAACCCTTCTTCTTGTTGCTTGGCTTTCACCCAAAAGTAGAATAAAAGTAATATTCAACATCTTGTTTATGTGTTACTTGTTTAACTATTTATCCCAAAATGTGAACGTATCAAAACACATTTATTCATACCCGTCCCTTCACATGCAAAAGGAGTAAACACTGTGTGATCATTCTCCAACGTACAATTCGGGGATCACACTGACGTGAATTTACGTAGTTTAACCTAGTTCATTGAACGTAGCCACAAAACCTTTAATTTGATGGACCTTTGTGCATTTTTCGCAATCGTTAACGTTTCATTACAACATGATTCACTACGTGGATCTAGTTAGGTGTGGTTTATCGTTGTTCAGCGTAATTATACTTACTTAAGAGTAGTTAGATGTACAGGAACTTACTTAATGCAATGCGTCAACACCAAACCTACCAAAACGTAGTTAAAATGTTTGATAATGTAGACAGCCGTACTAACACCTCACTACCACAGAAAAAAACATGGCAACAACAACCCCACCGCAAAATACAAACAATGGAGCATCATTCCCTACACCACAGACAGAAAGGGGAACAAATACCCACCACCACAGATAAACATAGGAGCACCATCTCCACCATCACCACACATACACATTAGAGCAACAACCTCATCGCAACAGACAAACATTGGAGCAACATCTGCACCACCACCATAAACAAACATATGCACAACAAATCAATAGTCACAGACAAACATGGGAGCAACATCCCCACCGCAACATACAAACATTGGAGCAACAATCTCATTGCAACAGACAAACATGGGAGCAACAACCCAACTGCGACAGATGCACATGAGAGCAACTTCTTCACCACCACAGACAAACATGGGAGCAACATGCCCACCGTGACAGATACACATGGGAGCTTCTTCACCATCCGACTGAAATTGGAGGGAATATCCCACCACCACAGATAAACATTGGAGAAACAACCTGATCGTAACAGACAAGTTTCAAGTTTGAAAGTTTGAATCATCATTTTACAGTTTTGCACACTGGATGTTTTACACCTTTAATTGATTTTCATCACTTGAGTTACTTTTTTCCCATTAGATGTTTACATGTACAGGTATATAATTATAGCAATCAATAGAGTTGTCAACATGTTAATAAAAAATACAGAAAGATCCAGTTTGCAGGTATGGAAGTTCATGGACATTTGCAAGATCTTTATGGTTTTTAATGTCTATCTGCATTATTCTCTCATTTCTCATTTCTCACTTGAGTTACTTAATATGATAATGTTATCAAATGTTTGATGTTCTGATATTCGCTTTAATTTAGATATCCATGGCTTGATATTACAATATTAAATATCATATTAAGTCTCTCCAGTGATAACAGAATTTGTGATTTTTAAAATGTATATTACTCATGATCAGTTTGTTCATTAGTGACAGCATAGTCAGTACAGTATTATGTTTATTTATTCTGTACCTTTTTTATGAAAAAAGTTCAAGGTGTTACTTTTGTTATGTATAAAAGTTAACTTCATCTAAACATTATTTTTGTTATGACAACTGTTTATTGTTGGAGTGCAATATCATGGATTAGAAGCAAGCTGTAAGTATCGTGATACATATTCTATCGCCACCCTTATATCGAGATCAGTATCGTATCGCAACTTATAGGTAAGCACTTTTTTAAAAATATATCGTTGGGAATAAATTTTTAGTATCATGAGTTATCGTATCACAGATTTAATGCCAATAGCATCCCTAGTAATAAGAACTTTAGCTTCTTACATTTTAGTAATTCATTAAAACCATTCATCTCATTTACAATAGACAAAGCATACTTTAATGTTAATTAGTTGTTATATGAACAAATGTTTTTTCTTTCAAATTTCTGCTAGTGATTTTCTTGTATATGCATCCTCGATTATGGTTGTATAAGATAAACCTTACATAATTCCAGGAATTGTTTCCTTGTGTTTAATGTATTTGAATAAATTTTCAACAACCTTTAAAAAAATAAAACATTAATTGTCTTAATTCCTTCTCAGTTAATCATCTTTAAACTTTAAGTATATCGTAACTCTTAAATTGTATATTTGTCACCTAATACTATAGATCAACATTAGAATCAATTTGGACTCAAAGCATTCTGCAGATATACGGTTGATATACATATGATAAAACATATATTGCCTGATAAACTGCACACAATGACCTTTGCTTAGGGAAATGTCCCCGGTTCCATGTTTAAATGACACACATTGTCCCCGTTTGCATGTGTGAAACTAAACATGCACACATATTATAGGAGAATATATTCTCATGTTTTGGATGACAGTTTGACAGCACAAGATACACATATTTCCTCAAATTAAGCTAAATAGAAAACACTTATTCACACCCAGTTTGTTTCCATAGAGACTATATCAATACACAATGAGTGTACCCGCTTCCATGTTGTAAATGATACATACTGTCCCCGTTTGCTTGTGAAAACTTACACATACACACTTATTGTAGTAAAATGGATTATCACGATGAGTATGACCGTCAGATTGCAATAATAGTTTAAACACACATATATAGCCGTGATTTGTATACAAAAATGAACCCAAATAGCCAGTTGTCATAGAGAAATACCTGATAGACACTGTCCCGTAAATGATACACTCTGTCCCCGTTTGCTTGTGAAAATTTACACATACGCACTTATCGTAGTAAATTGATTCTGTGTATGGCCATCATATTGCAATAACCATTAAACACACGCATGTATCTTTGTTTTGTTTACAAAAGTGAACTCAAGATGTTCCCGTTTTTATAAAGAAATACCTGTTACACACATGTCCCCGGTTCCTCGGTGTAAAAGATACACATGGCCCCGTTTGCATGCAGAAAAGCACACACACACAATCGCCGTGTGTCCCCGGTTCCTACATGAAAGTTCATACTCGTTCAAATGTATCCTGTACATCCAGTCAATGTTTAGAACTAACGTACATGACAAGGGAAGTCAGCCATGCAAGTGGTACAGCTGTAGAGCACCTAGAAAAAATGTCCCCGGTTACATGTGTTTTTTAAGTGTCCCCGTTTGCCACCTTTAACATCAATGTGTGTGTGTGTGTGTCTGTGTGTCTGTGTGTGTGTGTGTGTGTGTGTTATAGCGAAGACGTCATTAGGGCGACACCCAACCGTCACAGGACGCCATTAGGGCGACAATTACGTTGGGGCGACAAAATCCCTGTCACCCTAATGAGCCACAGGTGCACACATTACCAAAACGTTTCTTTAAATCTTTAATCCAGCTGAATTGTAAAAAAATGTTCAAATTATTAAATTTTAAGATATGTAGTTTGGCAAAGTTGCTTTCATCAGTTAGTAGTTGCACTTTCAAAAATGTTGTGTGTGAAGAATGTGTAAAAGCCGTCCATCACAAATGTGTATTATGGCAGCATAACAAACTTGATTTTATTTGGAATTGGATGAACACATCGCACAGAAAGTTTTAAATCCTCTTCATTACATAGAAACTTAATTAAAAAATTCTGTCATGAAAAAGAGTGTATTTCAATAACACTTGAGGTGATTATTTCGGCATGGACAAGCTTTACACTGGTGATACAAAACTAGTTATGAGTAACAAGTATAGTATGAAAAATGTTTCACACTGTACATTAAAATGTACATACGAAATACGGATATGAATTGAAAGTATATAAACGTGATTCATTTTCTTGGAATATACTAAGATACGCATTGGTAAACACCGGAATTCTAAATTCCGATCTAAATGTATTTAAATTGTACAAACACAGAATGGACTATGTATGTACTCAAACAGTGAGCTGCAGCATCAGTGTACTTGTGCATTGTTGTCTGGTAGGTGACATAGACTATTGATAAGATTTAAGTGTTTTAGGCCTCTTTTGCTGCTTGGCTTCTCCGTTTCCGATACACCGACGTGGACGAGAACCAAGATTAGGCCTAGGTTTATGGTTTTATCTTGTTAATTCACTTGTTGTGTTGTTTGAAGTATAGACTTAGAGCATGATAGAGCACTCCCATATTCAACATCGTGATTCTTTTGATCGTTGCTAGTTCATTTATCGTTTTTTTAAATATAATTTTGTTTCAATAATGATAATGTAATAATAATGATAATGGTAGTATATTCAGACAGCATAAATAAAAGGTAAGGTAATCATTAACTAATGATATACAGTTGGACATAATAAGCGTTCAAATATAAGAAAGAAGACAACTTGTCCGGAAAATAATCAATAAATAAGCAATTATTATGTCTGGGGTGATAAAATCACTCGATTTATAATAACCATCTTAAAACACCGCATTTATTTTTACAAACTAGGGTTTTGTTTAATTGATTTCGAAGTGTAGAGTATAAATGAAATCTAGGAATAAAGAGTGAAGAGTTACTGAATGATTTGCTGTCTGAGGATTCCATATCCATAACATTAATATACGATTAGTTTATGTTTCATGTGGTCTATATTGAAGATAAAATGCAATGTTGTGTATGTCAGATATAAACTAGTAGGCGTTTCAGTAATTTATATTAACTTACCAAAATGATTCTCTAAGAAAACGCATATAAGGTGTACTTACTTGCTGTAGGAAGCGATCCAATTAAAACGCAGTTGCTACGTCTGTGACTAAATGACTCATGCCAAAAACTTTTTCTGTGTTACATGTTAAACTTTTCTCTTTCTATAAACACTTTTGATTTCGTGATACAAGGAAATATTCAATGCATCCGACACACATTAAGATACATTTCTTACTGCTTTGGTACACGAAATACCGTAGGTGACAGCTGCAATGTATCGTTAAAACCCATGCATCCAATTTGCCAACCAATAAGCAGACGCTTTCAAAAGATATAATCATTAAAATGTGACTTCTTATATGGTTGCATACATTACATGTATGTTCCCGGCATATAAGAATCGACATCTCAAGCCTTATTAAAAAAGAGTCACATCGTAATAACTACTCTTAACAAAAGTATCCACATTCAGAGAAATAACATACACAACATAATTACTCAAGCAGCTGATCAATATGCCACTTTGGCAGAAGTCGTATGGCATACTTTCAAGTGTTTAATATACATGTATATAATTATTCATATGGTAACAAGCACGATTCAAAAAATAAAATTCGTCAAAAAGTGACACGTAGACAAGAATGTATAAAACGTGTCAATTCAAAATAAAACCAACACGTAATGCGATAATAAACATAATATCTGCGTTTTTTAAAAAGTGTTTTATGATGAGTTTTATAATGTTAATTTTAATTGATTTGATTTATCCAAACTGAAATAGGTTTATTTATTGTTCACAATATTTATTATCTAAAAATGCCAGTACCGTCGTTCTGATGTCTATTTCACTGTAAGTGGGATTAAATGACTGTCTCCCTAATATAATGATAGTTCCGTCATTATGTGTGTAAGGACATTAGGGCGACCGGAGTGTGTTTACTCTTTGAATAATAATTTTATGACTATAACATTTGCTAAATGGTAATTAAACCTTACAAAACCTATTTTAATGTTAAAATTAGGCATAATGTCATACATTTCAAAATACACACCAAATCATACAACTGTCGCCTTAATATAATTTGTTTATAATCATGTCTTGAAGGATGACACGTTCCAACAATGGTAGATATATGATAATAAACATGATATTAAGATATTGAACAAAACCTTAACACCATTATCTTGTTATATTCGCACTACCTACAAAAGTGCAAATTCTTTTACTTGCCATTATTGCCTGACTGAGGTTTTGAGTTCGAAACATTCCAAATATATATACTTTTTTTCTTCTTTTTTTTTGGAAAATGTATTACAAGACCAGTAGTGTTACAATGCTTTACAACAACATTTCCAATAATAAATTCAACATATTATGACATAAAACTATGTCAATACATATTTTGAAATATGCTGCGCCTCCGACGAGTACATCTAAGTATTTCAAAGTAATTAAATGCACCAATTTGGCTAAATAGACGCATTTGTTAAGTGGAAGTAATATGCAATGAACGTTTTACTAATGACAAAGTCCCAGAGCAATTATTGAACATTGTTGATATTTTAGTACAGAACGGAATCTAGGCGATGGATAACTCGCACATAGCTCCTATTAAAACGTATCTCTAGTTTGTACATTACTTGGTATATCACACCTGATTGTGTGTTCAATACATTAACCCTCAGGTTATAAAAGTGCAGTCAGTAACTCGGTCTGTTTGACTTCACTTCAATGTAATTCCAAACAATTAACCATTGTAAATTGCCCGTTGTAAGATTCAATACATCTTTTAATTTATACACCAGAATGCTAGACTCTATGATACGAATCCGCAATAAATCATTAAGATGAATAAAACTTAAAGGTGAACAATGATAGAATAAAAACGTAAACTTTCTTTTTACATCAGTCTATCAGAATACAATAAGTTAATGGGAGACGAAATGCGATCAAAACGCTGAGTGACACCGTACAATTCTGAAAATGAAACCCAATAGTTTAGATTACTTCTCTAAAAGCTGATTCGGTGTACTTTCGTACTTGTCAAAACTTGTTATCAGCGATCACAACTATCTACGGCTTTTATAACAATGTATGACTAGTCTGATGCAAAATATGACTTCAACATTTTATTTTCAAATTCGAAGATGTCCCATGAATTACACTTACATTTGAAGAATTTACACGAGTTAAAGTAATAGACATGCCTTCGTCGAATCTCGCTGTTCTCATTTTTCAAAAATACATCTCTAATAATTATGATTATTGCATTTCTCCATGTTATTATGATATCTTCTGAGAAGGTATTTTAGATATTGAAATGAAATTAATTTATTTTGTAGCTCGTATCGAGTTTCAAACCGACACAGCAATTAACCAAAATGTTGATTCACATAAGCAGTTGTCCTGACAACAGCATCAAGAAAACTGCCAACAATAGTCAGTATCTGCAACAACAAGATTGAGCTCTTCCAGTACCCATACTAAAACAGATACGATATTTTTGAATAAAAGATAAGAATTAAATTTACTTATTGCGTGTGTTAATTCTGTTATATGAACTTACATTAAAATCATTCCTTAAGGATAATTTCTAAATCTACCCTAAATAATAATAATGTGTGGTTCATAAAATTACAATGTGATCCTTTGAAATTGCAACACATCGATATTTATCCTTTCAATGTTTTTTTAAAAATTGAAAGGTGGACACCTTGCTCGGCTTCCATCAATACAATCATTAAGATTGCTACAACAGCTGAAGCGTACATAAAATCATTATTGACCACTGCCTGGCGCAGAGCCAGCATCGGGAATTTTTTATTACTGAAAATGAAATCAGCGGTTTCACAAAAAACAATTGAAATTAAAAAAAAATATACACCAAATCACCTTAGACAGACAAACTAACACATAGACACAGGTTTGTAATAATATCTTAACGAATAGTTATTGTATGAACTGCGTTGATAGGTAACAGTAATACTATGTGAAAAACGTGTTACATTAAGCAGTGTGTAATTCTTTGTATATACAAACACACATGTACATGTTCCTTACTACCAGTTTTGAAAATCTGGTTATTAATTTTTGCAAAGATGACAGATTTGTTGTGGACATTTGTAATTTTCGCTTTCTTACAATTCAATTTAATTACAAGCATTTGATTACAAACAAAATAATGGTTGAATCGCATGGACAACGCATGAAATAGTCATACTATGTAAATACGAGTAGCCATTGGTCTGTTTTTTTAGTGTGTCCAAGTTTTGTTTACTTAAGTTAATTTTGAAAAAAAATTAAAAACCTCTGCTTTGAGTATTAACATCACTGATACTTATATAATTAAGCGTCACATAGATCCCTCAAACACACAGTTTTATATTGTGCTGTGTACATCAACATGTCTTAAAAAATCCAAAGCGTTGACCAACAACATTTTGGACCTTAAATAAATCACCACCTTACTGTGCAGTACATTTAACTCAAGTGTCCGATGCGTGGGGTTGAGTTCCTGACAGTCCAAGGGAGACTACTCAATGTTCGTGAACGTGGGTTCTGCATGATAATTTCTGGTTGTGAATGTTACGAACAATTCATCCATCCACTAAAGAGTAAGGCAAATTAATGGTTAAACAAGGGAAATTATCACGACGTGTTATCACTGCATATTGATTACAATTTTTAATGTAACTCAGGTATGTGATATAATATGGCAAAATTTGAGAGAAGAAAAAACTGCCCAAATCCATCGTTTGTTTCCTGGACAAGTTGGCCAATTTAAAAAGTGGCCAATGGTCGGGTAAAGTGCTTGCTTATGTTTAAAGTATCAGTGATAAGTTTTAACCAATTCTGAACATCATGAGTCATATATGGAGACTGATCCAAACACAAGTTTACCAATGCATGTATTTGGTTTAGTGAGAGCAGGACGCAGTGTTGTCTAATATTTAGCCTCTGAAATGAATTATTTTGTAAAATTTCAAATTTTTAAAAATAAAATAAAAATAAAAAAGAGCCTCTGAGATATGTTCATTTAAACTGAGCTCTGTAGTCTTGTTGTAGACTTGACGAGACACTTAATTAATTAATTAAAGGGTCTGGATGACAGACTAGGAGCAGTGATGTGTACTGTAGAAGCAACGATGAAACTGCATGGCACTGAAACTTATCTACATATTTAAAGGGATGGTTCTGTCGCCATATTGGATTTTTTGCATTGCGTGGAATAAAAAACCCACTATATTGTACCTTATGTTGCATTTTTTAACAACTAAAGACATACACTGATAGAGTATTCATAGAGTAACACATAACATGTCATAAAACTTTAAAAAAACACTTTGCTGTTATGCTGTAGTGAATTCACCCCACTCGCTGCGTTGATGAATGGCTTCAGTTCGTATTGTTTTATTTTTCAACAAATGTGTGCTTGTGTTTATCAAGTTGTGAAATATAAATTCTTCAAAATATTACCGTTATTACTATCTTTCAATTTGACTGTGTTTAATAATGTATTGATAACATATATGTGTAAATAGGAATATCCTCTCGAATATCGTTTCCACAAAAAATACCGCGATAGAACCCTCCTTTTAACAGAAAGACAAAGCAACAATAAATTAGTTTCCAAATTTATTTAAAAAGACTGGTTAATTTAAAGCGCATTGATGAAGATATGACATATGACCATATTACAGGTATTGTGCCCATTTGTTAAGCAGGGCTAGGAATTAACACTAGCCAGTTAGCCCGAGGCTAGTAAAATAACCTGGGGCCTGTAGACGTTAGAAATTGATAATTCTGTGAGCCAGTAACATTATCAAGGTCATATTCGATACATAATCAGTCAAATAGAGATTTTATTCGTTGTTAGTTTCAATTATTGAGAGTTATTAACAAGTCTACAAGCTGTAAATACTTCATAAATTTGGGAATATCTCTGCTCATAGTTTAAAGCTGTTGAATCCAATTTGAGTTGGTTTTAGGTTGATGTCAATTGCGTTGGGTTAGTAAAGATTTAAACTACAAGCCCTGCAAGCTAATATATGTCAATGTAAATGAATATTAAGCATGTCATTTACAAAACTACGTGGTTGATATAGCCCCTAAAAGATGAATATACTGCTCAGTGAGTACGGATGCCTCACAGGAATAGGTAATACTTTCACAAAAATATAGGATCATTTATACAGTCTAGGTTCTGCTTCAAGGCTGTACACTATAGGAGCACTTATTACAGTCTAGGTCCTGCTTAATCACTACAATATAGGAGCATTTAATACAGTCTAGGTCCTGCTTCATCACTACAATATAGGAGCATTTAATACAGTCTAGGTCCTGCTTCATCACTACAATATAGGAGCATTTAATACAGTGTAGGTTCTGCTTCAAGGCTGTACAATATCGGAGCATTTGATACAGTCTATGTCCTGCTTCATCACTACAATATAGGAGCAAATAATACAGTCTAGGTCCTGCTTCATGACTGTACAAAATAGGAGCATTTGATAAGTCTATGTCCTGCTTCATGACTGTACAATATAGGAGCATTTAATACAGTCTAGGTCCTGCTTCATGACTGTACAATATAGGAGCATTTAATATAGTATAGGTCCTGCTTCATCACTACAATATAGGAGCATTTAATACAGTGTAGGTTCTGCTTCATCACTACAATATAGGAGCATTTAATACAGTGTAGGTCCTGCTTCATCACTACAATATAGGAGCATTTAATACAGTCTAGGTCCTGCTTCATCACTACAACATAGGAGAATTTATTACAGTGTAGGTTCTGCTTCAAGGCTGTACAATATCGGAGCACTTATTACAGTCTATGTCCTGCTTCATCACTACAATATAGGAGCATTTATTACAGTCTAGGTCCTGCTTCATGACTGTACAAAATAGGAGCATTTGATACAGTCTATGTCCTGCTTCATGACTGTACAATATAGGAGCATTTAATACAGTCTAGGTCCTGCTTCATGACTGTACAATATAGGAGCATTTAATACAGTCTAGGTCCTGCTTCATGACTACAATATAGGAGCATTTAATACAGTCTAGGTCCTGCTTCATGACTGTACAATATAGGAGCCTTTAATACAGTCTTGGTGAATGACTGTAAAATGATAGTCTAGGTACTGCTTCATGAGTATAGGCTATCGCAGCGTTCCACAATCAAAGTAGTGACACTTTATCAACATTTAATATGGTGATACATCAGCTTCAGCAGTGCTGTAGACCGGTACTGCACACACGCTCTCAGTCACATAAGCACTGGGCATACTCCACACACTGCTGCTAAGAAAGAACTAACAGGAACCGAACCCTATGGCTCAACACAGTGTCACTGCATATAGTTTGGTGTCTTTCGTAAGGAGATTCGGCTTTCTCCGGAGCAGCCATGCGATTCCCTGTGCGTTGTCCCTGATGTCGGATTGGGTCTCTTGACCCGACTCATAAATAGGCTGTTGTCTGATATATTATGGCCACTTCTTTTGAATGTACTCGCATTGAACAGAGTTCTCTCCCTTTGACTTCATCAGAGGCATAAGAAATTAATTTGGACGGGAAAATAACTTCACCCTTTTTTTGAAATTGTAGAATAGAGGTAAAAATAAACAAGTTATCATCAGGACACTTCTGCTTGCTTGTAACCGTCATATCGCATTTGAATCAAGTACATATTCAAGGAGATCTGCTGCAATTACTCGCCTGGCGATTTCAACACGATTTATGCCTGTACATAGATACTTGAACCTGAAACTGTGTCCTAGTCCCTGCTTTTGATTTACCAATTTGGAATGAAATTGAAATAAGTGTCTTTAACATAAGTGTATTTGTTACAGAGCTATGTCCCTCTATACATGGCGCAGTAAAACAACATTATTAAAAATTATCAATTTCAAGGGCACACAACTTGAATTCAGGAACCAAGTTTGGCTTCAGTATCTTTTCAACAAATTGTTTTAGCTTCTAAGTGAACATAAAACAACATGAACGTAAAACATACATGAAGCTGTACATATCGCCATTAGTTTTTTTCTTTCACGGGTAAAGAAGTCGAATATTAAAAGAGCTAGAGTAGGTTACAGGCTATCATCCCTGAAAATGTCATGCAAATCAGTCCGGCCGTTACATCAAAATCCAAATCACAAAAAACGTACAAACAAAAGAAATCCGGATAAGAACAATAGGTCTTGCAGACTTTGTCTTGAAGACCTAATAAGTGTGTACATGTAGTTAAAATTATATTACTTTGATCACACAGTTATAATGTACATGCTTCTTGTAATAGTTTTAACAACATATTCCCTTAAAATAATGAGGAACGTGACGGCTTTCCGTCCTTGATTTTTACGGCATACCGTCTAAATCACTCTAACATGGCTCAACCATTCATTCAAGCATATAGATCACAATATATTAACAATATTTTCTGATATTAAACCAATTTATAAGGGTAAAGGTGATCGTATGGACCCTAATTCATACCGCCCTGTTACTATACTAAGCTGTTTTGGTAAATTATTCACAAGCATATGAATATAATATTAACTATTTTTCTCGAAGAAAATAATATCCTTAGCTCTGCTCAGGCTGGTTTTCGTAAAGGGTTCTCAACAAATGACAATATTTTCCTGTTGCATATGCTCAATCAAACTCTCAAAAAGTTAAAGAAAAAAATGTATTGCGTTTTCATAGATTTTACTAAAGCGTCTTATACCGTTTGGAGAGCCGGTCTTTGGTTTAAACTTGTACAAAATAGAATCAAAGGGAGGTTTCTCCAACTAGTCCAGGCTATGTATCAACAAATTAAATCTGCCTTTTCGCTTGATATGTAATATCAGACTTTTGGCATACGACAAGGAGTAAATCTGTCGCCTATGTTATTTTCTATATTCATTAAAGGAAGGCCGAAATAAATTATTTTTTAATGAATTCTTAACTGCAATTGGTTCATTAGACTATTTTGTGAAAAACGAGAACCCACAAAAATCCATATGTTGTTCCTATATTAAACTAGAGCGCCTTCAAAACACCGAAAAACATCGTCTGCTTTTCACCCGTGACCAACAAACCAAAAATGGGGCGGGGCTTAGAGAGTTGGAAGATACTGGATGTGACGTACGTGAAGGGACGGGGTGTAAACATTCGCTTACTATTTACAATGGCAAACACTTGGGAATCGGTCAGTTAATCTGCTATATCTACGCTTTGCAATAATGCCACATCGCTGTTCTGCTGTAAACTGTTCGAATAATGTTAATTGTCAAGTTTCACTTTACAAATGTACCAAAATATCGTTATATATATCAAATATAATTGATTTAACTAGTGATAGACGGTGGATTCATAGACGTTCGTAGACATAGGATAAATCAATGCTAATGATATATAAGATGACAAAATGAAACCAAGATATGATAATATGAACGAAGTATAGTTGAGACAACGAAATCAGATAGTCGTTGTTGTTGTTATATTTTGTCAGAGAATGTTTGTGTAAAACAAAAAACGTGAGATAAGCACGCTGGCGAAGTAGGCCCTATTGTAAGCAATCGACAATAAAAGCACTTCACAACATCCTGTTTTTAAACGTCGTTAATCAACCGACAACCTAATTTACTAACTGTACATTACAACAATCAAAGTAACTCAACATATAGTTTAAAACATTAAAAGAATTTCATTAGCAACGATAATAATACATCTACGAATCCACCTACGAAAACACCGCATCCACATGTTTCATTTTACGATTTAGTTATCACTTATTGACCCATTTAAACATTCAGAAACTAATAGATAATAAAATAATGTTTTCAATAAAATGTGTGGTTAATCAAATATAATCAAATAAACATCGTATTAAATTGACATTTCATCAAGAGTGTCAATTAATGTAAGAAACTTACCTTATGAACGTATCCAAAAGGACAATATGCATATCCAAATGCACATTAGACACAAATTGTAAACCTATAATTCCATCAATGACAGTACTTGAAACAGAAGATGGTCAAATAATAACCCTCTTTCAGCAAAAGTCTTTTCGCAAATGGCAAGATAGAAAACCAAATAGTTATGATGATTTTACATTAAAAATAATTTCATTGGTACGTTATTTAAACAAGAGTTTTAATTGGATAACTTGATAAAGATATGTTCATTGGCTGACAATTTCTAGACTGAATGTTGCGTTAAAGGTACATCCATTGTGTTGTTAGGGGTCACATATGCCAAACGTTATAAATTGTCTTATTTTATCGAGAAGTAATGACTATTGCCGAAAATTGGCATTTTGATCTTAGTCGACTTAATATACGGACGATATCAAGGTAAAAGTAAAGATTTCTGATCGAAAACCGGACAATGAACTGCGTGTGGCGCGCGTCAATTAGTCAAACGTAATTTTGGAAACTTATTTACAACAGACTAAAAGAAAACTTTAAGTTGATAATGTTTAATAGGTCATATAACTACTGTCCATGTAAATGGAACGTGTAGTTTCGGTTTCTGCACAAGTATAATGATGTTGCTCGATTTTAATTCGAAACTAGTAAGTATTACATATTTGGCGATTGCGGATGAATATGCAAGGTGAGTGAAATTATTTGAACTGATATCAGCACATATTGTATGTTGGCATGTATTAAAGGCAAATAAAATTTTATGAAACACAATGGATGCACCTTTAAGTGTATTGTGTGTCACCAAGACAGGACGTTGGCAATAAACATATATGACATGCCGGTCACCGACATGCCATTTGTTATATAAATGAATCAGTCCAGTAAACGTGTTATCTGTATAAACATAATTACACTCCTTCCTTCTCACGGTGTCTGCACATGACGCCGATCTTTAGGTTGAAATATACTAACATAAAGCAGACCTTATTTTCCCTTTGATGTCCACCGATGTAGTCCTACAACTAATTGGTGATTTCTTAGGGGCTTAACGATGAGACCTCATGATTAGTTAATCAGTTCAGTGAATAGTGGTCAATCAACTAATTGTATTCACAAGGTGTTCACTTGCCATCCGTGATAAGTGTTCACTTTATATTTTTCTACAAGAGTGAACAATGTTCAAAATGACAGTACATAAGGGAGTGACAATGTGGCATGTACATCATTCTCACAATGGCAGAGGTACAACTAGGTCACAAGTTTATTCCAACTGCTAGAGGAGGAAGATATCGAAGAAAACGAGACTGGATTTCCTGGCGTTGCCTTGACAAGAACTGTGGATCCACAGCTTCAACGTCAAATGACATCGTGACGATGGCTAACAATCACCACAATCACCCTCCGGTACACAATGAAATGAAGGTATATATAACTGACCTTTATTATACATCAATTTTACATCCAAAGTAAAACTAATTTATGAATAATGATAATGATAATATGCTTATAGAGTTGTGCAGACCATATTGTATATTCATATTTTAATTTTCTGTTCCAGGTCAAGGAGAAGCTCCTGAATATGAAGTCAAATGCCAAGTCCTCACTCCAGCCTATGCCTTCACTATTTGACGAAGAAATCAACAAGATGAGAGGAGATCCAGCAGTGTCTGCAATGCCTACCTTCGAGTCCCACCGAATGACACTCTACAGAGCCAGAAGATCCGTCCTACCTCAACTTCCAACAAGCAGACAGGATCTTGTCATACCTGCAGACTTCCAGATAACAGAGAGAGGAGAACAGTTCTTGTTACAAGACGACGGAGTTGACAATAGGATAGTCATCTTTGCTACCGACTCCAACCTAGAGAAGCTATGTGCAGCAGACATTATTTATGGCGACGGCACCTTCTACTCCAGCCCGAAGATGTTTTACCAGTTGTATACCATTCATGCCATGGTCGATGGACAGATGTTTCCCTTGGTGTTTGCCTTTCTCCCAGACGGCTGTTCCAGATCCTCGTGGATACCGCCAGAACCAAGGGGTTTCAGCTGTCACCCCAATGCATTCAGGTAAGAAAATTTCAATCAATCGAAATAAATAAATAAATAAAATCCATTGTTATTGAAACAAACAAACTTAAGATAAAAATAAAACATAATGTGAAATGTCTGAATTTGAACAGTATGTGCTTGTTTTTCTGCAGATGGACTACGAGACAGCGGCCAGGAATGCAGCAGGAGTGGAAGTGAATGGAAGGGTTGTTTCTTCCATTTCACTCAGTGCATCTGGAGGAGAACGCAATACCACGGCCTACAGGAGGACTACAAAACCCTAGACGACATCAATCGATTCGTTCGACGATGTGCAGTCTTGCCCCTCATCCCTGTCAATGAGGTAAGTAATCTACCAAGAAATGTACCAAGTCATTAACGGTTAATGTACCAAGTCATTAACGGTTAATGTACCAAGTCATTAACGAGTAATGTAACAAATAATGTAACAAGTAAAGTTCATAACCAAGTCCTATACAAATGCATATCTTATACTTAAAATACCATTTGTTTTTTTAGGTTGACAACCTTTGGGTTGATATTGCTGCCGACATGCCGAATGATGCCCGATGTACCAGCCTTGCAGACCATGTCACCAGCCAGTGGATAGAGGGTGATCTCCATACCCATCAGTGGAACCACCACGAAACCACCGGGCCAAGAACCAACAATCACCTTGAGGGTTACCACAGTCGGCTCAACAAGCTTGTGAGAAAAGCCCATCCCAACATCTTTGAGGCCATCACATTCATCAAATCTGTTCAGATGACGACAGAATCGAGGATGCAGCAGTATGGAGCTGGAGCAAAACCACCATCAAAGAAGAGAAAATATGTCAAGCTGGACGAAACATTGCAATCACTGAAACTCCGTCTGCAGAACAACGAGATTACCCTCATGCAATATGCCGATTCAGCATCATTCAATCTTAAACTGTGTTAAAATGTCCATTATGTGAATTATTGAATTGTACATATGTAAAGAAAAATTAAAATACATGAATATGAATTCGTTCTCTCGTTTTCCTTGTACCAGTTTGTAAGCAAGGTAGACCTTACGCCTAATGAGCTGATCACCCAAGCAGAGAATCCGGATAATCCGGATAAGCAGTCTGAACAAACATAATTTACATCGGCTTAACACTACTGGTCAAACTAACATAAAGCAGACCTTAATTTTCCCTTCGAAAGTGGGAAACTCGGCCTCATGTGCATGAACCCTTCTCACATACCCAGCTTCTTAATTGCGTAAACTAATATGCTGTAACAACACTTTTCCCCTTTGATCTGGAAGTGAAACAAAACAAACATCTGTCTGGAAGAAAAATCTATATGGTCCGCTAACCTGAGAATTGTGTGTTGGTGTGCTGAAGTGACACATACAGGCTATCAGACAGTATTTTAAACCATTTCGTTTTCATTTAAGATGCTTCTGGTAACGTTATTCTTTAATTCGATAATGTTCGTTGTCTATATCAATACGTGTAATCATAATATATATGTTTAGCGTGTACAATAGAGCAATCTTCATGTAAATTTCATTGAGCTTGTTGACCAATCCAGTTCATTTATTTATTCATGAAAGTGAAGTGAAAATGGTTTGTATTGCATTACATCATATATAGAATATTTCAATTGACAAACTTAAAATACAGTAATCTGTTATATTAAATACTGAATGTTATTTATAAATCTGCAATGTTATCTCGCTTGTTTGAACAGTCAATCGTTCAGTGTATATGAAATTATACCTACCATATATATTTATTTATTAATACATACAAAACAAAATTAACATGCCGATTATTCAACATAATTTGATCAATTGATGCTACTTAATCTCTCTTCACCAGATTCCCGCGAGAGTCTTCTTCCCTTGTTTCAGTGTCACTTGAACTGTCATATCTTTCCTTCTAGTTCCGCGATTAATTGCTACAAACATACTGTACAAAAGCGCCGAATGCACTCCAATTAAGCACGCCCCAGTTGTTGTATCCATATGAAATCGCTAGTTGAATAGTTAAGTAATCCGTTTATCGAAAATTGGGGTTGTTTTATGAAGTTTTCTGTCTTATATGAGCAATTCAAAAGTTGGGAAAACATATTAATTATGATTAGCGGCCATAGTGAGACTCCTCCACGTACGTCACAGCACGATACGCTTCAGTGACACCCCGCCCACTTTCATTCTGGTCTCCGGGACTGAATTAGGCACTTTTTTAAAAAGCCGTATATAAGTAATTTATGGGTCGATTCCAGAAATTTAAAATCGAGCAATTGTCAAATTGAAACCCCTTTTCAAAGAATACGAATTTGACCATATGTCATTTCATCATACCTTTAATGATCTTGATAAATATCTTACAAATAAAGGCTCTACAGGACTGAAGATTAATTCAATCACAAGTGAAGATACATCTTTAATAATTAAGTTTATATCGCTTCTCTATGCAGATGACACGGTCTTACTAAATGATTACCCGAGTGATGTACAAATAATTTCTACGAATATTGCAAGAAATGGAAACTTAATATTAATCTTTCGAAAACGAAAATTGTCATATTTGTAAGTGGTCCTTTAAAAAGAACTAAATGTTCATTTACACTTGGAGATAAATATATTGACATAGTTGATGAATACACGTACCTAGGTATTATGTTTCACAGAAAGAGACGACTAGTAAAAGCCATAAACAAACTGTCAGAAAGTGCAACAAAAGCCTTCGCTTTACTAACGAAAGCTCGAAATTTTAATATGCCACTCGACTGTCTTTTAACTGCTTTTGATACTATGATAGTTCCTATTATGCTTTACGGTTGCGAGGTGTGGAGTCATGAAAAGTTAATTCTTGTTGAAAAAGTTCATTTGAAATTTCTTAAGTTCGCTTCCGGTCCTAGAATAACTACACCTAAATTCATGTTCTATGGGGAATTTGGAAGGTTTCCATAGTATATAACTATTTATAAAAGGATGATATCTTTCTGGCACAAACTAGCATGCTGTACTTCGAGCCGCAAGTTATCCCAGGTTATGTACTCCTTTATGTCATTGAACTTAACAGAAACACTTAAGACAAATCCATGGCTATCCTCCATAAAATTTGTCCTCGATAAGTGTGGCCTTTCATATGTTTTTGATAACCCATCAAGTTGCTCAACATCATGGCTCGTTTCAATGGTATATACAACCTTAAAAGACCAATTCTATCAAACATGGAGGGCTGAGATCAACACAAGCTCAAAGGGATTTACTACAAACTATTTAAAGAAGAACTTGCTTTTGAAGAATATCTTTACCTTGACAAATCTATTCATATGCCTCTTTTACGATTCTGAGCTAATGATCATAAACTTCCAATTGAAACGGGCCGATGGCTAGCAATACCCAGAGCAGAACGTGTATGTAACCTTTGTAACTCACCTGCTGACCTGTTCTACCTCTAAAAAAATGAACTCAACCAAATTATCGGTTCTAGATATCTTTATTAACAAAGGTACAAAACTGTTGACATATACACAGTACATCTCAATCTTTGCATGGTTATGCTTTCAATGACACACAAAACTGTTGACACATACAACACATACACAGTATATCTCGATGTTTGCATGGTTATGCTTTCAATGTCATACATGTTTTCAATTATTTGTCAATTACTTTGCAAATTTGATCAAGTGTCTTCTGACATTTAAACGATAGATCCTGCAAAGAATACTTGCTGTCCTCCTGCTTGTGAAGTGATGTATTCAACATGCTGTACAAATTGTCATTGTGGGATGGATGATGATGGTTCCCATCCTAAGTTATCTTGAGCTAAATTAACTGAGTTGATATCACTTTCTCAATAATTTAAGTATTTCCATTATCTTAGACAGTTATCACAAAAGATGTAAATAAAAGTTAAGTTAATCCTACTCTGAAATGCTAAATAAACATGTTAACTGTTTCTAAATATGTTAATTGCGGAACAGAACAGAACAGAACAGATTTTATTCTTAAAAAACACACAAGTGATATAGAGAACATACAGGTATATACAATGATGTAAGAATATGACATTATTTAAAAAGGGGTAAACAGCATTTCATATATTTTAATACTTTTATCATTAAAGGTTCAGTATCACATTTCATTAGATATATACATTTAGAATATGCGAAGATGCAGGGATTCAGTTAATCTTTCTCTGACTATTTGTTATGTTAAATTAACATGTTAACTGTTTCTGTATAATTGTATAACTAAAGATAATCTGTTAGTAAACTGGTTAGTAGATGCAAGAATTTAGGAACTCTGACATGATTATTTCAATATTTGTAATACTAAATAAACAACTTTATCTGTATGAGTGTGACTCTGTCGTGATGTTAGTAACTGGAAAATAGGTTGTTCCATTATGATATGGATAAAAAATCATTTCCCAAACTGCCTACACTAGTTTGTGTAGGCAGAGTGGGATGTAGGCAGATTGGGACTGTAGGCAGTTTGAGACCTAACCGTTGGTGATGAGTTTCATTACCTACTGAGGTGTTAGGCTCTCCACCAACAGCGGATACAGCTCATAAATCAGTAGTTGTATTATTGGCCAAATCTTAATAAATTTAAAAAAGTAATGTCAACAAAAATACCAATGAACTCGAAAAATTAGCAAAATTTTTAAATATCATATTAACGTAATCTCATTAGCACAGTTTATACAATGGCTAGCTTTATATTTGTACTTGGTATGTTATTGCATTTACACACTTTATGTAATTATTGTTTGTAATTATAATTATTTTCCTTTGTCCATCTTGGAAACTCTGTATTTGTTTTGAAATGTTTTGTTGAAGCTCATGTACCACCGTTGGGGGCGATTTTGAGTAATAAATTTCGAAATTTGAAGCCCAATATCAGACACAGCTACAATCTTTTAGAAAAAATAAATATCCCTTCCCTCTTACGATCTGAATTACAGATAGATTGGCGATCTATTTCAGACCAGAGAAAAGATGGAAAAGAGTGAGGAGTGGTAGTATAGTAATTTTATCGATGCATCCCCATATCTGTGAAATGGATTGAACCCGAACCAGATAAGACATAAACAATGGTGCACCCCTCCTTTTGCGAGAGATATGGTGCACCTGAACCGTACCAATTAGTACCCCTTCCCCTTCACCCTAATAATCTGGAGAAAAACACCTTGAGGAGAAACTGTATATTTTCAGTTGCAAGGGAGATAACTCTAACGGAAAATGCTTCACTTTTGTTCCTTTAAATAGATTATAGAGCAAAATAACAAAACACATTTTTACTATTAACAAATACTTACACTACACAATCATAATACAATGATTTAATTATCATATTTCAAAACAGTTATTTCAATTTCTAATCTGCATGACTGACACTGGTACTGAACAAACGCTACAATGCTATGCGGATGCACCGCCAATCTGAATCTGACAACTGAGGATGCTCCGAAACAATGGTAAGAAACGTCCCCGTAAAATGACGCAAAATAATGCTAAGGCTGGGCGCACACTACGTCCGATGCGTTGCGTCATGCGATGCGTTAAAAAACGCACACAGGCCTTTTCATAGGCAGCGCACACTACGTCTGATGCGTCAATGAGATGCGATCCGATGCGATGAAAATAGGTGCTGCATCTATTTCATCGCATCGCAAACGAAATCGCATTGAGGATTCCCTATCTGACGTCATATTCTATGCTTCTCGAGGGGATTTTCAAACCACAAATAACGACATTTTACATAACTTGTCAAGAAAGAGACGAGTAGTTATAATATAATCAACACAAATTTTACGGCTTACCTTGTACCTTGTACCTTTTTCCCAGTGATCAATACATATTAACACATTAAGTTATTTACATGCTCCTATGAATCATAAAACATACACTGACATGTGTCTATATAAAGTTTCATCAGATTATTATAAGCAACACTCATTTAAGTTAATATATGTTTGGTTAGAGATAAACACAAATTCAAACACAACAACAACAAAAAAAACAAGAAAAAAGTGAGCATGGCTCACATACCCCCGCCATCCGCTAACCGTCCATTGAGAATTATAGATGTTAAGAGTGCTATGTTTAAAAAGCAGCTTCAAGCATCATTATATTGTCCAAAATAAGTTATGGAACTGGCTTTGTTATTACAAAATTTCATTCACCCAGATATAATATTTTTCAGGTAACTTAATTTGTCCCATTAGAGCATCACACCCGTAATTTGTGACAAGTTAAATTACAGTTTCAAGGGCTTCATAACTCCGTAAAAAATAATATTTCGGAAGTGGACTGTGAACTCTGTGAATTTCATTCACCTAGATGTAATAGTTGCTGAGAAAACGTGTCCCAATTGGAGCATCACAGCTCTTTTGGGACTAAGTAAAATTTCGAATTCAAGGGCCATAACTCTGTAAAAATAACATTTCGGAAATGGATTTTTAACTCGATGAAGAGTATCATCTGGATTGCCTACATGTTAAATTTCATTCACTTAGATGTAATAGTTGCCTTGAAAACTTGTCCCAATTGGAGCAACAAAGCTCTTTTGGTACAAAGTTCAATTTCGGATTCAAGGGCCATAACTCCGTAAACAATAATATTTCGGAAATGAATTTTAAACTCAATGAAGAGTATCGTCTGGACTACCTCCATATCAAATGTTATTCACCTACATGTAATAGTTTCCGAGAAAACTTGTCCCCAAATGGAGCATCACAGTTCTTTTGGTTCTAAGTTCAATGTGGGATTCAAGGACCATAAGTCCGTAACAAATAATATTTCGGAACTGGTTTTCGAACTCTATAAAAGAGTATGGTCATGAGTTCTCACAACCAATATTTCATTCACCTAGGTTGAACAGTTTGCGAGAAAACTGGTCCCGATTGAACACAGTAAAACTAAGTCCAAAAAGTGACGACAAAAACTTTAAATCTCAGAAAATTGAAAATTGTCTGTGCGCGATCGGAAGAACATGGTTAACAACTGTACAAAGTTTGGTTGGTTGACGGTTTTTGAGAAACTTGACCGGACGGAAGGACGGACGGACGGACGCACGGAATGACCGCTTTATCCCCCCGCTTACTTCGTAGCGGCAGTATAATAAATATAATGAGATATTTGTGTAATCATTCAGAAATTCCAAAACCATGTGTAACACGCCAATGCACCCACCCCAAAGGGTAGGTCAGGGATATCGTCACCTTCTGATCGTTCATATTGAGGGGACTTGCCATTTTCCCCTATAAATATAATTCGACGTCTAAATTGTCGTCTTCTTGTACTTGTTCTAGGGAATTTCGACGACTTTCGTATCCGCTTGAAGCCACTGATAGCACACTGCGATGAATATCGTTTTTCTCCCGCGTTATGGACTCACTGACTGTTGAAATTGCTGAAAGGTCCGATGATGATTCGTCGCCGTAGGAGGGAGACTTTGTTTCAACCCTTTCTTCTTCTTCGATTTGTTTCCATAGACTACGTCCAGAATATTCAGGTTCAACCCGTTTCATCTCCTTTGGAAGTATGGTGTTTAATAAAGGAGTTGTAAAACACATGAAGAATTATATATGATCATGAGAAGAATTTACAGACACATTTAAGATATAAAAGGCATCTTGAGCTCGCATAGAAATTAGAAATAGAGACATAATGTAACTACAGTAGTTAGTAAAAGAAATGAGAAAACTTTGAATTCAACTCTTCGAGTTCAGGTTTTTACATAGATTTATGAAAATTGGCACATAAAGTAGATAAGCTATTTACAAATTGTTAAGAATAAGACATTAGCCAGTGAGGCATTGGTTTACGTGGTAAAAACAGTGTTATCTGCTGAGACATGGAATAAACCAGATCGGCTATCAGTTCCTCATATAGCTGAACCATTTTTCATGACTCACTCGTTTCTAATTTGCAATATATTTTGGTTCCAACTATTCCAATGTGTCCTTGAATATTTGCCAAATGTTTTCAATGGGGTTCAGATCTGTTCAAACGACAAGAAAATTATATTTTGCATGTCATTTAAAAAAGTAAGTTTTTGGTGTGCAAACACAGTCATAGTATTGGTGTATAACAAACGAATGGTCACTTTATCCAGTATTTGAACCCAGCTAACATTCCTGTTTACGCTTATAGTACTTTCTCTAATCAGTGTGATCTGCAATTTTCAAGAACGGCCTTAAACCTAATCTTTCAATTTAATCCAAGCCATCAGAGACGGCAAAGACGTTGATTCCGGCTTAAGCTGGAAACTCACTGCAACTTGAAATCTAACAATCAGTCTTTATAATGACAACCGAGGTAACCCCGATGTTTTCTGCTTTTTTAACTGATTTCAACTTTGTTTCATAAATAGCGTGAAATCCATATTTTGCTTGTTTTCAACACCACGTCGGTAACAAGGAAGCCTGATACAGCGTCGTCATGTGACCCTAAAGACAGGGGAGATAATGCTGAGAAGATCATACTTATGTCATACATGCAGAGTATTAAAAAACATTTTCGTAAACAGTGAGTGGGAATGCTGAAACTTCTTTTGAAATTTGTCACATTTTTGTTAAATTGATACTATGTTTCAGTCGTTTTTATCACTAGTGGATTAAAATATCTTGCATTTTTCGTTGCTATTGTTTCTTATGTTCATCGGGTTACATATTGTGTACTCACATATTTCTTTTTACTCCAAGGAAATATCTTCTTCCATGGTGTGTGAGATTTTTTCTTCGTTTTGGAACCTTTTGCGTCTAAAAATATGATTATGCTAAATCATTCCAGAACCGAAAGCTCTATAAAACTAACATATCTTGTATACATATCTCTTGGCCATTGGGGATATATAGTACATTCGATATGTATACACATACTTCTGTACATTAGAAAGCATACGATGCATTATAATACGATATAAAGAGAATCTCACCCATGTGGTATCTGATATCAAATATATCAACACGAGTTGATACATTCGTAAAAGATACAAATATCCGAGGCTTGCTTGGCATATTTGATATCAGAAGACACGAGGGTGAGATTCGATTTATCATCCAAAATCATTTTTCATTACGTTTCAGTGTTCGTCTCTGAGCAAAACGTTGCCATTTAACTTCCAATGCGGTGATGTCATATCATTGGACGTCATCATGATGTCATAGCATCGTGATGTCATTAGTGGATGATGTAAAAGCCTTGTGATGTCATTAGTTGACAGGGCATTGTGCAAAATCTACTGGCAAAATGATATCACCTTCGAGATATCGCTTGATCTCACACAAGCGATATCTCCTGTTTATCACAGTTTAAATGTAAAAGAACAAAACTATTGTGTTTTGTCGTGGCCAAAATGATATTAGGGTTACAAAATCTCTATATATATTTTTAATAAGAAACTGCATTTTCTATTCATCCTTAATAAATGAAGATCTATATTTTATTTCATACCCATATCACCTCAGTTCTTTGAAGTGGTAAGTGTATAAACCATGCTTCCCTTTCATCCACAGTGCTATAGATTCATCTTCGGTCTGATATTGTCATATTTCCATATATCCAACAACTAATTAGGAGATAAACCTACTGTGTTTTTAACTTTTTGTGAGTCTAACGTAGATTCGATACCGATTTTTACCACTCGGAGCCGCACGCGTTAGCGTGAGGCTTCGAATGATAAAAAAAAGTTATTGAATCTACGTTAGACTCACAAAAAGCTAAAAACACAGTAGGTTTATCTCCATTCTACCATGACGAGTTATCAGCGTATTTTAAACGTGATGCGGTAATCGGTTGAACCCATTTTTCTTCAGGTATGACACATCACATTTCCGTTGTTTTCGATGCGGTAGAAATTGAAATTAAAAATTCATTCATATTCAAATATGATGATTAAATGATAACATAGATTAACTGATAAATGATAGCGCATAGATAGAACTTACAGGTTTGTAAATCTTAAGGTTTCTCCGCCTTTAAAGCTTTCCTACACCACTTGTCAAATTGACGCGACCATTTCCTGTGACGTCATAACTGATTGAGCTTATGACGTCATTGTATCCGAACCGAAACAGGTTCGTTCACGGCTTATCGCGGACTACTGTAGTCTCACTGTTTAAGACATCGGTCCACATTAGAATTATTTTCCAAAACAGATACACAGATACAATTGCGTAGAAGGAAAACATGATGGAAACCGTAAAGTGAAGATTACAGATTTACGCATGTTTATTTCAATGACTTAGTTTGGCCTAGAATCTTACGTCATCATGTATCCAAATGCGGAAAATCGCCGTTCACAAAAATCGTTTTCGAACCTCAATTCGACCATAACATAAACCAAAAACAAGGAAGTTAAAATGTCATGGTAGAATACTGATTTAATGATAAGTTAACAATTAAAAAATATTAACTGGAGCTTCATTTTAAACTGTATGATCTTATAAGTTAGAAAAGTATTGGAATGAAAAGTAAAAATCAAATACCTACCTGATTTAGATATTTCATTGAAGAAAACCAGTGCTGCCATTGTCCCGAGCTGTGCGTTTTTAATTGTTACATCTGTAATCACCACGTCGTAATTGGAAATACCAACTTTCTCAAGCTCTTTCAGGCTTCTGTACGAGTTTCTTAAATATAAAACGGATAATGTCAATAACAAGTGTAAGTATTTAAATCAACTTAACTTAGAACATGTGTCATGCACACATCCCATATGCAATGGAAGCCTCGGAGATCTGAGTCGACTTCCATTTGTCTTCATGGCTTTGCCTAGGCCTATGACTTCTAATTTCTACAAATGTTGTTTTTATTTATGGCACAGGATGAAGTACATGTATGTGCCGAAACATTTAAATCAATCAATGAAAATAGTTTTTATGAGGTGAGGTGGTGCCCGGACATAAAACAAACCCGCTTTTATTTCATTCATGTTACGTTTTATGCTGAAATGTTATCGTTTAATTCATCTATGATCAGGTATTTGAAATACAAGTTAACACAAAATAACTAAGGCGTGTTTGCTGATGTAAGCTATATGGGATTCTATCGCCAGATATAAATGTTGATACTCAAAACAGAGTTTGCCATTTGTAACATGATATATCAAAGTACATGTAAAAATGCTTAATTCTAAATTGCGTATGTGAATAGAAAAGGGTAACAAAAAAATGTATTTTGAAAATAATAGAAATAAAAAAAGATAATTGATACCGTTTACATTTGAAGAAAGAAATGCTGTATATAAATAGTCACTTTCCACCATTTCATAACGATCTTTGTCACTAGTCCCTCTGATCTGGGATCATGGATACGCTTATGAAAGGGTACCTATGCTTTGTCCACTGAGATCGAGAGTACATGTAAATCTAAATTTAGTAAAACAGATTTGATGTAAACATGTTTTTGTGGGAGAAACTTACTTCGGTGCAGTGATGAAAACGACGTGTTTACCCTCCTGTAAACACTGTGTGCCTACATGTATACAACATCTTGACTTCGATAAACATTAAATTCAGGTAAACCCACATCCTTCGCCCTAAGAGTATTTTAATCCGTTGCACGTCATAATCTATAGCCTGAGTTTAATGAGGAAAATGACGTGTAGTAACGGGTAAAAATAACCAGACAATCACAAAAATGATCTGATGAAATGCATTTTTCTCAATAATGACAGATGATTACCTCTACGTATATTTAACATCGGAATCAATTGAGCATAAAATCGAGACAATATGCACTTGCAATTGATAATAAAAACGATTTTAATTCCCCCATTTTAACACCAGCGCAATCAGTTGGGCGATTCATTGTGTAAATGCTCACTGTGGCGTGACTGTGATAAGCGACAGATGGGGCCGACTGGACAGCTATTCCGTCGACTCTCATTAATTAATTAATGATGATTATCACTGCCTCTAAATGAATTTATGAGGTGTATTACATCGCCAAAAAGACATGTTTATGTAATAATTGTGTAATTGTCATCTGCTGAATTACCTAGTTGGATATCTAAACATTCGATATATGGGGAATTTAAGTTTATCTATAGAAGATTTGTTTGTGAAATTAACAATCAAAATGTTGCGAAATTACGTTAAATTATGACTATCGCCGAAAATCAGAATCCTCCTGATACGTCACAGAAGTCATCCCTTCAGGGGCCACACCCCCGCAGACTTTCATTCTGGTCGCTTGGGCGAAATAAGGCGTTTTTTTTAAAAAGCCGTATATAAGTAATTTACGGACCGATTTCAGAAATTTAAAATCGAGCAATTGTCAAATTGACATCCCATTTTAATGAATCCGATTTTGACCATATGTCATTTCATCTATCCTTTAAAGGCGATGTACATGTAGTACAAAAAGTACTGAAATAAAGTGCTCGCACAATAATATAAATAAGTGTTACCAACGGCTCGATAATACACCTTTATCATTAAAAAGAGTTCTAAAACGAATGCACATGGGTCAGCCGGTACACATATTAAAATGGCCACTCGAAGGCAATTCAAGTGATTTGACTGATATAGCGATACCTAAACACTCAAAGTAGAGTTTAAATATGATACAATAATGGAATCGTCAGCCATCTTGCTGTCAGAACTCTCAAATTGTCTATGACCTACAAATCTACCTCTCACACTGAAGAGTTCCACACTACTGATGATGTATACGTTTTTCATATACATGTAGAACATTTTCTTGGAAAACTGATAGCCGTTTTCTATGGATACGGCTTATCAGGTCGTTTAATGACAAGTTTTATACACTAACGTACCAATATACTGTATAAACTTTAATAATGAAAATTTGAGAAAACATAGAAAACATAAAATGCACAAAAACTTCCAGATGACCGAAGAGCCATAAGCAACCTTTATGAAATTTGTTTCAATAGTACACGTTCATGGTATATGTTTGGGAAAGTCATGGATTAAAATACCCTAATGGCACAGAATGGTAAAGCCAATAGTATCAACATATGCTCGAGATAATCCCAACAAAAGAAGATTTAACCCTTTGCAGTTATTTGGTGTTGACTTGCGTGGCCATACTAACATAATTATTCTTGCTAATTGCCACATTCGTTGTTGGATATCATCGTGGTTTAATTGGTAGTTTTTAAGGATTACAATTACCCAATACGTTCCAGTAGTTTTGTGGTAATTTATTCACAGTTGTCATAAACAAAACCTTCTAAACATAGTCTTGAAAGGAAATCGAGTATAGATTTCAGAATGTTGCCCCTATGGCTTATAATTCACAACTGCATGACTCCTTATTAAAAACCCCTAAAGATTCGGATGGACTTTCAGGGCTGGTGGTAAGAGAAAATGTAGCTCATTGATATTTTACATACCCAATGTGTAGTTGCTCGGGTATGTCATTCATAGAAGTTATCAACAGGGCAGTCTTGTATCGTTTCTTCAGTCTTAAGCACATCTCTATTTGAAGAAGCAGCCCTTCAATTTCAGCAGTGACACTTTCAGCATCCCCTATTAAGTCAATAAAGTTTATCAGAAACTGAAACTCGGATTCTGACAGAAACCAGACTTGATCACTGTCTACCATCTCAGGATACAGTAGAGGGAAGCTGTAGGCCACAGACACAGACTTCAACAGTGCTAGAGCTGCCTTCTTAGCTTTGTCTCTCCACATTTTCAGTGATGATGGGATATGGAACACGCCTGACTTCTCCCACAGTCTCCCGATTTCTGCAACTAAATCACTGTTTATGGTGACTGCACAATTGGTAATACTAATGTCCTCTCTACACCAAGTCCTCAGAGTGTCTGTCACGCCTCGAGCCACGAAGGTATTGTACATTTCAAGTCGTGTGGATACATTATCTGAATCAAACACGCTGATGACAACTATAGGTTTGTCCTCACTGAATATGCAAGCATCGAACACAAGTGACCTAGGAACTCGAGCTCTTGGATTGTCAACATTTAGTGTCACGATCAGACTTCTAGCCAAGTAGATGAAAAACGTTCCGTAAGAACCCAAGTTCAACATTTCAAGATACTTCCTTACATATTTTCTTGACAGAAACGTGTTCATTCGCTCTGGATAGAACTTGATTGTTCCTGTAAAACAAATTCCTAGATTGTATATTTTGTACCGCTTTGACGGATTATGCATACGATATATTGTAGCATTTTAGATGACGTATGGATATCTAGATACGTACCTTGTGATGTAACAATGGCCATAAGATATATATCTGAATTGCTGGTTTTCCATCGCATGGAACGAGATATCGCATCTCTTTCCTGTTTCATGTTCTTCACTGAAAGGAAATTTAAACTTAGCAATCATGGTGTTTGAGTCTCCTGCACATATGATGATTTCCGACAATGAACTTTACAGAAAGTTAAGATTTCACTGCTTATAAATTCTAATCCCTGAAGAGTAATCTTTAAATAAAGTTATTGCTTTAAAACTATAAACAAAATATAATGTATAAAAATGGGTTATAACTTTAAACACGGTATAGTGTTAGGGAATAGTCTGATACCAGACCAAAAACAATTATAGCTTCTTTTTCAAAAATGAAAGACAGAAATTTAATTTTTGACTTGAGAAAGAAGTTATACCAGACCGGTATGAATATTCAAACAGACCTCCCTCCCTCAATGAAGAAGATCAGATCTGTTCTTAACAAGCGAGCATACGAGATCAGAGAAAATGACAACTTATATACACGGGTGAGACCAAAGGGAATCGATATGGTTCTGGAAGTTAAGGGCCCAGATGAGCCGAACACCGCCTGGAGAAGGGTAAATGTACCAATCCCCAATGACCTAAAACAATACTGAAATGTAGGTGGTAAAGAATATGAAATTACAATTCACTAATGATTGTCACAGACTAGAATATAAATGTGTATGAGCATTTGTAAGTAAGTACACTTTGATAAGAGCTATATATGGTAACATACCATGAGAATACATTCATATCCCTCTATTGTCTTCTAACAAGGAGTGTCATCAACTATAGAATGAAAATGTGTATGTGCATATGTATGTGTGTATATATTTAAGTACACACATACCAAGTTTTCATTTAATTACTATTTAAATTAATCAATATGGATACATTTCCACTTCATCCATGAACTGACAGTACTCTTATGGTTCACAAATATCAATATTTCAGTTAATACTTTTTTTAAATGGACTCATGTGGATACAGTCACACTTTATCAATGAACAGCAGTATTGTAGTGGTGCACAAATACCATTTACAAAATTTCATTTACTTACAATTCATATGTCCTAATATAGCTGCAAGTCCACTTCATCCATGAAGTGACAGTTATTCAATATGTCACAAATACCAAATTTATTTATCATTTAAATGGATGTATTTAGATTATGCTGTATCAATGGACTAGCAGTACTGTAGTGGTTCATAATCACCAATATTACAATTAATTATTAGTTAACTGGATTATTTGGATACAATCATACTTTATCAATGAACTGGCAGTATTGTTATGGTTCACACATACCAAGATTTCATGTACCAAGTAATTACTTTTCATATTATTTAATATGGATACAAGTCCACTTCATCCATGAACTAACAGTATTATAATGGTTCACAAATACCAATATGTCACTTGATTAGCATTTAAATGGATTTATTTGGATACAATCATACTTTATCCATGAACTGGCAGTATTGTTATGGTTCACACATACCAAGATTTCATGTACCAAGTAATTACTTTTCATATTATTTAATATGGATACAAGTCCACTTCATCCATGAACTAACAGTATTATAATGGTTCACAAATACCAACATGTCACTTGATTAGCATTTAACTGGATTATTTGGATACAATCATACTTTATCCATGAACTGGAAGTATTGTTATGGTTCACACATACCAGGATTTCATGTACCAAGTAAATACTTTTCATATTATTTAGTATGGATACAAGTCCACTTCATCCATGAACTAACAGTATTATAATGGTTCACAAATACCAACATGTCACTTGATTAGCATTTAACTGGATTATTTGGATACAATCATACTTTATCCATGAACTGGAAGTATTGTTATGGTTCACACATACCAAGATTTCATGTACCAAGTAATTACTTTTCATATTATTTAGTATGGATACAGGTCCACTTCATCCATGAACTAACAGTATTATAATGGTTCACAAATACCAACATGTCACTTGATTAGCATTTAACTGGATTATTTGGATACAATCATACTTTATCCATGAACTGGAAGTATTGTTATGGTTCAAACATACCAAGATTTCATGTACCAAGTAATTAGTTTTCATATTATTTAGTATGGATACAAGTCCACTTCATCCATGAACTAACAGTATTATAATGGTTCACAAATACCAATATGTCACTTGATTAGCATTTAAATGGATTTATTTGGATATAATTATGCCTTATTCATGAACCATCAGTAGTTTCATTTAATCAATATTCATTTTATAAGGATTTATTGGATATAAGTATACTTTATCAATGAATGGGTGGTATTGTTATAGTTCATACATACCAATATTTAATATATTCATTATTTATATGGAATAATACGGATACAATTTTACTTATACATCCATGACTAGCAGAGTAAAACAACCATTGAAAAGACTTTTAGTCCAGCAAACATTATTAAATACATAATACTTTAATATATATGTAAGTGTAATTTTCATAAAGGATGTATATGGACTAAGTAATCAAATGTTAATTCCCTCCCACTATTTGACCTCACTATTTTGAAACATGAATAATGGATAATACTAATATTTCCTAAATAATACATACGGGAATAATTAACACAATGAACACATATACATATACACATGAACATCAAACATATTTTAAAATACTTACATACGCTTCCACGGCAATACTTATTCCATTTGCGAATTGACACATTATCCAAACAAACTCAATTACAACAGGTAACAAGGAGACAGGTAACATGCATTGACGCACGAATTGCATGCTCCGCACGTTCTCACACACACACTCAAGAGCTGTTACGACAAATCTAACACGGTTGCGAATCTTGAGATATCATCATTACAACATAAACTGCATCAACTTGCAGAGGTTAACTAGTTAATTTATTAACTATGACTAATCCCATGTACATACTTTTTCTTTATCTTTGTTCACACTTGTTAACTACAAGAATTTTCATCTTATTTTTTCACGTAAATACACCATTCAAACATGTTGCCCATCACACTGGACCAAAATTGTCATCTGCAATATGCCAAGTAATTGATAATGGATAACAATCTAAAAATGTATTCTTCTAACTGTCAAGGCCTGAATAATAATAAGAAAAGAGTAGATGTTTTTCAAAATCTCAAGACTAAAAAAGCAAATATTTACTGTCTTCAAGATACACATTTTATACCTGAACTAGAAAATAAAATCAAAATGGAATGGGGAACAAAGCACTGTTGGTTTAGTTCTTATAAGAGTAATGCTAGAGGCGTTGCTATCTTTTTTGAAGATAATTTTGAATTCAAAGTCATAAAGAAGAAACACGACAATGAAACCGGAAATTTTCTTGCGCTCAAGATTGAAATAAGCTCTGGTAAAACACTGACTATTGTAACCGTCTATGGACCAAATGATGATTCGCCGAAATTTTATGAACATATAATAGAAACTATAAAAGCATTCGATTCTGATCACTATTCACTCTGCGGGGATTGGAATTTAATACAAAATCCGGAAATAGACTCGTTTAACTAAAAACATGTAAATAATCCAAACGCAAGAGAGGTTGTACTCGAATTTAAACAGGAAGAAAACCTGGTTGACCCGTGGCGAGAATTTAACCAAAACAGTAAACGTTATACCTGGAGAAAATCAAAACCTATTAAACAGGCTAGACTTGATTTCTTTCTTTTATCAAGGAACTTAGAAAATTCAATTGTGAAGGTAGGTATCGACCCAGCATATCGATCAGATCATTCCGCAATCTGGTTAACATTAAAAATAAGTGATATCGAAAGAGGCAAAGGATTTTGGAAATTTAATAATTCTTTATTACATGACGAACATTATGTAGAAAAGGGTTAAAGATATCATAAAATCAACTCTTGATCAATATCAAATAGGCCAGTTTGAAGATGGCAGTGTAAAATTAAGTATTGATGACAGCTCTTTTTTGAAACCTTACTTTTAATGATAAGAGGTACTACTATAAAATGTTCGTCTGAAAAGAAGAAATCCCGAGAAAAAAATGAAAAGTTGCTACGTGATGAAATTGAAGAACTACAAACAAATATAGATACAATAGAAAATATCCAGACTAAAGAGGAGTTGTCTGAAAAACTAAAGGTAGCCAATGATAAACTAGAAACAATTAACGCGATTAAAACTGAAGGAATAATGCTTCGTGCAAAATCTAATTGGAAGGAGAAGGGTGAAAAACCAACAAAGTATTTTCTATCTTTGGAAAACAGAAATTTTCTTAATAAAGCAATATGTCAACTGGAAAAAAGGATGGAACATATGCAACGAAAACTAAAGATATCCTATTTGAGACCAAATCTTTCTTTATGAATCTATATACTAAACAGAACTGTAGTGACGTTGATTTACAAAACATGTTTCAGAAATTGAACATCCCAAAACTAACAGAATTGCAAAAAATGGAACTGGAAGGCGAGTTAAGGTATGACGAAGTCCTTAATGCATTGAAAAAAATGAAAAATGAAAAAAGTCCTGGTCCATCAGGATTCACTGTTGAATTTTACAAATTTTTCTGGCATGATTTAAATAGATATCTCATACGATCATTAAACTATGGCTTCGGTACAGGCGAACTGTCTGTAAGTCAGAAACAACGTTTGATAACTTGTATACCAAAGGCAGACAAAGCAAAACATCTTTTGAAGAATTGGAGACCTATTTCACTTTTAAATGTTTCATATAAAATCGCATCATCAACTATAGCTCATAGAATTAAATCAGTTTTACCAGATATAATCAATGAAGACCAAAAGGGATTCATTCCAAAGAGATACATTGGTGAATGTACAAGACTTATTTACGACATAATTGACTATTCAAAATGTATTGAAGTGCCAGGTTTGCTGGTTTTCATTGACTTTGAAAAGGCTTTCGATTCGGTAGATTGGACCTTTATTCAAAAGGTATTGGAATTCTTTAATTTTGGATCATCTATTAAAAAATGGATAAGCACCTTTTATAATGATATAAAGTCAAGTGTTCTTGTCAATGGCTTCGGCTCTAGTTTCTTCAAATTATCAAGAGGGTGCCGGCAAGGCGATCCTATTTCTCCTTATATTTTCATTCTATGTGCAGAAATACTTAGCATCATGCTAAGAAGCAACACTGACATAAAAGGAATAACAATTCGTGATGTAGAATATCTCACGTCGCAGTTTGCTGACGACACTACTTTAATACTTGACGGAACCGAAAAAAGTCTTCAAAACGCCCTTCAAACCCTTAAATCATATTCAGAATTTTCAGGTCTTAAAATAAAACCTTCTAAAACACAAGTGATGTGGATATGTTCAAAAAGATATGAAAAACGTGCTTTTTGTAGCAATTGGAAACTAGACTGGTCACAAACTTCCTTCAAAATCTTAGGAATAACATTTACTCACAATTTGGCAGAAATGGTTGAACGAAACTATAAGGATAAACTAAAAAATATAAGAATTGAATTGAATATGTTGCTTGCACGAGACTTAACGCCTTTAGGCAGAAACACAGTGTTGAAAAGTCTGTTGCTTCCCAAACTTAATCACCTCTTTTCATCATTACCAAAACCCAGCGAAGACATAGTACATGAATTAAATAAACTTTGTTATAAATTCATATGGAGAAATAAACCAGATAAGATAAAACGTAATGTTCTAACTAACACGTTGGAAATGGGGGGTATACGAGCCCCAAATATAAAACACATAATTATGTCACAAAAACTTTCATGGATGAGACGTCTTCATAACACTACAAACGTTTTAAGAACAAACATTTTTCATAAAAATACATCAACCTACTTACCAAACATAATACAAAAATGTGAGTCATATATTAATGAAAAAGTAATAACGGTGAGAACAAACGCTTTTTGGAGAGATGTACTAAAGGCATGGGGTAGATTTATAACGATTAAAGGAAATAATATAAAAAACGCAAATGATATACTCACACAGCCTTTGTGGCATAACGCTAACATAACGGTAAACGGGAAACCAATATATGTTAAAAGACTGGCAAACATCGGCATACACTATGTTAATGACATTATTGATAATCAGGGAAACTATCTTGATATAAATACTGTTACAAAACAGTTTGACGTGAAGACAAATTTTCTCGAATATGCAGGTATTATTGCAGCAGTCAAATACTACATAAAATCCCAAAACCAAGTAATAACCAGCAAACAATCGAATCCAATATTACCTTATTTTCTTGAAAATTTAAAAGGTAATAAAACGGGATGCAGAGAATTTTACGATATACTGCAACTTGAAAATAAGAATGACAATAAACAAAGCTACCAAACAAAATGGGAAGAGGATTTAGATTGCAGTCTCAAAGAAGATAACTGGAAAATAATACACCAATCTCCTCACAAATGCCACACAACTAGTAACCATTTATGGTTCCAGTATCGTTTGATACACAGGATCCTACCCACAAATACGTTATTGACAAAAATGGGCTACAAAGATAATGATGCATGCGACTTCTGTGGGGAAAGCGCCGAAACTCTGCTCCACTTAATGTATGAATGCAAAATATCAAAACGTATCTGGTCAGAAATATCTGATTGGATTGAGGTAAAGACACAATGCAGATTAAATTTGTCAAAAGAAACTGTTATTCTCGGATACCCTGAAAGCAGAAACAATGTTCTAAACCTGATTTTGATAATCATAAAATATAATATATTTAAAGCAAAACAACAAACCATATTACCAAACCTTCTGTACATGAAAAACGATATTCGCAACACATATAACATAGACAAATTCTCTGCGTATACTTCATGTAATTATTCAAAATTCATGTCATTCTGGTCTGGTCATCATGCCACAAATTGTTCTCAACAAATTGAGTTAAAAAAAAACAAAGACCCATTTCTGAAATCATATAAAAACAAGTAATGTACATGTACATCCTAAGAATATTTATTACCAGAATTTAGAATTGTTCTTTAATTACATATGTTTTTGTCCATATCTCTTGTTTTCTCGATTGATTTCACTGGATTGAATATACTGTACTGTTGATTTATTGCCTTACATGTTTGAATGTGTATGAACATGAACAAAAATGAATAAAGTTATAAAAAAAAAATAACTTTAAACACAATTATCCTTGTAAGAGATGAAAATATTGGTCAGGTTGTATAATTTGTATATTGAACTTAAAATTAATTATTAAGACACCTTGGATGTGAAGAGTTGTAGCATCCTGTTGACAACTCCCCATGCTGTCTGTATCCTCACTGTCGGAGCTCGAGCCCATTGACCGGAGGGAAAACGTTTCACATTTTAACACGTCTGACAAGGTAACTGTTGATGAATCTGAAGAGTCGGAATCAGAGGATTGTGGACCATCGGCCGTCTTGGGGAAGTTGCATTCAGACATCTTGGATAGTATTGTATAAAGAAACGTCCCAGTGTTACAATTCAAACGTCAAATAATGTCACAAACAATTTTTGCCAGTCTACAATAGTTATGGGTTTAATTTCTCTGTTGATCACTTTGTAGGCGGCAGGTCCTTTACCAAAGAACACAACACCAGGAATATAGCCAATAGAAACTTCTAATACTACATTAAAAGTAGCTTCAACTTTGTGAAGTTTAATGGAAATTGTTTCAATTAAACTGTTTCCACCCAATTCCAAGTCGCTCTTTATATCTTTCCAAATGACACACTGTCTTATCTTTTCTTGTAAATGCTTCAATAGAGTGTCCTGTTTCTCTATATCAAATTTGAAGCCTTCAATACGAACGGGTTGAGACTCCTTTTCTTCGACTATTCCAACATAGAAAGCGCCTCCTGTTGGAATATTGGAAATTGAGGCGATATATTCTGCCAATCTCAACTTCTCCCAGACACAGTCCACAAATCCACGTACGTCTTCTTTATCTAGAATGTCACGATACTTTTCCTCTTGGTGTGGGAAAGCTTTTAGCTGAACGCTTCTACTTTCGTAAAGTTTGTCTTGATTGATACCTCGATGTACGCCCTTTGAACTTTCTGGACATCCTCTCGTCAGAAGAGAATAGTGCTCATTAAGGAAGTAGACAGGTTCAGGTTTTCAGAATAAAATGGCCGCTCGAAGGTAGTTCAAGCGATCTGAGTGATTTAGCGATACCTAAACACTCAGCATGGAGTTCAATGGAGACGGCTTGTTGGATCGTGTTATGAGATATTTTACCCTTTAACCTTTACAATATATTGTCTAAACTTAAACAATAAATGACAAATGTGATAAAAAAAATAATATGCAAAAACGTGCTTCAGTGACTGAATATGCAAGTCGGTGCATATAAGTGTTTGTTTGTATATATATATATATATATATATATATAAATATATATGTATATGTGTGTGTGTGTGTGTGCGTGTGTGTGTGTTTGTTAAAGGTGGCAACCGGGGACAGTTGTATCTATACACACCCTTCAACCGGGGACACACACTCAACCGGGGACGTCCCCGGTTAACAGAATCTTGTCATATGCTTTTTTCGCGCTTTTAAACCTAGGAAATGTATTTTTGGCCCGGACAGTTCTTTGTCCCGTTTGCCTGTAAAATTCTATAAACACTGACACACATCAAAAGGGAATAGCATTTCTTGGTATTTCGCGCCGATACACACATGTCCCCGGTTACATGGAGTATGCAAGGTTATCAGGTGTCCCCGGTTACACGGAAAATGCAAGTGTGAGGGAAGGCCAACTTCTGCAGGTCAAGGAATATTTAAGTGGTTAATGTTTTCAAAGTGCTGTAATAAATAATTTTCTATTATATCATTCAATATTCAATAAACTTTATTCATATTGAATCAAGCTGCCATCGTTGTTTGAAGTTTGGTTAACTTAATGTATATTTAACATCTTCCGCACGCATCGGGCGAGATATGCATTTACAATGAATTCATTTTCACAATTTCATGTAAATGCATATCTCGCCTGATGACATTTAAATTCATTTTCCAATAAATAAAACCTTTATGCAATGGTAGGATTATGAGTAAATAAGCATAATCTTATTTAGCTATTTCGATCTTTCAAACGCTTACTAGGCAATGCTGTAACTTGATACAAAAGGAAAATGACATTTAGGGAACATTGATATAGTTGTTTGATATATGTTGTTTGTATTACTTTAAAATGAAATAAAGATTAAAATGAATTTATAAAAGCATCGAGGGAATACCTTTCATCCTGCATTATACTTCAAATGTATATTCCGATATGTTGACGCTACATATTAATGCCTTAATTAATGAAGACATTATCTCTTTCATATTGTCGTCTGTCTGTTCCCCTGCTACTTAAAGGTACATCAATTCTCTCTCTCTCTCTCTCTCTCTCTCTCTCTCTCTCTCTCTCTCTCTCTCTCTCTCTCTCTCTCTCTCTCTCTCTCTCTCTCTCTCTCTCTCGAAGTGACGCAATAATAATAATAGTGTGTTTTGTCTGAAAAGTAAACTGTCACTTAAGAATTGTGATAATAGAAAAAGAGAACCCCCTCTTTACCAAAGTGTTGACATAGCAAACACAGTTCAATGGAACAGAACTTTGCCAGTCATACAATAATAAATCCCGTCCATGCACGAGCTTGCTGTAAACCCCTCGATCTACTAGTCATTGCGATTGTAAAGGCTCACTGATTCACGTTATTGTGAGTCACACTTGCAGTTACGTTCAATGAAATCAAAACAAGTCGAACAATGAATAGTTTGAGGTGTTGCTACATTCTTTCTGTTCAGTGATTGTTGCTTGGTGTTACTGACAGGTACTCTTCATATTTAGTGTCAAGCCGACATCACTCAAATGTATTCATGTCGTATCAATACTCTGTGAGGGGTGAAGATTGTATAGCCTCTCAAACGTGAATTGTAAGTCTCTCAAAATGGGGTAGCTGTTCAAAATGGAAAAATCAACCTTGGGGAAATTGTAATTTTGAGTCCACATATTTTGCAAAGACTTATTCTCAGTACAACAAGGTAATTTCATTTTTAAATGAACCCACAGAAACATGAAGTACTTGTTCCCTATGGAAAACCGAACCAATACACAATCAACCTTGGGGAAACTGCCTTTTGGGGCAATATCCGAATGTAAAATGTAACAAGCAGTAAATCTAGCAAAATCTGCGAATTAGTGAATCTGTGGATCACAATCAACCTGAAGGGAAGTTCCAATTTTGAGGTCAAATCTTATAAAAAGACATGGAGATATTTCAGTTTTGTTTTAAAGAACTTTATTTCATGAATAAGTAGCAATATATGACTAATTGTCATTACATTGGACATCATTGAATACTTTTGTATTTAAATGTAAAGACTTTATTTAGGTCAGTGACTGTTTTGTAAGATACTGGATATAAGCCTAGAGTCTGCCGAAAGGATCATTGTAGAGATAAATGCCTGTCTTGAACATGCTTGAAGAAAATCAAGACATCAAAGATTATCTGTATTGCAAATGATGACCAGCTAGAGATGCTCATTTTGATGGATACGAAAAACAGTATTGTTTTGAACATTATTGGTGTTATTACTAAGAAGTGTAAATACCTTACAAACCTGGCTACGAGTGCTTGATGTCTTTTTCACTATCAACAACTAAGAGATATTTTAAAAGAACAGATTGGTTAATAATTTCAACAAGGGTAATATCATTAAAACATTTTGTTGGTGACTATGTTTAATCAAAAGAAGTTCTCTTCTTATGTGGATCGATCATGACGTTTTCTACAATTAAAGGATATCCTTGCTTGCTAGCTTAATAAATGATGGAGAGACATGCTTGAAGAATCAAAGAAATAATATAGATTACTGTTACAAATGATTCACAAATAATCAGTTTGTTACATTTATGATACCATTCGCTAAAATGTGACTTGCTTTACTTGAAAATAAAAGAATGCCTTCTTGGTATTTAGTCAACTAAGAATGTTTAATGTGAAGGAGTGAAAATATATAACTTTTCTACTTCACAAGATGAAATAAACATGGTATTTGTTAAGAATTGACGGATATTCTATTTATTATATGATGTTATCCTTGTAATTACGTCCGAAAATGGTTGTTTTCATGCCGAGGGGCCGCTTGGAACAGCCTGTCACCACAGTAACACTGTGACGTCATAAGCCAATTCGATGCGTCAGACCATTATTTTATGTGGTCAAATTATTTCAGTCACTGGTCGCAGTTATATTCACTGTAGCTTGATAGAGAATTAATTTCACTGATAAATACCAGTATTTCATCCCCCGTCATATAATAAATTGAAGATATTTAACGTTTCTTGTCGAATACCATGTAGGCCTATATCTCATCGAGCGAAGTTGAAATGCATATTTTCACAAGTGGCGCAGCCCGAGTGTAAATGTATTATTTCTACTTCAGATGCGATATACATGGTATTCGACGAGACATGTCAAATGTTCTATTTATTAGATTTACCTAATCATGCATAGTTCACTTTATGAATGGAGCCTCCTAGATTGCCACTCTTTCCACGGCCATCCTATGACGTCATCCTAGTGTTATTTCACAGAGTAGAATAACATGTTATTTCACTCAGTGATAATACAGACTTTATTTTAACTCATAAATTCCATATTTCACCACAGAAAATATAATAAACAAGTTTTTTCTGTTGGATCTCTTTACTTTAAAAACAGAGAAGTTAAATTGTTCATTTTTTGGGCTGAAGTTGATTGATAAATATATTAACCGACCAAAAAAAGGTGATACAATTTGCTTGAAATATGGTTTGAGTTCATATTACCAATGATAAATACAATGTTCGAAAATACAACATACGCATTCTTCAAAGGAAATTAGTCGACTTCAAAACTTCAATCAGTTGAGATCATACACTGCAGTCATACAATAATAAATCCCGTCCATGCACGAGCTTGCTGTAAACCCCTCGATCTACTAGTCATTGCGATTGTAAAGGCAAACTGATTCTCGTAATTGTGAGTCACACTTGCAGTTACGTTCAATGAAATCAAAACAAGTCGAACAATGAACAGTTTGAGGTGTTGCTACATTCTTTCTGTTCAGTGATTGTTGCTTGGTGTTAGTGACAGGTACTCTTCATATTTATATTGTCAAGCCGACCTCACTCAAATGTATTCATGTCGTATCAATACTCTGTGAGGGGTGAGGATTGTATAGCCTCTCAAACGTGAATTGTAAGTCTCTCAAAATGGGGTAGCTGTTCAAAATGGAAAAATCAACCTTGGGGAAATTGTAATTTTGAGTCCACATATTTTGCAAAGACTTATTCTCAGTACAACAAGGTAATTTCATTTTTAAATGAACCCACATGAAGTACTTGTTCCCTATGGAAAACCGAACCAATACACAATCAACCTTGGGGAAACTGCCTTTTGGGGCAATATTCGAATGTAAAATGTAACAAGCAGTAAATCAAGCAAAATCTGCGAATTAGTGAATCTGTGGATCACAATCAACTTGAAGGGAAGTTCCAATTTGGAGGTCAAATCTTATAAAAAGATATGGAGATATTTCAGTTTTGTTTTAAAGAACTTTATTTCATGAATAAGTAGCAATATATGACTAATTGTCATTACATTGGACATCATTGAATACTTTTGTATTTAAATGTAAATACTTTATTAGGTCAGTGACTGTTTTGTGTGCAATGCTACACTGAATTTCAGCATAGTACCACCCATGGTTCGCTAGTCCTAGCCGATGATCGCAGATTTCACAGCAATGCATAACCACATGTCGTTGCGGCTTTCTCACTTCCATAATACTAGCAGCCGCGATGTTAGTGAAATACTCTTGAAAGTGGCATTAAACACCAACTCACCTCACCTCATCTCTCATAATCGACTAACTTTTGCGCAAAACTTTGCCAAGACATTTGAATCCAACTGAAACATCTATCACCACATAGGTACTTTAGATATGACAGCAGCACAATTTGAAATTATTTGACTGCTTTCATTTAGTCCGAGTAAAAGAATGTTCATTGGATAACTAGTGATACAGATACTCATTGTTTTCGGTTTTGATCTGTTAAAGAGCCATCAAGGATGTTATTTTTTCAAATACAAAATTATTTGTAGAATATATATACCTATAACGTCAATCTTTCATCTACAACATGACATGTGATAAATAATTTTAATATGACGACAATGTAATGCAATTTGGTTTCAAAGAGAAGTAACCCTCCGAGTAACGCGCGCTCAGGGAATCTGACGTCATATAAACAGAACCCCCTTTATTTCATAAAACGTACTACACTGTAGCAAGCGTTTCCGAAGAGCGAAGGCTCGTATTTAGCGCAGGTCGCCATAGAAACCAACGGGCTTCACGTGCTTCTCTTGGAAGTTAGGCTACCCCTGTCACACATTACAGAATGCGACGATTGTTTTATAAACAAAGATTCTAAATGTCCTGAGAACATACACATTATTGCCTGTTCAATGTACTTTTTATTACAAATATATTCTCATTGATTATAAAATTCAAGCAAAATACCTAGTTAGGTGAAAACATTATTCCAATATCTGTAGAAAATACATAATTAAATGAAATGGTAAATAAATAACCGCCAAAAATTATATCTTTCGATGTCTTTCATTGCTCACAAACTTGAAGGTCAAAGGTCATGGTCATGAGATATTGGTTAAGGCCACGTTAATCCTTTGATCAAATTTTGAAATAAGAAATAGGTTTTAAGAACAAACTTGTGAACAGTAACCCCAGTTTTGATTGGTAATAACTCGAATAATCAACAAGTTTTTGTTAAAAAGAATTCCCATTTTATTGATGCTTACGAGAAGGCGGAACAGGGGAAGGCGAGACCCTAAGTTTCATAGCTGCTCTGCTTTTGCGGTGTCCCGCAAACGCTCATCTAGTTAAGGGTATAGTCTACCCAGAAATAAAAGTTTCAAGATTTTTCTGATTTTTCGTTTGTAACACATTTAGATAACTTGATACTCTTTGTTACAATGAGCTAAATAAAAGATGAGGCACAACACAAATATGTTATCCATCATTTCAACAACATAGTGTCCCTTTGGCGGATATATGTCAATCAGTTTCCTCTTTTTAGTATTGGTGAGTTGAGGTTGTACCCTGTTTTCAGCATAAACATTTACCCTTCCTTTGACCCGATCAGAAATTGTAGATTTCGCAACGCTAGCCTATACTTCTTGGCAGATTGTCTTATAGACAACAACACTTGTCTTACAACTTTAACAGCTTTCATAAGCCTGTTTTCTTTTGAGGGATTTGAGATGTTTCTAATGAGGCTATTACCTGTCTGGCCGACTGGTAACCGGAGATACGGTCAGTATGACGTCACTGTACATATAAGACGTCATACGCGCATTTGTGTCCGAACTTTGGTCTACCGTATTTCCTCTAATACAACCCCGGGGTTCTATTTCATTCAGCACCCACTTACACCTGGGTTCTATTAGAGGCCCGTGTTGTATTGGAGGCCGGGTTATATTTTTTCAGACATGAATTGATGTTTATAATCTTCTTGGGGTGACTTATCGTAAAAAGAGAATTAACTGAACAAGACGGATATTTGTTATCATGGACGTGTTTAAGTTGAATCTCACGCGGTCACACACATATTTTCCCTCAAAACGAGTGTATAACTATTTTATATTGCAACACGGAGTATTCAATTGTTACGTAAAACACGGGTTGTAATAGAGACCCGGGTTGTATTTACCTCAGCGCCCCTTACCCTCCGGGTTGATGTGGAGGCCCGGGTTTTATCAGAGGCCCGGGTTGTATTAGATGAAATACGGTACTTGTGTCCGAACCATGGTCAAACCTGTCCGAACCAAGGTCATTTTGACATGTTATCAAAATCTCAAATCTAAACTCAAGAATAAACTTGAAATTACGAAAATACAAATTTAATCGACTACCTAATTGTTTCTTCATATACGTGCAAATATTTCGTTTTTAAAGTATACCTGACTGTCAGATATTTCTCAAAAGAATCAAGTATTGTCAGAAAATGAACAGAAATATTTTGAAACCAACGGAGCGATACAATTGGCTTTGTTTTTGAGTCAGCTGTAAATTGAAAGTGTCTGAAGTTCGGGTGACTTCGGGAGGTGTCCGATCTTAGGTCAGTTTGTCCTATAGGGCCTACATATAATGTCCATGGCTCAATGAATACCACTATTTCCGTTTGATTCACTTGCGCACCCTAGCCACGTACATCGGTAGTGTCATCACCATTTAAATGAGAATGCGTGCCTGTATTGTTGCCCGTGCTTGTCTCAAATTTAGAAATATCATGCAGAAATGGTGCAACTACATTATGATTTCTAAGATGACTGGCGGTTAGAACAAGAAAAAAAAGTACTTTATCAGACAATAAAGGTATAGTTTTTTTATGACGTAACAGTCGAATGACGTTCCCTCTGTTCCACGCCGCTCCCTCGTGATCAGGTGTCCATGGTAACGTAACGTCGATTCGCCTCAGTCGTCTGAACTCTTACATAGCAACCAATAAAGCGTGTACTCCTTTTCATGATTTGCAACTTCTGCAGTCTGTCAAAATAAGTGGTGGGACAATGAACATCAACTTTTATGACAGCAGTAAACATGTGAATTAGACAAATTACGTTCCGCCATCACGCTTAGACTTGATCCAGCTCTATAACACTATACTACCCACAATTATTTTTGGGATGTTAGTCACGTGATCTTAGTCTATCTCAGGGGGTGGGTTTTACACGTGGAATAGCGATCCGTTGGCCCTGTTCATGGATTATAAATATGAAGAATGTAAGCAATATTTTTATTTCCAAATTATTGGAAGCAGAATGTTACCTGTATCTGATCATTTGACATCTTAGAAAAGAAATAAAGTTCGCTGTACCCCAATGTGTTTTGTAATAAAGTATAGTTTTGCCCAGAACTATTACAGTTAAAGCACGAGGACGTTAGGGGTACAGCGAAATTTATCCTCATGCTTTAACTGTAATAGTTCAGGGCAAAACTATACTTTAATACAAAACACATTGGGGTACAGCGAACTTTATTTCTTAAATAATATTGCTAAAGTGCTCATTATAGTTTTCACGAAATCTGATAAGATGTCTGGAAGGCGTTTATTTTGGCCCATAGTGTATTCAGTAATTGAATGGACGATTGAAAGCCTATACTGTGTATTTATTTGAGATACTGTTAGCACTGAGTTAATCGTATAGCAAAGAAAGAAAGTGACCTTGCGCCCAGGGTATTTCTTATGCCTGAGTTACACCAAGATAGTTCTCACTACGTTCTACTCCGTCTAAAAAATATTGTACAACGACCTCGAATGGGGCAGGAACGGGTAACTTTTGCGCATAAATTTTCATATCACGATCCAAGTACATTAACAGACAGTTCTCAGAAAGTCCATCTAGTCTTTTTCCCGTCCTCTGACAGTCGGTACCACGTTTAAATGGGATAATATTGTTCATAACGTTTTCTATCTGTTCAATCCCGTTATCAGTCAGTTTATATCAGTTCTGAACGAGACATATCTCGATCTTCATACGCACAATATCTTTCTACCCCGTATGTCTCCCGATCAACTCGTAATCAAACAGTTCTCGTTTTATCATTTCGTTCTTAGTACGTTGTTCTTGTACCGCACTGACGTCCTGGCCCGCCTTATGTAAATATCCAGCACGGTCTTGCCTGTTCTTATTATGGTTCTCAGTTACAATGTGAAAAAGTATTAAACTTCAATGGAATAGTGTGGAAAAAAATCATTGAATTTCTTTCCTGCTATCTTCGTCTCCTGGGCCGGGAGATCAAACCCTATAAGGTGGATAACGTGTTCATCGTGAATGAAATATGTTAAAACCAAGCAACCCTTCTTCTTGTTGTTTGGCTATCATCCAAAAGTAGAATAAAAGTAATATTCAACATGTTTACAGGTGCAAGTTCTTTATGTTGTACTTGTTTAACTATGTATCCCACATGATGAACGTATCAAAACGCATTCGTTCATACCCGTCCCTTCACATGCAAACGGAGTAAACACTGTGTGATAATTCTCCAACGTACTAATGGGGGGAACACACTTACGTTGAGGTACGTAGTTTAACCTAGTTCACTGAACGTAGCCACAAAACCTCTAACCTTATGGACCTTTGTACATTTTTCGCAACTACGTTAACGTTTCATTACAACATGGTTCACTACGTGGACCTAGTTAGGTGTGGTTTATCTTAGTTGAGCGTAATTATACTTACTTTAGAGTAGTTAGATGTATAGGAACTTGATGCAATGCGTCAATAACAAACCTACGTAAACCTAGTTAAAAATGATTGAGAACGTAGACAGCCGACTAACACCTAGTCTTTTGCTCTGAAACAAGAACCCCACCACCACAGATAAACATAGGAGCAACATCTCCACCGCAACAGACATACATTGGAGCAACAACCTCATTGCAACAGACAAACATGGGAGCAACATCCCCACCGCAACAGACAAACATTGGAGCAACAACCTCATTGCAACAGACAAACATTGAAACAACAACCCAACTGCGACATATGCACATGGGAGCAACTTCTTCACCACCACAGACAAACATGGGTGCAACATGCCCACCTTGACAGATACACATGGAAGCTTCTTCACCATCCGACTGAAATGGGAGCAAATATCCCACCACCACAGGTAAACATTGGAGAAACAACCTCTTCGTAACAGACAAGTTTCAAGTTTGAAAGTTTGAATCATCATGTTACAGTTTTGCACACGGGATGTTTTACACCTTCAATTGATTTTCATCATTTGAGTTACTTTTTAAAAAAATGTGTATGTGTTTATTTCCCATTAGATGTTTACATCTACAGGTATATAATTATACACATCGATAGAGTTGTCAAGGTGTCAATATAAAATACAGAAAGATCCAGCTTGCAGGTATTGAGGTTCATGGACATTTGCAAGATCTTTATGGTTTTTAATGTCTATCTGTATTATTCTCAAACGGTGTATCTCATTTCTCACTTGAGTTACTTATAATATAATAATGTTATCAAATGTTTGATTTTCTGATATTCGCTTTCATTTAGATGTCCATGGCTTGATATTACAATATTAAATGACTCATGTGATAACAAACCTATGTTGTTTCTAAAAGATATTAAAGTATCCAGTTTTGTTTTCAATTTCATGTTGACAGTTGGTTACACTTGATCTCAGCATTCAGCATTTTCATTGTGATTTAGTCGCTCATGACTTCATATTAAGTCTCTCAAGTGATAACAGATTTTGTGATTTCTAACATGTTCATGAAAACAGTTCAAGGTGTTAATTTTGTTATGTATAAAAGTTTACTTCATTTAAACATTGTTTTTGTTGTAAGTTTGTTTATTGTTGGAATGCAATATCATGGATTAGAAGCAAGCTGTAAGTATATTCTATATATTCTATCGCCACCCTTATATCGGGATACGTATCGTATCGCAACTTATAGGTAGGCAATTTTTTTTAAATATATCATTGCGAATACAATTTTTGTATCATGAGTTTTCGCATCGCAGACTTAATGCCAATACAATCCTTTACAGAACTTTAGCTTCTTACATTTTAGTCATTCATTAGAACTATTCATCTCATTTACAGTTGGCAAAGCATAATTTAAGGTTATTTAGTTGTTATATGAACAAATGTTTTTCTTTCAAATTTCTGCTAGTGCTGTTCTTGTATATGCATCCTCGATTATGGTTGTATAAGATAAACCTTACATAATTCCAGGAAATTTGTCCTTGTGATTAATCTATGAATAACTTTTCAACAACCTTTAAAAGAAATAAAACATTAATTTTCTTCCTTCTCAGTTAATCATCTTTTAAACTATAAGTATATCGTAACTCTTAAATTGTATATTTGTCACGCAATACTATACATCAACATTAGACTCAATTTGGACTCAAAACTTTCTGCAAATATACAGTTGATACACATATGATATCTTGCCTGATCAACTGCACACAATGGGCTACGTTTGCTTAGAGAACTGTGTTAAACGAAATGTCCTCGGTTCCATGTTGAAATGACACACATTGTCCCCGTTTGCATGTGTGAAACTAAACATGCACACATATCATAGGAGAATATATTCTCATGTTTTGGATGACAGTTTGACAGCACAAGATACACACCAACACATATTTCCTCAAATTAAGCTAATTAGAAAACACTTATTCACACCCAGTTGGTTTCCATAGAGACAATATTAATACACAATTAGTGTCCCCGCTTCCATGGTGTAAATGATACACACTGTCCCCGTTTGCTTGTGGAAACTTACACATACACACTTATTGCAGTAAAATGGATTCTCACGATGAGTATGACCGTCAGATTGCAATAATATTTTAAGTACACACATATAGCCGTGATTTGTATACAAATATGAACCCAAATGTCCGAGTTTTCATAGGGAAATACCTGATAGACACATGTCCCCGCTTCCATAGTGTAAATGATACACACAGTCCAGGTTTGCTTGTGAAAACTTACACATCCACACTTATTGTAGTAAAATGGATTCTCACGATGAATATGACCTTCAGATTGCAATAATCTTTTCAGCACACACATATAGCCGTGCTTTGTACATATAAAAGAACCCAAATGTCCCAGTTTCCATAGAGAAATACCTGATGGACAGATGTCCCCGCTTCCATGGTGTAAACGATACACACTGTCCCCGCTTGCATGCAAAAAAGCACACACACACACACACAATCGCAATTACACATACGCACTTAGCGTAGTAAAATGGATTCTCAGGCTGTGTATGACCATCAGATTGCAACAACCTCTTAAACACACGCATGTATACTTGTTTTGTATACAAAAGTGAACCCAAAATGTCCCCGTTTCTGCAGAGAAATACCTGTTACACACATGTCCCCGGTTCCATGGTGTAAAAGATACACACTGTCCCCGCTTGCATGCAAAAAAACACACACACACACAATCGGTGTGTGTCCCCGGTTCCTACATGAAAGTCCATACTCGTTCGAATGTATCCTGTAGAGCCAGTCAATGTTTTGAACTAACATACTTGACAGGGGAAGTAAGCCATGCAATTGGTACAGCTGTAGAGCAGCTAGAAAAAATGTCCCCGGTTACATGTGTTTTTTAAGTGTCCCCGTTTGCCACCTTTAACATCAATATGTGTGTGTGTGTGTGTGTTTTGTGTGTGTATTGTGTGTTGTAGGTGTGGTAGAAAACAGGTGACAGATGATTTATCTCCACCATGAGAGATGACTTAAATGACTAAGTGCTATATTGTATCAATAAATCAGTTGTAATCTCGTCAGCCATTTTATAAACTAAATTGATTTAATCTAAATAATTAACAACCTTAGTTTTCCCAAAATATATAAGGGACTTCATATATTTCAAACATGTATAAGGCTAAACCATACAAAACCTGGTTAATTTATGTTGCTCGTATATATATATAGACAGCACATACAACAATCAGTATGTGCTTTATGGTTTATCCTTGTCAAAGTTTGGAAGAGAGAAATATTTGCAAAAAAAAATTAAAATAGGTCAACGGTAGTTTTCTGCAAAATCATAGTCTCTTATATCATTACAGCTCTAGTAAAATGGCAACCCTCAACAAACATAGGATTGATAACAAACTTTTTAACTGCAAAGTACGGGCAATATAAATGCTGAACAGTTTTCCCGCAAATACCAGTTTGTTACAAACACACCACAAAAGTAGTCATCTATCGCACAATTCATTTTTTAGAATTTATCTCATTACATAAACAATTTTTTTCCAAGTAGACCTTCCGAGTGATTATTGTTTATATAGTGAATAACTGGATACACCAGAATGCTGCGGGCGGTGATTAACGCAAGACAAGTCAAGCTGTGCGTTGGACCTTGACGAGGAGAATCGTTTAGTTAGTCCTTCTAATAAGAGTCCCTGGTTAAGAGTTACATGTCGTAACCATGGTCACTTTCGGGATTCTTTGAAAAGGGGTTTCAATTTGACAACTACTTGACTTTAAATTCTTAAAAACGGCCCTTAATTTATTTATTTTTAAAAGTGCCTTATTAAGCCCTGGCGACTAGAGTGAAAGTGGGCGGCGCTATGGTCCCTGAAGCGTATCCTGCTGTGACGTACGTGGAGGAATCTCATTATGGTCACTAATCATAATTTAACGCGTTTTCCCAACATTTAAACTGCTCATATAATTTTCGCTAAACGGATTACCAAACTATTCAACTAGCGATTCAATATGGTTAAAACGCCGGGCCCTGCTAAAATTGAGTATATTTTGCGCTAATTTACATTATGTTTGTAGCAAATAACCGCGGGACTGATGTTATAACACATATGCTTAGGCACAGACGGAAGTGTTGCTCATATTAACACTGCTCTTTTCAAAAATCACCATTCGTGGGACGTCAATTAGATGCTATTAAAATATTGTTTCACTCTATTTTTACTCTCTTTTTACTTGTCTGTGTTTTACTGTGTTTTAGCTTTGATCCTGAAGACAAAGCATTTAAGCCACTGTCGGACAGTGGACAGATAGGTCAGTGTCAAAAGACATGTCTAAACACAAGCAAGTGATACTAACACCATTTGTCTGTCTAGCTGTCTCGGTATCATTAGATTCACGCCAACCACTTCCTGTCTTGTAACAACATGAACGCTATTTGTTCTTATCTATTTATCCATTGAAAACTGTGGGGGTAAAAAATGTACCAATGAAATCAATTTTAGTGTAAAATCATCATAAATTACTATTTGTTTTTCTACCTTGCCATTGGCGGAAAGACTTTTGCTGATAGAGGGTTAGTATATTTTACCATCTTCTGTTTCAAAGTACTGTCATTGATGGATTTATAGGTTTACAATGTGTCTAATGTGCATTTGGACATTCATATTGTCCGTTTGGATACGTTTATAAGGTAAGTTTCTTACATTAATTGACACTCTTGTTGAAATGTCAAAGTGGCGAAAGTCTTTAATAGCAAAAACTTCTGTTTTAATACGATGTTGATTTGATTTGATTAACCACACATTGATTGAAAACATTATTTTATTATTCAATAGATTCTGAATGTTACTCAAAACCGACAACCAACCAATTCAAGCTGTTGGGTAACAACGAACCATTTTGAACTCGAAGTAATTGACGATTGTTATTTGAGTGCACTAATATTTACTATAAACTTGTTTGGCCATCGGTTTTGTTTCCTCACAAAATATTATTAAACATTTAAAACCTTAAACATTTTACTGATTTTTGCTGATTTATCGTGATCTCAGATATGCTACCATCTAATGAAATAAAAGTAATTTAATGTTATGGTTAATAAGTGATAACTAAATCGTAATATGTAACATCAGGAAGTGGTGTTTTCGTGGTTGGATTTGTATAATACAGTGAACTCGTAGACGGATTATTATCGTTGATAAAACAAGTACTTTTGATTTTTTTAAATATGTGGTGAGTTGCTTTGATTGTGCCCCACTTTACTTCGTTCGTATAATCATATTTTGGTTTCATTTTGTCATCTTATATCTCATTAGCATTGATTTTATCCTATATCTACAAACGTCTATGAGTCCACCGTCTTTCAATATTCATATCAATTATTATATTTTATATATATAACGATTTTGGGACACTTGTAAAGTGAAACTTGATAACCAGGATTACTTGAATAGTTTACAGCAGAACAGAGATTGGCATTGTTGCAAAGCGTAGATTTAACAGATTGACTGACCGATTCCCCAGTGTGTGCAATGACAAATAGTAAGCGCATGTTTACATCCAATCCCTCCACGTACGCCACTTCCGGTTACCGTCCAACTCTCTTAGCCCTGCCCCATTTCTCGTTTGTTGTCGCCGGGGAAAAGCAAACGATATATATATGCAATGTTGAAGTCGCTCTAGTTTAATATAGGAACAACATATTACTTTTTTGGAGCCTCATTTTTCACAAAATAGTCTCATGAACCAATTGAAGTTAAGAATTCAATAGAAAATAATATATCTCGGCCATCCTTTAAAACAGCTCGACAATCAGTCACCAAAACCAAGCGCACAAACAACAAAGGAGGCCCCGATTCCCTGCAAGCTATTACTTGAAAATTGCTCAGAAGCGTGTAACTGAGCTGTAGTGATAGACTATCACGTTTTAAATTGGTATTATTACAACTGATATTCTCAATCATCATCAATCATCTACCTCCTTTTGTTAATGCTTTGGCTAGGTGGCTCTTCAACATGCAAGGATTTCTTTATTTTTCTTTCAGTCAATCAAATGAACCAGAACTACATGTATGTCGTTAAGAAAGTGAAATTCCCGGCAAGGTACCAGTTGAAAAGCTCCGTAATATTCATCTATGTATAACATAATATAAAACAGATAAAGGACCACATATATTTCACGTTCTAAAAACTGGATTTTAAAATATTTTAGTATTGTTTTCTGAATTCAAATCCTTTATGGTTTCAAGTAACCAAACGCTACTATTGTAAAATTGACTTGGCCAATTAATTTGACGGCTTTAATTGAAATGAATCGAAATTGCTGTTGGATTTAACACACAAGAGCAACATATTGACAAGATGTCATGACTTATTTTCAACACATATAGATAATAATATGCTCTCAAGTTTAATGTCACGTTTTTGTTGTAGAGGTTATTTCCGTTTGGCTTCAGACCAATTGCATTTACCTTTGTTACCTTATTGTGTTTTGGTAGCCCTTCTTATATATTTTCCATTTTTCTAACAAGTCAACTCGTTCAAGTAAAGCTACATATATGAAAACACATTGTAATGATAACATTTAATAACTGTAATGTCCTATGTACTATAGACTAGAAAAGTCCGTCTCAGTGAAACTACAATTTCACATTGACATTTCGGAAAATGTTCTGGTAGAGGTAACTACGTTTGTTTAGACGTCTCCTTTCGAAATATCATACAACAGAATATACCATTGCACTTGATTATTACTCAAAGTTTGTTTAGTACCATTTCACACCTAAAATATATATTTATACGAATGCAGAGTGTAAGCAGTGTTGTTGCTTCTACCTTCAATACAATACACAAAATACGTTAATAAATTCTCATTAAATATCATATATGTTATAAAATCTAACTTACCTAACGGACATTCCGAGAGCGCTGTCATATCATATCCGTCTGTGATACGCTTGACTAATAGAACCAAATAGGTATGTTTAACTTACGACGCCTGACGTCACACGAGGCAATCCTTATACTCAGATTTGTGTATAACAAAGCTTACCATACACTGTCACGCTATCTGTATCTGTGCTATAACATTACGAATATTCGAGAATATGTCTGATTTGTTCATGACGGCACTATCATTTTTCTGGACAAAAATTCGTGAGATTATTTAGTCTTCAAAGTAAAAATTTCAACATAAACTTTGTACTTCATAAATTGATGATACGAAAACCTTGCATATGAATGGTATTCAATGTGTCTTGTTATTTACAAACGAATGTTAAGCGTAAATAAAAATAATGAAATGAGAAAATTATATGTTAGACTGTTTGTGTGGTGTTCAAACTTATGAATATAAGTAAAGAAATAAGGTATATACTGCTACAATGTTGGAGTCAAAACGTGTTTTATATATATTGGTGAATGCCAGTGGTATCACAGTTGATATGTGAAGGGCCACATTTGAAAAGTTTTACCAGAGATATAAAAAAAACGTGACTGGAAAGGCCCCTTTATAACGCTTACCCCGGGTATCAAGACGGGTGGGAGATTGTACTCCTTTGTGCTTACTGTCTTGTCGCGTGACGTGGAAGGGAACCTTGAACCCAGATCTAGTGTTCGATACTATGCAATGACCCCAGTAAGAACGCCCAATATCAGTGACATTTCAGGTGTCAAGTCTTTCCCCTACCGTCACAGAAGCTCGGTACTATCAAATTTACACAGGACTCTGGCAGAATTCCAATCAAGGGATACAAGAACACCCTACAAGCGTAGACTGATGACAGATGCCCTACCACTCCTTCCACTAGACGTGGTACACGGCTCCTATATAAACGCCATGGATGAAAGAGTAGGATGACGACTACATGAAAAACACATGGATAGACTATGATGAACGGTTATATAGGATTATGGACACAATAAGTCGAACGAGGAAATAATAAGATGAATAATGTGAAGTTAAAATTTTCAAAATGATTCTGCTTGAATGACAATATCATAACTGACTACGAGTATATAGTCAATATGCATCAATATGCAAATCTTAAAAAATGATTTTGCTATTTAAACATGTGGTATATCGTTTTTGTGCCTAACAATGGGTCCTTACATTTTGGTTGAGTACATATCTGTAGAAGTACATATACATATATACACATGAACTTTCTTTCTGATCACCGGACCGTAACATGTTGAGTTAACCAAAAGAAGGAAGATTTGGACTGTACATAGAATAGGAAGACACGCTAAACCGGAATACTATTTAACGAAATGTTAACTGCTTAACAGTCAACATACTTTCGTTAATAGTGAGTGAACTATGATTGTTATTATGTGATGATCGTTTCAGTTTATCTGTTGCATCTTATCTTTTCATACACATGTATGTGTGGTATACTCAACCACGTTGTTTGGAGAATCGTGGTTCTGTCAAGGCAAGGGATATTTGAGTATACGAATATATATCTTCTTTGTAAAAAAGTATATTTCACCTTCTTTTTTGAAAAAGGTCAACTCAAAATATTCATTATATAATTTTTTTAAAGATGACAGCTAGGTCTTTTTCATTGTGTTCATGTAACATTCTACAAGTATGTGATGGTCTAAATATATCATGATGTCTGACATAACAAATATAACAACAAACTATTCAACTAGTTGTTTTATCTGTCCTTTATGTCAAATGATTGAAAATGTAACATTTTGAAAAATTTCAGTGTATATTTTTTTTCGATATAACTTTACTAGAATATATCAATCAAATAACCCTTTTTTTGTTATATTTGTTACTTAAAGAAAGGCCGAAATATATAATTTTCTATTGAATTCTTAACTGCAATTGGTTCATTAGACTATTGTGTGAAAATCGAGACCCCCAAAAATCTATATGTTGTTCCTATAATAAACTAGAGCGACTTAAATTTTGTCGAAAAAAATCATCTGCTTTTCACCCACGAGCAAAACACGAAAACGAAAACGAGCGGGGCTTAGAGAGTTGGAAGAAAACGGAAGTGACGTACGTGAAGGGACGGGATGTAGACATCCGCTTACTATTTACAATCGCAAACACTGGAGAATCGGTCAGTTAATCTGTTATATCTACGCTTTGCAATAATGCCACATCGCTGTTCTGCTGTAAACTGTTCGAGTAATGTTAGTTATCAAGTTTCACTTTACAAATGTCCCAAAATATCGTTATATATATATCAAATATAATTGATATGAATAGTGAAAGACGTAGACATAGGATAAATCAATGCAAATGAGATATAAGATGACAAAATGAAACCAAGATATGAAAATATGAACGAAGTATAGATAGTCGGTGTTGTTGTTATTTTTAGTTGGAGAATGCTTGTGTTTGAAATAAAACAAGTGTTTGCCACTAACATGGCAATGTTCCCCGCCGTTAACATTGAGTTTAGTATCAATCAATCAACTTTATTACCATAAGTTTACAAGTACATGCAAAACATTACGGGCGTAGTTTACATAGATATATCATATTTGAGACTATGGTTTGAAACAATCCAGTTGTGTTACATTGAAGACATTATGATAGAGAGAAATTTACATAAATTTCATAATTGTAATACATTGTGAGTTTCAAATAATACTGACATTTTGTGGTAATTAGGGTTGTTTACAAAATATTTCTTTAAATAAGTAGTAGTAAGACACATCATTTGGTCAAGTGTCATAGTCACCTTGAAAATAAGGTCACGGTCACCAAAATCGACTGGTGTCTGCGCCATCCCCCAATGGAGACTGACACCAACTTCGACAACTTTGGGTGCTTGGGTTCATGAGATATTGCGTTAACAAGAGTTCGAAAAGTGGTCAAAGCATTGTGGTGACCTTGAAAATACAAGAGACAATAAAGTGGTTGAAGTGTGGTCACCAAAATGGACTGGTATCTGTGTCATCCCCCAATGTAGCCTGGCACCAAATTTGAAGACTTTGGGTCCATCCAGTCATGATATATCGCCTTAACAAGAGTTCGAACAGTGGTCAAAGTGTCACGGTGACCTTGAAAATAAGGTCACGGTCACCAAAATCGACTGGTGTCTGCGTCTTCCACAAATGTAGGCTGATATGAAATTTGAAAACTCTTAATACAACACTTCATGAGATATCGCGTTAACAAGAGTTTGAAAATTGGTCAAAGTGTCGTGGTGACCTTGAAAATAAGGTCAAGGTCACCAAAATCGACTGGTGTCTGCGTCTTCCCACAATGTAGGCTGACACCAAATTTGAAGACTTTGGATAAAACGCTTCTTAAGATATCGTGTTAACAAGAAATGTGACGTACGGACGGACGTACGTACGGACGCCGCTGAATACATAGTCCCACGTTCCGCGTTGCGGCGGGGGACAACAACAAACGTGAGATTAGCAGACTATGGCGAAGTAGGCTCTATTGTAAGCCATTGACAATAAAAGCACATCACAAAAACCTGTTTTTTTTAGGTCCTAATTTACATTGTCAGTAAAAAATTGAGGAAACAAAACCGATGGCCAAACAAGTTAATAATTAATGTTAGTGACGGCAATTAAAATCGTCAATTACTTCGAGTTGTTACCCAAGAGCTTGGTTGGTTGTCGGTTTTGGATTACATTCAGAATTGAATAGATAATAAAATATTGTATTCAATCAAATGTGTGGTTAATCAAATCAAATTAAAAAAAGCATTGTATTAAGACAGAACATTTTGCTATTGTAGAGTTTTGCCACTTTGACATTTCAGCAAGAGTGTCAATTAATGTAAAAAACTTTACTTATAAAATTAAACGTATCCAAACGGACAATATGAATATCCAAGTGGACATAAGACACAAATTGTAAACCTATAAATCCATCAATGACAGTCCTTGGAAACAGAACATGGTCAAATATTAACCCTCACTAACTTTCAGCAAAAGTCTTTTCGCAAATGGCAAGATAGAAAACCAAATAGTTATGATGATTTTACACTAAAATGAATTTCATTGGTAGATTATTTAATCCAATGTTTTTATTGGATAACTTGATAGAGACAAAACACGTTCATGTTGTTACAAGACAGGAACTGGAGTGGCGCCGACTAATCACTGCTATAGACAGACAATTGCGTAACTATAACCTGCATGTGATTACAGGTATTTTGACACTGACCTATCTCGCCACGGTCCGACAGTGGCTTAGTTTCTTTGTCTTCAGAGTGAAAATATATTTTGACAGCGATAGATAGAGCAGTATAGTTCCGTCTTGGCCATATCTTATGACAGCAATTCCGCGGTTATTTGTTACAAACTTACTGTAAATTAGCGCAAAATGCACTCAAATTAAGCAAGGCCCGGTCAGTGTAACCATATGAAATCACTAGTTGAATAGTTAGGTTATCCGTTGAGCGAAAATTCCGGTTGATTTGATGAAGATTTCTGTCTTATATGAGCAGTTAAAAAGTTGCGAAAACGCGTTAAATTATGATTAGCGGCCATATTGAGATGCCTCCACGTACGTCACAGGAGGATACGCTTCAGTGAATTTTCATTCTAATCGCCGGGGCTTAATTAGGCATTTTTTTAAACAGCTGTATACAAATAATTTATGGGCCGATTTTAAAAATTAAAAGTTTAGTAATTGTTTAATTGAAACCCCTTCTCAACGAAAGTGACCCATGGGTACGTCATGTAACCTTTAAATTCTGAGAAAAAACAAATCGTTATTTAGTTTTGCTCGTATTGATTGATAATTTGTATTGAGGTCCATTGTCCGATATGATCTCAATTGGTATCCTGTGCCGTGCAAATATCGATTTCAAGTGTTTGATCACTGTGACTGCCTTAGTGTTTGTCAATAAAGCAATCTCTATGTATCTGCTATAGTAGTCTACTACAAGCAAGTAGTCATGTCCTTTAAAGTAAAGCTATCACTTTCCACGGAAGACTTGGTGCATCAGTTGGAATCATTGGTGAGGTGAGGTGAGGTGAGTTGGGCTTTAACGCCGCTTTGAAGAGTATTTCACTTATATCGCGGCTGCTAGTATTATGGCAGGGAGAAAGCCTGCAACGCCATGTAGCTATGCATTGCGGTGAAACCTACGAGCATCGGCTGGAACTAGCGAACCATGGGTGGTACTTCGCTGAAATTCAGTGTAGCATTGCACCAAAACCTTACTGCGTGTAGAACAGTTCTCTACTGCAGACAAAGTTGCCGTGCCCCTGGCGGGATTCGAACCCTGGACCTATTGATCCGAAGCCGAACGCGCTATCCCGCTCCGTCCTCATTGGTGCCTTGCAGGGGGTACTTCTGTGTTGTTGACAAACACTGCATTTCTTGACCATCTTCTCAATGTGGTTCGACATCTTGGGCCAGTAGAGTAGATCTCTCGCTCTGTCCTTGCATTTCTGCATACCCATGTGATCTGTGTGGATTTTCTCTAGCATTTCACTCCTCATGGCACTAGGGATAACAACTGTATTCCCTTTGAACAGAATACCGTCAATGTAACTGAGTTCGTCACGGAAAGTCCAGAATTCACGGGTGTTTTGTACACATTCTTTCACACACAGTGGCCATCCACTATGGACGTACCCGGCGACTGCCTGCAGTGATGCGTCCTCCTTCGTCGCTGACCGTATGTCCGACATTTTCTGCTTGGAGATTTGCAGATTGGAAGTGACCATGTGTAAGTATCTTTTCACATCATAATCTAACGAGTTCAGGTTGGGCAGTTTGTCTGTCTCTTGAAGTATCTTGATAACATGTCCGGAACTGGAATGTCCTTTCCAGGATTATAGCACACAGTCATGTAATACATCTGAAGACGGATTCTCATTCTTTGGAGCCTCAGCGGAACTGCATGTAGGGGTTTCTTGAACTTGTTTCAAGGGGTTTGTGGTTTGACACTATCACAAAACTACTTCCGAAGAGATAATGATGGAATTTCTCACATCCGAACACTATTGCCATCATTTCTTTCTCAATTTTAGCATAGTTACGTTGAGAATCTGTCATAGTCTTAGCAGCATAGGCTATAGGCCTATTTTCCTGAAGTAACACTGCGCCCACACCATTCTGCGAAGCATTTACTTGCAGAGTGACTTCCTTCTTCACGACGAAATACTGTAGAACTGGTCCAGGAGACTTCGTGATCAGTTCTTTGATTTCAGTGAATGCTCGGTCATGGTTGGGTGTCCAGTTCCATTGTGATTCCTTCTCGGTGAGTTCACGAAGACTGTGCGTCTTCTCCGAGAGTGCAGGCGCATTTTGAACAAGACAGGTAAACATCCCTAAGTAAAGGACCAGCTCTTTCATGCCGGTGGGTGTGTTCATCTGACGAACCGCTTCAACCTTCTCTGGGTCCGGTTTCATACCTTCAGACATGAGCAATTCCCCAAAGAATTTGACCTCAGTTTGACACAATTGCACTTTCTCTCCATTGAGTCGAATTCCTTTCCTACTTGCAGTTTCAAGTGTCTGTCGAAAGTTTCCATTGTGTTCTTTGATTGTTCTTCCTGAGAAGAGAATATCATCCACAAATGCATATGTGTTTTTAGTCCATCGAATGCATTGTCCATATGCTTTTGGAACACCTCACTAGCACTCGCAATTCCAAACGGCAATTGAAGGAACCGATATCGCCCGAACGACATGTTGAAAATTGTCAGCAGTGACGACCCATGGTCAAGGGGAGCTTGCCAATACGAGGATTTAGCGTCCAGCACTGTGAAATATTCGTGTCCAGCAACTTTGCTTGTAACATCCTCTATGGTCGGCATTTTGTAATGTTCTCTGCGAACAGCTCGATTCAGATCGGATAGATCCAAACACAGACGGATATCACCTGACGGTTTTGTCACAACCACCATTGAGTTGACCCATTCGGTCGGTTCATCCACCTTACATATCACTTGCAAACTTTCCATCCGTTCAAGTTCTGTCTTAACTTTCTCTTGTATGGCTAGAGGAAGTTTTCGTGATGCATGTACAACTGGAGATACACTGTCATCAACTCGTATGACGTATTCGTCATCCATGTGAGCTAGTCCTTTAAAAAGATGCTTATACTCTCCTACTATTTCTTCTGCATGACTTTAGTGACATGATGTACTGGAAAGTATCTTGTCTGCCTCAACCGACAGTAGCAGCTTTATGAGTTTCATGTCCTCACATGACCTCAAACTCAAGGCTGAAGGGCCTTCATCATGTACCACAAAGAACTTGAGTGTACCTGTGACGCCGCCGTACTCGCACTTGAGCATAATAATTCCTGGAAATTCGAGTTCCTTACCACTATATGCACGCAGAGTTGAATTTGGTGTCTCAAGAGGACCTGGAGAATTGGCATATGCTTCATAGGCTCTGTAAGATAAAATGTTCACTTGTGCACCGGTGTCAAGTTTCATGCTAACTGTGTGTTTTCCATTTATCTTAATGTCCGCAAACACCTCTGTTCTGTCTTGATCATCAAGATCTCTGTCGCCATCCACAGTCCCTATGAAGAATTTATCACCGACAGCATGTACTTTAGCGTCATTGTGTCTCGAACGTCTATCTTGTCAAGTGTTATTCGTAGAACTGGGTGGAGGTCTCTGACTGGGTTTGCTTCTACATATTGATGAAAAGTGATTCTTATTGTGACAATTGTAACACTCGACACCTTCAGAAGGACACCTACTTGACTTCCAGTGTGGTTTGCCGTACCTTGGACATGGAGAAGAGGAGTTCTCGCGTCTACCACAATTTTGCAGTCTACCCTTGGGTGTCGATGATTTTGAATGTTTATGATCAAATTTTCTGTTTGAAACATGAAGAATAAACGCATCAGAATTAATTTCCTTCATCTGAATTTTGCTTACTTCTAGACTTTGACTTTGCTTACTTCTACCTTTCGTTAGAGCCTTCATCAAGTCTAGGTCTGGTTCTTGCAATAAACGTTCTTGAACTTGCTTAGAGTTCGTGCCACACACTATCTTATCTCTGACCATGTCTTCAGTAATCAAACCAAATGTCTTTAGCTAATGTTCTTAACTCTGTCACATATTGGTCCTAACTCTCCTGTTGACCCTGGTTTCTAGTGTAGAATCTGTATCTATTGATGGTGACATTTTGACGAGGAACACAGTGAGCCTGAAACCTGTCCAACAATGTCTTCACTTTCCCTTGCTCAGCTTGAGTTAATGTCCATGTATTATAGATATCACGTCCATCTTGTCCTATATACAACAAGAAGTAGCTGAATTTCTCAGCTTCATCCTTACTAGCTAAAGGACCAGAAAGCAACAGTTCAAGAGTCTGCCTCCACTTCTTCCAACTATCAGCCAAATTATTGGCTTCAAAGTTCAAGGGCTGAATGTCCACTTTGGCTGCCATCTTAGTGTAAATAATCACTAACAATAACAGAATCCCTTTTCTGACACCATGTTATGTTGTTATGAGGCAGTGATGGCACTTCAAAGGTACAAAGAACAATGGATTATGCTGATCCATGGTTATTCAGGCATGTTTACAATGACACCCATGATGCAAGCGTTTCAACTAAAAGTGGAACCGGAATTCTAATCCGTATAGCAATTACCAAAAACTTTAATTGGAATTATTATTTACTGAAATAGGATTCAATAATATTTAGCAATATATTACAAGAGCCGTTCATTATCACGCGCGTTCTGCCTTCATGCAGCGACCATGAACACCTGTGTGCGACCATGACGAGTACTGTGCCTTCTTTTTGCATTCATGCAGCCTTCTGTGAGCGTCCTCGTAAATTCTCCAAAAAATAGATGAGTGATTCTCACATGTTCCTTGTTTCTGTTGAAATATCATTGAAAAGACATATGGCACCAAAAGGGAGCAAGACTTCAGAAAAAGTCAAGCAAATAAAGATGTATAAAATCACTTGTAAAGAAACGCCACCAAATATTTAACAATAACAACGGAATGCTGCTATCCGATAAAGTCGATTTTAAATGTATTTGATAATAAAAAGATTTGTAAAGAAGTACGCACAATTACATTCATTCGGGTTTGATACTTTTATCATGATCTTTATTCAAACACATATGTGGTGTTGGAATAGCTTTTTCAACATGGATTTTGGCCAGAATGTTGGGTAATTCTGTTTACAAAATTACGAAATACAGAAAATTAATTAATAAAAGATGTTGGCAAACTATTTTATGACTCTCACTTTAATTCGTTGAAACATCGAAACGGTAAGACAAAAATATGAACAGATAATGTTTCATAAACTTTAATTTAACCCATTTCACTTCTGGAGAATGATGAAGTCCTGTTTCATTCGTACGTTTACCCGTCGATTTAATAAGTTCATGTATTTTTGTATATTTATTTCTTTAGTTTTTTAAGATAAACATCATATTCTTCTGCAAAAAGCAATGACCAAAAAAACAATAAGCAACAGAGCTTGTTGTCTTTTATTGCAGCTGCAAAACCTAATTGGTTGGTTATTTTTGACTGTTGGAATGAGACTGAAACAAATGGAGACGAATGCATTTTATTATAGAACCAGTTTATCGAGGTTGCCGAACACTCCCTGGGATCATTGAAGCATTGTTCAGGTATCGCAGAGGAGGCAGAATTGTTGCTGCATGGACGGCCAACTGTCGCCATAGTCGTTATTGGTGGCACAGAGAAGGCACAGAGGAAGCACAGACGGGTTATACGGGGGTGGCCCTTGATGTTGAAATGTTCTTAGGTTGTACAGTGAACGCCTAGCAAAGGCAGACAGGAGTCTACTAAACGTGCAGGTCGTCATGGAAATTACCATTATTTGCTTTTGAAGTCGTACACAGGACGCACGAAGATCACAGAAGCATTTACACAGAAACGGGATTTCGTGAAATCAGCGAGCAAAGAGCGTCCTGTCCATTTTTTTGGTCGCTCAATGGTTGTACGAAGGATTTGGCTCTTCGTAAAGGGGCCTTAACACAATTGTTCTCCAGATGTTGTATCACAGCTCAGGAACGATGGGATCGAGGGTGATCATTCATAAAGTTGGGCCAAGTGGCTTTTTTTTGTTTTGTCTTTTGTTGCGTCATTAAATCCAATTTACAGTCATGAGAGAAGCACCCTAACACCATAACTAAACTACCATCATTTTGTACTGGATGTAACCCTTCTGACCCGAAATCCAGCCTAAATTCAGGCATACCAGCAGCTTTTAGGTGGTCGCAGTCTGGTTTATCAAACAGCGATTTTAAAGCCAGGCTAATGCAGGACGGTACTGGAGGCAAAGCTGACGCCACATAAAACACTAAATCCCAATCAATCAGAAGTTTTTCCCTCACTTGTGTACATACATATATATTTATATTACAGTATAAGTAAAGTATATAAAAGCTGTAAACGTAGACATAAGTTTTCTAGTTTCAATAATGCTTGTCAGGGAGCTGATGTGATCTGTTATGGAGCGACCACGGCCCAGAGCCCAGTCTAGTGAGAAATAATGTCATTCCTCTCGGCCCAGACATACTGGCTCTCGTTTAGAACACTGCAAAATAGTTTGTAGATCGCCGACGCTAATCTCAGTCCGAGTAGCTCAATGGGTCTCTTGGGTCTGCAGTAGTAGACTTTCGTATGGGACAGATGGTTCCTTTAATCGACATCTATACACAAAGCATTGAAACACACGTTAAAGTATTGCAGTATTGAAGGTATGTTTTCTCCTTGACGTAGATCCACGGGTATCTCTTCAAGGTGCTTTGTGCTTCTTAGCTTTATGTAGGGCCGCATCCACTTCTACTATTGATATCATCATACAGTGTAGACTCCTGTCTCGTTATATGAGCATCACCATTGTCACTATCAATCATGTTTATTCAGTAGTGCAGGCCACATGGCCCATGGTACAATTGTATTTGAACAAGAGAAAAGTAGTTGTCACATGACCATAATTATAATGATCTTAAACTGAACATTTTACAAAGGTATATTGAAGTTAATCGAAGTATATTTATATAATGCGTGTTAAATATTAGTTGCAATGTCAATTTGGCATTACAGTAATGTTTGATGACATGAGGTATTCATTTCGGATATGAGTATATCTATTACATATAAAAAATACATGGTATTCATTTTCAACAACATTATGATTACAATGCAAACAAATTGAATCTGTATCAGAAATATCATTATACTTCTTATTACGCTGATGATTTACTCTAAAGTCATGCAGAGAAATGCGAAATTTACACATGGATCTGACCAATTGACGATTATTAAGCTCATGAATATATTTTTCGCATTGGAAGAAATCTTTTACATTTGAATAATGTGACAGGTGGGATGATAATTCAATATTTTCTTTCCATGATTGTATATAAATGTCAATCAAACGTCTATTAAAAGTTGATAAAAATACAGTGGCATCACCAACATCTTGTACAATCCAAACATAACTAAATCCATTAATAAATAACATCTCACGAACATGAGAAACCCAATTAACTTTACCATTTTCATCTTGTATCTTAAGCATCTCATACACATGTATTGGAATACGAGGAACATCCATTCTTAATAACTTAATCCAGTACTTTATAGCTTTAATCTGTGTTTTTATAAACAAACAATATCTTCCAGTTTCCCCAAGAATAGCCTTATTTGCAGCATATTTGCCAACACCAAGGAATCTTTTTAAAAAGCTTGTTTGTACCTTTTCTATTACTTCTTGGTATTTTACAACCCATATTTCCGAACCATATGTTAAAATTGGAGATATTTTTTAAATCGAATATCTTACAAGCAGTATTGAAGTTTATATGTTTGTTTTTATTCAATAAAATGATCACTGGTTCCAATGCTTTACGGGCTTGCATAGCTAGAGTTTCACATGCTTTTGTCCAAATTAATCTAGATGAAAATACTATACCACGATACTTGTAGTAAGTAACAGTTGCAAGTTTTATATTACCATAAGTCCACTTTTCATGCTTGGTTAATATACCTCCATTTCTGAAAACAATAATTTTGGATTTGTCTAAGTTCACAGTTAATCCCCATTTCAAACAATATTCATATAATACATCAAGTTGCCGTTGTAGACCAACAATAGAAAACGAAAATAAAACAACATCATCTGCAAATAATAAAAGCATTATGTCTTCAATACTTTGATTTACAAATATACCATAATTACATAATTTGTACATTTCATGTACAAGTTCATTAATGAAAAATATGAATAATACAGGACTTAAAATACACCCTTGCTTAACTCCTGAAGATGTATTGAAAGAAGATGTGGTATAATTACCAACTTTAACAGTTGCTTTTACAGTAGAGTACATACTTTTTAATACAGTATAAAGTTTACCATGACATCCATTTTTAACAAGGAGATATAACAATTTTTGTCTATCAACAAGGTCAAATGCTTTTTTAAAGCAATAAATCCACAGTAAAATCTGCCTTTATGTTTACTGAGATATTTTGTACATAGCCCTTGCAGAGTGAAAATTTGATCTGTCGTGGAGTATTCTGAACGGAACCCAGCTTGTGATTCTGCTATTAATTCATTTATATCAAGCCACATTCTTAAACGCTTTTCAATAATAGTTGTGAATATCTTACCACAGCAGTTTAAAAGAGATATACCCCTGTAATTGTTGGGATTTTTTCTTGATCCTGATTTGAATAATGGAATTATCATACCAATATTCCAACTATCAGGGAACATTCCACTATCCAAAACGTTGTTAAATAACAAGAGTAGATAAGGCATGAAAAATGAATGCGACAGCTTAACAAATTCAGGTGGGATACCGTCGTCGCCGGGAGCTTTACCAGGTTTCAAGTCACTAATACTATCATATATTTCTTTCTCAGTGATAAAGCTGTTAAGCATATCGTAAGTGAAGTCAGCATCAGAGCCCTCACATGATTCACACGTGTGGTTATCTATAAATATTGTCACTATCACCGCTCAATAAGGTCTGATAATCTGACTGCCACCTACCAAGACAACGTCGGTATCTCTACATACCTTTCCATTCCATGTTCTTGTTCTCTCGTCCTCGACACCAGCTTTCCCTATTCTCTTCCAGAACTTGCTGTGATTCTGATCATATGTTGTCTCTAGCCCTGTGGCCATCCTCTTGATATGTGGTTACACGGGGTCTACCGAAATGGGGACGGTCCCTTCGATTATTTGTTTGATCATGTCTCCTCCCTACATGGATGACTATATTGTAATGATAACCAGTTTTTCTACCAATATCCTTGTTAAACAATTCTGCTGAATGGAGCCCAATAATCTGCCAATGTAAATCTAAATGCTTCCGACAGTCTTGTCTCCGACCTACCGCGGTTCAATTGAAGTCTAATCGATGTGACATTACAGAACCATTGAGTATGCTGTTGGAGTGATATATGCCAAAACTTTTAAGGTTGTGTGTTTTATCGAGAAGTACTCGCGATCACTGTTGACAAACATTTACATTTGAATGATAGTCTGCTTAGTAAATAGACGATATAAAGGAGAAAGTAGTGATTTCTGATCGAAAAACCGGACAATGCATCGCAGCTTTGGGTGTTAATTCGATAAGAGTAATTTTCAAAACTTCTCTACAACAGACAAAAGGGAAACAATTATTGCTAATTTGTAATAGGGCTTATGACTTACTATGTATGTAATTGGGAGGTGTAGTTTTTGTTTCTGCACACGTATAATGATTATAATACAGTTGACGATAGGTTACGATTATCCAAGTCGAGGGAACTTAAATCAACAAATGTGGTATTTTGGCACGTATGACATCCAAATAAGATATTGCAAATGATACTAAATGGCCCCTTAAAGTCAAGAAGACTTATGATTACATATTTCATATTTCAAAGTGTGACACTGCATTTTGTGAAAACAGGTGCTTGTTATGAATAACACCTTAAAGGGAAAGTTCTATCAACGATCTATCGGCAGCATCCGCCATCTTTTATTCTTGACATTTCGTGAAATGATAACATGCTATATTTAACACAATTTTATTTGTTTGTAACATAGAGACTGATATAATATTCACAACGCAGTGTATCATTATACTAATAAACGATATGCTGTTAAGCCGTAGCGAAGTTTTCCCCAATCGCAGAATTTGTATTTTTCAACAAAGGTGCGCTTGCCTTTTTCAAGTTGTGAAATTTAAATTCATCAAAGTATTAACTTCATTAATATCTTTCAATGTGACTGTGTTTTAATCATATAACAATAGAATATATGTGCCAACGGGAATATCTTCTCGAATTTCGTTTCCACAAAAATACCCCGATAGAACCCTCCTTTTAAGTTTTAAGCTTATTAGGTCTGTACTTAAGACTAACATGATTATGGCATTGCCAGGCGTCCGGCGTCCATCCGTCCGTCCATATGTCCAAGCGTGGTCCGTAAACTTTAAGCTTTTTTATTTCTCACCCAGAACAACAGCCTCTATAAAACTTTAATTTGTGCACAGACTCGTTGTCCAATGTGGATTATAAATTGTAGAGTTAGTGACCCTGTGTTCCCAAATAAGGATTACAGCTGTAATGACCTAAAAACCTATTTTCATTTTTTCCAGAAAAGAAAGTTTAACTCTTTTGTACAGACTCATTGTCCAATTGGGATTATAAATTTCGATGACCCTGTGGTCCAAATCAAGGGTCACAGAGGTCATGACTGAAAACCCCATTTTCATCCTCTTCTTCAGGGCAAGGCTCATTTCAGGTACTACATAGCAACAATTTTATACGTTTCCTGGCATGCAGGCCTGTCAATGTCACAAGTCACGATAACAACCCACGTGAAACTCGCTCTTCTCAACTATTTTCGTTCTGCAGGTTGCTTTTCACACATTGTTATTGTGGTTATACCACTACACTATGGTGCATATGTTATGTTTATATCCCCATTGATTATACAATTCAAGCAAAATACCTGGTTGGGTAAACTATTTATGTCAATATCTGTATGAACTACATACTTGAATGAAATGGTAAACCAAAAACTGTGTATTTCAATTTATTTGAGTACTCATAAACTGTGTTTCTCTTTTGTTTGTTTTCAGTGTGCGAGTACACCCCAATGCCTTTCGCTTGAAAATAATAGACTTGATCTATATTTAGATTGGAAAACACCTTATCTAATTGGCGCGATTTCTCCGTACTCATAAGTACTCATTAACTGTGTTTCTCTGTTGATTGTTGTCAGTGTGCGAATAAACCACAATGCTTTGCGCTTGAAAATAATAGACTTGATCTATATTTAGTTTGGAAAACACCTTTTCTAATTGGTGGGATTTCTATTTTAGGTCGAAAAAATCAGCAACTAATTAATTAATATATTCCAATGCGATAGATATTTAGCATTTGTCAGGTTGGTCTATCAATAAAACGATGGCTCTTTAAGAAAAGTCTTATTGAATGACGGTACGTAAACCAACTGAAACCGTCGGGGATAGTGATACTGAAACGTTGAAAAACAGCTTACTGAACAATGCCTGTCTCTTTTGAAATCTATCAAGTGTATGCACAAAAGATCATTAAAAAAAAGTATCAGAGATAATTGCAATGTGATACTTCCCATGGCCACACTTGAAGAGTCGCTTTGTTCGATAGTTAAATGTTTATGAGTCAAGTCAAAGCATATGATTCCCGACGTTCCCGCACACCGAGACATTAGATATTCATGCATTGTATTGTATGCAAGAAGATAGCTTACTTTTGTTTCTTCTGCTTTGTGATTTGTTGTTATCAGTGAAACGTAACAGCTGATTGATCGGTACAGCACACTGATCGATAGTGTGAAAACAGTAGACGTGTGTTCAACGCAATATGCACACACACACACACACACACACACACACGCACACGCACACGCACACGCACACGCACACGCACACACGCACACGCACACGCACACGCACACGCACACACACACATACACACACAAGCACAACATAAAACAAAACATCGCATATAAGTAGAAAGGTGTAATATCCTTCATCCCAACTAGCTGAATTTTACTTTCGGTTTATAAAACATGGACGCATGGAGGACACCATACTGCAACTTTCAATCGGCAACAGAACCTAATGAAGACATTCAGAACATACATACATTCATACCTACCTTAGATTTCTATTTGAAGGTAAAATAGAAAGGATAATTTAAAGTGAACAGTATATTATATAAACAGTATTTTATTTTCAGAAAACAGTATATAGCATACAATAAATTAAGAAAAGTACAATGGAAAAAGGATCAGGGATAATCCAAAACCTATTCAATCAGAGGAAATAGGAATACACTAGCCTATATAATTTCTCTGCTAAAATCCAACTTGAAAGAATAATTTTATAAATAAATATTTGTGGGAAAAAATAAAAAATACATTAACATGACTCTTACTTGTAAACAAATGGTACCGAACCTTACATGTATGACAATTATCGACCGAGTTTATTACTGTAATTCTGTTGCGGTTGTATTTATGTAATATGGTGTTTAAAAAGCAAGAACAAATCACTTACTTGGTCGAGTAATTGATGGGCATACTTTTCATTTGGTGATTGCAATAGTTGATTTGAATTGTAGATTTTGAACATGAGTATTTCAAAATTCCCAAATATTTGTTAATGAAACCTCAAATACAATATCAACATCATGTTGACGTCATGTACATATTATTTTGGACGATTGCAGACTTCCATGCGTTTTACATTTATAGCACTGAAAGTTATTCACTTACATAATCAGTTGTACAGTGTGCACATTGTAAATCATCAAGATTTATACATTATACACTGAAAATGTACAATATATAATCAACACAGGCCAGACCAAGGTGTCTGCACAGGATTTTAGGGATGGCCCCTTTGACCATTGTTAGGGTCCACAGAATCAACAAATCTACAATTCATAATCCATCCTTATTAACTAAGGAGCTTTCGGGAGGTTTTTGTACTTGAGAGAAAGACGGATCCAAGGAGGCTGAATACAGTATTTCCTTTCAAGACCTTTTGATACTGGAGAAGGTGAAAACAAGATTTATTTCATGACCCCTGTGACTTATAATTTGGTATTTTTTTTTAGACATTTCAGTATTTATATGAATTAAATCACGACAAGCAATTTGAATAGATTAACTTTCAGAAAACCAATGATAAAACATTGTTTCGTTAATCAAAAAAAACAATATATATTCCTCTATTAAGAATATTTTGAAAATGACAAATTTTATTGCAAATTCATACTGAAATCGGATTATTAATGTATATAGAAACTATGTTATTTAGAAGAGATATCCTGAGTCTGACCATCTTTCTCATTAAATCTTTTCATAAATATCTAAGGGTTAAAGTAAATTGTCTCATCATAAAGCAAAACATATTTATTGCAATCATAAAGCAATAACGTTGATATATATGTATATGTCATGACATTAAGTATGAAAAAATGAAATAAACTAAACTCACGCGCAGAAGAAACGTCCCAATATAAAATACAAGAGATTTCAATCCACGTGCAATAAATAGAACTGAAACAGCATTACATCATGTCTTCAGAACCCAACAATACTTACTTACTTTCATTTACTTTCAATTTTCAAAAAATTATCTGTTCATATTTCTGAGAAACAAACGTTTCAAGAAATCGTAGTTTTGGAATCTCCTTACCAGACGAGATTTTTGGCTTGTTTTGTGACGTCCTACAGTAATGATGCGTCAACAAATTTAAATCCATGGAGATTATTTAATATGTCAAAAACATCTTTTATAAATAAAATTTCTACTTTTTAATTATTTTTACATTAATTAAAAAACATTATATTGAAAATTGATTTTAGCATCCCCTGCGTATTTGAACACTCATAAAAAGGACCATACCCTGATGTATTAAACTGTGAGGACATCTCTACAAAACATGTTTCTATTAAATACATTCAAACTATACTTTCTCCGACATCAATATTCCATTTAACATTCTTATAAATATTTTGGGGCGTTTCTTTAGCACGCGAGTATATATTGTATGCAAGTCATAAAGTTCAACCTTAAATATAGTCACATGCGACGATAAACGGACTCAGCGCATACATGATTCAATTAATTGAAATATAATCAGTTAATCCATCTTTCCAATGGTATTATGCATCTTTCAAAACAAGTTGCAATTGTCTAGTATATGTCTGTAAGATTACTGAGACCTAAATTGTAAAGAAAATCAATATAGCGCCTAAACCATGTATCTTACGAATTCGTCATGATTTACTTTTCTGTTCGCATTGTCAATGTTCATCTGTTTTTAAAAGTTTAAACTCTCTATCTGCATTTTGATTTTTTTCCCATGTTAAAAATGGAGAGTTAGGTTCGAACTGCACCTTGAATGACTGGGCCGATGGGGCCCAAATATTACGGACCATTAACTTCATGGTGAGGATTATCTGTACCTTTATTTTCATAATGTTAAGTACTATTGGCTGAAACCCTCTCCAACATAATAATAAAAGAACAAAGGAACTAAGACTCTTTTTTTACTTTTTTCTTTGAACTGTTCTATCATATACACAATCCGCAAGACTCCATGTTCATTTTGAAATTTCCCCCTGTTATAATTGTCAGTGTTATTATCTTTAAGTTTGTATCCTTTCTCACGACCGGTAATGACTGTTCAATATCGATATTACTATTGACTCATTAAGACCACTGTCCTGTCTTACTCTCCTGAAAAAGTCTTTAAATTCGACGTTCAGGTTTTTGAGTTATGTCCCCTTGAAGTTTTCGAGTGCATACTGTGCAAAAAGTATTAGGATTTGGCGGCAGCAATGAGCACACTATAATATGCAATCCTTCAGCTACATTATGTTTAAATATGAGCGTTCCTATGCTGGTATCGTCAGAGGAGAAAATTGTCAAAACTGCATGGGGTCCGAAGATATCTAAAAGTGTCTAAAATCAAAATGGCGGCTAAATCCCGTGATCTACGAATTCGCCGTCATTTCTTATTCTACTCGTATCCTTATGGCTATTTTTTTTAAACGTTTAAAGACTCTAAGTGTATTTTCAAAAATTCCCATGTTAAAAGTTGATTCTTCTAAGGGGGATAACTCCAAAACCAGATCGAAATTTAACACGGGCTATCATCCGTGAAAAATTCATGCCAATCGGTCCAGCCGTAAGTTCGGAATCATTTACACAAAATCGGGGGAATAATAATTATTAAAGAACATGCCAATAACAATAAGGATTCAGCCTGCATTCTTGATTAATTAAACCTGGTACAAACCAGATTTCATCAGCAAAAATAAAGAACCTTTAAAATAATCCGTTGATTATAAGGCGACAACTGACATGTTATTTGGATCTGCCCCTGTATAACAGTTCAAGCTTCCTGGGAGGAAGGGAAATGCCAGCGAATAATAAACTAATAAACGTTCATCAATCAACATGACACGGAAACATTATTTGCAAATTCTCAAAGCAACTGCCAAGAAAGGGAAACAAAACAACGAAAACTAGGTTCAATTAATAATCGCAGCGATAGAATACGTATAAATTTATATACAAATGGTAAAAGCCAGCATGATTCGAATTCTTTTTGTTACCATAACATGCAACACAATGTTTAAAATAGTGAAAGAATAATATTTGTCTCTGAAAGCAAATTTAACATTTTCCTCTATGCTAATCCCGTTTGTCATGTAATTATTACAGAAAGCGATACATACATACGCACATAAGCGATATCCAATGGAACACTTGCATTTAATTCAGTATGCGTATTTGAATTCGCCACTTAACACAATTATGGATGGAGCACCAACAACATCAACATACAAATTACAAGATACTGGACTCCATGAGCGAAACATACGACTGAATCAGAGATACATCATGTCTCCAGAAGCCATCTAAACAAAATTCGACTTTTCAAAATGTTATCTGTTCGTATTGCGGAGAACCACATCTGTTAAGAAATCGTCGTTTTGGAATCTCCTTAAGAGTCAAAAGGGGCTTTTGGACTGTCTGTTTGACACCTATCAACTAATTTAAGTCCAAGAATGTTATTTATCTCGACAACATCTTTTATTAATTGAATTTATACATTTTATATATTGTCAACTTAAATTCACGATCTCCTGGCCAAAAATATTTTGAAAAAGCGATTCCTCACACCAAGTGCTCTTGAAGATACAAAACAAATAAAAGTGTCATACGTTAATGTATTCCTCTCCCGTTAAAGATATCACTGTTTAATAAATCTACGATGTTATTACACATTGAGTATGTGCTGCCGGAACTATTTGAACTCAGTCACCTGACCACATGGCAGATGTCATTCACAACAACGTTGTCCCCACTCGGAAAACCTTTTGAAATGTACACTACCATGCATACTGTAACAATCGTCCTCAAATGCAGTCTCTTGGTCCCATATTGGCGGGGCAATAAACAATTCAGTACTTCACATGAATTTACATTCATCTGAAGTCATAGGTCTATTATTTCACTGATTTAAACTTTGTAACTAATTTGCGATAATTTATAAAAACCATGCTTCTTTGAGGCGATTAACCTCTCAAGTGACCTCACAAGTTTAAGACCTACATCATTCAAAATAATCGCAAATTTTGAGGACTCTGTTGTTTACATGTATACGTCCCATTGTTATTTCATTAAACACATGCTGTTGGTTGTTGAAATCATATCTGTCTGTTGTTTTTTCAAACGTAATTCTTTACTTTGATTAAAGTTAAAACGACATCGACAATCACAATGTATTCATACGCCTACCTTGTTATGCTGACGTAATGAAGTCGTTGGATTTTTCACCTCTGCTTTGCCTGTTTGTTCGATTATAAGCTTAAGTCTGAGATATTATTTTGCGTGAGTAATTAATAAAATACTAAACTCCGTCTCATTTTATAACATATTAATTAATCGAGTGGATGGTAGTGGTATTTTACTAACTTTCTCTGTTATAAAAGGCGATGTCCATTAGTAATCTCTATGTGTGAACTAAGTGAGAGTATTTCTCTACAAACAACGTGTCTGTCAAATTCATTCAGAATCTATTTTAGCCGTTACTTGGTGTATATGACAATGGGTTACTCACAATACAATAGATCTGGTCAACAATTGCTCTTTGAATGACATGTGATCATGGCATTACAAATTCACAGACAAAGCCGAATTTTTTATTACAGCGTTTATCAAACCATTTAGCTGTGGTAATTGCCAAACAATCTTCTCCATTTATATTTTCTCCCTTCCAGTTATCAGGTTGACCAACGCCCCAGTCCTTGTATCCCAGCTCCTGTCCGTCGATCCTAAGCCACACACCTTCCGTCTTCCGGTCTGACGCTCCTAGCCACACATTACCTGGTGGACAGACGGATAATCTCATCGTTTTATGGTTTTCACGTTAAGTCTTCAACTGTTAGACACAACAATGCTAACAATATTAAACTGAAATCAGTTTTTTTTATGTTCATGGTTTAGTATCCAAATTGGCCCATCAGCTCTATAGACCTGGAGAACTTGAGAATAATATTCAAACAGTTTTTTTAGGCCGTGACCCATGTGACCCTTTTTGGGTCACGGGGTCACCAAATCAAAAATTTTGAATCCCCATTGGCCACGGAGTCTGTACAAAACATTTCAGTTTCTAGGCCGTTTGGTACTGCAGAAGAAGATGAAAATAGGTTTTTAAGGAGTTCACCCCTGTGACCCTTTTTAGGATCGTGGGGTCACCAAACTTAAAATTTAGAATTTCCCTTGAATTGAGTCTTTACACAAAATTTCAGCGCCCTAGAGCCAGTGGTTCTGGATAAGAAGACGAAAAAGCGAACAGTTTACAGATGGACGGACGGACGGACGCCGTTTGGCCTCCAGCGTGGTGATCACATAATATGTACTTGAAGAGTGTCTTCTCTAAACATAATTTGCTATTTGCGAACGAGTGAGTCTCGTTAGTCCATGCCATTCGGACAAATTACGAGGAGCATTCTCTTCCAATAGAGGCTAATCCCTTCAGACATCCTAACCTAACCTCTGTTCTATTAGGGTTGAATTTCACGGCTCAAACAATATTCCGTAGCGGGGGGAAGGGGATACTCAAACTGTATCCCTGTTTCTTAACAAATGAAAACTCATCTTTCAGCGGCCATGTCAACCAAGTGACTTCAAAGATCTAGGCACTTGACTCCAAAGGGTCTTGGTAATTAGCATATGTCTTCGAATATGTCTGATGTAAATAACACAAATGAACTATTTTCGGTATTAGCTCTGATTTGGTCGTCTTTATTTATAATCATGTTTATGATCAATTGTCTTCACAAAATCAAAAAGCATATTTCAAGGAAAACACATTAATTGAGAAATTTTACATTTATTTTAGCATAATGACGCGTCATTGGCAAATGTCACTTTTACAATGGCGTCGCTGAATGTACAACTAGATTCAAATGCAAAAGAACAGATTCTCCATTTTCTGCCGTCGAATTCAGGCCTATTAGAACAGAGGTTAGGATAGGAAAACTGAACGGAGTACCTTCTGTGGGAAGAGAATGAGTGGGGAGAAATCATTACATCATTTCGAAAAGGAGCACTCATTGATCAAATTGATCACGAACAAATCAAAGTTATGGCTGAAATAAAATGTCAAAACAGTGGAATAAGAAATTAAATTATATTGTCAACAAATTTGATTCAAATTTTGGCTAAAACCCAATCATAATCGGAAGCAGGTAAGATGCAGTCAGAAGGCAATATAATGTAGTGTTTGTCCTTATTGTATACGTCATTGTTGTATATTATCACTCTTGTGTATACTTTATCACTATATGTATTTCAAATGTATGTCATATGGGTCCCTGGCCTCCTGACTTATGAAATAAATAATTCTATATATAATGTCAGTAAAGTTAGCGCTAAAGGTTCTCCACATAGGTTTGTTTTCCAAGTTGGGTCCTAGTTGTTCTGAGTGTATGATTTTAGGGGGGAGGGTCTACTTACTAAATCACAGTGATGTAGAGAAATATTATCCTTTTTTTGATGAGAAAATGGCACGTCTGGTTAACATATTTAACAACTAAGCAATAGTATGTTGAACAACTTCATCCTTCAAATGACGACTTGCAGACAGTAACAGTCTAAATTCTGGTTGCCGAACATCATGAGTTATGAATTCTTTAGTTTTCTTCTGAAGGATATATGAGAATGGACAGTACTTAACATCCAAGAAAGGTAACATTCTTTAACTTCCACACAATTTTAATGTCTTCTTGCAACCATTGAGTATTATTGGCATATAAAGAACCAACCTGGGAAGGAGTGGAATATATCAGAGGACAACCTGGGAGCATCGTTCTTTGTCAGTTTTATTTTATTTTTCCCGCTAATTTTGAGTATTTATTGTTTTCTTTGAGATGCTATGAGTTAAAGATATATTCATTCCATAAGCTTAAAGGGGAACAAAACATTATATATGCTATACCATTGTGTCTGATACTAAAGTGTCAAACTTCCTTTTGATAAACTTAAGGTTGGTAATGGTTGGGAAATTGAAGTGCATTCTAACACATTTTTGCTGTATTCCTATGAATCAGGTTCTTTGTTTTGAGAACCAGATTGATTTTAACATATTCAAAGTATGTTATGTACAGTTCTGTTAAGAACTATTGAATAAGGGTATTTTAATACGTTTTAATATGTTACCGGCATTATTACGACCGTTCGAGAAATGATGATGGTATATTAGAGAGGGAACTGAAAAGGCACATTGCAAACCACTTAATAGCATTTCAGAATTTTCCTGAATGCGCCTGGAACGAGGGAAGCTTGTAATATCATTAGAGCAACAATAGGACCTTGGACCTACCCATGTTTTCCTGAGCCATGAGACTGGCAACCTGCGCGTTCTTCTCGGCAGTGTTCACCACTGCTAATTGGCCACATCGATCGGTACAATACTTTCCTGCCTCCTCCCATGTCTTCAGGTCCTTGATCAGGTGGAATTCCAGTTTGTAATCAACGCTTTCTGTCAGGCTGTCCACTGAAACAAAATGCTTTCTCAATTGAATGTTTAGGAAATCAAGTTTGTTATAATGCCCAACTGTCACAACGGTTTGTTAGTAAAGTTTGTGTTAAATGTGTTTTTAAATTAACAAATCATCTTGAATATTATTTAGAACATTTACGACAAAATATGGCATTTAACTGAAATATCAGCAATTAATTTGGTCGATGCATTCTTTGCATTGGTATCCTCAAATAAACGTGGTGGTGATGTGACTAATTAGTAAATATCTTACCACAAATAACCGATCTTTTCCGAGTGACATGACACTGTTGGTCCCTCATACATGTATTTCGTTCACATGGTCCAGCAATACCCTAGAAATAAACAATGACATCAATTAACATTTTGGACCTTAACCCTTGCATTTCGATATTTTATTTTACCCCCAGTGGCGGAACAATCGCACCCTCTAGCTCAAAGACGAATTTAGCCTTAGCACTGCTGGCGGAATAGTTTCCAATACTCAAATATATTTTTATTTTATTTTATGGGTTTTTTTCAAAACTGGAAACAAAATCCCATCACGACAGTTTTAGATCCTTCATAAACCTCTAGATTTGCTGTGGCCATTTCGACTAGAACTTGACAAATGACTGGTTATCGTAGTGAGCGAAGAGACGTTGAATAAGACGTTTTCATGCCTCGAACTCGGGGACACAGGGCTAGAATAATCATTGCTATGCTACTTAAAAGACTAAGATCGAGATCTGGGCCTCGTGGAGAGAAAGGGAACGATTTTCTATAAGCATCATCGACCAACCCGGGATCTGCAGCAGCACTGAAATTGAGTGTAGCATTGCACCCATACCATACTGCGTGTAGAATAGTTCTCTACTGCAGCCAAAGTTGCTGTTCGAACCCCGGACATCTTGATCCGAAGCCGAAATTGCTAACCACTGCGCTATTCCGCCCCTGGAGAGAAAGGGAACAATTCTCTATAAGCGTCATGGACCAACCCGAGATCTGCAGCGTAGGGGTAAAGATCCAAAGTAGAAACAAACTTACATTATAATTACTATCCAACAGTTTCTGACAGACACATAAAACATGAGCCATCAAGAGAGATCGCTTATAACAGCGGCCCTACATAAACTGAATGATCAATTTTAGCAGTAATGACTGTATGCAGTTACTTTCTTTATGGCTTCTAATAACTATGATACGACTATGATAAACAAGAGCCTTTAACAAATCTGTACTTCGTGTTGTACCACCAATTGAACACTAAGTAAAATACTGTTGAAATAATAGAAAGTAAACATTATATTATCAACCATCATTATCAATAAAATGTGGCCATATGGGAATGAGGTTTTTCAAAAAACTAGGATTTGCAGATATTAAGGTCTACACATGTTCATGTAATAATGAGTCAACATACCAAGTTTCGTTAAGCTAGGCCTAGAAGTTTTCCAGTTCTGCTCTGGAAACACATTCTTAGTTGTGTTTTCGTGGAAACCGGCAAAATGAAAAATCAAGAAAGTTGAAAACCCCAAAAGGCACAATTACATGTGATGACTAGTCAACACTTAAAATTTCATAAAGCTAGGGTTTCGAATTTTGCTGTAGAAACAAAGTTCTAAATTTCGTTACAGTGCAAACCCCCAAATGAAAACTTCAAGAAATCCCAAAAGGCTACAACTACTACAAGTGATTACCAGTCAACATAGTACGTTACGTTAAGCTAGGGTAAACAGTTTTCAACTTCTGCTCCGAAAACGATGTGATCACAGCTCGGACAGACGGAGCCAACAACTATATCACCATGCATTATGTGCCAGGGGGACAACAATTGAACAAGTAATCCAACGCAATAGTTTTCATATCTCATATCTGTAAACTGAAGTTGATCATGTCAAACAGCAGTAGGATAAGATTATCGATGGTTGGAACAACTTGTCCTATCATTTACTTTCTTAATATAAACAGCAAAATTTCATAATCTTTTAGACCGTATACAGAAGAAGCAACCTCTCTGATTTAGCGAAATCCACTCTTAACTCATACTTTTTCTCTCTTACATCTTAAGAAAAGCATCAGTCATAACAGTTAAGGAAGTGGCACGACCTTCCGAATAAGTTGCACTTCGTCAATTGATCTATTTTAGGATTCCAGATAAACATGGTGGCTCAACTATCCACGTCCTGCCCTACTGTCCCTGCACTGAGGCCATTTAGTAGCTAATGGTTTAATGGTTGAATTTAATTGACTTTTTTGTTATTTTATACTGATAAAATAATGTGAAGGTGAAATGATTTACTAGGTATGCCATTCATGTAATGGTGTTCTTTCGTGAGTTATACTTGTTGATATAATTTTGTAAAAACCTAAGACCAACACACGTTGTGTTCACCCATGCAGCATTTCAATGAATTAGTTGCCATGGATCTCTAGTACCACCCATCATTTTGTGAAGAAGAAAAAAAGAACATACCTTGTCCCAACCTGTGATGGAGCTGTACATGAAGTCGGAGTCGCTGGTGAGAGATCTACCAGGGCAGGTTCTGTCCACAACGTTCAGGTAGCAGGTTCTCGTCCTCTTGTTCAGGTTGAAGGATCTGCAGATTGAGTGACTATAGCATACTGCTGCACAAGAATACAGCGAGGAGTCCTTGAGTTGTTTAAAGCTGGAATCAGGTAGGTACATGTATTTCCCTTTATTCAATGTGTTACTGTCAAATCGTCGGCATTTGCCACTGAATGCGGAATGGATTAAGACAGAGAGTGAAACTATGCTTTGCAACTCCATCCTACACGCTGTGCATTCAAACACGGTTCTGGTCTCAATCTAAACACTTCCCGATATACACTGCTTTTCATTTGCTGCCCATTGTAAAATGTTTTCAATAGAATTGTAATGGAGTCCCTGTAAATTATGTATAACAGATGATAGACTTTGAACGGTAACCTCGGCATTATATCGGGGAATGTTCAATACATCTCTCTGGAAAGGTTCAAACACGACGCCATATATCATCTTTATTCATTGAAGACCAAAATTTTCTGCAACTAGGGAATGGATAAAATCGGGAGGTCACTCTACAGGAGTGGGCAATGTCGCAGGTTCACCAACATGTTCCATCACAAACAGTGTAATAATTAAACACTTCAACGTAATAACTTCAATATATTCACTAAGAAAGCACAATTTGTAACTCCGGTTAGAACTAAGACACAATATTCTATACACCAAGGTCAGGGGTTCCACCAAATATCCAGAGAGTAATAAATGAAATAATATATATGGATATCATTCTTGACATATATCCATTTTCAGTCTCTTGCGTCTCATCCAGGTCTCCAACTAGTTATCGTAGATTTGTAGCCACAATTTTCAGAATAGTGTGCTCTGCCTGTTGACAGTAGAACACTCTACTTTCTTTATGCTTCGATTCTGCCGTCGTTGCAACTATAAACACCGTTTATATCGATCGTCTTTCTTTCTGTGAATATTGCATATGGCCCTTTCAAAACAAAAATCTTTAAAAACATACGGTTGACTGGAAATGCTCTTGGTTTGCACGGGTCGACTACGTTCGTTTGTCCTTTTCTTATCTCTGGCATTGTATTTTAAAACTTATTTTATCTTCATAAATGTATATTACCACTATATTTACATTTTTCACATACACTCAAATATGATACATTAACACTGTATTTATATAATGAATTACAACAATTATACTTGAATTCTGATATAAAAGCCTCTTTTCATAAACTTAAATTGTTCAAAGCGTACTCTTAATTTTGTTTATACATCTTGTAATATGTGACATTTTAAGGTAAACCTTGAAAAATTGATTTAAATTGTGGATAGTTACACATATCTTTAAGTGATGTTTTCTAGAAAAAGAAAAATCAATTCAAGTAAAATATAATTAAAACAAAATTGTGTATATTGAGAAACTGCGATTTACCAATTCACTATGAAAACTTACAAATTATTGAGAAGATCCATATGGAATGTCTTCAAAAATAGATAGTCGTTTACGGAAGCCCACCCAAAATGGCATGGTTTGTGGCAATCTAGGAAGAGTGCCCTTTCATATAAATAAGTCGCTGAAATCTTATTCTTGAATTACATTCACTTGGGTGAAATTATTTTACGGTTGGCCTGTACCAATATTTGTAACTTATGTATTTGCATATTGTCAACATTTGTATTTCGAATGAATATAATCAGTTATATCTGATTATGAAACTTTTAAACTGAAAAAATGGGGAAAATATAGTCGCAAAAGAAGATAATTGAAATCAGCAGGATCAATGATTCATATAATGTTTATTAGCTTTTTATCATTCCTGAAATAAGTTAATAAAGTTTTTTCCAACAGGAGCTAACTGTAATTGTTTAATGCATGTTTATCTGTTATGATTACAACATAACTTAAGTTTAAACACAATCAGTAAAGAAATATAGATTATAAATAGGTTTCATGCATTATCTGTTATGTATATTATGTATTTTGAAATTGTGAATACAGAAATGTTACACAATGTTCATTGCCATACTGTACTATATTGGAATACAAGTAAAAGGTTTCATCTGGAAACCTTAATAATAAAAATAAAAATAAAATGCTCAAAACAATTAATCTTATTCAGTGTTCAAGTTCAAAACAGAAGGTTAAAGGGGCAGTAGCACGGTTTTTGCAAAATTTATTTTTTCAAATTTCCAATTTATAATGATAGTTTATGTCATTTGAATTAACTTTAGAGGGTAAAACATATTATTACACAAACCAATTATATGTAGTGGTAAAACCTATGTTGCGTATACAGCAAAAAATGCATGGCGGCCATTTTATTGTGAAGACAATTTATTTGTTTGTACTACAAAAACGATTCCCATGGCTTTACCGAAACATGTACACTCATTTTAAACTTTATTTTCCGAAGAGAGAATGATGTTTTACTATTGGTGAAATTATTTTTCAAATACATTTCATCAACTTTAACGTGAAACAAAAGAAAGAGTTCCCTCTTTGTTAACAGTTTACAATAGAAGTCGAAATTGATCAACGTATACTGCCTGTAGCTCATTGGTTATGTTTTTATCAAACGCATTATCCTCTTTCTAGTTAGGGTACTATTTTGTCTATCTCATGAGGTACTAAACACTGTTCTACGATTTGTAAATTGAGTTTGTGTTCCATGGATCACGCTGTGTTGGGCATTTCCTATTATGTATCACATTCATACATGTGTTAACTAATCGATCCGCATTACACAATATCCTTCCCAGTCAATCATTTATTGTATACCTGTTTAATTTGAATAAGTCACATGCAATATATACAGAGAAGATCGTTAATTTAAATCGTTATTACAAACGAGGCTCACAGCTGTGTTGACAGCAAGATGGAAATAGATAAAGAGAAGACCAGAGGTGGTCGTGTGGTAAGCTGTTGGTTCGGTCAGTGACGGCGATAGTTGCCTTAATCTATGGGGCCTGGGTTCGAATCCCGCAAAGGACCCGGCCCGAAAAATTACAAGAATTTATACTATTGAACATGGCATTAACACAAATATAACCCCGTTATATTGTTCACTATCTTAAAGGGCATGTTTTTCTTAGACCAGAGTTGCCTTCTGCCGACAAAGAGTCTATATAGCGAACAATTTACATTCACAGTGCCATGTTCATAATGGGGTAAGATCTCAGAAACAAAATCGCAAAATCGCCAATATCAGTTTGCTCCGCATCCAGCTCTATATCACAGCGAGATGTTTACCATAGAGTCTGATAGTTATCAGTTATGTATTCAGTAGACTGCAAGTTATTGCATTATCACCTAGAGTGGACATGACTATGTTACAAAAACAAGACTTTCTGGAATAATTTTGTAAGAAGTGAATTTGGAAGTAAATCTTGACAAATCAAAGGTGTTATTTTGTTTAAATGGGGGACGTGTAAAGGGGAATGAAAAGTGGTTTTTATAGGGATTTACCAATAAAAGTCACACCATATTACACATATTTGGGAATTGGATTTTCATCTCGTTTGATATGGTCTAAAGCATGTGGAACTGTATCTTTACAAGCCAAACGTGCATCTGTTTCAGTTGTTCACCAGATACCAAAATATGTCTCTATCTATTGCTCAAAGTATATTCGTCAGTACAATATTGCCGATTTTAACATACGGAAATGAAATTTGAGGCTATACTCATAGAACATGTATTGAAAAGGTCCATAGTATGTATTTTAAAAGATTTCTGTCTAACAGTAAAAAAAACTGTTTCCTGTGATGTACTTGGAGACATTGGCAGATGTAATTTGTGTGTGCATTATTATTCAAAGTGTATTAAATATTGGTGTCGAATTGTTCATATGGACGAAAATAGATACAAAAATGCCAGTAATAATATGTCATAAATTGGGTCCCACGTGTTTTGATTACTACAGGATTTGCTTATGTCTGGTTAGCCTAAGACTGTGACGATATAAACCATTTCCTGTTAGCTTTTAAACAACGTTGTATAGATATTGATATACAAAAATGGAATAGTAAAATAAGTAACTCATCATTTCTTGTAAATTATATCACTTTTACTGAAATGTATATATCCTGTAACGCAATAAGCAAAGATTTAATGCGAATGTTTATGAAGTTTATATGTCAATCTCATAACTTGAACGTTCAAAAACATTTTTTTGCAAAGACATTGGTCCCATATAATGAATTAATTTGTAACAAATATACTACTGACATAATTGAAGATGTATACAACTTAATGTTAATATGTCCATCATATAAACACTCTAGATCTGAATATATTCCAGCTCATTACTATAGCCCACCTTCAGCTGTCAAAGTTCAGACGCTGATCAAGGAACAGAATGTTCTCAAAGGGATATGTATGTTCTTGAAGAAACACCTACGTTGAATAATATTGTATTACCATTAACTTATATTTTCTCAAAACACTATGCCATTTATATGTCATATCTGTTGTACTCTTGGCCACATGACCTTCAATTCTGAAAAAAATGAAATGAAAAGGAAATTAATATAACTCATAAAATTAAAACATGAAGGGTTAGGTTGGTCTACCATTTCACCCTAAAGCTAGACTATCATTACGTTCTAAATACAGTTACAATACTGAATACATAATATAACAACATAAAGAATACAGTTCTTCATTTACCCTATATTTTGAAAAGTCCAGATCGCCCTCGTACAGTGACTTTAGACTTTGCTCTTTACAGGATGCATTTCAGTACCAATAATGTATTATATCAGTTAGGTAAACAATCATCAGATGTTAAAGTGTTTCTTTAATTGAATTTTCAATGAATTTGGTTTTTGTCTTCCGTGACGAACGACATTATTCATTATCCTGTCTCGCCTTGTTTAGGAAACATGATAAACAATTACATAAATATGAACATATCCTATACAAATATTTTAGAAATATATGAATTACCTTCAGATACATTATGTTGCTATTTTTCATTTGCATTTATAGCTTTTGGATCAAAGAACCTGGAATTTTCGTTGGTATCATTTCTTTTGCAAAGTTGTTTATAAAGTTATTTGTTCAAACTGAAATTTCAAAAAGAAGACGAGGAGGCATGCTCATAAAGGTTGTCACCTTCTCGTCTTCATGCTTCATGTCGTTATCTTATCATTATGCATGATCAGTTTTGCATGATATTTTATTTGGTTCTAAAAAGTACCATATAAAAAAAGATGCTAGTTTAGGTTATATCTTCTCACTCCACTTTACATATTCACCCCCTTAATGTATATATCAAATATATCATATATATATATATATATATATATATATATATATATATATATATATATATATATATATATATATATGTTTCTATGAAAACCAAGGACTGCCGACAATTATGGCTCTATCTTACATATGTACGCTATATATACGCTATAGAAGCAAATATGTATTCCTTTCTACTTTATCATAATTTACTTTTGACTTAAAGGGGCAGTAGCACGTTTTTCGGTGAAATAAGTCGATGAAATGTATTTTTAAAATAATGTCACCAATTGTTAAACACTGTTCTCTCTTCGGAAAATCAAGTAAAAATGTTTATGTACATTGTTCTGTAATGTCATGGGAATCGTTTTTGTCATTCGAAATAATAAATTGTGTTCATAAATAAAATGGCCACCATGCAATTTTTGTTTTGTACGCAACACCGTTATTACCACTACGGATAAATGGTTTGTGTAGTAAATATAAATGACATAAGCTATCATTATAAATTGGAAAATTAAAAAAGTAAAATTTGCAAAAAACGTGCTACTGCCCCTTTAAAGGCTGCAGCAAGCCAAGGTCCATGGACCAGTTTTCGATCATGACCATGACTTTGAATGGTTGTATTTTCGTAATACTGAACTAATTGATCTTAAATGTGTTTTTTTCGGTTAAAGTTGATAATTCTCAATTACATAACACAAATTATAGTATGGGACCTCACCAACATGATTATGTCCCTTAAACGATGTTATCAAATACGTTCCTGATATCAAAATATTTACTTTCAGATCTGTTTTTGCATAAGGTTTAGGAAAGATCCAAGTTTTCGCTTTAAATATGTCTTCTGAATAATTTAAAACAAAATATTTGTTCCATATTTCAATATTTCAAATTTTGTGCATAAGAAAAGGTCGGCAGAGACTGGTGTCAGTGTTATGTAATGTTTCAGTTGAAATACTAGCTTGACACAGGTTTCTGTGCTAAGTATTCTTGTTCAGTAGAAGCGGATGACTGATACAGGACCTTGTGCTTTTTACCCGTGTTTGCTAGAAGTGGTCAACGGAGAGAAGTCTGTATGCTTTTTACCCTTGTTCAGTAGAAGTGGCCAAAGGAGACAAGTCAGTGTGCTTTTTACTCTTGTTCAGTAAAAGTGGTCAACGGGGACAAGTCTTCATGCCTTTTGCCCTTGTTCAGTAGAATTGGTCAACGGAGACAGTCTGTATGCTTTTTACCCTGTTCAGTAGAAGTGGTCAACAGAGACAGGTCTGCAAGCCTTTTACCCTGTTCAGTAGAAGTGGTCAAACAGGACAAGCCTGTATGCTGTTTACCCTTTGTAATTGAGCAGAGGAGTCATCGGGGCTACTTGCGTTTGTGACAGCATAACAATACAATCAACAAGTCTTGTTCTCTGATCTTCTTCACTTGGCAAGTTCGTAATTTTCTGTTTTATAATGCTGACAATTGTGTTAGACATCATGCTTGCGTTTTGTTGATATACAAAGGGGGGTTACTCTCAAGCTTTAATTATAAAAACGAATTAAAAAAAAAACGGACCAAAACCGATCCTATGAAGAAACTAAATAAATTTATTATCTTGAATAATTAACACCCTTGTTCGGTAAAAGTGGTCAAAGGAGATAAGTCTGTATGTGTTTAACCCTTGTTCTGTGGAAGTTGTCAACCGAGACAAGTCTGTATGCTTTTTATTCGTGTTCAGTAGAAGTTGTCAACGGGGACAAGTCTTCATGCCTTTTGCCCTTGTTCAGTAGAATTGGTCAACGGAGACAGTCTGTATGATTTTTACCCTGTTCAGTAGAAGTGGTCAACAGAGACAGGTATGCATGCCTTTTACCCTTTTTCAGTAGAATTGGTCAACGGAGACAAGTCTGCATAAAATAGTTTCAGTTTCTAAAACGTTATGGTAATTTATGTGCATTTTTATGTTTCTAGGGTTTTGAGTATATTATTGCGACACTTAACCTGCAAAACAATACTGATACAATACTAAATATCAATTAAATAGCATTCTTCTCATTTTGTATTGTAACTCACATCCAATTTTTTTAAAATAGCATTATTGCTTCGTTAATTAAATAGGAATGAAGAAGTTAATATGATTCATGTGATGATTTTGTTTGGAGATACCTTGCATCTTGGGGATCAAAGTTAGTTCTTTTGCTCCTGATACCCCTGAAATATGCACGTGGCAGGCAATATCTTGACCGTTTCTCAAAAACAAAATGGCACCGAATAATATGTTTGTTAAAAGGAGACTGGAATTTGTACATTTGGTCTTGGCCTTCAGATATTGATATGTCAGGGTGTTCACCTTAAAATGATAAGGAGCTAAAAATATTAGAAAATCAAATTTTGGGAATTTTAAATCATATGATAGGACAATGCATTCATGGCTTTAACATTTATGTTGATATAAAGTACACAGTCATGGGGTTCTATATATTTATGATATGGTAAATAAATCTCGTGAATATCATTCAGGACAATAGTTATTTTGAAAAGAAAAAATCTTCAACATCCCATTTAAGAGATCTGTGGTTTTATTTATATCTGTCTATTGGAATACAAACAAATGGATAATAACATTTTCTCGTTGGTCATGATTTCAATGGCTTATAAATAGACAGTTAACTAACGCCACTTGCTATCATTGTTTCATCTTATATGTTAGTTCGTGAATTTTCAAAAAATGACCAGGATTGTAGGATACATTAATAACATTTTAATGTTAATGAGAAAGCGTTGTGTTTATCAGCTGACAGTCTAACAGATTGAGATTATAACAAACTTGAGCTCTGAACAATTCAACTGAGATGGTGTTTTGATTTCAGTCGATAGCCTAACAGAAGGCGTTGATTACAAACTGGAGTTTTGTCTGATCCAGGACCTGATGATATGGAAGGAGGCAGGAAAGTATTGTACTGATCGATGTGGACGGTTAGCCGTGGTGAACACAGCCGAGAAGAACGGACAGATTGGCAGTGTCATGACTCAGGAAGACACCGGTAGGTCGTTGGGTTTTAGTCTGATTAAAATCAACGCTATTCCAAGGATTTAATATGCACAAAAGTTTATGTCGTGATACGAACTGGTTCTATAGATTCCTCGCCACAAGGTCTGAGAACACTCCATATAGGCGGGTGTTCTGTACCAGTTAAGCGCATTCAAAGCCCAGTCAAAAAGCTGACCAATCACATCATAGTTTCTAAACGTTCCCGTTTTGAAAGCATTCAGCATGGAGGAAAGGATAGCTGTTTGATATGCCTTTAGTTTCTTGCAGCGAAAGCTTTTGTTGGAGGTTTTGTGATTTGTTAACTGAATTGCGTCAGAACATTCAAGTATACGGGCTGTTACACACGTTGAGGAAACCTCCGAACGATAGGAGTTCATATCCCGTTATATTTACTATTTTTGCAACTTTTTTTCCTCGAAATACTGTCTATTTTAATCAGACTGCTGAGTTTAGGTGGCGCCCCAAGAGTTTGACAGTAAAAAAGCTGTTTTTATTCATTATAAAAATGGAATGTGAGATCTCGTATCCGACTTGTTACACAAACTCAAACATTTCTTTAAAATAATCTACCATTCAAACAATTCATTACAGAACGAAGAGATAAAGCATTAGTAGTTTGTCCTTTGAAGTTATCAACGCGTTTTCTCTTAAACGATTTAAAATTATGATGGAGAAACCATCAGTTACTTCAAATAAGACTAAGGGAATAGTTTTTATCAACAGTTACTATATTCACGGCTTGAGTGAATACAATTCTAGTGGGAAATAGAGTGCTATCACAGAGTGAGTCAAATCGGGATTTAATTAATGGAGACAGTGCTAAGTAGAACCCTGAAATATTATCCCACAGCGTGGGTAGCAAGTCACTCAGATAGGCATTGGTAAAAATTACAAGGAAATATAAACTAAACTGTTTGAGAGGCATTCTAGAAGTTGGTGTGATGAAGAAGACAAATATTTATGGATGATCAACTTCTTTATTAACAATAGCGACGTTTCGGTATAGATCCTTATACCGTTATCAAGCATAAGGTGAGATGGTTGCTGGATTGGATGTACTTCTTCTCCAGGCGGTTGAGAGTGTTGATGGTTCGGATTGCCCCGTCTCTATGTAGACGACGTATAGACTGTTTGAGAGGCATTCTAGAAGTTGGTGTGATGAAGAAGACAAATATTTATGGATGATCAACTTCTTTATTAACAATAGCGACGTTTCGGTATATGATTTTGTTCAATCAACAACCAGTGGAGAGATTTTAGGACAGGTGTAATATGTTGATACTTCTTAGAGCGTGTGACAATTCGGGCTGCTGCATTCTTGACTCGTTGCCATCTGTTTATCTGTGTTTTGGTAGCGCCAGTCACTAAGGAGTTGCAGTAATCAAGTTAAGTCATGATGAGAGAAAGTACAAGAGTTGCTGCAGGTTCATTGGTAACATATGAACGGATGTGGCCGATGTTTCTGGGCGATATAAAACACCTTTGGATGACCTGGAACACATGAGAGTCAAGTGAGAGATTGGCGTCGACGATGAATCAAAGATTCCTGACTTTGTCGGAAAACTGAATGATGGACTCGAAAGTGAATGAGTTAATCTCAGAGAGAGTTCTTTGTTTCTCTTGACCAACAAGCATGCATTCTGTCTTGGCAGAGTTGAGCTTAAGCTTGTTTAAAGACATCCATGATTTGATGTTTCTGCAACAGTCACTGAGATCTTCCAGGACAAGCTTAGATTCTGCTGAGTTGGGACGGAAAAACTTGTATACCTGAGAATCATCAGCGTATTGACGGTTGAATTGTTCTTGTTCAATTATGGATCCGAGGTCTTTAATGTACAGATTAAAAAGAACTGGGCCAAGCACAGAGCCCTGTGGTACCCCACACTCTAGCACAGCACTATGAGACCGATTCCCCGTAATGACCACCTGGCTCCTGTTGGTTAAGTAAGATTTAAACCACTGCAAAGCTGTTCCTTCGATACCTAAATCAGAGGTGAGACGATGGATAAGTCGTTTATGATCACCTGTATCAAACGCTGAACTAAGGTCAACCATTGTCAGAACTCCAACATTACCACAATCAACACCCAATCTCAGGTCATTAAGGACTTTGATGAGAGCCGTCTCAGTACTGTGGTTGCAACGGTACGCAGACTGGAATTCATCATGTAGGTTGTTCCGTTCCAGATGTTCAGAGAGTCGATCACAAACAGCACGCTCAATGAGTTTGGACATGAAGGTCAAGTTCGATACAGGCCGATAATTACTGAGTATGTCGGGATCAAGATGGGGTTTTATTTAGCAACGGCTTAACAATAGCAGATTTGTAAGAAGATGGCATTTTCCCAGTTTTTAGTCTGGAATTAATTATAAGATAAATAGTTGCGTTTTGTAAAATTTCCGGGATTCATTGCTATTCAACACCCGCAAATTTAGTTTAAAACCGACGGCGTTAGCCGGAGGTTTTAAACGCTGAAATTTGCGGGTGTTGAATAGCAATGAATCTCGGAAATTTTACAAACACAACTAGTTATCGATATTGTAACATGACCGTTAGTTATCAGGCGTTTTGAAACGAACTCTCTATTTGCGTACCTATCTCTGAGTTGAAAGGACTTTGCGACTGTTCCTGTTTTGTAAGAGGTGTGGTCAGGTCAAAACAAATGTAAATACTCCGCGTAATATGTACATTAACAACAATTTACACATAAGCTCAAACAGTGTCGCTCGACTATGTTCACTTCATAATATTCACGTATCCTTTTAGATGGCGATAAACATTTATCTACGACATCAACACAGTTAAATACCTAGGAACAAAAATATTAAACTTGCCCTAACCCATTGTGACAATGACGCTAGCATTGTGACGTCAAAACGGTTGATCACTATGACGTCATGCCATGGAAACGGCATTCGGTAAACACAACCGCATGGAAGAAGGCGTCAAACTTGGAGAAATCTTACTAGTTGAAAACATTTTATTTACTTGAAATTGATTGAGTTTGAGAGTTATTTGTTACCTATACTGCTATAGACAAGTTAGAAAATGACAATGCCACCTGTCAAATTTGAGTAAGGGGCATATATTAAAAAAATAGAAAAATAAATTTTTGAGTCGGGTCGGATCTTGTGAACATGATGTATATGTTCGCGGTGATTCGCCCCAAGTAATTTGCGGGTATTCATTGTCATTCAACATAGGCAAATCAACCAATCAGATTCAAGGATACACCGAAATCATGTTACAATAATTGATGTTACTGAAGGAAGCAAGACATCTAGACTATCAAAAAGCACAGATGTCGAAGCAGGATCAATTGCACAAAATGTTGGCTTTGCCTCTTTAATGAGTTTTAATACCTCGTCAGTGGTGAATTCCCTGAAAAGGTGAGTTTTTCAGATTGAGCATTTTGATCATCATGATGGGTGCAAGACTCACCATCTGTTGGCAGAATATTGTTACCAACTTCAGTTGACACACTGGGCCAAGCAGAAGTGCCACCCGTCATCCCTGTCCGTATCCTGGATATCTTGTCAATGAAGAAATCCTGAAAAACACTGGGTAGGTCCTCAGGGTTGTGGTTGGAAAGAAGAGGTTGAGAGGTGTCCTTACCAAGAAGATATGACAGTGTCCTATGTAAGGATCGTGGGTCTGACATGGATTCTTGGATCTTGGTGTTGAGACAGGATCGTTTAGCACGGTGAAGCTCAGTAGTTTCCTGGTTCCTAACAGAGCAGTATATCTGTCTGTGTATTTCCAGACCCAAATTCCTCCACACCCTCTCCACTCTGCGTCTTGTTCCTTAGCTGCCAGGAGGTCAGACGTGACTGACCAAGACGAGACAGGACGTTGAGGTACATGCTTCTTTCGGAGTGGAGCATGTTTGTTGATCAGTTCCTTGAGAACCTCCTGGAACAGACCTACAAGATCGTTTGTATCAGTGGGGAGCTTAGAATTGGACACATCAGAACTGAATGCTTCTTTGGAGATACCCTTGATGTTTCTGCACTCAACCAATTTCTTTGGACAAGGTGGTTTGTCTGTATCAAGATTGGCAGATACTTAATAATGGTCAGATATTTGAAGAGTGGTGACGCACACATCAGTGACACAGGGCACAGCACTTTTGACAACAATCCAGTCCAGACAGTGATCACTTCTATGGGTAGGCTCATGTACAAGTTGATTGCAACTCTTTTCATTAAAATATGACACCATGTCTCGTTAATATTCAATACTGAAACGAAAAGCTTGGCTTTGGTCTGTAGGCGCTTTTCACTTATTGCTCACAACACCGTAATTCTCCATATTGAATACTGTACGTTTATCATTGTATGAAACTTTAGTAGCAGTGACTATTTCTTCCTTTAAATTGCCCCGTTTATGTATGCAATATATCGTATTTTAAAAAAGCAAGAGTGGTGTCATTATTTTAATTCTATACTGGTCAAAATAATTAAGGATCTATATAAAATAAGTTTTTTTGAATAAGAATCTGTTTAGACATTTACATATTGATGAAATATCAATCATAGAACTTTCAATATCCCTGGCTTAGTTTGTTAAGTAAATGATACAACTGGCAGTTGAAGCAAATCCAAAACGTTATATAATATTAGTGGCAGGGCATCAATTCACCGTATCAACTTCACATAGATTTCGAGAATTGTTATTGATATATCTTATGAGTATAAGAAAGTAGCCGGTTCTTGTAAGTTTTCAAGGATAAAAATACTACCTTGGTAAAGGTGTATCAGAATAGGAGGTAACTCAGTGGTCATTATATTCAAATGAAAGAGTCATTTCCACAAATCGTATTCTTCAGTTATCATGTCCTCATTGCTGAATATCGTGTTCATACATTCAATCACATGGTATTGCTAAACATTCAATTATCATACCCCCGCATTACAGCATAAGCGGGGGTATATAGCGTTCATTCTGTCCGCCTGTCCGTCCATCCGTCCGTCACAAAACTTTGTGCAGAGCATATTTCTTAAACTACATGCTAGCTTCTCCAAATTTGCTACACATATTAGCCATGATCCCTAGTTGTGCCTTTTGAGGGTTAGACCGATTTCTGAATTTTATTTTTTTTGCGGTTTCCATGGAAACATGACAAAAACAGGGACTCTGTAAGAAATAATTTTGTGCGTAGCATATCTCCCAAACTAAACATGCTAGCTTCACCAACTTGCTACACATATTAGCCATGATCCCTAGTTGTGCCTTTTGAGGGTTAGACCGATTTCTGAATTTTATTTTTGGCGGTTTCGACGGAAACATGACCAAAACAGTGACTCTGTAAGGAAATCATTTTGTGTGAAACTTATCTCCCAAACTATGCATTCTAGCTACACCAAACTTGCTACACATGTTTGCCATGATCTCTAGTTGTACCTTTTCAGGTTAAGACGGATTTCTGAATTTTACTTTTGACGGTTTCCATGAAAAACATAACCAAAACAGTGACTCTGTGAGGAAGTCATTTGTGCGTAGCATATCTCCCAAACTATACATTCTAGCTAAACCCAAATCCATACAAAAGTCAACCATGGTGCCGAGATGTGCCTTTCGAGGGTTAGACCTATTTCTGAATGTTAATTTTGGCAGTTTCCATGGAAACATGACTTAACAGTTATCTCTGGAACTGTACATTCCATATTCATTCAACTTTTTCTGAAATCGGAGTGCTTGAAATGTACTCGAATCAAACATTTTAACCAACATATCATCACAATTTCTGGACTAAGTAAGTAATATTTTAAGTAACAATTTGTTACATGAAGATAGTACATTCACAGTTACTTTCATCACTTTTCCTCTTTCATGCATGATGCACGGATTCTAAGGATAGGTCGCTATTTGTAAATGTCCCAGTGATAACAGGAGATTCTTAACGAGTATCTGGTATTGCATCATGAGAAGCTAAGGTGGGAACGTAGTCTGTGCAATTCTGCCTAAAGCAAATCACGCAATTCAGTTGTCATGATCAGCTGGTAATCAGAGTATGTTAGTTTCCACGGTACGTTGTATTAGACCGAATGAACATTTCAGTTATATAGAGGTTATCATGAGAGTGTGTATTGGGGTGGTCAATGTCCTGCATTGGAAAAAAAAACATTGTATTTTGCAAGCCTTGGCGAGCTAAATCTTGTTTTTGTTCCCGATGCAGGATATTTACCATCCCAAAACACACGAGCATGATAACTTCCTAATCATACAATGTCATTGTTCATTCATTTTCTGTAAAACGGTTCAACAACATTAATTTCAAAGTTTAGTTTTTCTTCATTAAAGGGATGGTTCTGTCGCCATATTTGATTTTTTTGCATTGTGTGATATGAAAACACGTTATATTGTACCTAATTTTGCAAACTTTTTAATAACTTAAGACAAACACTGATAAAATGTTAACATAGTTACACATAACTTGTTATAAAACTGATAAACACTTTGCTCTTATGCTGTAGCGAAGTTTTCCCCACTCGCAGCGCTGATGAATGGCTTCAGTTCGTAGTGTTTTATTTTTCAACAAATGATCGTTTGTGTTTATCAAATTGTGAATTATAAATTCATCAAAATATTACCTTTATTACTATCTTTCAATTTGACTATGTTTTAATAATGTATTTATTACATATATGTGTAAAGAGGGATATCCTCTCGAATTTCGTTTCCACAAAAAATACCCCGATAGAACCCTCATTTTCAGCGTATTGATATATGCAAATTAACAACATGCTATTCTCAAGCTAAAATGACAAATCATACCTCCTAAATAATGCTTTCAAGTTAAATATAGTTTGTTTTGGCATGCTTTTAACTTTCATTGTTTTAACTCATTTAAAAAAACAGTGTTTTTTCAAACGGCGAATTCGAACTGTTGCTTTGGTGTATCAAATAGGCATGTCTCTTCTCTTCCGCTCGATTGCATATGGCGACTCACATATCACATGGAGAGCTAAACTGAATAAAGCTGCTTATCTAAAAAAAAACCTTTACACAAGTAATATGTAAGAGTGAAGATAAATTCGGTAAATGAATATGTGACTGAAATTACCTTTGTAACCAGTGAGTAAAGTGCTTGCTCGGCAAATTTCAATTCGCGATGAACATCTTTGACACTGTATGATCTAAATAAATGTATTTTGCTGCGCTGTGAATAGCAAGATTTTTGTTTTGTCATTTCTCAAAATAATGTTTATTAAATAAAGCATTTTATCATACAATGTATGGTTTTCTCGGCAGGATGAAGGCAACGGATATGTTTGGTATCCTTTGGGGTCATATACGGATAAAGATGCAAATTACAGAGGACAAGTGATGGAACGTCACACACCTTAACATTTCGAACGCCAGTAATAATCGTAACAGCTTCATTTAAATACATGCTTCATTTCATTTAGATTTGCATTATTTGGCGAATGACATAACAAACATTTTGCAATGCATGGTGTGGCAAAATTTATTATGATCATGCAGTGCCAAAACATGAACATGTTGATCGCGAGTTGAACACTGCCGAGCAAACACTTTATTAATACTCACAGGTAACAAAGGCAGTTTGAGTCACATATCGCATACATGTAGAGTACTCTATTCCACAATTCAATCTTCACTGTTCCATAATGTGACTTTTGTAAAGAGAATTTAGAATTAACTGCTTAATATTCAATTTTGCTCTCCGTGTGGTATGTGAGTCGCCATTTGAAACCGGGCGGAAGGGAAGCAACTCTCGCATTTTCGAGATGGACCCGCCCCATGATTACCCGCAAGCGATAGGACGCGAGTTCGAATGTCGCTGTCCTCACGTTAAATATTTTTCATTTGAAAAACGTATTTTAAAGCGTATTAAAATATTGGAAATTAAGATCATGCCAACAATAATTATTTTAACTGAAAGCATTATTTATGATGCGTTATTTTGTGTCATTTTACTGTGGGAATAGCACGTAGTTCATTTATATATATCAATACGCGCAATTAAAGAAAAGTTAAACTTTGAAATTAATGTTGTCATGCTGTTTTCAAATGAATGAAGAGTGAAATTGTATGATAAAGAAGTTATAGAAATAAACACAATGTATATAGCTTGCCAAGGCTTGCAAAATACTATGTTTCTTTCCTAATGCAGGATATTTACCATCCCAAAACACACGAGCATGATAATCTCTTTATGTTTGCATGAAGCTCTATCAATTGCACACAGGTGTTCGAAATGTAAACGTATCTGACTTCATTTCAATTTAAAAACTCAAATACAGCAGTGATGATTGTTTACTTTTCGTATCGTATTTCATGCTATGCACTGTGTGTAAGTTACTCTGTAAACGGCCTAAAGAATTAGGTATAGAATGTATCTGCTGGAAGCGTTAGCCAGACTCATTTCATTTTCATCAGTGGTGACATCTGCTGCCTTGTTTCAATGCAATCGATTGTACCAATCCATAAACAGTTACTTTCAACTTTGCCAACATATCACACAACACGATACAACGCTAGGTACCTTCTTTAACAAACATGTGATGGAATATTTAATGACTTGGTGTGTGGAAACATCGTCAGTCACGTTGCTTTGACTTGATGACGGGCTCATAAACATCAACTATGGAACTAAGCGACTCTTCAAGTGTGGCCATGAGAAGCAAACATTGTAATTATCTTTGATTCTTGTTCCTCGTGGTCGAGTTCTGCATACAATTGATAGAAAAAGAGAAAGGTATCGTTCGTTAAACATGCACCAAGAATGAGTAACTTCTATCTCGGTTTGTTGGAATGTTGTCAATCATGTTGCCTTGACTAGACGAGGGGCTCATAAACAATTAACTATCGAACTAAGCGAACTTTCAAAGTGTGGCCATGCATGGTAAAACATTTTACGTATCATTGATTCCATTCCATGATTGCCAAATTATTTGTGAAGGGTATCCTGTGTTCATAAAATTTACAAAGATATTAGAAAATGAAATGTATTGATCGTTTAACTGGTTATGGACCAAGACATCATCATCACTAACCTCAATGTTTCAGATTGTTTATGTACCGCCAGAATCACCAACCTCGAGGTTTTAACTGAATTATGTACCACCAATCATTAGCTATATCCGCTAGGTTTCAACTGGTTTATGTTCAGCTAATAATAATAATCACTTTCTTCGCAATTCAGGGACAATGGCTTCGTGTCGTTGGCGAAACTCTTTTCAAAGATGCAATCGTTTAAACATTTTTTTAAAAAAGATTCGCAGTCAATTGTCTCCATAAATCCTTGAAAATACCTGAACCTGATTTATTCGGGATATTACATTATATTAAAACCGTTAAAACAATATTTTGTCTCAAGATTTATGTTTCTGTGACAATGACAAATATCAATATTTCTAATACATCCATTGCATGCATACATTTTGGCTGTGGAACAATAAAGATGGCACTTTGAATTCAATTGTTTTCACATTTTAAGATTTGTTTTTCTTTACAAACGTTTTATACACTTTAATTAACATGTGTTTGACAGCTTTCTGTCAGATATTTACTACATACCCTGAATTTTTTACGACAACTGATAATCGGAATGTTGATTTTACAATCAAATAGACAACCAAAATACTAAATGCTAATTTACAAACGTAAATATAACAAACACTATATTAAAAGAATAGAAAATATAAGATAGGGACGTTAGACGGGTGCACATGTCCTTTCACATGGTGTAAAATACCATGCTTCAAATATCAGATTGGTCGATTCTTATCTTTAACACGATTATCTTTAAGCATTAAGGTGAGAAGCCTGTATGTCTCTTTTGTTAATTGACGTTTCAGAAAATGTAGTCATTCCCTTAGTCCATGTCTAAGAATTGGAAGATTAAATATTCAGTTAAACACAACTGAGTCAGCCAATTGTCATGTATGTCCTTTTAATCTCATTCAATGTACTTGTGTTAAATTGTTGTTTAAAAAGGATGGAAGCTAGAACTTTTGTATTTTGACCCTACCATCTTCAGCTGCATAACAAAAGTGTATTCACTTACTTGTGTATTTAATTTGGCATGTCTTTGAAGCTTGGTATCAACGAGAAAACTAGTAGACAGATCACTTTACATGTTTGCATTGTAAGAAGACAGTTGAGTGTTCTGAGTTGATACTTCATGGAAAATAGTTACATTTATGGCAGCTCGTTGAAGTGACCCGGAGTAAATTTTTTCAAAACTACAGATTTATTTTCTTCTTTTAATTTCAGTAAGTGATCAGCTGGGTCAAAAATACATCATACATTTCCTTTCATACTTATTTAATGTATTTGTGAAGAAATTGTTCTCATTTAGTCGATATGAAAACTTGTTTCGAAACATAATGAAAAATGTTGATGAACAAACTTTCAGTATGCAGCTGTATATCATTATGACAATGTTTGAAAACTAGCACATGGTAAGTTTGAGAATAATAATTGGACACATGGATATAGGGTGATTCTTTGTCAATGTAATTGATAATTTCATTTCATTTTACATCAGTCAACACACATGAGCAATAGTAACAGTAGTTTCTTCATTCTATGTAATTGATTGTAAAACATGCAAAAGTACACACACCATTCGAATGAGTGATTGAAGGTTTACTTGTGACATTGATCTCATAATAATGTGAAATGTTGATGTTTCATGGACCAAACTGTGACCTTAATTTCATGCTGTTCTAACATAAATTAGGATCAGTATTTTTTTAGGGGTTGGGGAGAGAATATAAAGATTGAAGAGGTAATTATCTTTTTTAGATATATATCGGTTTCCCGCAACTTATAATACAAAATGTGTTCATTGATGATTCAATATTCAAACTGAGTATACAATAAACATAAATCTATTTAAATTTAGATTTTTAAATTGATTTTTTTTGTAACGCAATCTATTGTACAAAAAAAGCAAAATCTTTCAAAATATTAATTTGAATGATGACATTCTTAAGCATTAAATATTTGTGCCAATCTCTGTCAAGTGCGTAGACGTTTTATTATATTGATGATATTTGGCAGATTTAAATCTTATGAACGTATACTTTGCTTTTTTGTAGATTGATTTTGAAAACAATTAATGTTTATTTTGCTTTGTACTGCCAGTTTCATTAATGTCAAAATAATGCCATAAGTAAAAAAACAAAAACTTTATTATTGATTATGCATTTGTAGCTTTTTTTCATTCTTCAAACATTAATTTAGCCTACACATAATGCGATAACATACTTACTTGAAATCTGAATATAATAATTTCTAAGAGAGTTCAAAATTAAAAGTCTAAGAGTCACTGGCTTGAAATTGAAGCAAACATAACACATTTATTCTTGAATATGTATTATCATTTTAAAACTCTTAATAATTTACAAATTATACTTTTAAGCGTCTTCGAGGATAAAATACCAACTTTATCACAAAAATCATCTAAAAAATGTTGAAACTGGGTGGTTACCGAAGTGTAATAGTGTTGTGATGAGAAAGAAAATTTGTTAAACTATGAGACGAGTGTACATCTGATACGGGTAACACCAACTACAACAAGCCATCCTTATGTAATAAGGGATAATCATTGGAGCTACATAAACCATCTGAAACCTTCAAGCAGGGATACCGTTTGAACCAGCTGAAACCTAGGGAACAGTGATAATCTTTGGTGATACATACACCATCTGAAATATCCAGGAAAGTGATAAGGGGTGTCGGTATATAAACATGTTGAAACCTCGAGAATAGCAATTTGTAAATAAGGGGTACCTTTCATAAATAATTCGGCAATCAAGAAATAGAATCAAAGAAAATAACAATGTCATAATCACGCTTGATTTATTAGCTCTTCAACAAGTCAAAGCAACTTGATTCACGATGTCCCCACACACCAACACATTAGATATAAAATACTTTACGAATGATAATGTGATAACATTGTTATGCTACGAGTGAATAGAATTTGGAATAAGAGGGAAAAAAGTTATATCAGCGTGAAAACGAGTTGCATAAAAATATTATGATTTCACCTTACCATGAGTTTAGTAGTGTTTTATTACTAAACCCTATGTATCAATATTTAAATATTCACTCAATAAATAGTCAAAACAACAGCTGATAGCTAATTGTAGGTGTTAACACATGTCATACACCTTCAAACATACAACAAAAATATTTTTTGGTGAAATAGTACTTCATTTTTAATAATTTAATTGATATAACAAACAATAAGAAACAATCTAACTATGAAAAGCATACATACATACAAATGTACCCTAAGATTGCTGTTTGAAGGTGAAAAGAAAAAAATTCTGAAATTGCAAAATAACACAAGACTGTTGTTACTGTCTTATTCCATTGAAGAAAATTCTGTAAAAATTAAATGATTGCAACATGTTGTTTTGAACAATGCTGATGAAGTGATATATGATTTGAACAGATCTTGATGCAATACTTTGATTTCAATCTGAAAAGTGATAAAATTTATATCATTTTATAGGTAATTTTAAAAGTGATATCGAGTATCTCACCAAATCTGAATTCTCCAGGGGAAAGACAGGGCAGAGTGGTCAAACAAGCATATCATACTAGGATAATCCAAAACCTATTCAATCAGATTAAATAGAAATAAAATCTTCGGAATCCTTAATTGAAAAATGTTCATGTATCAATTATCAATTGAGTTTCATCACATATGGCTATTACATTCTGCTCAAAGACCAAACATTAAAAATTCCAATATCTATCAATTCTCATTGAAGTTCCAAATACAATGTCAACATGATTTGGATGGTATATACATATTATTTTGGACCATGCAGCCTTTCATTTAGTACAATTAAGAAGAGAAAAGTTATTCACTGTCATAATAAGTTATTCCAGGGAGGAGTTAGAAATCGACAACTAAAATTAAAATGCGGATTCAAAGGTGTATATGAGCTGTTGAATATATATATATTTTAAGTTTATTTTAACGACTAGTCAGAAATGGAAGTAACCTCACGACAATAAGAGAACAAAACAAAGAACTATTTCGGCGAAAACTAAAAATAATGAAGGCAAACAGTGGGTAATAACTCGACTGCTTTTTATTGTAGTGTTCTTGTCAAAGCATTAAGTAAATTAAGAATAACATGAACTCTTCATCTGTTGATTTTTCAGCTTATTTTTAAACAGACATTGAGCATTTGTGTATACCCCCCACCCAACCCCCCCCCCCCCCCCCCCCCCCCCCCCCCCCCTCCCTCATTTAGGAATTTTGAATATATTTATGCATTTTGAATATATTTATGCGTTTTGAATATATTTATGCATGTTGAATATAATAAGTTTGAGGCCGGAATATAGTTTTCCCTCTTCATGGTTCTAAGTCAAGACTGTTTGCATTCGTAAAAAAGAAAAATATTCTCAAATTTCTATATAGTAAAATGCACATCTAGACTACTTGGTTGATACCTGTACAAAGTTCAGCAAAATATATTGAATAGTTTTGAAGTTTGAGGCTGGAATGGAAAAGCCCGGACGCACAGACGGACAGATGGACGGAGCTCATTTCTATATCCCCCGCCAACTTCGTTGTGGCGGGGGATAATTATTTCCTATTTGTCATGTCATGAGAGACGTATCAGAGCAACAAATGTCCATTAGAAAGCAGATCATCAGATTCATGATTTGTATAAACTTCGACACACCTGTCCATCAGGGCTTAGTATTTGAATGTTCAAGCTATTGGGGAACACGATTTAGCAGGCTACTCACATCAGGTTATCACACTCCAACTTATGATTACAGACGATACTAGGAGTACCGCACGGGGGTGCTCACTAATTTCTCTTTGAACGACATGTGAGAATGAAACCGTTTCTTATTATCCCAGTAGATCACAATCTTTGATTATGGTATTACATATTCACAGATAAAGCCGAATGTTTTATCACAGCATCTATCATTCCATCCAGCTGTGGTAATTGTCAAACAATTTTCTCCCTTCGTACTCTCTCCTTTCCAGTTATCAGGTTGCATAGCAGATGTAAAGGCCCAGTCCTGGTATCCCATTTCCTGTCCGTCGATCCACACCCACACACCTTCCGTCTCCCGGTCCGACGCTCCCAGCCACACAGCATCTGGTGGACAGATGGATGATCTCATTGTTTTATGGTTTCGAGTCAGGTCTTCGACAGTTAGACACACTATGTTAAAACATGTTCACAGTTTATAAACACTAAATTATATTATTAATTTATTTACTGAATAATGCTTATCAAACATCATTTTAACATATATGATAATTTCTTTACTCATATAAACTCGCAGACTGACATGTATGTTTACCTCGCCAAACGTGTGAGCGAAAATTGGGAACGCCCTGCCATACAAATCAGTACTAACACAATCTGTGCAAATTTGTATGAAATATTCATTAACTTATCTTGATTTATCATATAAACGTTATGACCCCTGTGACCCTATTTGGGGCCACACAGTCTACAATTTAGAATCCCCATTGGCCAATGAGTCTGTACACAAGATTTCAACTTTCTAGACCATTTGGTACTGGAGAAACAGATGAAAATAGGTTTTTAGGCAGTGACCCATGGGACCCTATTTGGGGTCACGGGGTCACAAAATCTACAATTTAAAATCCCAAAATGTCAGCACTCTAGAGGCAGTTCTGAAAAAGAAGACGAAAAAGCGAAATGTTTACAGACTGATGGACAGATGGACAGATGGACGGAGGGACGCCCGACACCATGCCATGCAATAAGCCCAAGGGGCCTTTCAGTCCTGATGAGCTAATAATATATACTTGATGAGTGCTTTTCCACACATGATTTGCTATTTGCAAACAAGTGAATCCTGTCACACCATGCCGTCAGTTCGGCTGCATCTGTGCGCACTGCAAACTGGATTTCACGGCTCAAGCAATATTCCCTAGCTGGGAAAAGGGGAAAATCATAATATATCCCTGTTTCTTAACCAATGAAATCTTTTAAGTGGCCATGTCAACCGAGTGCCTTAAAAGATCTAAAAGCATTTAACTCTAAAGGGTTTTGCTAATTAGCACATCTTCTTCGAATATGACTGATGTTAATTACACAAATTAACTATTTTCTGTATTTGTCTCTTATTTTGGTCCTCTTTATTTATAACCATTTTTAGGAACAATTGTTTTCACAAAATCAAATAATATATTTCGAGGAAAACGCATCAAACGAGAAAACGTTAATGTTAGGTTTATTTCAGCATTATATGACGCTTAATTGGCAAATGTCACTTTTAAAGCTGAGTCGCTGATTGCACAACTCGATTCAAATGCAACCATCCGATTCTCCCTTTTCTGCCGCCGAATTCAGGACTATCAGAAGAGAGTTTAGGATCATAAAACTGAGAGTAACTTTTGTGGGAAGAATATGAGCGAGGGATGACATGCTTTTAGGGGAGAGAGTCCTACCACTAAATCAGACTGCTCGGAGTGATCCTTTTTGGGTGATAAAATGACATGTCTAGTATTTTTAACAACTAAGCAATTATATGATGAACAGCTTATACAAAACATGAAATATTAAATGTCTACCAAATGCATAATAAGTTTAATTTACAATGGAAAAGCGAAGACATTTGCCTTTAGTCGTTTATATTACACTATAAAGTGAAAGACAAATATGAAAAGATGAACAGCAAATAAATCCCTTTGCATCTTTTGAATGATGATATACAGCCAATAAAATCTGGTTGCTGAACATCATTAATCATTAATATTTAGTTTTCTTTAGAAGGACATTTCATATATGAGAAAAATTACATTATTTATCTTTATTCCACACAATTTAAATGTATTCTTTCTACCATTTAATTACATGTGCATAAGTAAAACCCAAACATGGACAGAGTGGAATATACCAGAGGGCAACCTTTGTCAGTTCTTTTCTCTTCCTCTAATTTTCAGTATTTATTGTTTCTTTTGGAAACAAGAAATCAGGACTATAACTTAACGACAAATTCATTCCAAAAGTTAACAGAGCAATCACACATTATCTATGCAATATCATTATGGATGATACTAATGCGTCGAACTTTGTTATGTCTTCAAACTTCAGACAGAATTATCGGGAAATTGAATGGTCGGATAAGAAAGAGAACCGAAAAGGCAAATTGCAAACCAGGATTTCAGAATGTTCATGCATGCGCCTCGAACAGGGGTCCTATCAAATACCATTAGAGTAACAGTAGGACCTGTGACCTACCCGTGTTTTCCTGAGTCCTGAGACTGGCGATCTGTCCGTTCTTCTCGGCTGTGTTCACCACGGCTAACCGGCCACATCGATCAGTACAATACTCTCCTGCCTCCTCCCATGTCATCAGGTCCTTGATCAGGTGGAACTCTAGTTGGTAATCAACACCTTCTGTTAGCCTGTCGACTGAAGACAAAATACCTTCTCAATTGAATTCATATGAACTTAAGTTTGTTATAATCCCCTACTGTCACAACGCTTTCTAAATTGAAATTGCTATAATACTCCTGGATGATTATGGGTGGCTATTAAATGATCAGTTCACGAAACATAATGTATATATAAAGTGATATAAATAAAAAGCGTTTTCATCTTGATCGTTGATAAAATTTATTTTGTATTGTCATTACGTCGGAAAAGGTAATTTTAAAATTTATTTAGTTATACTTTCCTGAGTTGAAGTTTAAGAGTATTTCACTTATATCACGGGTGCTAGTATCATTGCAGGGGAAAAGCCCGCAACGCCATGGTGGCTATGCATTGCAGTGAAACCTGCGAGCATCGGCTTGAACTAACTGACAATGAGTGGTACTGTATTTCCATAAACAGATTCTATAAGATAATCACTAATGTTTTTCACTGGGATTCCAATGAATTGAAATTCCATGGCATTTAACTGAACTATCAGCAAGAGTGTTGGTTAATACATGCTTTGTATTGGTATCCTCAAATAAATATGGTGGTTATGTGATTAATTCGAAAAATATCTTACCACAAATAACCGATGTGTTCCTAGTGACATGACACTGTTGGTCTCTCATACATGTATGTCGTTCACATGGTCCAGCAATACCCTAGAAATAAAACAATACACATCAATTAGCGTAATGTCTTAGAACTTGAAAGCATTTAAGAGAACCCACTTGACCAAAACAAACCTTCTATGACTATGAATATATTTATTACAAAACGACAACTTTTACTGGACATTAGTACAGAGCACGAAGACTTGTCTCCATCGAGGTACAGATACATACGCATCGGGGCACATTAGCACTTTCACAAAATGCATACTGACCCTTGCGAAAATCGAAGGGATTTCTGAGACAGGGTCAGCGCCACCTATCGTCCAGAGAGAGTTAGGTCCCATCTGTTGACCAATCAAATTGGTCGTTACCAACCCAATCGATCCAAAAGTTGGTAATACACCGATAGCTTTACATATTGCTTATAATACTTTGGGATTTTTCATCTCGGATGTTAAGCTCATTTGCATAATACAAGTTTAAACGGACTTTAACTTCAATGGGAAAATTAAATAAGAGAGCTATTACCAGATCTTGAATAAATTGTGGTTTGTTTCATTTTCCCACACGTTGTGATTTAGTTTTATCACTAATAAATTGAGCGTAATCATCGTAGTACGGGTAATTCAAATTGAAAGAAGAAACGTTCATCCAACATGTCTGTGCGTGATTTGTAAACGTGCATTTGATTGGTCTACACCATAGCTCAATAGTCGCGTTACTTCTTGTCTCAGGAATCCCTTCGAGTTGTTGCAAGGGTCAGTATGCATTTTCTAAAAGTGCATATGTGGCCAGATGCGTGCGGAAGATGGTGTCCGTCGACTGTGTCTGTTGGAGAAGGGTGCAGAGAACAATTACTTTTCTCAGTCGACTACTTCTAATTGACACAAAGACCTGTTTCAATGACAAGAATACAGAAAATGACGACCCATCTCAGTCGATCACTTCTAATTGACAAGGGTACAGAGCAAGAAGGCTTCTCTCCGTCCATCATTTCTATTGGACAAGATTGCAGTGCATGAAGACCAGGGTTTTGAAAAAGTATTGTTTAACTGTTCAACTTACCCTAAGAATTGGATAAGTTGATCAAATGCTCGGGGTAATATGATCCCTTGACTTAAATTATCAATATTATCAAATATAGGAAATATAATAGTTTGTTGTTTAATTAAGGAAATGGATCAACATGTACAAATCATGGTCTTCGAATGAAATGATTTTTGAGATCTCAATTATTTCAATATGAGTTTGAACCTCCAAAGTGAAAACAAAATGAAATTATTACTATTCAACAGTGTCTGACAGACACATAAACATAATACACGAGCCATCAAGAGAGATGGGTTATTCCCCCGGCCCTACTGATGATCACTTTAAGCAGTACTGAATGTATGCCGTTAATGTCTTTATCGCTTCTAATAACTATGATAAGACTCATGATAAACAAGTGCCATTAACATACATGTATGTCGTATCTCTCAATAGGTAGCCTTTTTTAATAAGTGAATTGCTATGTTTTCCTTTGTGTTGTACAAATAATTGAACATCAACTAAAATGCTGTAGAAAAAACAGTAAATAAGCATTATAATCCAAAGCATTCTTATCAGTAGTTAATAAATTAATATTAATAGTAAGTTAATCATGTAACAGTAGGGTTCCATGATCGATGTACTTTCCTAATATAACAGCAACATTTCAAAACTGCCTGCAAATATTTCAGTAATGTTTTGGACTGTATATAACAGAAGCGACCTGCCTTATTTGGCGAAAACCACTCTTGATTCAGGCATTTTCTCTCTTACATCTTGACAGCGCTAAGAATAGCATCAGCCATAACAGTGGCATGACGTGACTTTCCGAATACGGTGCACTTGGTCAAATGATCTCTTTTTGGATTCCAGATAAACATGGTGGCTCAACGGACCACGTCCTCCCCTAATGTCCCTGTACTGAGGCAATTTATTAGCTAAATTTCAGGGATTTTGATTGACCTTTTTTATGTCATACTGTTGAAATAGTTTTAAGGTGCAATGATTTACTACTTATGCCATTAATGTAATGGTATGTTTTCGTGAGTTAAAATTGCCGATATAATTTTGTTAAAACCCTATAGATACACACGTTCTGCTCACCAATGCAGAATTTCACTGAATAAGTTGCCATGGATATCTAGTACCACCCATCATTCTCTAAAGACGACAATGAAAACATACCTTGTGCCAACCCGTGATGGTGCTGTACACGAAGTCGGTGTTGCTGGTGAGAGATCTATGAGGGCAGGTTCTGTCCACAACGTTCAGGAAGCAGGTTCTCGTCCTCTTGTTCAGGTCGAAGGATCTGCAGATGGAGTGACTATAGCAGGCTGCTGCACAGGAATACAGCGAGGAGTCCTTGAGCTGTTTAAAGCTGGAGTCAGGTAGGTATTTCCCTTTTTTGAATGTGTTACTGTCATATCGTCCGCATTGGTCACTGAATACGGAATTGATTACGACAGAGACTGAAACTATGAGTCGCAACTCCATTGTAGATGCTGTGCTTTCAAACACGGTTCTGGTCTCAATCTAAACACTTATTCCTCAACGTACATTGCTGTACAGTTACTGGCCGAGGTAAGATGTTAGCAACAGAATTGTAACACCCTGTAAATTATGTAATGCAGATAACAGACTGTGAACGTCATTATATCAGAATTACAGAACTTGTAATATATATTTCTGGGCAGGTTCAAAAACAACACCATATATTGTCAAAATGTTTTGAAGATCATTCTTTTTCTGAAACGAGGGCATGGATAAAAGTGGGACGCCACTCACTCACAAGTACACGAACATGTATTAGCACAAACAGTGCAATTATCAATCACTCCAACATAATAATTCCAATATATTCGTTAAGAAAGCACACTTGAGTGATCCATTTGAAAACTCAGAAATGTTATATACACCACGGTCAGGGGTTCCACCAAACATCCAGTTTCTATCACATGTGGATATCATTCTTGATATTAATTCCTTTTTTGACAAACAGTCTATTACGTCTCATCGACAACCGTCTAACTCGTAGTTGTTGTCACAATTCAGAATAGAGTGCTCTGTCTGTCGGCAATAGAAAACTTGATCTCTTTATGCTTTGATTCAGCCGTCGTTGCAACTATAAACACCCTTGTATTGATCATCTTTCTTTCTGTGAATATTGCATATGGCCCTTTCAAATCTAATTTGAAAACAAACGGTTGACTGGAAATGCTGTTGTTTTACAAGGGTCGACTACGTTCGTTTGTCATTTTCTAATCTCTGGCAATGTATTTTGAAAATTAGTATTTCCTGAGACTTTATATTATCACTATAATTACCTTTTTCTGAAACATATCCACTCCAATGTAATATATATATGCATGTATTTATAAGGTACTTTACAACAATTATACTTGAATCCTGTTAAATGTTCGTCAACTTAAATTATTCTAAGCCTACTCTTAATTCTAGTTATACATATTTGAGGTAACCTACATAACACAACTTACAGTTGGGATCAAACGATTTAAGCTAAAGTTAATGTGGATGTTACACATGTCTTGAAGTGACGTTTTCTGGAAAGTGACAAACCAATCCAAGAAAAAACTATTAAAACAACATATTTACCTTTTGTAAAATTTGGAAATATGATATACCAATTCGTTATGAAAACCTACAAATATTTGGAAGATCCATTTGGAATGTCTTCAAAATAGATAGTCATTAACGAAACCCCGCCCAAAATGACATGGTATAAGGTACATGGTACATGGTAAAGTGTCATTAGTAAGTAAGTCATTTTCCAACAGCAGCATACTGGAATTTTTGTATTCCTATGTATATGTTATGGTTAATACATACTTTAGGTTTAAACAAACTCAGTAAAGAAATATAGCTTTTAAATAAGTTTCAAGCATTATCTGTTATGTATGATATGTATTTCAAATCAAAATGAAATTGTGAATACAGAAATGTTCAAATACACAATGTTTCTTGCCATTCTATTCTATATTGGAATACAAATAAAAGGTTTCATCTGGAAAACTTAGATTTTTTCCAGTTCAAAACAGAAGGTGTATGTTTGGAGTTACATGTACATGCCATTAATGTAAAACGAACGTAGGGATTTCCCTCTTTGTTTACAGTTCACTATAAATGTTGAAATTGATCAACATATACTGCTTGTAGCTCATTTGTTATGTATATCATCAAACTGATTACCCTCTTTCTAAATTTAGTTAGTTCCTTATATATCTCATGGGGTCTTAAACACCGTTCTGTGATTTGTAATAGAGAGTTGTAATAGAGTGCTGATCTAGAGTGGATCAGCTGTGTTGAGCTTTTTCTATTATGTGTAACGTTTCTTGCACAGTTAACTTATCGATCCGCATATCACAATATCCTTCCCATTCAACCATTTATTGAAATACCTGTTTGATTTGAATAAGCCACATGCACTATTTACAGAGAAGATCGTTAATTGACTTTTAATTGAAATCTTTATTACAAACGAGGCTCACAGCTGATATGACAACAGGGTCGAAAAAGATAAAGAGAAAACCAGAAAAACAGAGTTGTCTACTGCAAACAAAGAGTCTACATAGCGGAAAGTAAACATGTACAGTGCCATTGTAATAATGAGGTAACAGCTCAGACACGAAATCGCAAAAATCGCCAATAATTCATTACAAAATCTCAAAATCACAAATCAATCACATCAACATCATGGTATCAAAGAAAAGATGGCTCCAGCCTAATCGTGACATCAAGAATCATATTCTTACAAAATCATTGTACAAAGTCAACAAACAATTTCCCAAACCATTTAAATAATTTTCATCATTTGGCATTTAGTTTCGTCATTGTATTTTAATTATGGAATTTTAGTGATTTCACAATTTCTTAATTTTGCAATCTTAATTCATAATTTCGTGATATTTTATGTGATTGTGCACTGTATTCTCGGTTTCACAATTTCTTTATGCAAAAATGTTTAAATTTATAATAATGTACGTAATCACTTTGCGCTTGTGTTTACGTTCATATACGTTTTTGATTTTATATCCTTATTTCTTAATTTTGTGCTATCCCGATTTCATGATTTCGTTTTTTGATGCTGACTAGAAACCAAATGTCCCTTCTCGACCAATGTACTAGTATACATTTGCAATAGCATGAGTTAAATAATCACAGATGAAGCAAATTAAATTATATTATATCCTTATTACGACTTATTATCTCTTCTAATTGATACTCAATATATTGGTTGTGCTGCTTGTGAGCTGGTGACATTGATCACTAACACTTATTAAAAGTGCACTTGAAGAGTTGCGAGTTATCTCTCCATGTTATCGAACAACTAGTTGCAGATTAAAAAAACGTTAGAAAATGATGAGGTGTTTGACGACGTGGAACTCATTAAAAGAATCTGAAAACCATGGGCGGTGTATTGAAAGACGTGTTTGTTACTGATATAATGATGACTGTGTGTATCGTTGCTGATAATGATTTCTCAACTCCAATATATAATTTAAAGGGACATCATTTAATTCCTTTATGTTGAGAGCGTTTAACATTGGGTAGTATGTGTAGGAGTGTATGTTGTTAAGGAAAGGGTTTTTCAAGATTGAGATTAGATTAGAACCCTGTTTGAAAGCACAGAGTGTACGATGCAGTTAAGACTCGTAGTTTCAATTTCTGTCTTAATCCAGGCAGTGTTCAGTGACCAATGCCGACGATATGACAGTAACACATTGAGGGAGGGACAATACCTACCCGATTCCAGCTTTAAACAGCTCAAGGACTCCTCGCTGTATTCCTGTGCAGCAGCCTGCTATAGTCACTCCATCTGCAGATCCTTCAACCTGAACAAGAGGACGAGAACCTGCTTCCTGAACGTTGTGGACAGAACCTGCCCTGGTAGATCTCTCACCAGCAACACAGACTTCGTGTACAGCACCATCACTGGTTGGCACCAGGTATGTTCTTATTGTCTTCTTTCGAGAATAGTGGATTCTACTATAGACCAATGTCGTAAAGTCCCTGACATTCTACACGCGTACGGGTGGAACTTAACGCATCTCGGTCCTATTCTTACACATACCAACGAATATAACTCTGTTCTGTTGAAACATAAGATCAGCTTTTCTGCTTCGCTGGTCATCGCTTTAAATCCAACACAACAGAGTTTACGACGTTTAAGAGAAAGCTACCAGATTGGTTTGATGAAGAATGCTCTTCTTTAAAATGTAAGAAATAAAAAAAGAAATTACGTTTCAATAGAAACAGTGTCAATATAAACCAGTACTTGGATGCCAAACGTATGTTCCGACACATTTGTAATGAGAAAAATGAAAAACATATCTCTGAAGCTTTGACCAACTTCTCAAGGGCAGCTTTTAGTAAAGATTGTAGAAATTTCTTGAAACAACTGAAATGTCTCATTGCAAGTAAACACCAAGGAATCCATATAACATCAAGTGAATGGTTTACATATGTTAAAGACCTTTTAAATCATTATGTTTCTCCAACTGAATTTGATCACGTGGTTAAACAATTTCTTGAAGATCATGAACATTTTCCATGTGAGAAATGTATGAACATTGATATGTTATCAGATGTCATAAGTCATGGTAAAATTATACCAGCTATCTCCGATATCAAATCGGGCAAGTCACTTGGATTAGATGGCATTCCTCCCGAATTCATCAAGAATGCGCCTTCCCTTGTTGATCACTTATATGCATTGTTTAACGTCATTTAAGATTCAGGAGTTGTCCACACTGCTTGGAATATTAGTCTACTTGTACCTATCTATAAACAGCGGAATAAGTCTGATCCCAATAGTTATAGAGGGATTTCCATGTTGAGTGCTTTTGGCAAAATATTTACCTTTATTCTTGAAAGAAGACTACGAAATTGGGCTGAATTCAATGATTTACTTAATGAAGGACAATGAGGTTTTGGAAATAATTATTCCATTGTAGACAATATGTTCACACTTTATGCTCTAGTTCATAAGTACTTTCGTAAAGCAAAGCATCGTTTTTATGTAGCTTTCATTGATTTCCGCAATTTTATATATTCTGCTTGGAAAAGGAGTACAAGGAAAGATAATAATATCATTGAGAATATGTATTCAAATGCATGTGCCTCTGTTCGCTCTGGCAAATCTAGAACAGATTTTTTTACAACTAATAACGGTGTTCATTAGGGCTCAGTCCGCTGCTTTTCTTTGTCACAAACCTTGCAGAGGACGTTTGTCTAAGTAGTACTCATGGAATCTTCGTTAATGAATATATAGAAGTTTTCAAAATATTAGAGATGAAACGGTTTACCGCGGTGTATTCGTATCGCAGTATTTATTGACGTTTTGGTACACCGAACACTAGCTTTGAAAAATCGACCGCTCAAAAAAAAACTTCATTTTTAATCTACCTCACTCGTGCATTTCGCTGTCAAAAACACTAAAAAATGTCACTCAAGTGTCAGCACAAATAATCATATTCTGTTAAATGTCATTTTAAACTAGTCCAGAGTTCACAAGACATCCTTACGTAGTCGCAGATCGAACTTCTGTGTTATGACTCGAGTGGGTCCGTAAGTCAACAAAAGTCAAAACAGCGATTGGATAAACTATTTGACAGAAAGTTGCCGTATATTACAAGGGATAAATTATCAAGTTGATTCTAAAAATTAGGGGTTCAGAGAATGGGGTCGTCTTTCAGGCTTAAACTTCAAGGCCAGGTGAGAATGTGACTATGTATTGTTTATGTTCAGTTTTCATTTGGAATACCTTTTCTATATTTAGAACTAATAGAGCAGTAACTACATTTGTGATTGGTCAAAAAAAATGCGTCATTGGGTTCTGGTACTACAATCATACCGATTGGTTGACATTTGTCACGTGACATGTATGGCGTCAGATTTCTTTATCGATAGTTTGACATGTCGACAGTGGTACTACAAAGTTTTGACGGGTTACATTTGAGTGTTTTCATCGGGTACTTTACTTAAATTCATGAACAAACACATAAATAAAATAAATAACTGACTTTTTCACAAGTTTCTGTGAGTAAAAATTGCAAACTTAAATTCCAAATCTGGAAGCGACTAGCGGCGACATCATGTTAGTCAGTAAGTTAGTGTAGATTTTATAAATCAAGTACTAGAAGTAATACGTTTAAATAGCTAAAGAACGTAATTGTTTCATATTTATTGAATATCAATTGAGAAATTAAATGATCTTCGTCTGAAGCAATGACTTTCTTGACAAAAGAAGTTTGATTATTCTCCGGTGTTATGCTACGTACACTATGCTTTGCCTTTGTATTAAATTTTCTGATTGACTAAGAAAAGGGAAGTCCCCAAGTTAACCAATGACAAGGCTAATATCAAACAATAGAGTTTCTGATGTTGACTCCTGCTTGTTCGTTCGATTTACGGAAAAGAGAAACAATAATTAAATAGACACCGCAAGTCAACAGTTGTACTTTTTTATTATGGTATATTACAAGATATTACTTATCACAAGCGGTTTTATTAGCTGTAAGCTTGGCCTTGTATTTTTACTTGCCCCGGGAGTCTGGCAATGACACATTTTCACAGCTGTTTAAAAAATAACAAAAGTTATGATTGTACACAGTAAATAGACATATATTGAGTAACAACAAAAACAGTAAAAACAAAATAAGAACAACTTAATTCATTACTTAATCAACCTAAATACTCCTGATTGTCTTGTGTTCAAGTTGAAAATTGATTGAATTGTTTTATTGAATTTGTTGAATGTGATTTGAAATTGTTATTTTAATGCCTAGTTATTTAAGATGAAATTACAAATAATAATTCATGGCACATGCAAAGCCCCATTGAACCTGTTTTATTATAAAAAAAATTAATTCACTCATCATAATAATAATAAGTGTTTCAGTATGTGATGAGTCAAGTTGATTACCAGATGATTTGCAGTGCTTGTTCTTTGAGTGTCCAGGGCATAATTTAGCTCTCTTTTGAGTTATTTGAATGTTTTCCAGTCAACTATTTTCACAATTAAATTAATCTATGCAGTTCATCTGTTATTTTTATTGTTGATGAGTTGTATTGAACTTTTGAAGAACCGAACTGAAAAGTACCGAACCGAGAGCTCAATACCGCAATACGCACTGAACCGTGTCATAGGCGTACCGTTTCACCCCTACAAAATATTACTGTTCGCTAATGATGTTGCTCTTCTATCTAGCAGATAGCATTGTTGATTTGCAAAGAAAATGTAACAGAGTTACCTTCAGTCATTGACTCAAGCAAAACATCGCAGGTACATAATACAGCATGGCCTAACATTCAGACAATTTTAGATTAAGAGAACGAAGCTGTTGTAATGACTCTTGAGAGTCGCAAGGACTCACAAGAGTTGCCGAGACAAAGTCTGCCCATCCACTGGATACTAGAGTCTTATATACATGAATGTGGGGGAACCGGTCACAACCTCATGACCCCACATTTTCCATATTGGTATTGTTCTTGTCGTAAACATTTTGTTTGTCACATCTTCAAGATGAGTCTGAGACAAGCTATTGGCTGGTCTGGGACCAGCATATCACATGGAGATCATATCAGTGTGCTCCGCATCCAGTTCATAGGTTCACTATCATAAGCTCTATATCACAGTTGAACCATCACAACGAGATGTTTACCATAGAGTCTGATAGGTATCAGTTATTGCATTATCACCTAGAGTGGACATGACTATGACTGTTACAAAAACAAGACTTTCTGGAATACTTTTGTAACAAGTGAATTTGGAAGTAAATATTGTCAAATCAAAGGTGTTAGTTTTTTTAAATGGGGGACGCATAAAGGGGAATGAAAAGTGGTTTTAAAGGGATTTACCAGTAAAAGTCAAACCATATAACAAATATTTGTGAATTGGAGTTTCATCTAGTTTGATATGGTCTAAAGCATGTGGAACTGTATCTTTACAAGCCAAACGTGCATCTGTCCATCTGTTTCAGTTGTTCACCAGATACCAAAATATGTCTCTATCTATTGCTCAAAGTATATTCGTCAGTACAATATTTTAACATACGGAACTGAAATTTGAGGCTATACTTATAGAACATGTATTGATTTCTGTCTATTAGTGAAAAAAAACTGTTTCCTATGTTGTACTTGGAGACATTGGCAGATGTAATTTGTGTGTGCATTATTATTCAAAGTGTATTAAATATTGGTGACGAATTGTTCGTATAGACGAAAATAGATACCCAAATGCCAGTTATAATATGTTAAAACTCTATGATAATAACGGTGGCATAAATTGGGTCACACATATTTTGTTTACTACATGATTTTCTTATGTCTGGTAAGCCCAAGACTGTGGCGATATAAACCATTTCCTGTTAGCTTTTAAACAACGTTGTATAGATATTGATATACGACAATGGAATAGTAAAATAAGTAACTCATCATTTCTTGTGAATTATAGGACTTTTAAATCCCTTTTACAACCTGAAATGTATATATCCTGTAACACAAAAAGCAAAGAATTAATGCGAATGTTTTTGAAGTTTCTATGTCAATCCCTTAACTTGAACGTACAAAAACAGCGTTTTGCAAAGACATTGGCTCCACAAAAATGTATTAATTTGCAACAAATGTACTACTGACATAATTGAAGATGAATACCACTTAATGTTAATATGTCCATCATATAAACACTCTAGATCTGAATATATTCCAGCTTATTTCTATAGCCCACCTTCAGCTGTCAAAGTTTAGACGCTGATGAAGGAACAGAATGTTCTCAAAGGGATATGTATATTCTTGAAGAAACACCTACGTTGAATCATATTGTATAACCATTAACTTATACTTTCTCTTAACACTATGCTATTTATATGTCATACCTGTTGTACTCTTGGCCACATGACCTTCAATTCTGAATAAATGAAATGAAAATGAAATTAATATAACTCATAAAAATAAAACATGAAGGGTTAGGTTGGTATACCATTTCAGCCTAAAGTTAGACTATCATTACGTTCTAAATACAGTTACAATACTCAATACATAATATAACAACATAAATGATACAGTTCTTCATTTACCCAATATTTTGAAAAGTCCAGATCGCCCTCGTACAGTGACTTTAGACTTTGTTCTTTAAAGGATGCATTTCAGTACCAATAATGTATTATATCAGTTGATAAACAGTCATCAGATGTTAAAGTGATTCTTTGATTAAATTTTCATTGATTTTGGTTTTTGTCTTCCGCGACAAACGAAATTATTCATTCTCCTGTCTCGCCTTGTTGAGGAAACATGATAAACTATTACAGAAAAATGAACATATCCTATACAAATATTTTAGAAATAGCTGAATTACCTTCAGATACATGATGTTGCTATTTTCAGTTGCATTTATAGCTTTTGGATTAAAGAACCTGGAATTTCGTTGTTATCATTTCTATTGCAAAGTAGTTTATAAAGTTATTTGTTCAAATTGAAATTTCAAAAAGAAGACTAGGAGTCACGCTCATAAAGGTTGTCATCTTCTCGTTTTCCTGGTTCGTGTCTTTATCTTATCAGTATGCATGATCAGTTTTGCATGATACTTTATTTGGTTCTAAAATGTACCATATAAAAAAAGATGCTAGTTTATAAGATATACAAGAGAAGATATAACATATATATATAACATATAAATTTGATGTATACATGAAGCATTTGGGAAATAAATAAAAATAAAAAAGATGAAAACGTTAGCCAAACTTATGTCAACTTCATTTTTTTATTTTGATATATGTGGCCATAGAGTTTGAACATGTCTTGTGATAGTTTATAGTTAGATAGTTATAGTTTCCCCAATTACTTTTGACTTAATGGCTGCAGCAAGCCAAGGTCCATTGACCGGTTTTCGATCATGAATTAATGGTTGTATTTTCGTAATATTGAACTGATTGACCTTATATTGGTTATTTTCGGTTACAGTTGATTATTCTCATTTGAAAAAAAAATATTTGACATATATGTGACATAACCAACATGATTATGTCCCTTTACCGATGTAATCAAATATGTTACTTATATCAAAATAATTACTTTAAGTTTGTGTTTACTTTATTTTTTTGCATAAGGTTTAGTGAAGATCCAAGTTTACGCTTTAAATCTGACTTCTGAATATTATTCAATAGAACATTTGTTCCATATTTCAATATTTAAAATTTTGTACAGTAGAAAAGATCGACAGAGACTGGTGTCAGTGATATGTAATCTTTTAGTAGACACTGGATGAAAAAGTCCTATTTAATCCGGAGTAAATATGGATTAAAGATGTCATTTAATCCCCTTTACTCCCCTTTACTCCGGATTAAAGACACAATTTACAAGAGAGTAAAGGGGAGTAAATATCACATTTAATCCATATTTACTCCATATTTACTCTGAGATTAAATATTTGTAAAGGTGATTAAATAAGATTAAAGTTTTGTAAATATTCAGACAGGTTTTTTACCATGTTGTAATAAAAAAAAAATAATTTCATCAAAACGTAACTTTATTGAAAAAAGTTGCTTTGAACATTGCTAACAAAACATAACTCTAATTGAAAACTATTTTGATGAAAAGAAATGCTTTTAAAGAAAAAGTGACTTGAATGGAGAATATGACTTTGATGAAGACAAAAATGATATGTATGAAGATGTTGACTTTGATGGGAAAAAAGACTTTGATGAAAAAATTATTCTGATGAAAATATTTGCTTTAATGGATAAATTAATATTAATTGCAAAAAGTTACTTAAATAGAGAATACATTTTGATGAAAAGTTTTTATTTTGATGAAAAAAAATTACTTCAATGAAAAAAATGACTTTGATGAAAAATGATACTTTGATGGTATATTTTACTTAAAAGAAAGAAATTACTTTGATGAAGAATTTGACTGTGATGAAATAATTGATTTTAATGAGAAAAATTACTCTGATGAAAAAGTTAACTTTGATGATAAAAATGACTTTGATGAAAAGATTGACTTTGATGGAAAAAATTACTTTGATAACATAAATGTTGTTAATTTAAAAATTTAATTTGATGAACAAATTGTTTTTGATAATAAATTGACTTTAATGAAAAATTTACTTTGGTGAAGAAATTGACTTTGGTAAAAAAAAAAAAAATTACTTTGATGATAAATAAGTCTTTAATGGAAAAAAATACCTTTGATGAAAATATGACCAATTCGGCATAATAACTAACATGATTTAGAAACTTATATAGATATTATAAGTATCATCTCATGAAAATATCTACTTACATATAAATGAATATAGATGGATCTATTGTTTGGCAATTGGTGAACCAAATCACTTTATTAGTTACCATTTACAGCAGTTTTAGATTTTTTGCCAGTCAGAAAAAGCTGAAAATATTACAGAATTCAACTGCGATAGCAACATTTAGCAAGGTGATGGGGACATATTAAAGGAGGCATAACGTTTTGATTATTTAGATTGCTATTTGAGTGTTAAACATTGTTCATTAATGCCATATTGTAACATTGTAATCACTTTGTGATTCGATATAGCAGTTCAGATACACAGTTATGATAGATATAGACAGGCAGACAGACAGATATATTTTATCATAATGTCACAAGTTAAATATACATTGTAAAAAGCATGTATAAAAGACATAAACTATAAATTAAACAACGAGCCAAGTTTTGGCTAATGGGACACTTTACAAGATAAAACAGTGTACAACATATTCGTAAATATAGGTAGGTAAAATAGCAATGATACGGGTTTATACTAGTAATTAAATAAGTAAGTAAATAGATATAAGAATGATAAAAATAATTTCCATCTATTAACCATATTTCTAATGGTTGTACAGATGCATTTTATGCGTTTGGGGCTATTTTCCGTTAACATTTTGATAAAAAGATCTAAAGGCCCCGTTACATTATAAACATCTTGATTAAATTACTTCTGAGGTCGTTGTAAAAGTGGAATTCTGAAATAAAATTAACTTCAGTTTCCACAATTTGACAAAATCTACAAAATCTACGCTCTAATGGCGTGTGGTCTTGGTCTATGTATATATATATATATATATATATATATATATATATATATATATATATATATATATATATATATATATATATATATATATATATATATATATATATATATATATATATATAGAAAAGAGTAAACATCAGATGGGTTTGACTGGATCAATCTTCTTTAATACTATATACTATATAGGTATATCATGTAAGTGAAAGTATTAATATAAAGAGTTGATTTAAGTGTGCTATATGTCTATTACATCATGTGCGACATATATATAGGCATAGCATGTTAGTGAACGTATTAATATAAAGAGTTGATTCAATTGTGCTCTATGAGTATTACATCATGTGCGACATATATATATATAGGCATAGCATTTTATGTGAAAGTATTAATATAAAGAGTTGATTTAATTGTGCTATATGAGTATTACATCATGTGCGACATATATATATATAGGCATATCATGTAAGTGAAAGTATTAATATAAAGAGTTGATTTAATTGTGCTATATGAGTATTACATCATGTGCGACATATATATAGGCATAGCATGTAAGTGAAAGTATTAATATAAAGAGTTGATTTAATTGTGCTCTATGAGTATTACATCATGTGCGACATATATATAGGCATAGCATGTAAGTGAAAGTATTAATATAGTGAGTGAGTGAGTGAGTGAGTTATTGTTTAACGCCGCTTCGGCAGTATTGCAGCCATTAGCGGCGAGATATTTAATTTATTTGCCTAGTTTAAAAAAGAAAATTGCAATTTAAAAACAAAACACGGCACAAAGGCCGCAAAAACATCAGCATATTATCACAAGTTGAATAAAAGCTGATAATGAAAAGTTAAAATTTACAATTTGTCAATAAGGTGTATAGCCTTTTAAAAATCTAAAACACGATGCTCACCGAAATGAGTAAAAACTTGATTGATTGAAATAGAAGGATAAAAAGATTCCCTGATATGTGCAGTGTCCCAAAGTATTAATATAAAGAGTTGATTTAATTGTGCTATATGAGTATTACATCATGTGCGACATATATATATATATAGGCATATCATGTAAGTGAAAGTATTAATATAAAGAGTTGATTTAATTGTGCTCTATGAGTATTACATCATGTGCGACATATATTCACAAGATACGAAGTTTACTCACATACCATATAGTTCATAAACAAAGATGTGATCTTAGCATACATTCTTTACATGATGCATAGGATGTAAGGATGTGTGACAAGCTGATTTAATGTCCTTTTGAGTATGACACGACTTGCGACAGATATTCAATATATATTCCATGATTGTGTGGCAATTTATTTGAGAGAAGTTTATTCACATACCATATAGTTCATATACAAAGTTTTAACAAATATTTTAAAATACATATTCAGTACCTGTTGCATTGAATGTAATAAGATGTTGATATAAGTGTACTATTTGAGTATACTATTCCATTTGCGACAGGTAGTTATGAAACTCATGACGATTGATCACTTATCGCATTTCAATGAAATTCTATAACGCTATACATGACAGCCGGTAACCTCCCATCACAGCACCTTCATCACTGGACTTTAACTCAGGACGTTTCACTACTCAGTGTACTAGCATGGTAAGTGTCACACCGAATGCGATATCTACACTATTAAGTGTTAAAGAGAACTGATTTGTTATTCGATTTTGGAATAAAAAATACTCCAAGGTGATAGGCAAAATCTGTTTGCTTTCAAGATTGTATAAAACGGGTTTACTGGTGCGTACCGTTTTCTTGTCTTTGGAAGCTAGACATTCTAATTCATTTGTATAGCATCTAATATCCAGTGAGGTTAATATTACCTTAATGTATTGTGAACTCACTTACCTACATACCGGTGTAGTTTAACTATTCCTCGTTAAAAATGATGGGTTATATTGATTCAGCTTAAAATAATGATAAAGGGAAATATATGATCTTGACAAATATCTTTCTCATATTTTGGTTTATACCATCACCACACTTTAACAATTTATTTAAAAAACGTTCATCGTATAGCCTTCAATATTTAATATTAATACTTTATTTTAAACAGAAAATATCGCTACCTAGATCAAACTATCCATATGCTGTCACCACGTGTTAAGTTGTACACTTATTGTCAATATATGTAACTCTTGTTGACCTTATTATGCTCTGTTAGCAGCCAAGCCAAGTAGCCTAGAATTTATAGAAATATTCAGTATCATCACAACTAGTGTCATTATCCATTAAATAAACCTAATATTCAAGCCAACTAAGGGTACTTCTTAATGCTACAAACCGGAAATAATGTAAAGCGTGTGTTTAAATCCTATCAGATTGGACTAGAATAATGCATTTTAAACGTCTAGAATCGTATGCACAGCTAATTATGAGAGACCATTATTTAACAACATATACGGTTCTTAATGAATTAGATTTACAAATAATATTTTCCAGGATGCTCTGTTTATTATATTATATAAATTATGTTTGAAGTAATAATATTGGCATTATATATTTACAATGCACTTACCATTGAATACATGTGATTTGAATTCATTCAACTAAAAAGAACAAACCGCGATAAAGGCAAATTTTCACAATCACATGTTGCGTAGACATAGGTATTGTTCGTCATAATTGTAGATTAAATCTTGATACCCCTAGGTAATCAAATTGGCGCCACCCAGTCTGGTGTCGTTATATATACAAAATTGGCGGGAGGGTACAATTAAAACATGGTGACAAAACACAATTATCTCTCCTACGTAAAATGTCATCACAAAATTCAGTTCTTGACTGTAATTGAATATACATGCCGTTGAACAAATAACGCCTTTGTCTGACAATGCAAAGCTAAACCGAAATTAATTTATTACCCCTAATTAGCGGCAGCTTAATGAGATTCACTGGCATTACACAACTCAATACACGCTGTGCACGGGCCGTGATGATCACAACTCTTTAATTAAGATATTCTGTTCAGACACACAGACATAGGTTTCACCTCACATAACAAATATATATAGATATACAACCATCTTTTTGGGTTATGAGAGATTGGATAGATTATAAACATGGAAAGTTAATGCTATCTACTTGAGTATAAATGTACTTACATAAGACATACATCTAAATGCATCATAAATGCAAAATATAAACTCAGTTTCTGGCAGTTAAACAGATATTGTAAAAAAGTAAAACTAAAGGAAAAACCAATAAAAATAAAACTACTCGCTTGACACAGTCCTCACAGGCCTTTGTGCTTTTTACCCTTGTTCGCTAGAAATGGTCAACGGAAACAAGTCTGTATTCTTTTGACCCTTGTTCTGTAGAAGTGGCCAAATGAGACAAGTCTTCGTGCCTTTTACCCTTGTTCATTAGAAGTGGTCAACGTGCCTTTTGCCCCTGTTCAGTAGAATTGGTCAACGAAAAAAAACGTCAGCATGCTTTTAACCCTTGTTCAGTTGAAGTTGTCAACGGAGATAGGTTTGCATGCTTTTACCCTTGTTCAGCAGAAGTGGTCGATGGAGACAAGTCTGCATGATTTTTACCCTTGTTTAGTATAAGTGGTCAACGGAGACAAGTCTGCATGCTTTTAACCCTTGTTATGTTGAAGTGGTCAATGGAAACAGTTTTTCCCGTTTTTTTCTCATCCAGTTGAAATATTTCATTATTTTCATCTTTCAACAATACCTTATTTTGGCGCACATTATCATCAATAATTCTCATACATGTATATGTAGATGGATACAATAGACTGCATTAAGGTGAACAAATATTGTTCACTTGACCGTTATGTGCATAATAATATTTTTGGATAACAGCGTGTTTATCTGGTTGTTGGCGTGTGCTTATCACATGAGATAAAATAGTTTCAGTTTCTAAAACGTTATGGTAATTTATGTGTATTTTTTATGTTTCTAGGGTATTGCTGGACGATGTGAAAGAAATACATGTATGAGAAACCAAAAGTGTCATGTCGCTCGGAACAGATCGGTTGTTTGTGGTAAGATATCTTCTAGTTAAATTATTTAGGTATATTATTGCGACAGTTAACCAAAACAATACTGATATTTAAATATCAATTTAATATCATTCTCCTCATTTTGTATTGTAACCGTAGCAAGACAACTCACATTCCAACTTTTTTGCCCATAGTTTCGAAGCTCTCTTAGCCCTAAGATAGTCGTAAGTGCCAAACATTAACATTAATTTGCGACTATCTTAGTGTTAAGACAGCTTCGACAATATGGGCCCTTAATTGTACGAGATATTAATAACATTTTAATTTTAATGAGAAATCATTGTGTTTCTCAGTTGACAATCTGACAGATTGAGATTATAACAAACTTGAGCTCTGAACAATTCAACTGAGATTGTGTATTGATTTCAGTCGATAGCCTAACAGAAGGCGTTGATTACAAACTGGCGTTCCACCTGATCAAGGACCTGATGACATGGGAGGAGGCAGGAAAGTATTGTACCGATCGATGTGGCCAGTTAGCCGTGGTGAACACAGCCGAGAAGAACGCGCAGGTTGCCAGTGTCATGACTCAGGAAGACACCGGTAGGTCGTTGGGTTTTAGTCTGATTAAAATCGACGCTATTCCGAGGATTTAATCTGCAAAAAAGTTCATATCGTGATACGAAGTGGTTCTTTAGATTCCTCTCCACAAGGTCTGAAGACACCCCGTATAGGTGCGTGTTCCATACCAATTCAGTGCAGATAAAGCCCAGTCAAAATGCTGACCAATCACATTATTATTAGGTGTTGCCCCTAAAGTAAAAAAGCTGTTTTTACTCATTATAAAAATGGAATGGTCGATCTCCTATCCCACTTGTTAGACAAACTCAAACATTTCTTTAAAATAATCATCGTATACACTGACTTTGTAACTATCTACCATTCAAACAAATAATTACAGAACGAAAAGATAAAGCGTTAGTAGTTTGTCCCTTGAAGTTACCAACGAGTTTCTCTCAATCGATTTTAAAATTATGAAACTGCCAATTACTTCAATTTACACTAAGGGAATAGTTTTTATCAACAGTAAGTATATTCACCTATCGAGTGTGTACAAGTCTAGTGGGAAGTAGAGTGTTCTCACAGAGTCTCACAGCATGGGTAGCAAGTCACTCAGATAGGTATAAGTAAAACTTACAAGGGAAAATAGACTAGTTGGTATAACAAGGGATATTGGTCAATAGCCCCAAAACAGACACTTCAGTCAAGAATATGTATCAACAGTTCTTCCAGCAGAGTTCTCAGTCCCGAGTTCAGCGTAACATAGTGAAACATTATATTCTTCATTGTGTCTAACTGTCGAAGAGTTGACTAAAAGTAATAACACCATGAGATTATCCGTCTGTCCAACAGTTGTGGTATGGCTTGGAGCGTCGGATCGGAAGACGGAAGGTGTGTGGCTGTGGATCGACGGACAAGAGCTTGGATATGATGCCTGGAACAATGATCAACCCGATAACTGGTCTGTGGCCGGGCCAGACGGAGAAAATTGTTTGGCAGTGTTTCGTACAAGCACAAACGCTGGGTGGTTTGATGGGGGCTGTGATTCAAAGAACAGCTTTATCTGTGAATATGTAATACCATAATCAAAGACTGTAGTCTATATGACTTATAAGACAAGTAGCACATACCGTTCACAGATCAAGGGGTAGCTAGATATTGACAGAAGACCGAAGGGGAGTGGGCTTGGAGATCACATATAAAACCAGGAGCCTTACAGCTGTGTTTCCACAACCTAATGTCTGGTGGGCCGGGATAGCTCTAGGAGAAGATTGTTTGGCAAGACACGTTGATGGGTCAGTAGCGGGATGGTCGTATATTGGCTGTGAAAACACAATTCAGCTTTATCTGCTGACCTGATTAAATTAGTCCTGGGTAGTATTATTGTTTATTTCCACAGGGTACATGCATGTAGGCCATCCATGGTACATAATTATTGGTCCACAGAATTGCGATATTTTGTCGCATACAACACAAACATTGCAACACGTTTCACTATATACATGTTATCACTGGATAGCAAGAGGTTGAACTTATCAATTGTGGGTTTTACAAAATACTTATGAGGTATAAACTGTTTTCTAAAATGGCTATAAGCATTACAAACAATTAGAAAATGATATTCATCCTCAATATTCCCACTGTTAGGGATTTTACAAATTCTTTGGCTCCTAGGAATATTATAATACCTTCCCGTTTCAATGCTAAAACTATGAGAGCTGCAACGAAAACGAGCTAAAACTGTTATTAACTTATCAAGATTAATGATAATAATTATGATTCAGTAGTAAAAAACTTAAACTGAGAATATGAAGACATTTTAGAACTATTCTATTCCTTTCCTGGGAAACAGTGAGTTAGACATATTCCGAAGTTTACACCAATATGATAAACAGCGTTTGAAAACTGACATATAGAGCGGATGTCTTCCCCACTCACCACGTACACAGTGATCGGGAGTTGAAGATTTCACAACCAAAAATAACTTATATTTCAATAAGTGAACGGATTCTATGTCCTCAATATTATCTAATCCCCATATTTAGGCGCCGTACAGAAGGATAGGAAGAACTTTTGAATCAAATATGTTAAAAAATGCAGTATAATCCTACTGTTTAACATTATTGAGTGACCACAATACACAAAATAGTACCTTTTTAGCCTGTAACGAGACACTGGTAAGATGTTTACTCCAACTTTAGCTTCTTGAGAAAGTAACCCCTAGGTACTTATATGCTGAGACACATTCTATAACTTCATTACCATAATACCACTTTTCATATCTAGATAAAATTCCACCATTTTTTAAAACGACCACTTTGGTTTTTTCCAAGCTTACCGAGAGTGAATAATTCTGGCAAAAATCATGTAAAACATTGATCCTCTTTTGGAGGCCAAAAACGGTATCAGCAACAAGAGTAACATCATCAGGAAAAAATAGAAGGAACAACTGAACCAATTAGGGGTGGAGCTGAACACCAGGGAAACATCCTGTCTCCATTTCCTTCGCCAACTCATTAATAAATAAGTTAAACAAAAGGGGACTCAAAATGCAACCTTGGCGTACACCGACTTTACACTAAAAAATATCAGTAAACTAATTTTCAAATTTAACGCAAGAGGAAACACGGTTATGGATGGAACGAATACAATTTAACATTTTAGGCGAGATTGCATTTTCCTTTGAAATCAACCACAGACGAGATATATCAATACTATCAAACGCTTTGGCAAAATCCACGTAAAGAATGTACAGCTTACCCCTCTTCTTGCATAAATACTCTTGAATAAAAGCATTCAAAGTGAAAAGACTATCTGTAGTCGAATAACCTGAACGGAATCCTACTTGTGATTCCACTATCTTATTAAAAGTATCACACCAAAACCGCAATCTTTTATTAACAATAGATTTAAAGACCTTACTAAATATAGTGAGAATAGTTATACCTCGATAGTTGGAAGGGGAGTTTACGTCGCCTTTCTGTGAATTGGAACAATAACACCCTGAGACCACTGAGAAGTCAAACAGGTCATAATTGGAGCTAAGATATTCTGACCACTTTTAAACATCTCTGCTAAAAGTCCGTCGCTCCCAGCTGATTTTCCGGTCTTTAAACCGTTAATAGCATCAACCACCTCGTCCCGATGAATAGGATAGAATATACCTGGACACAGAATCACAAGATTTCGCAGGAATAAAGCAAACTTCAGAATCACAACATGAGCTAAACATGTCCATGAAATAACGATACCACTGATGCATAGTAATATTCGGCTTAAATACACTTCCTTAGTAAGTATTTCAATGAAGTCCAAAATAGTGTACCATTATCTATACTGTCTATTATAGTTCCTGCGTAAATCCTGCTGAAAAAGATTTATTTTTTCTTAAATTATACATTTATATATATTTCTTGAATTTATGTACAGGCGTAAATTAACAGAATTTTTACAGTGTCTGAAAACCTTTAATAAAGGCTGACTCTCACTCCTATAATATCTACATGTTTTATCAAACCAAGGTTGTTTGCGAGCATTCGGGGAATAAGTTTTCTTCTTCATACAGTCAGCAGCGTTACAAAGCAAGGCTGTACTATCATCCACAGCAGTATCAGAATGCCCTGCATGATCATGGTCAATGCTTTTTTCAAATATAGATGCAGAGTCAATTGACAATAAAACGTTTCTAAAAAGTGTCTCTTTGTTTACATTCCACACCAAACAAGGGCTGCTACTGTGCCCACGGGAATCACGTTCATCCTGACCGTCATCGAAGGTATCACATGACTGAAATCGACAAGTGATTGGCAGGTGTTCTGAATCTGACCTAGATATGATATCAAACTGGGTACACAATGTAAACAAACACGTTGGTGACAAAATATAGTCGACTACATTAGTACCCTTAGCATTTATGAATGTAAAGTCACCTTTCCCTTCATCGGTGCCACAACGACCATTCATTATGTTGAGATTCAAGGCGATACACACATTTAGAAGCGTTCTACCAAAACTATTCACTGTTCTGTCACACGAGTGGCGAGTAAAACAGTAATCATGCGTTAAGAATATAAGTCCAAAAAGGTTAAGTATTTTGAAAACATCTTTTATTAATTACAATTCAACATTTCATAATTTGTCAACTTTATTGTCAGACATTCTGGCTAATTGATAAATTTTTTCAAAGCCATTTCACCAGTGTATTTGATCGAAAATTATCATATGATGCGATTATAACTATGATAAATATCAAACTCATGCTCAAATTGAGGATAATGTGAGTGCATCTCTTCAACGACATTCGAAAACCTCAGGCAGTTGTATTTTGTCTTTTACTCTTTCTCAGTTTAGTTATGTTATTATGCTAGACCTATTCTTATGAAGTTTTAAGATAATGTGTCACGAATGATTACACTGTTTTTGGGGGGATTTGATTTAAAAGAACTTGAGTTCTGCCCATTATAATATAAAGTTATATCAATATTGGAATATCGCCATCCATATAACGTTTGCCGGTTATTGTAAATGGTAAATTGTTACAGAAAGAAAAATATAGAGTAAATTTCATTTTAATATCCTTCTTTCATTAGTTAGGGGATAAGAACACTTAGTTTAGCATAACTTAGTGGATATATTATGCATCGATGTCTTTGTTACTCTTATTTTTCGACAGAATACAATATTTTCAGTTTCCATTTGTAATGTTTTCTTCCGTTTCTTATTTTGACTTGTAGTCATCGAAATTAAATTCAGTTATTTATCTTGGATACACCTTTGAATCCGTGTATATTTTAACATACATATATTATCAGAATTTAGTTAACCGGACTCAAATAGTGATAATCACTGAAGGAATTTGTCAGGACAAAAGACACTTGTTTACTTATTCGTTTTTAGTTATAAAATTTAGTTAGAAAATATAATCTATCAGATTTTTCGATGTCAATTCGTTTATTTATATCGACAATACTTTCATGTAAACAAAACACAACAGATTATTTCGAAGCGTCACCTGCTTACCAAGAGATTTCCCTGTTCAATTATCTTACACCTGAAACACTTTTCCTCGCAGCTCACGTGGAGCTTAGCGTTAATTAGCGATGTGACGTCATACACAGGAGTGGCTTACAAGGCGATTTTTCAATCGAATGTACCAATCCATAAACAGTTACTTTCCACTTCGATAGCATATTACAAAACACGATTCAACGCTAGCGTTCATCTTTACCAAACAAGTGATGGAATATTTAACGGCTTTGTGTGTGGAAACATCGTCAGTCACGTTGCTTTGACTTGATTAGCGACTCATAAACATTTAACTATCGAACTAAGCGAATTTTCAATGTGAGGCCATGCGAAGTAAAACATTGTACTTATCATTGATTCTATTGATTTTAATCATGATCGTCAAATTATTCATAAACGGTATCCTTTGTTCGTAAAACTGATAAAGATTTTCAGAGTGAAATGCATTGATCGATAGGTTTGTGTTCTTAAGAAATTCAAATTCATAGTTTGTTCAGTGGCTTTAAAAAGGTGCAAGTTAAACTGGTATCAATGCCGGAGCTTGTACAATCGTTTCACAAAACAGAGAATCCGATATCAATTTTCTCCATAAATCCTTGAAAATGTAAAATATGTAACACCTGAATCTAAAAATTGTCTCGAATATCTTATAAGAAGATATTAGAATCCGTTTTGACAGAGTGGTTTATATATTTGGGATATCATGTCATATTCAAAACTTTCTGGTTTGTAAATATGTAAGTTCAAATGACAATGTTATATAGTATATACTCATGCCAATAAAGTTTGTCACCCCCTCCTCAAATTCACAAAGCGGACTGGAAATGTAATAATAGACACAAAAAGTGTTCCAAGAGAGCAACAATTTAATTGCAGTACGAATTCATGGACATGATATTCAAATAAATCCAGTGGCTCAATTAGGAATTCATTCACTTTCATATCAATAACATTCAATTTGGGTAAAAACCAATTTGCAATGTAAACAGTTTTGAGCAGCATCAAGCAGGCAGTGTCAATTTATTAACAGAATGACTTATTGTAACACTTGCGCAAAGTTCAATAACGAGTGGCACCCCCACGCGCTTCAATAAGAGCAAGAATCCGAGAAGGCATGCTGTCAATGAGTTTGTTTGTTTCAGCTTTCTTAATTGACGGTCCATGCGGTCCCACATGTGCTCGATAGGGTTCATGTCTGGGCTTTTGGCAGGCCAGGAAAGTCTGTTTACACCTTGCCTTGCCAGGAAAGCATCAATTGCCCGATCACGATGAGGTCGTGCAGTGTCGTCTTGTAGCAAGAAATTATTGCCATACACATAACGAGCATGTGGCAGGCAGGTTAGTTCAAGAACACATCGGTAGGTCCGCTGATTGACCTTTTCACGCAGGACGAGTAGGTCAGTTTTACCAGTATAGTGGATTCCTCCCCAAACAAGAACAGAACCGCCTCCTCCCTGAACAAAAGCCTCCACACAGTCATCCCTGAACCTTTCCCCTTTAAGTCGATGCACTCGCAAACGCCCATCGATCCTGTGCAGCAAACAAACATGATTTATCAGTGAAGATTATGTGACGCCAATGTTGAACTCTGATGTTCCTGTGCTCAGTTGCCCAAAGAACACGTAACCGCTTGTGTTCTGCAGTCAGGAATGGTCGACGCATAGGTCTTCTAGCCCTGAAGCCTCTTTCAAGCAGTCTATTGTTCACCTTTTGACGGCTAAGTCTAGTATGGTGACCTATCTGTCTCGGAGTGACGTCGGAGATAAACAGCGATTCCCACGTACTAAACAGAATAGTACACGGTCATTTTGTAGCGTTGTTTTCCCAGGACGACGTGTAGGATTTTTGGGGGCAAATGTCTGCTGTGTGCGATGTAGTTTTCTGATTCTCTGAACATTTCTTTTTTTACTTACATGGAGCTGACGACTTATGACGTTATTTGTTTCGCCAGCTCGACTCATTCCAATAATTTGGTTCCATATTGCAGTGGACGTTGGCTTTGGAATTGTGCAGACATTTACTATCAGCACTAAGAGCAGGTGACATATAAATTGTGGTCGTGCAAAGACACATTGAAATTTCAATGCACTTCGTGTGTTTCCTAGCACACGTAGGTTATGTTGAATTAAAAGCACGTGTTTTGCATTTATCACGTTCACAAGTTGCATTCGGGTGAATGTTTGAATCTCTGTGAACACAAAAAGCTTTTTACCAATTTTAAGGCATTTTTCAATAATGAAGGAGGGGGTGACAAACTTTACTGGCATGAGTACATACATAGAGATTATTAACCAAGTGTGTTTCCGTAAAATACTCCTTGAGTAAATATGATTTTACTTTACCTCTTGAGGTAGAGTATTTAACTCCTAGAAGTATATTTATACTCCTGTAAGTAAATTTGTTTTGGACTGTTAGTCCGGTTGCCAGACCCCTATTTTTTGGACATCCTTGCATTGCGGTATGTACAAAGTTTTTTTGCTGTTTCTATACCTCTGAGATGTGCTCTTCAAGAATCTGAATGATGCCACTCTGTCATCATTGGGCAATCCGCACAATATGCAAATTAAGGCCGCCATTGCTGAAAATCTTGATTTCGTCATTATCTCCGTAACTATGCATGATATCAAATTAATTTTGGTGTCTGTCCCCATGTTTAGAGGGGTAATGAATCAGATTAAACCTTTTCAGTAAAGATCACAACAATAATTTATGCTGAATATGCAAATTAAGGCCGCCATTACTGAAAATCTTGATTTCATCATTATCTCAATAACAATGCATGACATCAACTTAATTTTGGTGTCTATCTCAATGTTTAGAGGGGTAATGAATAAGATTAAGCCTTTTCAGTAAAGATCACAACAATAATTTGTGCTGAATATGCAAATTAAGGCCGCCATTACTGAAAATCTTGATTTCGTCAATATCTCAATAACAATGCATGACATCAACTTAATGTTGGTGTCTATCTCCATGTTTAGAGGGGTAATGAATCAGATTAAGCCTTTTCAGTAAAGATCACAACAATAATTCATGCTGAATATGCAAATTAAGGCCGCCATTACTGAAAATCTTGATTTCGTCAATATCTCAGTAACTATGCATGCTATCAAATTAATTTTGGTGTCTATCCCCATGTTTAGAGGGGTAATGAATCAGATTAAGCCTATTCAGTAAAGATCACAGCATAATTTGTGCTGAATATGTAAATTAAGGCTGCCATTACTCTAAGCAATGCATTGGTAAGAGGGTATGTCCATGCTGAACTTCAGAAGACTCGTCTTGTTCAGCTTATCTGAAAATTTCGATGTACAATTTTCATTACAGATTCGACTCCTCTTAACACAGTTTCTCGCAATGCTATTGACGGTTGTAGATAAGCATGGTAAAGATGCATGGTGCCAATGCCAAGACCTTGCTGCATAAGGAAGGACGAGATGACAGAACAGATAATCAAAGATATCCCCGTCTAGATACCATGGTACTAAAAAGCCAGACCTGCCTTCAAGTGAAGTGAATTGTTCTGTTTTACTGTTTCGAATGAAATAGGTTTACCAAATGATATTCTCGGAATTCATACCAAAGCTCAGGGGCATGCACATGCTCATGAGTTGTATTGACTTTCTTGGCGTATTGATGGCAGACAGTGGACTTGAGCATAATATCATGAAATCTTATGTTGGAGATGTGGCACTCATGCTGTCGGGGCAGAAATATCCCCAGAACTTAGAGACCTTAAGCTTCAGTTAATGACAAAGGAACTGTTGCTTGCACACCGAAAGGATGCGAATGTCATGAGATGCTTGGAGCCCGTGAAATGATTATGTAAGAAGCATCAAAACTCGCCACTTAGTCCGAACCTGACAAAACCTGTCTTCATCATGTTGGTCTTCGTGTTGGAAGACTGGCCACTCCATATCTGGACAGTAGAGTGAGTGAGTGAGTGAGTTATTGTTTAACGCCGCTTCGGCAGTATTGCAGCCATTAGCGGCGACTGGACAGTATAGCTAACGATGCCATGCTCTTTTGCTTCTGCTCACTTCAACTATGCGAGATACGGGTTGTAATACGTGAGGACATTGGAGCATCTCCCATCTGGGGATACATCTGACTTGCATTGATCCTCTGGATCCTACAGGCCAACCCTTTGATTTGAACTTGGATAAGGACGCATTAAATCACCAGATCAGCTCTTAATTGATACAAGTTAACCATTCACAATCTCAACTGTGTCATGTACGTTCACTGTTTCAGGTGCAATTAGACCAATGACAACATTGATGATCACACTATAGCGAGATGATCAGTGGGATCCAGAGGATCGATGCAAGTCAGACGTTTATCCTGTATCTTGACTCTGTATTTGGCATGCGAAGTGATGATTGATGCATGCTGTGTTCACCTCCCATGAAGGACTAAAGCACGTTCAATGTCCTCAAGTAGTACTAGCACAACTTAAAGCTCCCGTTGTTGAAGTGAGCAAAAGCAAACCAGTTTGGCATCATTTGCTCTACTGTCCTGAGGTAGAATGGCCAGTCAGCCCCTCATTCCACGAAGACCATCATGATGAAGACAGTTTTGTCAGATTCTGAACCAAGTGGCCAGTTGTGGTGCTTCTTAAAGAGATCATTTTAAGTGATCCGAGCATCTTTTGTCATTAACCGAAGGGCTCTAAAGTTCTGTGGAACTTTCTTCACCGGCAGCATTTGTGCCACACCACAAACATACGATTTCATGATACCCTCAAGTTCACTGTCTGTCATCAATACGCCAACAGAGCCATTAAAATTCATGAGCATGTGCATGCCCCTAAGGTTTGGTATGAAGTCCGAGAATATCATTTGGTAAAGCTATTTCACATTGACTACAACTCTGTAGAGCTGCTGACCATTTGCCAAAACAGTAATGTCCAGTCCACATTCCTTCGTTAGACGGGCATCGGTTATGGCTGTGAGCATGGAGTCCGGGTGGGGCTGGATTCATACCAATCAATGGCAGATACACGGCCTTGGTCGCTGGTTTCACCCTCTGCCCTTGCTCTCTACACAACTTAGTGTTGAAGCCACCGAACTCGATAGGGTTTGTGCTTGTGGCAACACAGTTAAAGAACTCGTAGTCTAAATAGAAGGTCCTTTCTGGATGGGCCATTATTCAAAGCGGTAAGACAGAATGATTCACTTCACTTGAAGGCAGGTCTGGCTTTTAAGGAACACGGTATCTCTTGATGGGGATTATCTGTTCTACCCTCTCGTCCTTCCTTGTGCGGCGAAAGGTCTAGGCATTGGCACCATGCATCTTTACAATTAGCATTGCGAGAAAGTGTGTTGAGAGGAGTTGATTCTGTAATGAAACATGTACATCGAAATTGTCACATAAGCTGAACAAGACAAGTCTTCAGCATGGATATACCCTCTTAACAACGCATTGCTTACAGCAATGGCAGCCTTAATTAACGTATTCAGCACAAATTATTGTTGTGATCTTTACTGAAAAGGCTTAATCTGATTCATTACCCCTCTAAACATGGAGATAGACACCAAAATTAAGTTGATGTCATGCATTGTTATTGAGATATTGACGAAATCAAGATTTTCAGTAATGGCGGCCTTAATTTGCATTTCAGCACAAATTATTGTTGTGATCTTTACTGAAAAGGCTTAATCTGATTCATTACCCCTCTAAACATGGAGATAGACACCAAAATTAAGTTGATGTCATGCATTGTTATTGAGATAATGATGAAATCAAGATTTTCAGTAATGGCGGCCTTAATTTGCATATTCAGCATAAATTATTGTTGTGATCTTTACTGAAAAGGTTTAATCTGATTCATTACCCCTCTAAACATGGGGACAGACACCAAAATTAATTTGATATCATGCATAGTTACGGAGATAATGACGAAATCAAGATTTTCAGTAATGGCGGCCTTAATTTGCATTTTGTGCGGATTGCCCAATGATGACAGAGTGGCATCATTCAGATTCTTAAAGAGCACATCTCAGAGGTATAGAACCAGCAAAAAAACTTTGTACATACTGCAATGCACACTTATCGGTGCCTGCCACCGGACTATGTTCATATGACACGTTTACTCCCTGTAAGTATAAGTAAATATACTCCCAGGAGTAAACCTGTGCATGTATAAAGGGCTTTATGAAGTTTTAAGATAATGTGTCACAAATATTCGCTGTGTCACGAATCTTCGCTGTCCAATCTGCCTGTCACCTTATAATTTTACTTTGCTTTATTGCTCGCAAGGTCATATCGGATCCTCTGGACAAACTTGGACAAAGTCTCTGGATGCATTTTGAAAAGAATCCCGTGTTAAAAATCGAAATTTGGGTTTGAACTTGGCTTTTAATGATTGGGCCGATTTGGCCCATAAGTTCAGTATGTCTATTCCACATTAAAGGTTATCAGCCTGTACAATTTGGTTGGATTTGCTACAACCGTTTTGGGCTAAATCTTGATGACAGAATCCGTTCAAATAATATTTAAAAAAACATGCCAATAACAAAATAGAAGCCCTGGGCGTTTAAAAAAATGGAAAAAGGGGGCGTTTATTAAAATGACTTTAAAAAATCTTAAAAAGGGGGCGTTTATTTAAAAACATGTCTGTTGATGTCCAAAAGAAAAAGGAACATCGATTTTATTTCAGAGTTTAAATCAAAATAAGTGTATCAAATAAATGTAAAGAAGAGTTAAATGTAGTTGTTGGACATCTTCCAAGAGATTTGAGCAACACATTTTCCTGTTTCTTAAAACATGGCGGTCGCATAGAATGTGTAGTGACTGATCGTTACAGACATTCGACAGTCGCCGGGGGACTGGATAAACCATGTACCTAACACTTTAATGGACATAAGAGGTTGATAGCAAGATTGAAAACTCTTCTTCAGTGAAACATTAGTTAGTCTAAGTAAGGTAAGTTGATACCAAAGGGGGGCATTTATTAGGGGTCATTTTCCGTGAGTCAAAATGGCTAAGGGGGGCGTTTATTTGGAGAGGGCGTTTATTAGGATGAATACGAATAAGAAACTAACTTCACAAACCAATATCGGCACAATTTTCTCGCAATATATACATTTCTCAAAATGTTTAATCCGTTCATTTAATTCGGTGATCCCAATACACTTTTTAACGTATAATAATGATGCATTCATGCATCTAATTGTCCAAATGTTCATAAAATCGTTGAGGTGAGGTGAGTTGTGGTTTAACGCCGCTTTCAAGAGTATTTCACTTATATCGCGGCTGCTAGTATTACGGCAGGGAGAAAGCCCGCAACGCCATGTGGTTATGCATTGCTGGGAAACCTGCGACCATCGGCTGGAACTAGCGAACCATGGGTGGTAATGCACTGAAATTCAGTGTACCATTGCACCCAAACCTGCGTATAGAAAAGTTCTCTACTGCAGACAAAGTTGCCGTGCCCCTGGCGGGATTCGAACCCCGGACCTCTTGATCCGAAGCTGAACGCGCTAACCACTGCGCTATCCCGCCCCCCATAAAATCGTGAAGTCAAAACGTTCTTTTATTAAGCATAAAGGGACAAAAATGTTTTTTAAAATCGGAAAATTACAGTTTATATAAGAATTTTTTATTACAACTTTAATCTAAAAAATACAAAACTTTTGAAATTGGATGATTACAGAAGCGTATTAGTGTTTAGATGAGAGAGAAAATTGGTCAAACTATGAGACGAATGTACCTTTGATACGGTTACGCCTACTTCAAAAAGCCGAAATTCGATGTAGTGATAACCATTAATGGTACATAGACCATCTGAAACCTTCGAGGACAGGCCAGGGATACAGTTTGAACAAGCTGAAACCTCGGGAATAGTGATAATCATTAGCAGTACATAGACCATCTAAAATGTTGAGGAAAGTGATAATGGTTGGCAGTACATAGACCATCTAAAATGTTGAGGAAAGTGATAATGGTTGGCGATACCTCGAGAACAAGGAATACTGTTCATAAATAATTCGATAATCAAGAAATAGAATCAAAGAAAATTACAATCTTTTTCTTCTCACAGTCATGCTCATCACATTATTGATTAGACACTTATCAAGTATAAAATATATATATAAATATATATCATACTACTACTAATGATAAACGAACGGAATTGTGCTAACATTTTTATGGAACGAGTGAATAGAATTTGGTATAAGACGAACGAAAGTATCAGCGTGAAAACGAGTTGCATAAAAATATTTTATAGTTATATATATAGTTATTACTCAACCCTACGTATCAATATTTTACTAAAACAACAACCAGCTGATCGTAAAAAACGCGTATCAATATCAATAAATCAAACAAAATAGATCGCCAATTGGGACGTCTACACATATCATACGCCTTCAAACATAAAACAAAATTATTTTTGGTGAAATAGTATTTCATTTTTAATGATATAATTGGTATAACAAACAATTACAAACAACGAAAAATGTCAACACATTGCACACTCCGCCACGTGAAGTCATCGGAATGAATACACGAGATGGTATCAAACATGTGTTTAACCAACTCATTTTTATCTAATGACTTATCTCACCACGCTTGATCGTGAGTAATAAAGATGATTTATTCTTGGCGGAATGCAACAGTTGATGGATTTGTACAACAAACTAATCAATAGCATGAAAGTAAATAGCATACATGACTGTATATATATATATATATATATATATATATATATATATATATATATATATATAATACGAAAAGTCGCAAATGGAGAAAGTTGTAATATTCATAACATTGAACTCATTGTTAAGTTCCATCGGTTTATAAGACATTGGTGAACGGGGTATAACATACTGCAACTTTCAATCGGCAACATAATCCAATTAAGGAGAGATGGGACGAAGAAATAGAACGCAATTATGGTAAAATTTTGTGACAAAATTTATTGATGTGAAATGTCAAAATATATGCATTAAATCTTTCAAAGCATAGAATTATCAATAAACTAACTAAAAGCGCTTAAATTTACCGCAACATATTTCTAAAAGGCCATTTTACGACATGCCGCAAGTCGTTACAATCACCCATATTCGCGGTAATTGTGTTACTGTGTGTGTTATTTCAATTACATATATATCTCCAGTAAGTGATATAAGTAATATAAATCGTCTTGTATAATTAACGGATTGCTGTTCTTCAACCAAGCACTCTTAGATTGATAGTTTATTCAATAATAATTACACGATAGGCCGTGGCGTCAAAGTGACTCTTCAATTGATCAAAACTGCCGTGATGTTAGGTTTTTGCGTTTATGTAGATAATTTTTAAAATGATGTTTAAGTGATGAAAAGCATTCGGCGACTATTCAACTGCGCACATCATATTACAGTTTTAGCAATATCTAAAATATACTGAAAAATACTGTTTAATATGCGGAAAACTGTTTTGATAAAACTGCCGGTTTTTTTATTTCAAAACTGCTTAATTTGATTTTATTTCCCTAAAGAGTGTCATTTATTTAGAAAATATAAACTTGCTATGTATCCGCCTTTGTGATAAGATTGAATCTGAAAGAATTCTGAATTTAATCATTCAATCAGTCACTACTCCTCGATAAAATAACACCATTTATAATGTTAGGGATAATGTGACCATGGTCAATATTAGTTACACGGTGTTTTGACAGGGTGTACGGGACTGTAAGACCCTTGTATGTTTCGTATTTTCCTGAGGCGCAGCCGAAGGAAATGCGCAATATACAAGGGTCTTACAGTCCCGTACACCCTGTCAAAACACCGTGTAACGAATTTATTACCCTTTAGATATATTATTTGTACTTATTTCACTCATTTTCGATAAAAATATATAGGCTACATAGCAATTTCCGTTTGTGATAAAAACTCCACACAGTGTGAAACAGCAAAAACACTGTAAAGAGTGTACCGCTCAATATCAAGGGAGATAACTCTGCGGCTAAAAAATAATCGATTTTTAAATTATTATTACCTGATGAATAATAGAGAGACACGTCTTTATTATTGAATTAGTTTATTGACGCAAACAAAATAAATAATGTATATAGGTTGAAATCACCGTACTTATGTATGTTAAGGTAAGTTTCGATCCTTAAATTCCGAGTCGAGGAACCGTTTTACTTCCGCATTCCATCTAAGGTCAAGGTCATCCGTAAGCTAGTCACGTGACTTGTCTCACGGGTCATACGGAGGGTAGACCCTGGCAAATCCGCCTACACGGTTTCGTATGCATTGGCTATTGACCAATCAGAATTCAACAAATTTATCTAAAGGGTAATAATGGCTCTTAAATAATAACTGCCGTCTGCTGATCTGCTGACAAACAAAATATGAATGCCGAAATGTATCTATATAGATGATAGAAGCGCTAATTAATACATTGTTCAATTTAAGATTTCATGGGCAAACATACAATACTTTTAAATCAATCTCTTGAATATAAAGTGACAAGTGACATGCTCTATAGCACAGTTCACGAGTCCTGGAAACTAGGAAACTGCTCACGAATAATAAACGTTCATCCTAACCATTACACGATAAAGTATATAAAAGGAACAGTCCACAAAGTCAATAGGGATAATATAGGAAACTAGGTTGAAATAATCATTGAAGCAATGGCATGAATTCAACTAGCAGAAGCCAACATAATTGTTTAATTATTTTTTTAATCAAGATCAACAAGACTAATACTGTAAACAAAATATTTCATTCTAAAAAAACACGTTCCCATTTGTGATGTAATAATCACAAACGTATCAGAACAAGTAAACGATGTCCATTAGAAAGCAGATCTTTTGATTCAGAATATATGTTCAAATGCGACACACTTTTGTTTTAGTATAACAAATTTAGTATTTGAATGCTGAAGCTCTTGGGGATCTAGCTTTAGTAGTTTCACTGCAAAATGTTATTACAGATGGTACTTGGAGGATGGCACTGGGTTATTCAGGACGAATAAATCTTGCCACCCTTTGAACAACATGTGAAAATAAAATCTGTTCTTATTATTCTTATTATAAGTTGACCACAATTTTTGTTTATGGTATTACATATTCACAGATAAAGCTGTTTTTTCTTTCACAGCTAAAATCAAACCACCCTGTTCCCGACCCTCCGATGTGTCTTGTCAAACAATCCTCTCCGTCTACTCCGCCTCCAGGCCAGTCATTAGGTTGTGCAGCAGTCAGACTCCAGTCCTGGTACCCAATCTCCTCTCCGTCGATCCACAGCCAGACACCTTCGTTCTCCTGGTCTGTGGCTCCAAGCCATACAGTATCTATTGAACAGATGGGTAGTTACATTGTGCTATGGTTTTCTAGTCAAGTCTTCAGCATATAACATGGTTATATTTGGGATAACACTCCCTTCAATAGTACACATTCTTGTCCCCACACCCTCAGAGCAGGGCAACTATCGCCAGCACTGACAGTACGATGGAAATAGATAATGAGTGTCAATATCAATTAATCTTGTACTAAGAGCGGACATAATAAATGAGTACAAAAACAGATTGCTTGTTCCAATTTTAACAATCCATTAGTGAAAATGTTCTGACTTGCGTAATGCTCGGGTATATTTCTTTGTATAACTTAACTTTGAGTGACCGAAAAGGTCAATTGCCAGGTGTTCTTAGTGTTAAAGGTTTTTTCACACAAGATGGATGAGTCCTAGTTGTTCCGATTGCATGTTTTATAGATGGAAAGTATTTCCACTTAATGATATTGCTCCGAGAACAAACCTCCTTCCTTTTATTGACGTTAAATGTGCATCCATTGTGTTTCATAACATTTTATTATGCTTTAATACGTTCCGACTCACAATATGTGCTGTTTACAGTGCAAATAAATTCATTTGGCTTGCATATTCATCCCGAATCACCAAATATATCATATTACTAGTTTCCAATTAAAATAGAGTAACATCATTATGCATGTGTAGAAACCGAAACTATAAATAAGATTCCAAAATTACGTTTGACTCATTGGCGCGCGCCACATGCGATACATTGTCCGGTTTTCGATCAGAAATCACAACTTTTACCTTTATATCGTCAATATACTAAGTCGACTAAGATCAAAATGGCAATTTTCGGCAACAGTCAGTACTTCCCGATAACATAACACAATGTATAACGTTAAGCACATGTGACCCCAAACAACACAATGGATGTACCTTTAAAATTAAATATTTGTATGAAAACTGTAACAATTGAGCATTGATATGTTGAACAGCTGATCATAATAAAGCGTTAGAGTAATGCAAGGGAACATATTCAATATCTACCCAAAAGCACAATAACTTTGAATGGCAAATGATGGAAACAAACATATTTACTTTGTATCATTCACTTTGAACTACAATACAAAATACGACTAGCAAATAGATTTGATTTGTAATATTCATTTTATCATTGTAATCATTTCAATGTAGCTGACAAATTTGAAAGACCAATTGTAAAAGGTAATCTTTTCGTCATTCAAATAACCCATAACAGTCTTAATTCCGGGTTGCTTAACAGCTCATCTAAATTCGAAATAACATTGGTGATACATATTTGATTATCTTTAGAAGGTTATTTTTTAACCGCAGTACTCTAACATCGAACATATTAGGTTATGTCCTTTATATTTATTCAGCACTATCAAACACCATCAACATTTGGATGAATAAAAACCAAACAGACAGAAATTATTGTCTTCTGCTACTTTTCAGTATTTATTCTTTCTTTAGGAAATTTTTCTCAACCGTTCTTAATGCATTCCAATTAGTCAATTCCTTTCTATTCACAAACCCGAATGGGGTTTTTTATGAGAAATATTGAGTAGTGTTTTCTTATTTCCATATTCATCCTAATAAACGCCCCCTTTTTCCAAGTTTTTAAACGCCAAGGGCTTCTATTACGGCGAATACGGTATTCTAAATATTCTTGAGTCATGTGTAGGACCGTTCGAAATATTATGATGGCATAAGAGAGAGATTCGAAACGGCAATTACAAACCACATTGAAGCATTTCAGAACTTTCACTAATGCGTTCAACTTCCCAATGCAAGGCATAACTCTTGCCAGTCTCCATTACTGGCTGATTTAGGCCTTGCAGTATTTCCTTTAAAAATCTGTGTTTGAAATCCAGGCCCACTATGCATTTCTGGTTCAGCGATTCACTACCTTGACACAACAAAGCGAGGGAAATACCGCAAGGGTTAAACAGCCAGTAATGCAAACTGGCAAGAGTTATGCCTTGCGTTTGGAAGTTGTAATGCGCTATGAAAGATGGAGACCAAGCAATAACAGTTGGACGTATAACCTACCCGCGTCTTCCTGAGTCATGATACTGGCGATCTGTCCGTTCTTCTCGGCAGTGTTCACCACGGCTAACCGGCCACATCGATCAGTACAATACTTTCCTGCCTTCTCCCATGTCATCAGGTCCTTGATCAGGTGGAATTCCAGTTTGTAATCAACGCCTTCTGTTAGGCTATCAACTGAAAAGAAAACGGCTCCTCAGTTAAATTGTTCAGAGATCAAGCGTGTTATAATCTCAATCTGTCAGATTGTCAACTGATAAACACAACACTTTCTCAGTTAAATTCTGCTATATACATCCTACATTCCTGGCAGAATGTAGGCCGTCATTAAATGGTCGTTTCACGAAATTTAATATAAACTGATGAAAATAATATCAATTTCTTATTATGTCGGACAAGATATTTTTAATATAATTGTTTTGGTATATCTGTATTATATAAGAAAATAATTGATGTCTTTCACTGAGATTTCAATGAATCATTTTCTTTTCAAAATAACTATCGTATTGAATATCATTTACGAAATTTACGAAAAAATATCATTTTCAACTGAAATATCAGCAATTCGTTTGGTTAATACAAGTTTTGCATTGGAATTCTCACAAAAATGTCATTATTCGAAAATATCTTACCACAAACAACAGATCTGTTGCGAGTGACATGACACTGTAGGTCCCTCATACATGTATTTCGTTTGCATGGTCCAGCAATACCCTAGAAATGAAAATGAGTGCACATCAAACATGCTATCTTAGAACTTGAAACTATTTTCGAAAATAATTTAAGAGACGTATATGTTTCACACAAAACGACTTCATTCACTGGACATGAGTACAGAGCACGAATACAGCAGGAAAACTTCTCTCTGTTGACCTTTTCTACTGGACAAGGGTGGAGAGCATGACATCTTGTTTCAGTCTTCTATTTCTACTGGACAAGGGTGGAGAGCATGACATCTTGTTTCAGTCTACTATTTCTATTGGACAAGGACAAGAGCATGAAGACTTGTCTCATTCGACCAATTCTACTTGGCAAGGATGTAGGACAATAAGATCATACCTCGTCCCATCCCGTGATGCTGCTGTACATGAAGTCGGTGTTGCTAGTGCGAGATATATCAGGGCAGGTTCTGTCCACAATGTTCAGGTAGCAGGTTCTCGTCCTTTTGTTCAGGTTGAAGGATCTGCAGATAGAGTGACTATAGCAGGCTGCTGCACAGGAATACAGCGAGGAGTCTTTGAGCTGTTTAAAGCTTGAATCAGGTAGGTATTGCCCCTCCTTCAATATGTTACTGTCATATCGTCGGCATTTGTCACTGAACACGGAATGGATCAAGAGAGAGACTGAAATGAGTCTCAACTCCATCGTATTCACTGTGCATTCTAACACAATGCTGGTTTCAAACACTTACTTCACGAAAATACCTACTGAACCCACTAAAAGGCTGTCAATAGAGCTGCAATGATGTCCCTGTAAATTATGTATTGGATCTTGAACCGTAGCTTCGGCATTGTCTCGGGGATAAACACGTTTAATGCATTTCTCTGAAATTGAGTCTCTTTTGTGTTTTAACTCACACTACAAGACGTAACACAACACTTATATCGTCTTTGATTATTGAAGATAAAACTTTTCTGCAACTAGGGAATGGATAAAATCCAAAAAAACAGGCAATGGCGCAAGTACACCAACATTTTCCAACACAAACCGTGAAATTATCAATCACTACAACATAATAACTTCAACTATAATAACTACAAAATAATATTCGCTAAGAAAGCACGCTTGAATATTCCAGTTACAGCTAAGAAACGTTATATACACCAAGGGCAGGGTTTCAGCCACATGTCCAGCGAGTAATAAAAAAAGGTTTCCATCACATATCGATATCATTCTTGACATTGCATCAGTCTGATACGTCTCATTCATGATTATCTAACTCTTCGTTCTCGTACATTTGTCTTTTCAGAATAGTGTGACATGTCTGTATGACAGCATACGACTAGGTCTTGTTCAATGTTTTTACTTAGATTCTGCCGTCGTTTCAACTACAAAAGCCGTTTGTATTGATCTATTTCCTTTCTCTAAATATTGCAGATGGCCTTCAAATCAAATGATTGCCTGGAAATGCTTTTGTTTTGCGATTGCGTTCGTTTAGCATTTCGCCTTTTTCATCAAATGCAATTATTCTAAGCATACCCTTAATTCTGTCTATACGTTCAAACTGTCTATGTGACATTTTGAGGTAAACCTAGATAACACAAGTGTTGGAATCAACCCAGCAAAAAGATCTAAGCTAAAGTTGTTCCATGGAAAATATTGATTTAAATTGTGAGTAATTACACATATCTTGACGTTTTCTTGAAAAACAAACCCATCAATTAATGAAATAACGATTAAAACAAACGATTTTTGCCTTTTTCAAATTAAGGAAATTGAATATACCAATTGATTGTTTGCAAAAAGCATTTGATATCATGATATTCTCTTTAGGGTTGCGAAATATCATTGAGAATCATTGAGAAGATGCATCTTGATTTGTTTAAAATGAGGTATTCATTTATGCAACCAATAATTACTTGGTATATGTATATTGGTAACTGAAATCTGTTTTTGATGTAAATTACATTCACTTTGAACTACACCAAAATTGTCATAAATAATTACCAAAAAGGTATTCAAGACTTCTGCTTGACTTTGACCAATCAATTAATTAACCAGTTTCCCTTTATTAAAATGAGATAACACTCATATATTTAGATTGCTTACGTAGTTAAGGAGTTATGTTACTCTGAAAAAAATACTAAAACAATTTGAACCCGTAGATGTTACATGCTTATTTAGGTCAGCACTTATCCTTCTTTGTATTTTGATGCAAATGATTATTTTTTTAAAAAGGCAATTTTCACTGGCTTTTTCAATTGAGATATAGTGTGGTTTATATTGTGCTATCAATCATGTTCGTATCTTTAAAGGTTTGAGAACCGAAACTATCCAAAAGATAATACCCCTCAAAACGTCTGTAAACAACAAAATTTCACATTGTTTAGCATATGTTCAACTATGGACTTTCATTGAAATATTAAACAGAAATGTTGAGTCTGTTACTGGGGTCAGAATGCGGTAACATCATTTTATTTTGTTACTGAGTTATGTCACTTTAAACATGAGGCCGAAATTCACCCATTTTAAAACAGGAGGAAATAACTCAAGCAAGTTATAATACATATCACCGTTAGTGAGAAGAAGATTTTCAAAGACGTCAAAAAGGACACACAGTTTTTGTTTTTTTCATTTTTCGAAACAGCAACAAAACATGTTATTATGCCACAAAACTGCGAAGGTGATAATCGATGGCGGATGTTGTTGACCACATTCTGCTAAAAGTTTTGTGTAATTATCTACATTAGTTGATGAAAAATAAGGTTTGAAGTTTTTCCTTCTGCGGGAGATAATTCAAGAAAGAAGTCGAAAATCAACAATCGGGCTAGACACAAAGCCATCTGAAGTCGCAAGCTACCAACCCTGAAATTGTCATATAAATCAGTTCAGTTGTTAAGTGGAGATCTTCTGCCAAAAATAGTTCAAATGATAAATTTTTTTAAAAGATTATTTGAATAGGTCGTTCAGACTTACGTCTTGAAGACCAAAAATCCCGGATCCACATCTGGTCTTCCAGACTTTGTTTTTGAAGACTTACAAATATGACATTTTGTAAACCGCCTTATCAAATTACTCTGCAATTTTTCAGGCCGATGACAACATTTTTACTTAATAGCAGAAGCCATAAGCGCTACACGAGTCCACCCAAATTTCAGGTTCCCATTTGTACACCTGTAGGGCCTAAAAGAGACCCAGGTGCCTCCACCGGGATTTGAACCCGAATCCGGGTCTTTGGTGTGAAAGGCAAGCATGCTAACCACCACACCAGTCTGTTCAACATATACAAGGTAAACTGGGTAAATGTGAACTTACTTTATATTTAACAACCCTGTAAATTTATGTTGCAAACGTTAATGTCAGAGGTAGAAAGAATCCTTAAAGACGGGAGTCAAATGTTACCAAGGCTGAAACCTGAAATAGAAGGTTTAGATTTCTATTATATATACATATATAAACGTCTGAATGTTTTTTTTAAAAAGTATCTACTCCTGCCCGCTAACGGGTACTTACTAAGTTCAAAATATAGAACCTGACACCATTACATCCCTATTGAGGAAAACTCTAAACGTTCCGGGCAGATACTTGTTTTAGTGAACATACACGTTTCAGAGTGTATACTTACTCCTTGTTGGGTATAACATTTGTGCAGAATATTAACTACTGTGAGGACACGAATCAGTAGTCTTTATTGAAGTTGTGGATAATGTATTGTTAGGATTGATTAAATCTCTTAAAATGAAATCATTGATTCGTTCCCTATGATTATTTGATAATTTGAGTTGTCACCAATCTATGATCTGACGGAATCCCGTAAAGATCCGTGTCCACGGGAAGTTATAATATTATCAACCACTGTGGTGCTTTCACATTTCTAAAAAGTTACATAGAAGTTTCAACACCATTTTCCTGAGTAACTCTACGACGGTACCTTAACGGATTTTGCCATTTTGTGGGTGCAGGTGTTGCCCTCGATAGGTTATCTCCATGAGCAGAAACATGATTCACCATGTCTGCAAGCGAATCTGACACGCAAATTATGTATGCTTTACATATTTTGATTTATACTGACGCAAAGTCAGTAAGCCGTAGTGGAAACTCATTAAGCCAAGTGGGCGAGAAACCTGGAATCCGATGGGTTGGATAATGGTCAGCCCTATCAGCTGATAGGCTGTCGATTTCGAGGTCATTTCCTGTAAATAACTTCCCTGTACGTGATTCCGTCAGATCATAGATGAGTGACTGACAACTCAAATTAACAAATAAACCTAGGGAACGAATCAATGATCTGATTTTAATGAGATTGGGATTGATTAGTTTTATAATGAGTCCAATCGTTTAAAAACAGTCGAGGAGAAGACGCCGGCAGATTTATTTAGCGGATACAAAGACAAGGGTATGAGAAATGGGTCGCAGGCTGTTGTTTGAGTGATTGATTGTTGAATGGAAGTCCCCGGAATGTAGACGTTTTGATAGGTGGGGATGGTAGGCGTCACTGATGTAAAGCATTGGTGGCTCAGTAAAAAGGTTTGGTAAATATTGTTTCCCACCCACAATGTCATTGGTTAGAAAATTAGTTGAAAACAGAAAACATAGTTGTGGCAATTCTTACAATTTGCTATTTTGTATTTTCCAGAGGTCAATTTTGAATATTTGTATAAGTTCGTTTTAGTTGTGCACTCTATTCCTGGTTTCACAATGCACAAGTGTGTTCCTCAATCACTGTATATTGTTTTCGTTCTTGTACGTTTGGCAATTTTGTATCATATTTCGTAATTTCATGTTAACCTTTTTCCACATTTGTGTGATTTTATTTTGGATAATGATACAAAACGCCCACTGTACAAATAGATAGTAGCCTACTAATTAGGACTTGATGAAACATAATTGCTGTTTAGTGCTGTCGATACTTCACTACTACTACTCACTCCATTACTTACCAAAGTGTTAGCCTCAGGAAATTAAAATGTTAGATAAGGATGTGGTGTTTGACAATGTGTAATTTTGAGCTAAAGAACCTGAGAATCTTGATATCCATGAGTGGTATATTGAACGAAGATATGTTTTTAATGATGTTATGACTAAGTTATGTATTGTTGCAGATAAAGATTTTTCAACTCTAATATATTATTTACAGGGACATCATTGAACCACTGTTGGGAAGGTTTTACATTGGGTAGTATGCTCACATGTAGCAGTGTATGTAGTTTATCAGATTTATCAGATTGAGACTAGAACTGTGTTTGAATGTAGAGTGTGTACGATGGAGTTACAACTCGTAGTTTCATGATGGAATTGCGACTCATAGTTTCAGTTTCTGTCTTAATCCAGTCAGTGTTCAGTGACCAATGTCGTCGATATGACAGTGACACTTTGAAGGAAGGACAATACCTACCTGATTCCAGCTTTAAACAACTCAAAGATTCCTCGCTGTATTCCTGTGCAGCAGCCTGCTATAGTCACTCCATCTGCAGATCCTTCAACCTGAACAAGAGGACGAGAACCTGCTTCCTGAACGTTGCTGACAGAACCTGCCCTGGTAGATCTCTCACCAGCAACACCGACTTCGTGTACAGCACCATCACGGGTTGGCACCAGGTATGATCCCATTGTCTTCTGTAGAGAGTGATGGGTTCTACCAGAGACTCTTGACGTTAAGTCGCTTACATTCTACACTGATGATCTCAACGCATCTCTGTTGGTTAGGAGTTGGAGGTTTGGGGTGACTAGTGTGGACTGAATAGAGAGTGAGGGTAAAAGGAGGGAATGTATGTTGGAAGTGGGGGAGGTGAAGTTGTGGTGCAGAATGAGTTGGAGGGTGAGAGGTATGAGTGCGCGTGTATCTACAGGGATGGGGCGGCAGGCTTTGCCTGTATTGAGTTGGGGGGTGAGAGGCGAGTGCATTTGTATGAATTTTTTAGGGGGAGGGTGGCTGCCGATTTGGGGGTTGCGGGCGCTGACTGTGTAGAACTGGAGGGTGAGAGGGGTGTGAGTGTCTGTATATTTGCGGGGATGGGGTAGCTTTTGGTAAGAGTTGATTTAAACATATTTATTCAATTGAAAGGATTGGGTACAAGTTTTCCAACTTAGTTAAACCCTATCCTATGTACAGTGCTGACATATAATATTGAAACGCAATATATGTACAATGATATATAGAGAAAAGAGAAAGATATGTTGCACATTTACAAGAAAGAAAGAAAACATAAACATGTTAAATATTAGGAAAGAACAATGAGTAATACTAACAGTGATAGATTAAAACCCGGGTTAATTGACAAATCTTCCTGATAAAGATATATACTTTTGAACTTCCTTAAAAATCTTAATATTGTCATTGTAGGTAAGATCTGCGCTGCCATTTAACAATAAGTCTAAATTAATCAGAACTCTTTTACAACATATTCTATTGATATCTCGAAACATCTGTTGTCTGATTTCATGATACATAAAACATTCCATAAAATAATGATGAGAGTTTTCGCAAGCAAATTTACAATTACAAGCAGGATTATCTTCGATACCAATTTTATATAAATCATAGTTTAATCTACTATTTGAATATCTCAGTTTAGTATGGATAATGTTAAACTTTCGTTTACCAAATGAAAAATATGTTGGTGCTTTAAACTTTCGTGGGCATATATAGGATTGAAAGGTTTTTATGGAGAAGGATTCTCGTATGTGTAATTGTAAAGCTGTGTACGTGAATAGGACAAAGAGAGATCACGCATGCTTCTAAGGTTATGATTGGTCCTCGATTCAACTGATTGGGGCATAAGTACACATCAGTACGATGGAGCATTATTATTGTATATTTTATAAAATAATGATAGTTTACGGTATTTTCTTCTTTCCTTTAACGATTGCCATCCTGTCTCATAAGTTAGAGATTTACGAGAAGCATATTGAGGTAGGCCAGTAACCATCCTGGCGGCTTCAAACTGAACTTTATCTATTTTATCAGATAAATCTGCTAAACAACCATCCCTTAGTTCACAGGCATATTCAAGATGTGGTCTTATAAATACAATGTAGATCTTATTCAGAGTATTTCTATTTAACATAAACTTTAGCTTTCTCATAGATGAAACCATCAAGGAAGTAGTTTTAACAATGTTATTGATATGTGTGCTCCACTTACAGTCAGATGAAAACGTTATTCCAAGATGTTTATGAGATTTATCAAATTTAACATGCTCATTTTCAAATTTCAAATTTAGAGTCAAATTAGTATTTTTTAGAGTTAAAGTTTGAATTAGAGTTAATTGTGGCGGGCGTTGCCTGTGTTGAGTTCGAAGGTTGGAGGGGAGTGCATGAGTATGTATGTTTGCGGATGTTGCCTGTAGACCTGTAGGATGAGAGTGGTCCAAGTACGTTTATATTAGCCATGATAGTAGTCGTTGATTGTGGGTCAATTGGGGTTGTGGTAAGGTACTTGGCAGGTTTAGGAGTGGGGATTTTGAACAGTGGTTGAATACATTGTAGATGTACATGTAGAGGCACAGTTTGTAATCTGCCCTAATGTTAGGAGTTGTGAAGAGGTCGATCTGGGGTGGGTGATAAAATGATAGGTGAAGATGGGAGCTGGGGATAGTCAGTAATGAATAGTGAGTGACTGGGGCTGTGAGCATGGATCGAGACGGCCTGTGGTGCGGATTAGGATGTAATGATTAAGGCAGGGTTTGAAAGCGACTTCGAAAATTGGTGGATATGGGGAGGTTGATTTAAGGAGAATGGCGCAAACATCATTTTAACTTCCAACATCGTTTTAACTTCGAAAGTGTTACATTGCTTTCTTGTATTTTTCCAAAGATTACAGGCGCAAGCTAGATTTACAACACAAATACGTATACAAGCTTCAACTAGAGTAACTGTAATACGTCTTAACATAGGAAGATCAATAATTATTATTATTAACCATATAAATTGTCTTTTCATACTGTTTTCCTCGTTTTATGCGTGAGTGGTTGTATAGTATATGTCGTTCCAATGTCATTCTGTTCTCAAATACAAAGCTTTACTACCATAGTGTATTAAATATACCAAGTGTCGGCACGGAGAACAGTATTTAACAAACCATAAAGGAATTGTGAACTGCCTAGATTCTAAACATCCTTTTGGATAGCTTGTTTATTGTGGCAATAAATTAATTAGAGAATTAGTGCTAGCTTCATTGCCAAATTAATTGTGGGTTATTCATTTTAGTAAATTTTGTGCAGAAATCAAAAATGTCAATGCATTGATTTAAATAACTGTGAAAATCTATATTAGCTATATATGCATGTGTTCAAATACTTGAACTCGATTTCAATCAAAATGTGTACTTCCTTAAGATTTAGTTTATTTGTTGAGAGCATATTCCTCATATAAACATTAGAATAACGACTTTGCTTTTACCACTGTGTTTATTTTTCAAACATGAACTCTTTTGATATATTAAGTCACGTGTAGCCTTGTTTAGAGATATCTTAATTGTATGTTTGCATATAACTTTTAAATTTATAACTGTACATAAACGAATTTAAATATGTGAGCGGAAACAGACAGAGTCAACTAACAGGCAAAAGGATAATCAAGGGAGAGTTAAATGCGCTTAATTTTCACTCTGTTTACATAATAAGATAAGCATGCGATCATATAACGATATGATTCATATAAAATGTTTAAAGCTTAGTGCTACCCGGAAACTATATTTCACATTTAACAATATTTGTCTACTGCGTTTAAATTCACTTCCATTGCGTTGTGATATAAGCGGTATGAATATAGATATGACATGTAAAATGTGTGAATTTGGTGTGACTGAAAATGCTATCCATTTATTGTTTGAATGTATATGCTTATAATGCAATAAGAGATAAATACATTCCTGAAAATTGTCAGGTAAATTTGGTTTCTAAATAGCATAATGTATCAACTAGTAATTCTAGGAACACCCTTGGAAAATTGTCTTATTACATACGAGAAACGCTTGCGCAAAAAAATATGTCAATTCATAATAATTAATCTATGTATTTGTAAAAAATTGTTGTCTACTCAACAAAATTGTAATGTTTAGATACATTGTACATTTAAGGTAAGTAAACAAACATGTGTTCGGTTTCATTATAATTGTGTCATTTTTCAATGATATCCTTTATCTTAGAGATTTCCCTTTCTGAGGGTAATAACATCTTTAATCTTGAACGGAATTTCCAATCGAAGTCAATTAGCAAAGCACAATACACACAATGGAGCTTCCCCATCTTGAGACATCATCAGACAGTAATTACTTGACAACTAATACACATTCTCGCGGGGTGTGTATTCATAGTACCCACCAACTTATTCCACCTACTTTGTTTCACAGTGAAACTTGTTAAACATGAATTTTGCGAATATATGTTAAAAATTACATCCACTCACTGCAATACCGCCAGGAACACATATATGTAAACCTTACAGGCTTTTGACACAATCTGAAACGGGTCGGAACGTTACTTGATTACATAAAAACATCTTACCCGACAAACACACGGGTACAGGGGTTATCTCAAAATGTTTTACATGAACGGTGTATCATAATTTTTAGGTTCAAAATCTAATAAATTAAGTGGTTTGAATACTGAGTTCAAGATTGAAATTGTAGTTAGACGCCCGATAAGAGTGTTTGTTGAGTCGAATATTTGTCTCCAACTTAGACTTTGAGATGACCCTCTTATTGTTAGATTGTTGACGCAGTGAATAAAATTTTTGTCGAGTGATAATTGGACATTTTCGTTACTGTTTAATTAATTTATAAATTTGGCATTTATCTATAGTTTAGACATATTACATGCGTCTTTTGTAGTTCTATATATTAAACTGTTCTTCTATGAGCTTATTTGCATATAATTAAAGATTGTCTTTGATTTCTGTTGTGTAATTTGAATATATCACATTCGTGTAATACATTATATAGCATCCTTTTATTTCAAGTGAGTGACAAGTTTATTTGCATTTGGGGCCACGTGATATGACTCCACACAGTGAGCATATTATTGTATTCATTCAAACAGTCAAATTTATTTTCAAGTACAACGACAATGATCTAATAACTTTTATATGTGTGGATGGTCACAACTGATTTTTACTTAGATGGATTTACATAGAAATATTCATGTATGAATATATTTCAAAGATAACGGACAGGGAGAATGAATGAATGAATTGACACGCATGAAGCAACACCTTATACCCCACTTCCGGTCTCGTTGCTATGGTTTCTTTTGTTACAAGTGTAGGTGTATTAGCCGATACACCTACACTTTTTTCTGATATACCTATACTTTTTCTGATAAACCTACACTTTTTTTCTGATATACCTACACTTTTTAACAACTGAGAAACAATTGAGTCAATTTTCTAAATTTCCAAATCTGAGTGATGATACTTTATAAAATGTCAGATTATATGAGAACATAAACCTGGGATCGAACCTGTATCCTGTTGCTTTCTGGCCAAACGAACTACCCACTAGACCACGAGGCCACTTGAAACTTCTTAGATTTTTTCATGACCAAATGAATAAGGTTCTTATAATGCGTCATGTAATATCACAAATTTCTGTATTTCTTTTTTTATATATAAGAATGTTATTCAATTTTGGGTGCAAAATGTCTTAACATACAGAAAGTTACTTCTGTTTTCTCTAAACCTTGGCCATGTTGACATTAACCATGCAGTTTATGGCGTTAGCTGTACATTTCAGCGAGATGCACGTGTGTCTGCGTTGACAATACCGTCTTTGGGCCATATCAATTAGATTTCGAGCCCCAAACATGGGTAACCATACAACGAAGCACGAGCTGAGTGTAACCGGGAGTTGTCACAGACGAGGCCCTATTTGGGTTGTGCGTTTCATACACAAGCTTGTTAACAGCTGTATTTGTTTTAGAAATCTTATGAAATAGTATCCGTTTTCACTCGACCGTAAGTGGGGTATAAGACAGATATACCAATACTTTTCCTTGTGTATCAAATGATACCCTACACTTTTCCCGGCGGAGCCTTACTCGGCTACGCCTCGTAAGGACCCCACCGGGAAAAGTGTAGGGTATCATTCGATACACTCGGAAAAGTATGGGTATATCTCTCACTTATACACACACATAATCAATATACAGTAAATGTAAATTATGCAGTGATTCAACAGGCGAGCAAATATGCTGTTGAAAAATATAAACATGTAAGAAAACATTAAAGTATTATTAGATATGCAATTTCCATATAGTTAATAAAACAACTAGTTTGAGATGGCTTAAAGGCGCTGTAGCACGTTTTTTCGCTGAAATAAGTCGATGAAATGTATTTGAAAAATAATGTAAACAATAGTAAAACACCCTTCTCTCTTCGGAAAATCAAGTTGCAAATGAGTGTACATGGTTCCGTAAAGCCATGGGAATTTTTTTTGTCATTCGAATATAATAAAATGTGTTCACAATAAAATGGCCGCCATGCAATTTTGGCTTTATACGCAAAACCGTTATAATCACTACGGATCATTGGTTTGTGTAATAAGATGTTTATTCTCTAAATTAAATATAAATGACATAAACAATCATTATAAATGAGAAATTTGAAAAAGTAAAATTTGCAAAAAACGTGCTACAGCGCCTTTAATACGTTTGTGTCTACAAAGGTTAAAATTCATTGGGCCACACTAACCAGTAAAATAAATAAATAATTATGTATATGATTTGAAACAAAAGTATTACAAGTAATATAACTATTACCAAAATTGTGGCAGATACAGTTGTCACATTTTAATTAATTTGCAAGAATTTTTGGTATTACACAAAGTGACTCCCTGTTTTATGACCCGAAATTTCCGCCTTTAGGTTGACTCGCTTGTGTGAACAAGGGTGTGTATTCGTGATTGTTGTATGTATATTCAGGTGTTTATTCGTCGACTCTGATGAAAGTAGTCTCCTCTTTGATCAATACCAGTATACAGAATTCGCAATCATGTTTATGAACACCATTTTGTATTATCTAAATACGTAGCCGTGTTCCACTTAAAATCAATAATAGACTAGTTGATATGAACATTTTAAGATGTTTTTTCTATGTAACGATAGCGAACAACATGCATGCTAAACGTTCAACCATCAATTTATTTAAACATGTCTTTACAAACACGCTAGCATAAGCCCTTGGCTTCCCTATTATTTAAGGTTTATAAAAGGGGATTACACTTACATTAACATATCTAGTCCATCCTTTTACCAAATGTCCTTTATACCTAGTTTTTTTTTATATCTATAAAGGAACCAACGTATTATGATGCCTCATAAGTAGACAAGGCCGGGTGCTTTTTTTTAATGCATAAATAATGCGTTAGTTGGTTTGCAATGAAAGCTGGGGACTGGTCACATTGAGTAAGAAGAGATACAATTAAATTTGTAACAAAAACGCTTATAACGTGATGGGAATATACCAAATAATGACGGAGACAGAGAGTGTTTGGGCGACAAGATTTGTTGTTTATTACTGTGATGATGTGCATTTAAACATGATTATGTGTACATCTCTCATAAAAACTACTACTTGGAAAATAATTTCGTTATGTCTCCCTCATGTTCTTGTTGTACATACAGTCAAATGTATTCACACTCCAAGTAAATTATGAAATCTATGTATAATTTCATAAATAATACCAACCGTTGTTCATAAAGTTCGGTACCATACGCTTTTTATGTTTAACTACTACGAGTTTACTAAACATGTGTATGAACTTTACTGATTTCCACAAATGTATTTACAAACTGATTTGTTTGAAGTTTTTCTTAGGAGAAACTTTTGTTTTTATATGTAGCCTGTTTGCTAATCCTTTTTTTCAAATTTAACTTCTCATAATTTCTTGTTCGTTATATGTTATTTTGGAAATAAAAAAAATATTAAATCAAGACATATATCCGTATGCAATATAAGCCCTCTCACATCGCTTTCTAAATGAACTTAATTTCTCCCACGGGAGTATATTCGACTGTGAGAACAAAAACACTCAAGCCTGATTTGAGTTTTGAAAATTAGAGGGATTAGATTGTAATCAATGTAACAGACATCTGTGTTGATGAAAATAATGAAAGGGTATGGGAGACTTATGCAAAATAAAAGCCTGTACAGCTCAACGTGTAAACATATACTGATGAAATAGGTAAGGGTATGTGTAAAATTTTAAATTTAAAAAAATGATATATTTATTCATTGAAATACTGACAAATTATAAATAAAAAAACATTCAACTATCCCTAAATTATTTTGCCTAGTTGATATAAACAGCAACACTTATGTGACTACCTTGTTAAGATCAACTTAACTGTGCAATTGTAGGTGAATCAAACTTAGATTACTGTACAAGTACTTTTTCATCTGCATTTACCGTCTCTTCGATTACACAGAGAGAGAGAGAGAGAGAGAGAGAGAGAGAGAGAGAGAGAGAGAGAGAGAGAGAGAGAGAGAGAGAGAGAGAGAGAGAGAGAGAGAGAGAGAGAGAGAGAGAGAGAGAGAGAGAGAGAGAGAGAGAGAGAGAGAGAGAGAGAGAATTTTATTTATTAAATTGTCACGTGCTAGGTTACATAGTAGAAATACAAAAATATAAAAACATATTTAAACAGCACCCGGTCATAAGGCCTATAAGACACTTAACACTAAAATATATCCATTTAAAATAATGTCATCATATGTTGGACAGTCAATGAGAAAATGTATTTCGTCTTCCAAAGTGTCACAGAAGGGGCATGTACGTTGGTTTAAAGGTGTAACTGGCCGTGTAAAGCGTCCTGTTTCAATCGATAGGCCCAAGGAACCACATCTGAGCTTAGCTAAATATGTTCTCTTATACCTAGGAATATTCGATAGGAGATAGTTTTCGGGGAGGAGATCTTTCTTATAAGTTCTATATGTTCGCAGTTTATTTCCATTAAGTTTATTTTTATCATTCCATAGTGAGCAAAACCACATTTCACTGTCTAACATATGAAGTCTCTCTTTAACTCTCGAGATAAAGGATGAAGATGATAGAGTTGCTGCTTCATTTAGATTAATGTCCAGTTTTTCCCAAGGGAGATAACTCTTGACCACCAAGATGATTTTCTTCTCTTTGACCAGCTAGTCAAAGAATCTAAAATGATTCTGTTGTTAATGATGATTCTAGAGTAGAGGCGAAATATGTCAATCCTCTGTTTAGTAACACAGCTTTTCCACCCTAGCTCTCCTCTCACAGCACAGTTTGATGAATGCTGCCAACTCCAAGAAACATTCTGCATGCTCTGTTTTGTACAGTGTTGATAACACTAAATTCATTAAATCCCCAGATTGATGCACCATAATTCAATATTGGCTGAACCAACTGGCAGATTTGGCTATTTCTTTCACAGTAAAATTGATGTCAAGGTGTTCATGGAACCACAGGCCTAACTATTTATATTTATTCATAATTTATATTTCCTTTGATCCGAAAGTGAACATGAAGGTAGATCTTGGTGTTCTGTCACTCCGAAAGTGAATCACTTTTAATTTATCAACATTTAATTGCAATTGCCACTTAAAACACCACTTATTCACTGCGTCAAACATTCTCTGTAAAGAATCTCCACTTGGTGCAACCAGCACAATATCATCAGCAAATAATAGAATAGATAAACACACATTATCTATAGATATTCCACATTTTAGATCATTTATATCATCCACTAAATCATTAATAAAAACAGAGAATAGGGTAGGTGACAAGGTGCAGCCTGCAGCTTGCACCCTGTAGCTGAACACCTGGCGCCTAACACCTAAAATCACCCTTACCCTCCAAGTCAGCCACCCTCACAACTCGCGTCACAAACCCCCCCCCCCCCCCCCCCCCCCCCCCCCCCCACCCCCACCCCCACCCCCCCTACTCCTCAAAGCCAGTCACCCTCTCAACTTTACCCCATCTGATAAACACATAGGCTCTCTTCTCTCACCTTTCAGTTCAACAACTGTCCTCAAAGACAATGTTGTCTTCAAAGATATTCTGTCATCAATGTAATATTTTTCTTCATCAAAGTCTTTTCTTCCATTATAGTCAGTTTTTTCATCAAAGTCCTATTTTTCATCAAATATTTTTTGTCATCAAAGTGTTATTTTATTTATCAATGTAAGTTTTTTTTCACCAAAGATAGTTTTTTCAAGTCAGTTTATTTTATCAAGGCAATTTTTATTAATCAAATGAATTTTTTCATCAATCAAATTAATTTGTTCATAAAATTAATTTTTTCATCAATCAAATTAATTTTTTCATCAATTAAATTAATTTTTTCATCAAAATCATTATTTTCATCGAAGTCATCTTTGTCCTTAAACTATTTGTTCTTCATCATAGTCAGATCTTCCCATCAAAGTCAGTTTATTAATCAAAATAAGTTTTTCATTAGAGTCATTTTTCTCATCAAAGTCATTTTTCAAATCAAATTCATTTTTTTATTAAACACATTTTTCTCATCAAAGTCATTTTTTAAACCATATTCATTTTTTCATCAAAAGTCATTTTTTAATTCAAAGTCAATTTTTCATCAAAGATATTTTTTCTTAATCAAAGTCGATTTTTTAATCAAAATACAAAATTTTAAATTTGTTTTATTAAAGTCATTTTTCTCATCAAAGACATTTTTTAAATCAAATTCATTTTTTCATCAAATTTAAATGTTCATCAAAAGTAATTTTTTAAAATTCAAAGTCATGCTTTCATCAAAGTCAAGTTTTCATTAAAGATATTTTTTTTATTTTTTTTATTTTATTTATTTCTTTTTTGTGGTATATGCACATAACAATTTACAAGTGACATTCTGAGTACAACATATTACAATAAACACACATAAATTCTAAGCAATCAAACCCTCCGTTTTGTGTTACAATTTCTGAGGGTTTTCAGTTTAAGAAGGAACAAAGGTAAAGATAGAGTGATGTATTTAATTAAAGATATTTCATTAAAGTCAAATTTTTTCTATCAAAGTAAATTTTTCTAAATAAAAATCAGTTTTTCATTAAAGTCAATTTTCTCATCAAATTAGTTTTTTGAATCATATACATTTTTTCACCAAATTTATTTTTTCATCAAAAGTTATTTTTTCATTTATTAAAAATCATGTTTTTCATCCAAGTCAGTTTTGTTTTTTTTATCAGTTATTTAAGTCATGTTTGTCATTTAACTATTTTTTTCTTCATCAAAGTCAGATTTTTAAATCAAAATAATTATTTCATTAAAGTCATTTTTCTCATCAAATTTATTTTTGTAAATCAAAATAATGTTTTCATTTAAGTCATTTTACTCATCAAATTTATTTTTTTATCAAATGTTTTTGTTGTTTTTTTATTCAAAGTCATGTTTTCGTCAAAGTCCATTTTTTCATCAAATTTATCAAAAGTCATTTTTAAATTCAAAGTCATGTTTTCATCAAAGTCAATTTTTTCACCAAAGATATTTTTTTCTTCATCAAAGTTAGTTTTTTCATCAAGGTCAGTTTTTTCATCAAATTATTTTGTCTCATCAAATTCACTTTTTTTAATCAAAGTTAGTTGTTTTCATCAAAAGTAATAATTTTTATTCAAAGTCAAAATAATATTTACAAAACTTTTCAACATTTTGAAAGATGATATTTACAAAGCTTTACAAAGCTTTACAAATGTTTACAAAATAATAAATATCTTGTAAATACCATCTTTAATAGATATGTATTACCTTTATTATTTTTGTAAAGAAATATTTTAATATTTGTAAATAGCTTGTTAATACCATCTTTAATAGATATTTAATACTTTGTAAATATCATTATTTCATGTAGGGATCAGTCCTAGGCTTTTACAAATATCAACGAATATAATTCACGAAGGTGTACAGGGATGGTTCGATTAATCTGCCATTGCACCCTAGACTATCACTACAGCGTAAAGAAAGTTCATCACTACACCCTCAACAAGTTATAATTAAAAGCACCTCAGTATGTTCCCATACACAATTATTTTTTGTCAAAACATATGAATGATATCAATCGATAGAGAAATATTTTGTCTACATATGATAAATAATGTTCATATAACGACAGTCTGATGTAATTGAGTAAGATATCGATTAACCTGCGTGACAATATCATGCAATCTCATTTTACGGACTTTCCATATCAGTGAGTACGACTACTCATAAACTCATAAACTATTTTGTTTGTTTACAGTGTGCGAGTCGATCACAATGCTTTGCGTTTGAAAATTATAGACTAGATCTATATTTAGACACATTTACTAATTTGACAGAATTTTGGAATTTTTTTCCTGTATTTTTATTAAAAAAAATTATATTATAATATTATACAAAGTATAATGAATAATTTCACCAATAGTAAAACATCCTTCTCTCTTCGGAAAATAAAGTTTAAAATGAGTGTACATGTTTCGGTAAAGCCATGGGAATCGTTTTTGTAATACAAAATAATAAATTGTGTTCACAATAAAATGGCCGCCATGCAATTTTTGCTTCATCCGCAACATAGTTTTTACCACTACACATAATTGGTTTGTGTAATAAGATGTTTTAACCTCTAAAGTTTATTTAAATGACATAAACTATCAAGATAAATGGGAAATTTGAAAACATTTTTTTGCAAAAAACGTGCTACTGCCCCTTTAAACATGTGTAGACAAGTGCATATTTCCTCAAGTACATTGACTTTAGACCGTACTTACATGTAGTTTTGAAATGTAGCATTTCTATACTTAATTGATTAGTTAAATGGTCACCAGGTGTCAAACTGATTTGTCACTGCAATTCTTACTGAATTTGTTTTTTGTCTCCTCAGGTGAACAATGTCATAACAAAAATTCATGTTTCCCTTTATTTCGCTTTGTAGGGAAATTCTATTTTTAAGACGCGATTTTCAGAAACATGTCAGTTAATGCTCACACTGGTTGTCATCCGCGAGTTTTGTGTTTCATTTTAATGATTTAATCAAATATGTTACTGATTAAAGCAATTGAAGGTTTGTCTTTGCGTATTATTATATTAGTAACGATTTAATGCTCCCCTCAACAAACAACTTTTACACTTTAGATCTGGCTTGTGAATACGGTTCATTCTATAAAATGTGTACTATATTTCAATTTATGTGCAGTAGAAAAGGTCGACAGAGACAGTTGTCCATGTAGTGTAATTTTACAGTAAATGGTCTTTCTCTTTGTGCTGTGTACCCTTGTTCAGTAGAAATTGTCAACAGAGAGAGTTTTCATTCTGTGTATCCTGGTTCTGTAGAAGTGATCGACAGGTCTTCGACTATGTACGTTTGTTCAGTATAAGCGTTCTCTGTGCTTTGTTTCCTTGTTCAGTAGAAGAGACCAACAGAGAAAGGTCTTCGTGCTTTGTTTCCTCTCCAGCAGAAAAAGTTCACCATTTTCAGTTCTTAAGAATAACTTATTACTGGAGCACATACTATACTCACATGTTTAGATGGATACAATAAACTGCAGAGAGTGAAAGGCTAAATTAAAATACAACGTGAGAAACCTTTACGAGCATTATTATATATTTGGATGCCTCGTCCTTAATGTGTTTTAGTGTGATTTTTCAAGGGAGTTGCCTACAATAGTTTCAGGTTTTTAAAATATAAGTGATGTATGTACATTTTAGGGTATTGCTGGACGATGTGAGCGAAATACATGTATGAGGGACCAACAATGTCATGTCGCTCGGAACAGATCACTTGTTTGTGGTAAGATATGTTCTTGGTTAATCATTTGAGTATTGATATTAAAGTATCAATTAATATCATTAACTTTAGCAAGACCACTCATATTCTAACTTTATCAAAGAGCATTATTTTTTCGTTAATTAAATAGGAATGAATAAATTCATCTGATTCACGTAATGATTTTGTTTGAAGGTACCTTGCACCTAGGGGACCAAACTTTTGTACGTTTGATCCTGATACTCTGACACACTGATACCCCTGAAAAATTAACGCAGCAAGCTTTATCTCAATCTTTTGTCCAAAATACAATGGCACAGAATAATATGTTTGTTAAACGCAGACTTGAGTTGGTACATTTGTTTAGGCCTTTAGATATTGGCAGTGTGAGGCCAGAAATACTAGAAAGCTAAATGGGAATGGGAATGTTAAATAATATCATAAGACAACGCAATACATGGCCTAAATATTGATGTTTATATAAAGTATACAGTCATCAGGTTTTAGATATTAATAAATGAATCTCTTGCATAACATTGAGGATGATAGTTTATTTGAAAAGAACACGTTGCATCAACATCCCGTCTGTGGTTTGATTTAGAGAATATATCTATTGGAATACACACAAATTGATATTAAAATGTTCTTGTCCGTCATGATCTCAATGGAAATTAAAGAAAGTTAAATAACGCAACTTGTTGTCATTGTTTCATCTGATGTGTTTGGTCATGGGGTTTTCAACAAATAAACTCACAGGCAAAAGACAGTATATCTTCTTTTCAACAGAGTCAAACACAAACTATTTCTGCCGGATAAACTCGGTTTTATATGTTTGTGATGAGGATATATCTCGTTAAGATATAAACACAATTTCATTCATGAGCGTATGATACTTAATATTTTATATCTGTTCAAGCACACATGGGTGCTGAAATAGCTATTTCAAAAGGTATTTTGGGAAATAATTCTCGGTATTTAAGGTTCATTTTTATGAAATATGGAATTTATGTTAGTACAAGATGGTATCGACATAATGTACTTCCTTTGACTCTAAATCAATGACGTCAAAAAACAAGCATGAAAGCCCTATTTCACTCCCACTATCTCGCCTGGTTAAGGCTATTCGATAACGCTGATTTTTAAAAAGCCGTGTTGTTCAGAATTATGAACAGATAATGTTTCAAAATTTACAGACAAAGTTAGTTTGCTTTTAGAGACATGGTGTAACTATATTTCAATCTTGTTCATCACTCGTTGATTAAAATATCTTGCGTTGTTGTAGCTATACTTTCTTTTCCCGTGAGTTTACTTCACTGCCTATCACAGGCCAGGATTGTAAGATATATACACACATACTTTTAATGAGAAAGCGTTGTGTTTGTCAGTTAATAACCTCTGAACAATTCAACTGAGGAGGTGTTTTGTTTTCAGTTGACAGTCTGACAGAAGGCGTTGATTACAAACTGCAGTTCCACCTGATCAAGGACCTGATGACATGGGAGGAGGCACGACAGAATTGTATTGATCGATGTGGTCGGTTAGCCGTGGTGAACACAGCCGAGAAGAACGGACAGGTTGACAGTCTCATGAGACAGGAAAACACCGGTAGGTCACTGGGTTTAGGTGTCGGCCCAATAGTTAGACACTTAAAAAAGGTAAAATAATTGTTGTTACTCATTAGGAAAATAGAATGGTCGCATACTAACAAGCTGGCGTACCAAACTTTCAAACAGTGATAATTTGGAAAATGGAGATAGAACCTTCTGTTTCTAGGCCAGAGCGGACCTCATAGAAGGACACACCGAGCTTAACACTTTAGGTATTATAAATAACAAGGCAAAGAGGCACGAGGTAGCACAGTGTGACATATTGAAACATTATAATCTTAATTATAACTAGGATTGCCACAGGCAATACTTAGGTCTTCAAGACTTATGCTTGACCTAGAACTCCATGTTGGAATCTCGGTTGTTCATCAGTTTCTCTGCTTTAAAATGAGCTATCAAACGTGTCTCTATCTTCAATAGTTATTTTACAAAAAATCCCCAAAGACAATGACCCTCTGAAAATTGAACAATCGCTTATTAAAGGACCCCTACATGATCTTTCTAACGATTAGGACAAAATGGTTAATATTTTCATGATAAGTTTTATATATAAAATGTTGTCCTTGAATTTCAACTTAAGTAGATGTAATCATAATATAGATTGCATACATAATTAATGCGTTATGCTCTACTGAATATTCAGGAAAATACTCAAAAATGCTTATTTTTGGACCCCTATACAACATTTGCGATGTTTGAAACTTAACAATCAATTTTTTGATGGAAGGGTTCAACAGAAAAGTTGTTGTCCCTGAAATTGTGCACACTAGGTGCAAATAAAATGTCAATAGGGTAGTCAGTTAAACAGTTTTGATCCTTTGAACTTTGCTGAAAATCGTCATTTTTGAAAAATGACAATCTTCTAAGACTTATCACACGTAAAGTATGACAGATACATGTTTTAAATTTATTGTTTTAATAGAGGACATCTGCGCATATTAAAGATAATTGTATCTTTAGGAGTTTACAATAGAAAGTTCTCCAAAGAAAATACCCCTAGAAAAGTCTCAAAATCACAAAATTTTACTTTTTGGGAAATATGTCCAAATTGTGTCGATACTATCAACTTTTACATGATAATGATATGTTATGGAATTGTTTAACTAGTTATAAGAAAGAGATAACAGTAAGTAAGTTTGATATTAGTCAATTTGTTACAGAGTTAGGCTCCTTTGAACATAGAGCCGAAAAACGCCCTTTTCAAAAGGACCATTTTCCAGGACCGATTACTAAAATTCTAGGACGAAATTCAAAATTCGGGCGTCGAACGATTGTGCACAGTTCATTTAGCTTCAATATGAGCTATCATATATAGCTGTATGTATTGCCGTTATTTAGAAGAAGATTTTCGAAGACGCATACCCTCAACACTGCGAAAGTTCACAAAATTTTAAATTTTTTCGAAAAAGCAAAAAAGCAAAAACTTAAGTAAATGTAATCATAATATAGATTGCATACATAATTAATGCGTTATGCTCTACTGAATATTCAGGAAAATACTCAAAAATGCTTATTTTTGGACCCCTATACAACATTTGCGATGTTTGAAACTTAACTATCAATTTTTTTATGGAAGGGTTCAACAGAAAAGTTGTTGTCCCTGAAATTGTGCACACGTAGGTGCAAATAAAATGTCAATAGGGTAGTCAGTTAAACAGTTTTGAACCTTTGAACTTTGCTGAAAATCGTCATTTTTGAAAAATGACAATCTTCTAAGACTTATCACACATAAAGTATGACAGATACATGTTTTAAATGTATTGTTTTAATAGAGGACATCTGCGCTTCAAAATGACATATTAAAGATAATTGTATCTTTAGGAGTTTACAATAGAAAATTCTCCAAAGAAAATACCCCTAGAAAAGTCTCAAAATCACAAAATTTTACTTTTTGGGAAATATGTCCAAATTGTGTCGATACTATCAACTTTTACATGATAATGATATATTATGGAATTGTTTAACTAGTTATAAGAAAGAGATAACAGTAAGTAACTTTGATGTATTGCCGTTATTTAGAAGAAGATTTTCGAAGACGCGTACCCTCAACACTGCGAAAGTTCACAAAATTTTCAATTTTTTCGAAAAAGCAAAAAATCTATTCTGCCGGCCGAAAACCGCTACTGGACTTATCGATGGGGAATGTTGTTGGCCACATTTTCGTGAAAGTTTAATGAAATTATCTTCAATAGTTTTCAAGCTATTGCGGTTTGAAGTTTTGACTTCAAGGGGGGGATAACTCAAGAAAGAAGTTGAAATCAAAAATCAGCGAACGTACAGGGCTAGTTTATGTAACAGGCTACAATCCCTGAACATTTCATGCAAATCGATTCAGCCGTTACGTCACAGTGGCGCGCACCAAACACGTGCAAATAATAATAAGAAAAAAAGGCCATAGTAATAACAATAGGTCTTCCAGACATTCGCCTTGAAGACCTAATAAGAAAAAAACGGATAATAACAATAGGTCTTCCAGACATTCGTCTTGAAGACCTAACTAGGATTGCCAAGGCAATACTTAGGTCTTCAGACTTCTGCTTGACCTTGAACTCCATGTTGCACTCTCGGTTATTTATCAGTTTCTCAGCTTTAAAATGAGCTATAAAACATGTCTCTATCATATTTTCGAAAAATGACAATGGTCTATGACCTGTCACACGTCCACTATGACAGATACATGTTTGTAATTTTGTGTTCTGAATAAATGACATCTCTATTTTCAATATGAGCCATTCAACATAATGGTAACGTCATTGGTTTACAATATTAAAAAAACCATCTGAGCTATCAAACTTGTCTCTATCTTCAATAGTTATTTTACAAAAAAATTCCAAAGACAATGACCCTCTGAAAATTGATAAATCACGTAAAATGGACCCCTACATGATCTTTTTCACGATTAAGACAAAACGGTCAACATTTTCATAATAAGGTGTAACATAAGATATGTTAGACTTTGATTTCCACGTAAGAAGATGATATCATCATTAATTTTGCATACATAATTAATACGCTATGTTATTCTGAATATTCAGGAAAATATTCGAAAATGCTCATTTTTGTACCCCTAGACATCGTTCGCGATGTTCGAGGCTTAACTATCAACTTTTTGATAAAAGCAGTCAACATAAAAGTATTTCTTCTTGAAATTGTACATACGTAGGTGTATGTAAAATGTCAATAGCATAAGCAGTTAACCAGTTATGAACCTTTCAACTTTGTTGTAAATGACGATTTTCGAAAAATGATAATCTTCTGTGACTTGTCACACGTAAAGTATTGAGGAATGTTGTTGCCCACATTTTGGTGAAAGTTTTATGAAAATATCTTGATTAGATTTCGAGCTATTAAGGTTTAAAGTTTTGACTACAAGGGGAGATAACTCAAGAAAGAAGTCGAAAATCAAAATTCGGCCGACGTACAAGGCTAGTTTTTGTTACAGGCAATTATACCTGAAAATTTCATGCAAATCGGTTCAGCCATTACTTCAGAACAAAAATAATACAAAAAATTATACAAATAATAATAATAAAGAAAAAACGGAATAATAACAATAGGTCTTCCAGACATTCGTCTTGAAGACCTAATAAGAAAGGAAAAAAACGGATAAAAACAATAGGTCTTCCAGACTTCCGTCTTGAAGACCTAATAATAAAGAAAAAACCGGATCAAAACAATAGGTCTTCAAGACTTCGTCTTGAAGACCCATTAAAGAAAAGACCGGATAAAAACAATAGGTCTTCAAGACTTCGTCTTGAAGACCTAATAAAGAAAAAAACGGATAAAAACAATAGGTCTTCCAGACTTCGTCTTGAAGACCTAGTTATAATTTAATGTGTATCTTACTGTTGAGAAGATAACTAGAAGACCATAAAACAATGAGATTATATTATGTCCACCAGATTATGTGTGGCTAGGAGCGTCGGATCGGAAGACGGAAGGTGTGTGGGTGTGGATCGACGGAGAGGAACTGGTTGATTGGTGAACCTGACAACAGGTCAGACGGAGATGATTGTTTGGCAGTAGTTCATGCTGGCAAACACTGGGGGTGGTATGATGGTGGCTGTGGTTATAATGTGAGCTTCATCTGTGAATATGTAATGCTATAATCAAAGATTGTAGTATACATGACTAATAAGACAGGTTTTCATTCTCACATGTCGTTCAATGGTAGATCAGACTTGTTTGATGGGTAACTTTTCTAATCTGAACCCAGTGTAGTTTTCCATTGTCTATTGGCACGAGTTGGAGTGATAACCTATATGGCAAAGTGCACACACCTGCTTTACCTTGATCACCAATAGTTTGGTGAAGTTCAGCATTCAAATCCTAATCTTTGACGTATAGGACATGTATTAAGTTTCGAATACGAATACTGAATCAGATGATCTTTGATATATTAGATATCGTTTATGTTGCCATGCTATGTCAATAATTATTACATGACAAATGGGAGTAATTAGGAAGAAATTACTGAACTTACTTTGAAAATAAAATAATATGTTTGCACTATAGCACAGTGATATTAATAGTTGTGCAAGTTATCGTTGCAAAAACAATTCATGTTAACCGGATGTATATCTGCAGCTGCTTCAGCTATTATTTTACTGACGTGCAACAGAAACGTTGTCATACAAAATACGGGATATTCAAATCCATGAGTGATAAATACGACTGAAACAGAGTAGCCTCATGGATTCAGAGGCCAAATCAACTAAATTTGAAAAATAAAAAACATTAAGTGTTCATGTTCCTGTAAAATACGTCTTATAAGAAATCGTTTTGGATCTTCTTTCCTAGAAGATAGGAAAGTCAAAAAGGGCTTTTGTCTGTAATGGCTAGAGTAATGATGTGTTAACAAATTAAATTCAAAGAACGTTATTTGAATTGATAAGACTTTTATATAAAAAAAATCTTTTTTTTTCAACTTAAATGGCTGACATTCTGCCTAAAGCACTATTTTGAAAAAGCGATTTCAGCACCCAGAGTGTATTTGAACAGGTACCATAAAGTACCATACTCATACACTGATGTAGGAAAGTGTGAGTACATCTGTACACGACGTGCCTATCACATGCCCTCTCCAGTAGAATGTATGTATGTATGTAGTATGTCGTGGTTTACTCTTGAAATAGGGGGGGGGGGGGGGGGGGGGGGGGGTGGTTAGCGCAGTGGTTAGCGCGTTCGGCTTCGGATCAAGAGGTCCGGGGTTCAAATCCTGCCAGGGACACGGCAACTTTGTCTGCAGTAGAGAACTGTTCTACACGCAGTAAGGTTTGGGTGCAATGCTACACTGAAATTCAGTTCGCTAGTTCCAGCCGCTGCTCGCAGGTTTCACCACAGTGCATAGCCACATGGCGTTGCGGGCTTTCTCCCTGCCATAATACTAGCAGCCGCGATATAAGTGAAAGACTTTTGAAAGCGGCATTAAACCCCAACTCACTCACTCACTTTTGAAAATGTGGTGACGTTTCTTTTGCTCGTCAGCTTAGTGATACGATACTAGACCGTTCTATCAACAGTGTTCAAATGTATCTTATTGAACAGTCCGTTCGTCTTTTCACCTTCGCCATACAATCTGTCTAGTCTTCAAATGTACTGCGTGTATGTGGCTAGCTCTGCACAGCACACCAAATGTAATCTTGTAGTCAAGGTTTTATTTAAAACTACTTGATTTCTGCATATTCAATTCGGATTGAATATAAATTAGCATTTCTGTCAACACAGGGGTTTCGGCACGCATATTATATTTATCAACAAGATCAGACGGCGTTTGTTGTAAGCCGTAAGTTGTTAAAGAAAGAAAATATGTCGTATTTTAATTCAAATATTACATTAATTTTGTGTGACACAAAAACTTCACTAGAAGCATAACTCATTCAATTTCTTGTGCATTGTATGTCTTCGGCAAAATAAATCCTTTTCCATTCCTAATGTTTCTCCAATTTGTTATTTTGATGTGTAGTCATCGAGATAAACTTAAGTTATATTCAAGAGCTCGTATAAAACCTTTGAATCCGTATACACTTTAATGTAGATATGTACCTTTATTCTACTTCATAGCATAACAGATTATGACAGTGAATAACTTATGTTATTGCTTAGATGTAAATACGGCATGGTCAAAAGTAATATACATATTTTATCATCGAAATTGTGTTGAAAAGTTACATTTAAAAATGAGTAAATTGTGTAAGTTTGAAATATATGTTAAAATTTATTTTCTAATAACAAGTGTATTAGTATAATTGTATGATGATGATGATGAAACACTTTACACAGAAACTTCAATATCTGACTCGCCGCTAATGGCTGCAATACTGCCGAAGCGGCGTTAAACAATAACTCACTCACTCAATATCTGACAATTGACACAGAACCTCCAATCTCTGACAATTGACGCAGAACCTCCAATCTCTGACAATTGACACAGAACCTGACATTATCTGACAATTGGCACAAAACCTCCAATCTTTGACAATTGACACAGAACCTGTCAATCTCTGACAATCGGCACAAAACTTTCAATCTCTGACAATTAGCACAAAACCTTCAATCTCTGAAAATTGACACAGAACCTGTCAATCTCTGACAAATGACACAAAACCTATCAATCTCTGACAATTAACATAAAACCTTCAATCTCTGACAATTGACAAATACTTCCAATCTGTGAAATTGACACGGAGCCTTTTTAATCTTCCTAAGCAAGCTGCACTTCGCCACAATATGAATCCATCAGGAATTTTAAACGTGTTATTAGCATAAAGCTACGTTTGAACCATTCATTTCTTAAATAGCTTTGAAACTTAAAAAGTTATTAAAAAAAGAAGTGGCGTAACGTTTCTTTTGGCGTTTAATGTACTTCCTACTTTATAAAATCTGGCTATTGCCATCAACTTTTTCGTACTGTATATTGTCCTGGTTCCTTTGTATGATCGAATGAAATAACATGATATATTCTATTCCACTGATTCTAAAAACTGTATTAGAATTTGCATTTCTTCAAATTGAATGGAAAGTTTCGTTTGAACATCAGTATTCATGCCCTAGCTATTTCCGCATCGATTGCAGGAGATTCGTTTGGATTATATTGGTATTGTATTGCATCAAGATACGCGTGAGATTGGTATGTACGTAGTTGTTGCAACTTATATCATGCAATTCATTTGTCAGTTGAAATTCGGAGTGTGTTATCCTCCACGGTCAGATTTGTCATATATGTAAAATTGGAAAGTTGGAGTCTAGTTGAACTGTCAATGAACGAGCATGTTGAAAATTCATTGAAGAGTTTTATTAACGACTGTTTTTATCATTCCTAAATGAAACCTCTCAATGAAATTCACTATGGAATGTTATGATGACTATTTAAAGTAAACTTTCTCAACGTTACCGTTAAAAAAGCAACGGGTATATTCTGTAAGAACACAGATTCATATCAGTATCCAACTTCCAAACGCAAGGCATAACTCTTGCCAGTTTGCATTACTGACTGATTTAACCCTTGCGGTATTTCCCTCGCTTTGTTGTGTCAAGATAGTGAATCGCTGCACCAGAAATGCATAGCGGGCCTGGATTTCTAACACACTTTGTAAGGAAATACTGCAAGGTCTAAATCAGCCAGCAATGGAGACTGGCAAGAGTTATGCCTTGCATTGGGAAGTTCCCTTACTGTCTGGTCAGAAGAGTTTGCAAAAATATTTTAATCAATAGCCTTGCTTAACTAAAAAGTTGTTTTTACTTAAAGAAAATTACCCAGACCAATTGATACAAAATGTAAGTGATAGTATACAAAAGGCGTTAAAAACGAAAATGCAACTACTGAAATCAAGGTGGATAAAGACATGGATTCTCAGAATGACTTCACTTATGTATCTACTTTCAATCCAAGCCAGGATAACACCATGCATTCTGTCAAACGCTACTTTACTTAGTCCGAGTCAAACATTGAAACATAAATACAATTTCATTAACAGCCGTAAGCAAACCAAAACCTTCTCAAAATGTTAACTGCATCTCGATTTGACTCGATTGATGTTGTTCCAAATGTCTCAAAGTGTGGAGACTCTTGTTACTACACATATGAAAGTATAATTGAAGGATGTTCCATTAACATTTCATTTAAAGATACCTTTGTTGTTAAACATACGATGAATTGTGAATGTTATTGATGTCATCATGAGTTATGGGTGCATCAATCAATCAATCAATCAATCAATCTTTATTCGCACTGAAAAGGCCTCAGGCCTATATTACATATGCATATATCATGGGATATATATTTATTTACTTTGGTATATATTTACATTTTTAAGGTGTTGTGTTTTTATTATCTATAAGACATTGCATTGTGAATATATAAAGCAAGATTTTGTAATATAGTTTCATGTTTACTGCTCATTAGATTAATGAATTTTATAGTACTTGGATGGACATGGAAGTAGCGTTTGATATACGTTTCACGTAATGAATTATACAATGGGCAAATGAGAAGAAAATGGTACTCGTCCTCAATTTCGTTTAAACTACATACTGTACATAATCTGTCTTCTTTTTTAACATTTTTATATCTGCCACTTTCAATAACCAAATCATGTGAAGAGCATCGGAATCTTGCTAGTGACTGCTTATATTTCTTTATATCAACACATGATAGATATATTTTAGAAGAAATATATTAAACAATTAAGTAATAAAATATGGGTGTAATTAGAAGAATATCAGGACAACTAAAGAAAAATGAACCAACATCAATCCCACCTCAACTATCTCCGATATCATATTATTCCTCTTAGTGAACATCTAGATGTAGATGACAATGGCACGTTTCCCCGATTTATAAACCCAACTAAAACAATAATAAAGGTTTCTTTTGGATGAATCGTATGTCAAGCCCTGCATTGTGTGGAACTTCCGTCATTAAAATGTCTAAAGCAGTAGGTACAGGATGTATCTGCTGAAAACATCAGCCAAATATATTTCAACTTCATCTTCCTTTTTATATATGTGAGCATAGATTTTCTTGTATATTGCATTGAACACATGTCTGCTGTCTTTATTTCGCTATCGATCAGTATGCTGTACCAACCCATCAATAGTTACGTTCCGCCCTGTGGACATATTACAAACACGAGCCAGCTCTCCACCTGAATGCACCAAGGATGAGTATTTAATGTCTCGGTGTGTTGGAATGTTGTCAAGCACGTTGCTGTGACTTTATGAGGGGCTCATAAACATTTAACCATCGAACTAAGCTACTCTTGAAGTGTGGCCATGCATAGTAAAACATTGTACATATCATTGATTCTATTGATTCTATTGATTCTATTGATTCTATTCCATGATTGCCAAATTATTTATGAACGGTATCCTGTGTTCATAAAATTTATAAAGATTTTCAAAAGTGAAAATATTGATTGTTAAAGTGGTTTATGAAGCGAAACATCATTATCACTATTCTCAAAGTTCAGTTGGTTTATGTTCCAAAACATCATCATCTCTAACCTCAATGTTTCAGCTGATGTATGTACCAAACATTATAATAACTTTCCTCGTCTTTCAATTATGTACCGCCAATCATCATCACTTTCCTCGATGTTTCAGCTGATTTAAGTAACGCAAATCATTATCATTATCCAATCCATTTGGACAGAGCGGTTCGAACCGGTGGATGGTTTGTGGTTTATTTATTTGGGTGAGGTGATGTGTGTTAGGGTATAACGCGGGTTTCAAAAGTATTTCACTTTATCACGTGTAGTATTATGGCAGGGAGAAAGCCCGCAACACCATGTCTCTATGCATTGCGATGAAACCTGCGATCCCGGGCTTTGTCGAAACTGTGAAAAGTTAAAGGACGACGAACAGACGGATAACATAAGACCATCTGGCCTTACAGGTCTAATTAGCTGAAAAAAAATAAAAAAGGAAAACAGTATTTTGTTCAAAGATTTATGTTTCTTTGGTATTGACAAATATCAACATTTCTAATACATCCAAAACCGCATATTAGGTTTTGAGCGATTAAACAAGTAAGATAGCACTTTCAATACAATTGGTTTCACATTCTAATGATTTGATTTTTCTTTAAATGGGTTTTGTACGCAAACTATATAAGTGTTCGACAAGTTTCTCTCAGAAATCATGACATACTGCACGGTCATTTTCGTAAACTGATACAATAATCGGAGTTTGCTTTTACGATTAAATGGACAATTCAAATACTGAAATGCTAATATACAAACGTAAATAGAACATACTCTATATATTAATAAAATAGAAAATACACAACAAAGTTGAGACGTTAGACGAATGTTCATGTCCTTTCACCTGGTTTATAATAACATGCTTCAAATATCAGATTGGTCTTTTCTTATCTTTATCTTTAACAGGCTGCAGATAGGTGAGAAGCGTGTAAGTCTAGGTGACCTTTCAGAGAATTTAGCAATGTCCTTACTTATGTCTAGGAAATGAAAGATTAAAATCATGTAATAGTTCTACTGAGGTTGATTACAAGTTATGATTTGAGAACAGAATTGTTGAATATACTTAATTCCGTTGATTTTTTATGATTTTCTTGTGTTTGCTTTAGTTATTCTCTTTGAAATTCAAATTAAGTAAAATGAACATTGATGACGTCCTCTGTTTGTATTCCCATTATCACCATGGTCAACATAGAGCTGCATCCAGAAAGCTTGTTCACCTACATGTATTTCTGAGTACAATATCATGTTATATCAAGCGAAAACGGAACCGATTATTTATGCATTTTCGCTTCGGCAATCATCATTTGAATGTTCTATAACATAGACTCAGTTTATACAATATACTATATAGTCAACCGTAACCGTTTTGGCAGCTCTTTGGAGTGACGAGGGTTAAAATTTTCCAAAACCACAGTTAAGATTTCTTCTGTAAGCCGCGTCAAACATTGATCATGTATTTCCTTGATCTTATCCTTGATCAACTTATTTTCTCATTTAATCGCCATTGAAACTTTATTTACATTTGATCCCTTCCATCTATTTCATTATGACAAAGATCACATAGTAAGTTAGAGAAGGATAATTGGACATATGGATATAGGGTAATTCTTTGTCAGTGAAATTGATGTAATTGAAATGACTTCACAGTGGAAGACAATTTACATGATATTGCACTACGATTTACATGTAAGTGAACAAACATTTGCGATGCACCTGTACACCATATGAAGCTAACACCTTTTAATTGAATGTATTGGTGTCCTTAAAGGTGATGTAGCACGTTTTTTTAAATATCATGTTTTCTCACATTTGCCATTTATTATTAACGTTTAAAAGCCCAATGTTACATTAATGGTAAAACATATCATTACATGACCTGATAAACCTTATCAATAGAAACGATTATTCGTATTGGAAGAAAAAGGTGCGACGTATAACGTAACAGCGGTGTGGAACTCTTCAGTGTGAGAGGTAGATTTGTAGATCTCATGCGAATTTGAAAGTTCAAACAATCGTAGCATATTTAAAACTATACTCTACAGTAGATATCGCTACATCAGCCAGATCACTTGAATTACCTTCGAGTGGCCATTTTAATGTGAACACCTTAAAAGGGCCGCTCAATGGGAAATGAACTCGCATGGCTTAACCGAAACATGTACATTCGTTTTAGAACTATTGGTTCAGGAGTATTATTTAGCCATTGATAACACTTATTTATATGTTGTGATAGTATTTTATGACAGTAAGAAATCCGTGCTACAGCGCCTTTAAAGTTACATTTCTACATTATTATTCTCTCGAGGTCAAAACATTTTCTCTCCGGCATTTATCAAGTTTCAAGTACCCACGAGTCTTCTAGTTAAGCAATCAACAACACTGGAGGTAGATAGGATATCCCTATGATTTCTCACAGACTCTGTACATCAGTCAACACACATGAGCAACAGTAACAACTGAAGACGTCACACAATTCAGCACTCTATAAAAGAACGCAACGTCAAATTACCAAAAAATATATCTCAGTCATGACATCCGTCTCGTGTGTATATACAGAGAATATAGAAGCGTAATTCTGGTTCCTTGTAGACGTCTTGGGTAGTCAACATAAGTCCTCCTATACCCACCATAACACTGTCTCTTGGCTTATCCATCTTCGTTACATGAACTCTTCCAAGACGAGCCGTCTTACCTGACACCGTCGTCAAATATTACTTGTAAATCAGTCTGTAACACACTCATCTCCATACCTTTCCGTTGCTCTGCAAGAGTCCTTGGACCGAGGTCGATCTCGCTAAATAGCGCGAGATTTCGAGGTATATGTGGTGTGCTAGTTTCAGCACGACTACTTTCAATACTAGGAGCCTGAGATGAGAGCCTGAGACAGCGACTCAGTGACCACACACTGACACATTTTGCATCTTGCTGGGGTCGATGCCCATCACACCTGCCAGGGACTTCATGAAGTACTGACTCACTTCGTTCATGGTTGCCCAGGGACACTTGGGACACGAACAGTTACAGTGTGGCCAAGGGCAGATGTCCACCAAATGGGACCGGCAACTGCTCTTTGCGGCTCTGCGATCTCGGTTGTTCCTTCGTCCTGAGAAAAAGAAATGAGCTTAATTAAAAGGCTTTTTCTGTCTCTACGTATCCACGGTTACCCATGGGTTTATATATGCTCCGTTACTCTCCACTATATCGCCCATGGGAAACTCTATCAGAGAAATCTGTACTAAAATTACCCGCCCTTGGCCGGCGTGACGAAGTCAGTAACCAAAGAAAATGCTCAATAGGATAAGACGGAAATGGTCAAGGGAGATACCCGGTGACGGATGGCTAACAAAATGATCTCGCATGCTTTGCAACTCAGTGATATGAATTGTCATTGGTTCGCAGGTCCAAGCTGCGAAGCAGTTTGACTGGCTCACGCCGGCCAAGGGTGGGGTAATTTGAGTACAGATTCTTCTGATGGGTGATATAGTGGAGAGTAACGGAGCATATATAAAACCATGGGGTAACCGAGGATGTTCTCTACGATATGTGGCATCATTTGTTCAAAGTGTTGTGAAACTAAACGACATATTATTACTTCTTTCAATGGCATATAGAAGTTTCTTAGATGAAGTAGAACAGTTTTTATGGATATACAATTTCTTTATTGCACTCCTGCATTAAATAAATTGTATATCCATGTTCTCCTCCTTGATATATCACTACCCTGACAGGAGTGGTGGTTTTGTCCTAATAAACTAAATGCATCGTAACTCTTTTACCAGAACAGAAATTGACATGTAGATGTAGTTTACCTTTATTCTTCCTCTTCTTCTTTTTATTCCTCCTTCTCTTCCTCCTGTTCTTCTGTCGCCGCCTCTGATTGGCTGCCCGAGACAGCGGATCATCAGCTAGCGGAGTCTCGTTTGCACCCAGCAGGCTGTTCCTGGAACATCCAGAACACAGTGAAATGCGGATGAAATGATGAAATGGGAGGAATCATGCTAGTTATCCAATGTTTCACTCTATCATTTCCAGCTTTTTCTAACCTTGGAGTTTTAGTTACATCACATCAAATTTGATTTCTGTGTGAACTGCATGAGTCAAGCTATAGGCAAAATCTGAGACGTATTTTGACGTCTTTGGACGTATTAGTTTACCAGCCTCTGTGTTCTGAGGCTTTCTTCAGTAACCCAATTAGTATTCCTTACTTGCATCATTTAACCTTAACGTCACCAGAAACCATTAAATATATCATTTATTAGTTTATGGTCTCCAACTTCACCTTTTTCGAAACACCTAAGTCCAGAGTTCCCATTTCACAGAAGCTCCTTTGCAATATTCAGTAAAATGGTATTTTATAAGAATAATAATTACCTTTTAGAGACAAATTGTCAGACAACAGTCCAATGAAAGCATAAGTAAGATGTTTGGGGTAACTGTGTTAGCAGACGGTGAGGCAGTTGAAGCTAAGCAAGGCAATACTGTAAGCTAATGTATTTCCCGTCATTCTCATTGAACATATGGCTTACTATGGCGTTTACTAGAGACACTTGTTGAAGAACGATACCGACCTCAACTCTTAGGGTGCTACAAACTATACATCCTCGGTTACCTTACCAGTGGAATCTGTTCTCAAATTACCCGCCCTTGGCCAGCGTGACGAAGTCAGTAACCAAAGAAAATGCTCAATAGCATATAACGGAAATAGTCAAGGGAGATAACCGGTGACGGATGACTAACACAATGACCTCGCAGGCTTTGAAACGAAGCGATATGAATTGTCATTGGCTCGCATGTCCAAGCTGCGTAGCAGTTTGATTGGCTCACGCCGGCCTAGGGCGGATAATTTGAGTACAGATTCCCCTGATTAGTTTTCCCAAGGGTGATATAGTGGAGAGTAACGGAGCATATATAAAACCATGGGAAACCGAGGATGCAAACTATAGGAATCAGCTGAAATACTGAGCCAGATACACAGCCAGGTATAGACCTCATCGCAGTTCTAGCTGTAATGTTACCTCGCGTAGGTCGGACTTTACAGCTAGCGAAACACTCACCATGTCCAGTTGGTCATGGCGAAAGACATCATTAAAATCAACCCAAAGGCCGATGAGGTTTATGAGACACGGTGGGGTGGACCTAAATTTAACATAACAGAAGATTATGATTATAGCCCATTACCCCTACACACCATAACCCCTACAACCCGTAACTCCTACGACCCTTAACTCCTACACCCCATAACCCCTACAACCCATAACCCCTACAACCCGTAAACCCAATACCCCATCAACCCATAACTCCTACACCCCATAGCCCCTACACCCCATAACCCCTACGTTCCATTGTATTGTGAGAGGTGACAGGCTAGTGATTCTGAATGCGGTGGATCGTGAATATGTTTTGACATCCTGTAGGAATTATGGGATGTAGGGGTTATGAGAGACCAATCTAACAGAAAAGTATGGTAGCTCGACTGGCTCACCTCCTTTTGAGAGCAGTAGACTTGCTGCAGGTCCCCTTCCCGGCGTTACTCTCCTCCCAGCAGTAGAGAGACTGGGCCAGCGTCATGCCATCTATCATCACTGTGTGCCAGTGGCTAAATATCACAAAATGTTATTATCAAACCCTTCATGTACATTGCATAATTGATGGGAAATTGGAGTAAGGATTATGATATCCCATAGTTCAGTATAAATCGTTTAGTTGTTCTGCTTCGTAAATTACAATTAAATTTTCTAAATTAAATATAAATCCTTGGAGCATTGATTGAAAAGACTGTAGTGAATCAAAGAACTGTGCACAGATTGTTAGGAGAAACAGAGTTGTGTTGACCGTAAATTGTCAACTTTCAATATTCACCTCTTCATGAGTACATCGTGGGATACACAGGCCGGCGCGAACACAGCGCTGCAAACACACCGTGGAAAATATTCAATAGGTATACAATTCCGTTATTCTGTCATTCAGTTTATGTGAGTTTGTGTATATAGCTGTACTTAGTTAAGTATATAAGTATCATAAATATAAATACCATAGAATAAGTGTCTTGTATGAAAGATTACGTTGAGCAACTAAACAATTTACAAACATGTTGCGCAACTAAACAATAAACAAACATGTTGCTTTGTAATACATATTTTCTTTTCTGACGTCAGGTAGGAACCGATTTAATGATAAAAAAAACGATCTTCATCTTGATTTTGTTAATAATCATGAAAACATTATATATGAACACTATTGACAGCGGCTTCGACCCCACTATTCCCCTCCACCTTTTGGTAAAGTTCTCAAATAGCCTATGTAGAGGATATTACACTCTCCCGAGGTTTTGGTTGAAAATGTAAACGTGAGGGAGAAGGAGAATATTTACATTTTCAACCAAAACAGAGGGAGAGTGTTATATCTGGCATATAAAGCGAAGGAAAAGAAGACAAAGTTATCAAAATCGGTTATTAAACATGAAATATATTTCCTATAAAATGGCATAGCCATGCTGATGAAACGTGAACACTTAAAAAGGTATCGCACAAACGCAGCCGGAGACTGTTCGACTTTCGCGGAAAGATCGTGCACCTCACGCACTACACAGAGCACGTATCCTTTACTATATATTTATTAAACGTTTCATTGCCAGGTCCAGCGTGGTCCAGTGGTAGAGCGTTCCAGTTTCAGGAACGAAGGGATGCACGTTCGAATCCCATCAAGTGAGAAATTTTAACTTAGAATAGTTTTCGATTTGTTCTGTCATTAAAATTAAAACATCAATTGAGTTTATTCCGGAATTAACAATTTATGATGAAGTCTACTTTCAGCGTAAGGGATATTCTATAGAATGCCTCAGGGTAGTCTATAGAATGCCCAGGGACGTTCTACAGAATTGCCCCAGGGATATTATGTATGGCCTTGATAGGAGGTTTACCTGAGAAAAGAATAACCTCCAAAATGACACAAATATGACCCTTGAGGTTTATATGTAAAGTTCAACTCACGAGGCATTCATCAAGGTGGCCTTGACCTCCTCGCCGAGACGCAACAGATACATCCACTGGTCGTTAGAGAAGTCGGACCCTCGACCTCGGTCCTCAAACACGTTGTTAACTTTGATCTGGGCGGCATCGTACAGGTTCTGAATGATGTACACGGGAGCTGCAAGAGTGAGCATGTTGCCTGATGTAGGGTTGGATTCGGGGATTTATTTATTTTGGAGTGGTTTTCATACTTCTTGAAATTAGTAATCAATTATAGTTTCAGAGCAAAGTATATTTACTAGATACGCTTTTGATTCCACAATGAATGTGATAAAAATGAAGTGTTAGAAGCGTCCGTAAAATATACACAATTTCCACCAAAAACGCGCACAGTAAGTTCACGAATGCAATAATTATTTTCAAAGGGACAACGAGTTTAGTCAAATTGTGCTGTTTCGCCAAATACTGTAAATATATGAATGCATGACTAGCATAATAATTTTCTTGGTTAGAAACACTATTTTTAGGATGAAACAATGTCATCAAATTTGTTATTTTTAAAAATAATAACATGTTTAAAGACGGTAAATGAACACTGACCGACTCAGCAGACAATAGTTGGTCCAGCTTACTTTTCAGGGACGGGTAGACCCGGTGTCCGAAGTAACATCTCCATACTTCCGTTGGGTACAGTTCTCTACAGTCGTCAGCGATACGGGGCTGCCAGTATCTGAGGCATAAACAAACGTACAAGATTAAAAACTTAGGAAACATGAATATATTGATTCAGATTTCCGACCTTGGATGGGGAAGTTTGACATTCTACATCGTAATTCATAGGTATTCTTTAATTAATTTGGAGATTTGTGAATTCGTGGCTTGACCACAAATCGGCTATGAATCTGTCACAACCAGAAGTACCAACGAAACAAGTAAGGACAATATCAAACTTCACGAAAACGTGCGAATAAAAAAATCCATCTAAATCAGCTACAAGGTCAGTCCGTCACTAAAAAGACTTCAGCTTAAAATAACGTTAAAATGAGTCACTACACATCTCATTATCATCCATTTAAGATATTCATATTGAAGTGTTATTAAACACTGTGCTGTTAACCACGTACTCGATCCCGCGCTTGATGCTGTCTACAGGACTACAGGAGAAGGCGTCCCGACACTGTCTCGGTTTGAAGGGCTCGTTGTCGAGGAACCATCCGGCGTCCACCACCCCTCTCACCTCCACCCCCGGGGCGCGTTGCTTCACCTGTTTGGCGATGTGATCCAAGTTCATCAAAACTCCTGTACCCCCGGCGCTGTGACAGACAGAGAAGAAAACAATAAGGATTGAACCTCAACTGGAGAAACTTGCTAAAAAAATAAATCAGTATGACAAGAACGGTTCTAACCATATCAGAGCACGGATTAACAGTGTCAACACTGAAATAGACAATTGACCCTGCACGACCTGTAGACGTTTGTTCTCTTATGTGTAAGTACATTAGACATTCTGACATTTTACACTTGGATTCTACAATATGACTATTATTTCCATCCTGGCTTCGCATCCTGACAATCAAGATACAAGACTTCAGTGCTGTATGGTAATTGATTGACATAGATAGCTCTGTTATTATATTTGGGACCATATCATAACCCTATTATATCTCTATTGCATTTCATTTGAAAATCTGAAATGTTAAACTGATTAATTGTCAGATTAGGTCAATATCATTTTAATAATAATAAGACTTGTTTGTGTGTTCATTTTCTGGTTTCCTCTGGAGACTTCATTGCCACTGTATCAACTGTACCACAGTGCTAAGCCAAGAGTCACTGTTGAACAATGAAACAAAAGTATACATTTAAAGAGTAATAGGCAGCGAATTACTTAGGACACACTCAGATATATTTTGGTGAAAGAGTATTTGCATTTTAATGCAAGTGTTACAGTCAAGACGAAACAGATTTTGTACGCTGATTATCACCTGACCTGACACTTTGTATGTATAACAAATTGGTGTCAAAACCGCTGAACCATATTGTATACAATCCAAGCCAATTTCAATACACCTAGTATACCATGTGACCGGAGCCAATTCCACTTATTAAATACACCTAGTGTGTACTTTTCTGCACCATATATCACAGTGGTGTAGTGGTTAGCGTGCTGGCCTCTCGCGCCAATGGCCCTGGTTCGAATCCCGGTGGAGACACCAAACATTGGGTCTCATACTGTGTTGTGTTCTTGGGCAAGGCACTTAATCCACATTGCACTCAGCTGTCTGAATTGGTATCTGAGCAAAAAGGTAGTACGGATCTATATGGCGGCACCGAAAGTACAATTCCTTCAGGTTAAATAATATACCGCCAGTGAGCAGCATTTGTGCTGGATTATAGGCGGGAAAATTATCGTTATTATTATTATTATATATATGCACCTAGGGATGACACGCACCTGCTCCCCATAACCAGGAGTTTCTTCGCATTCCTCAACCCTTTCTTCAGCAACTCCTTGAAGACTTCCTCCAGGATTAATGAACCCATGAACGCGAACTCATCTGTAGCATCAGACAAACAATGTTATTGTACTGATAATTATCAATAAAAAATACAGTACATGAGACAACCGGTGTCCTGACAATGTTCTTATACATTCCTCTGGGGATAGGTTTTCTAAATGGAGCTGGAGTTAAACACCTACTGGGTTATTAAACAGTTACAAGAATTCTATACCAGTAGTAAAGTGAAAGAAGATTATCTACCAGCGAGGCTGGACAACTCGCATCAATAGTGACAGTCCTATACCGGTCTATGTAACTTATACAATGCTAATGTGTCATCGTTTTCAGCTTCACACGGCAATGCATTTTCAAGACGTTAAACGTGCAGCCATTATAACATGACTTGATAAAGACCATCTTTAAATAATATTCATCATTTTATAACAGGGCCTAATGCGCTGTAAATAATGCCTTGTGATAACAATAAAGATATCTGAATAGTTCCAGTTGTAAGTTCTAGTGACGTACCTCGGGAAGAAGAGTTTCTGGTTCCTGTCCACGAGTCACTCGAACAGTACGGGACGATACTGTCAAATACAAATTTGAACATTTATGTCAAGTATTGAATTTTGATAATGTAAACTATTTCTAAGAAATAATTTATCAAAGTAGTATAGATTTTAAGTTTTTAATTTTTCATTCATATTTTCAAACAGTCGATAATCAATCAACTCTGTAAAAGATCCAGAGATGAGGAGATGGTCGTACATGGGAGTAATCATGAACCAATAACCCATTGAATCAAGGATCAAGAAGACAATGTTCCACTATGTCATTACAGTAATAATCTTAAATGTTCTAGGAAAGCTAGAGAGAATTCTTGGTACAGATATTACACATTGGCTCTGACTTACACCATGTTGGCGTGAAAGTAGAAGGGGTTCTCTTCAGGATCCCAGGACAATATACCAGAACCTGAAGAAAAAAAATCATTATAAATATCCGCTACGCCATTCATAAATTCATTGTCATCATCTTCAATATTGTCATCATCTTCAATATTGTCATCATCTTCAATATTGTCATCATCTTCAATATTGTCATCGCAATCGTCAAAATGTTACCATCATCCTCATTGGTATCATAATCATAGCTGTCATTGTCAGTGAAATGACATCATTTCAATATGTTCTCGATATCATTGTCCTTCTCTTGTTAGTCTTAAAGTAAGCATGAACATCATGGCCATGATTCTCATCGTCACCATCATCACCATCAACATCCTCACCCACCATTACTACCAACAAACATTATCACATGAGCATCATCGACATCGTCACCGTTACCACCATCAACATTGTCACCATAATCACCAACAACTTCGTCACCATTATCGCCATTAACATCGTCACCATTATCATGATCAATATCGTCACCATCATCACCATCAACATCGTCACCATAATCACCAACAACTTCGTCACCATTATCGCCATTAACATCGTCACCATTATCACCATTATCATCGTCACCATTATCATGATCAACATCGTCACCATCATCACCATAATCACCATCAACATCGTCACCATAATCACCAACAACTTCGTCACCATTATCGCCATTAACATCGTCACCATTATCACCATCAACATCGTCACCATTATCGTCATCAACATCGTCACCGTTACCACCATCAACATCGTCACCATTATCGCCATCAAAATCGTCACCGTTACAAACATCAACATCGTCACTGTTACCAATACCAACATAGTCACAATTATCAACATCATCACCATAATCACCATCAACATCGTCACCATAATCACCATCAACATCGTCACCATAATCACCAACAACTTCGTCACCATTATCGCCATCAACATTTTCACCATTATCACCATCAACATCGTCACCATTATCACCAACAACTTCGTCACCATTATCGCCATCAACATTTTCACCATTATCACCATCAACATCGTCACAATTATCAACATCATCACCATAATCACCATCAACATCGTCACCATAATCACCATCAACATCGTCACCATAATCACCAACAACTTCGTCACCATTATCGCCATCAACATTTTCACCATTATCACCATCAACATCGTCACCATTATCGCCATCAACATCGTCACCGTTACCACCATCAACATCGTCACCATTATCGCCATCAACATCGTCACCATTATTACATCAACATACATGTAGTCTCCGTTACCACCATCAACATCGTCACCATTATCGCCATCAACATCGTCACTATTACCAACATCATCATCGTCACCAGCATCACCATCAACATCGTCACTATTATCACATCAACATACATGTAGTCACCGTTACCACCATCAACATCGTCACCATTATCGCCATCAACATCGTCACTGTTACCAATACCAACATAGTCAGAATTATCAATATCGTTACCAACTTGGTCACCAAAACGATCACCGTAAGTATTATCATCATCATCATCATTATCATCATCATCGTCATCATCATCATTATTATTACCATAACCGTCAGTGTCATATTGAATTACCACAATGACCATTATCGTATTATTGTTATTATTGTCACTATTGTCGTCAACGTTTCCCTCACCATAATCATGACTATTATAACTCCCATAATTATCACCAGTATTATCATTACCATTACCATTATCATCGTCGCATAACCTACATTGCCGTCATCATCACCGTTTTCACCGACATCAATTCCATTTAATTTTCTTTAAGTTTTAAGTGAAAATTGCCCGCTCTGCAATATAATGGTGTGGATTCTTCTCGAAGGCTTAGTCTATAAAATGTGTATGCTTCATCAAGAAAATACGCTTATTTACGTAATGACAATATGCATTGAATACGTAAAATTAAACTGTAAAAACTGAGGACTAAAATATTTCGGTCATAATTATTACCCTATGATTAATTTACTACAAAGGTAATTGAGCGGAGTGTCAATCAATTCTCATGTACATTGCGCTGTGTTGATGTTGTACCCGTACTTGTGTTTCATAGTGAGCAAGACACGACAATCCGCAGAAACAAGTTTACTTTCAGTTTTTCAGTTCTTTACACGGCGTATCGTCACCCAACAGATTGCCGCTACCGCGCTACATCACTGGGCAATACGCTTCTCTCCACACCTGCAAACCATAGTCTTTGACCCTTGGAAGTAAAGCGCCTTAGCGCTGGGATTATAGCAGATAAAAGGGTCTTAGATTAACCAAACATGTTCTGCTCGCCTTTTGATATGGTGTCAGCACCAGACCCAGTCGGGAATCAGCGTTACTGGACATGAGACACGCGCTGGGGGCGACCCTGAGCTTGTTCAAATCAAAGCAGTTGTGATGAAACCTGTCATAACAGGCTCGAGTACGGAGATAAACAGATTCCCTCTTCAAAGCGATATTTCCGGCTAATACAGGTACAAAGAAAGGCCCTGGCTATTTTGTACTGTGATCTTAACATGTTTCATCCTTCGCAGCGCGTACGCCACATTTCAAAGACCTGTATGACGTTCAAAAGGATTAATGAGAATTTTTAACGAAAATAATATTTGAAAATATAAAAAGGTTAACCGGAAGTTAAATTTAAAAATCACAAGCTTGTGTCTTAAGCACATTTATAGTTATTTATATGTTACCTAATAAACGAAATCAGCTAACGTTACGCAAGAACTCCTGAAATTAGAACGATCAGCATCAGATCAATGTGGTGACCATGTCATAAGCGATATCTCAGAGTCTGTTCAGTATCAGATCAATGTGGTGACCATGTACTATCAGATATATCAGAGTCTGTTCAGCATCAGATCAATGAGGTGACCATGTCCTATAAGATATCTCAGAGTCTGTTCAGTATCAGATCAATGAGGTGACCATGTCCTATAAGATATATCAGAGTCTGTTCAGTATCAGATCAATGTGGTGACCATGTACTATCAGATATATCAGAGTCAGTTCAGCATCAGATCAATGTGGTGACCATGTCCTATAAGATATCTCAGAGTCTGTTCAGTATCAGATCAATGTGGTGACCTTGTCCTATAAGATATCTCAGAGTCTGTTCAGTATCAGATCAATGAGGTGACCATGTCCTATAAGATATCTCAGAGTCTGTTCAGTATCAGATCAATGAGGTGACCATGTCCTATAAGATATCTCAGAGTCTGTTCAGTATCAGATCAATGAGGTGACAATGTTCTATAAGATATCTCAGAGTTTGTTCAGTATCAGATCAATGTGGTGACCATGTTCTATAAGATATCTCAGAGTCTGTTCAGTATCAGATCAATGAGGTGACAATGTTCTATAAGATATCTCAGAGTTTGTTCAGTATCAGATCAATGTGGTGACCATGTCTTATAAGATATCTCAGAGTTTGTTCAGTATAAGATCATTAAGACAGTGTAACATATGTACAGAACAGTTATTAAGTGAGAAGAAGATACAAAACTAGATCAGCGTTTGCGGGACATTGTAAAAGCAGCGCAGCCCCGAAAGTGAGGATATCGCCTTTCTATGTTCCGCCTTCTCCACAGCAAAAATAAAATGTACAAAACAAGATGTGTTTGTTAAACACGGATGCCCCCGGATATACCAAAGTTATGGCCAAGGTTAAAGTTTTCTGAATATTGTCCACTCCGGCAAGGTCAAGGTCACAAGGTCGATTATGATGACCTCATCTGAAAGGTCTCATCTCAAGGTATGCACATGCAAAGTCTGAAAGCCCTAGCTCTGAGCAATCTAAAGTTATGGCCAAGGTTAACGTTTTCTAAATATTGTCCACTGCGGCAAGCTCAAGGTCACAAGGTCAAATATGATGACCTCATTTGAAAGGTCTCATCACAAGGTATGCACATGCCAAGTATGAAAGCCATAGCTCTGAGCAATGTAATTAACGTTATGGCCAAGGTTAAAGTTTACTGAAGATGTCCACTGCAGCAAGGTCAATGTCACAAGGTCAAATATGATGACCTCATCTGAAGGTCTCATTACAAGGTATGCACATGCCAAGTATGAAAGCCGTAACTCTTAACCATGAAAGGTTATAGCCAAGGTTAAAGTTTTCTTAAAATGTTCAGTGCGGCAAGGTCAAGGTCACAAGGTCAAATATGATGACCTCATCTGAAAGGTATCATTATAAGGTATGCACATGCCAAGTATGAAAGCCCTAGCTTTGAGCAATCTAAAGTTATGGCCAAGGTTAAAGTTTCCTGAAAATGTCAATTGCGGCAAGGTCTAGGTCACAAGGTCAAATATGATGACCTCATCTGAAAGGTCTCATCACAAGCTATGCACATGCCAAGTATGAAAGCCGTAAATCTTTACACTCAAAAGTTATGGCCAAGGTTAAAGTTTTCTTTAAATGTTCAGTGCGGCAAGGTCAAGGTCACAAGGTCAAATATGATGACCTCATCTGAAAGGTCTCATCACAAGGTATGCATATGCCAAGTATGAAAGCCCTATCTCTGAGCAATCTAAAGTTATGGCCAAGGTTAAAGTTTTTGTGGACAAACACACAGACGGACGGACGGACGGACGGACGGACGGACGGACGGACGGACAGTTGAAAAACAATATACCCCCGGAATCTCCGATTCGGCGGCATAAAAAGTGTTCATCATCTGAGTTTTTACTTACAAGTTGAAACATCAATGGGATCACTTTTCACAAGTTTGTTGTTAAAACCTATTTTTAACTTCAAAATTTAATTAAAGAGTTCATAGGCCTCAACCAATATATAATTACCTTGACCTTTGACATTTGACCTTCAAGGTCACAAAATCAATGATCACTTTCCATTGTATATAATGTAAAGTAGGTAAAATGTTAACAGTTAAAATAAGGCATATTCACAAATGTGACCTCGCTGTGAACTTGTCCATTGACAGATTTTAGCGAAATCTTGGTCTTTTTCCATAGTTGATATATACCAAGTAAAAAAATCGTGTTTACAACGTTTTTTTTTAGTGATTTCAGAACTCATGACATTGACCTTGATTTGAACATGTTAAAATAACTCCCCAGATGTATTTGTCTTAATACCTTCTTGGAATTTTTTTTTTGTGATTTAAGAACTAGTGACCTTGACCATATCTCGTGATCTTGACCTTTGACATTCAAGGTCACACAATCAATGAACACTTTTCATTGTGTATTGCAATCATGTAATGATTCAAAGTGTTAATAGTTGAAATAAGTTTTTTGGCGAATGTATGCCTCGCTGTGACCTTGACCTTTGACGGATATTAGCGGAAACCTTTTCAAATCTTGGCCTTTCTCCATAGTTGACATACACCAAAAAGGAGCCTGATAGCACAATTTATTTTTCAAGTTATCGTGTTTACAAGGATTTGCTAGCGATTTCAGAAGTCGTGACCTTGACCCTTTGACAAAACGCGGCGGCGGCGACGGAAACTGCACAAAAAGTGATTGCTTAGTTGGGGCTGTTAATGAAATGTACACCACTGAACGAAGTTCTGGGAACATATACCTAATGATTTTTCTATCAATTACACTTCATATCTATGGTTGAGTATGATACATGTTTTCATATTATATTTGTTTATTATTCCGCCGTCGTGGTGGACAGTCAAAGGTTTCCGCTTTCAAACTCACCTTTCCTGTGTCTGGGCCAATTCCGTGAGCTCATATACTCGTTCATGACTTTGTAGCGCTCTGAACAGCTTGTACGGTCAAAACAGAACCAGCCACCTGCCAAAATAGAAACATTCTTTGAACATATTCGAGCAAGGCTAAAGCTATTCGGGATTATGAGCATCAAAAGAAGCCGCTTTGAAGGTGGGAACTGGCTACACCGGTGCTACAAGAGTTTCTAAGAGTTCTTAGCTCTCAAATTCAATATGCGTGATCTTCACAAAGTTATCAGCCTGTCCTAAACGTTCGCTCTTAATCCTATAATCTGGGCTAATTGTGACTATGTGCTTCACTGAAGAGACTTTCAACTTCAAACGACGCATTATAAGAAAGATAAGAACTCCCCTCCAACAAGATATTGCGATGTTCGTATAAGTGATCTTTTCGCTTCAAACATTGACGAACGAGTGCAAGAACATGTGAGTGCTCTGCCCAGGTTCCGCGGTATGTAGTTATTCAGCTGCGGAACTAGTCGTACTGGTGTACGATTTGATTGATTGTTGCCTGAACTAAATGCTAATTTATGTTTTCTAATAAAACCTGAAAGTGTAGTAATTATGGCATGATTATTTCCTGCGGTAGCCGTCTCTACGTCATTGTTTTTTTCTTTCAACAATGACTGGGTATTAGCCAGAAATGAAATAAACCGAGTCTTTGATAACATGTTAATGGAACGGGTTCAATATACCACATCACTTAATGTTAAATCAATCATATTACAACCATTATACAAGTATTTTGCTAAGCATCAACCACGTGTACACGACCTTACCTTCCAGAAAAACAATCCATTTGGAACTACCATGGGACTTCCTGATGTAATATCTGTGAAAAAAAATAATTTATTTTTAATATGCAATGATGATTAACAACTTATCAACTAATTGTCACATTAAGCGAGGCAGGTGCGCGGTGCGCCTCCAGACAGACACCTGTAGATGAGGCAACACTGGGGGGAAGGGGGAACAGCGCGTTATGCCAAACGAGCATTCCACACCATTCCTGTCTGGGGGCATCGCGCAGAGCTCCGGGACTCCCATTGAAGTATACAAATACAATAACATGAGGTATATATCGCTTGAACTTGCACATACTTCAAACAGCCTGATGTCAGAGAGGTCTTTTAAGTTATTCTTTTAGCTGTTTAGTTAATAGTAATGAAAGCGATGTTTTGACAAGCTGTACTGTATACGATTCCCTGCTCTTTGATGCTGTTGCTTTTAACAGAAGCTTCAAGTGCCAGGCAGAGAGTCAAACTTAAACAGATCTCCGCCTCGCTTTTCTTTTCTTCCTTAATATGACTGGCGTGAGTTCCCAGGCAAACATTCATTATCGAGAGTCTAATTACAAAGCACGTGGTTTCGACATGGTATGGCGGTAGAGTGCATGTCGCTGTGAGGCGGTGGGGAGTGCGTTATTCGCTTCCAAAACGTTGGGCAATCATAGAGTGTTGGGTACGAAGAGTAGTGGATATAGACTTTCCAAGCTTTTTAGCGCTAAGATTGTCGTAACGGTGTAAATAACTTAACATAACATAACGACGGGAGCCTCGACAATCTATTCCCTGAACTGTAAGAGACATGAGGAGACGGTGATAATGACATCATACTGAGGGTTGTGTATTGATACACCTGTGATAGATAGATACGTGAGGTAAGGAGAGATGGGGTGCTCGCTATAGATGTAATAGAGGGCGGAGTTGAATAGGGACGGTGTTGAGTTAGAGTGCAGTGAGAGAAATTGGTGTGTGTATGTAGGGAGGGGAAGTGAAGAGAGCTGGTGGTATATGTATGAAGGGGTGGGGAGAGCGGGTGGTATGAAGAGGTGGGGAGAGCGGTGGTATGAAGGGGTGGGGAGAGCGGGTGATATGAAGGGGTGGGGAAAGCGGGTGGTATGAAGGGGTGGGGAGGGCGGGTGGAATGAAGGGATGGGGAGAGCCGGTGGTATGAAGTGGTGGGGAGAGCCGGTGGTGTGAAGGGGTGGGGAGAGCGGGTGGTATGAAGGGGTGGGGAGAGCGGGTGGTATGAAGGGATTGGAGAGCGGGTGGTATGAAGGGGTGGTGAGAGCGGGTGGTATGAAGGGATGGGGAGAACGGGTGGTATGAAGGAGTGGGGAGAGCGGGTAGTATGAAGGGGTGAGGAGAGCGGGTGATGGTGTAGGGATGGGGAAAGCGGGTGGTGGTGTAGGGGTGGGGAGATCGGGTGGTGGTGTAGGGGTGGGGAGAGCGGGTTATGGTGTAGGGGTGGGGAGAGCGGGTGGTATAAGGGATGGGGAGAGCGGGTGGTATGAAGGGATGGGGAGAGCGGGTAGTATGAAGGGATTGGGAGAGCGGATGGTGGTGTAGGGATGGGGAGAGTGGGTGGTGGTGTAAGGGTGGGGAGAGCGGGTTATGGTGATGGGGTGGGGAGAGCGGATGGTAGTGTAAGGGTGGGGAGAGCGGGTGGTGGTGGTGTAGGGGTGGGGAGAGCGGGTGGTGGTGGTGTAGGGGTGGGGAGAGCGGGTGGTGGTGGTGTAGGGGTGGGGAGAGCGGATGATGGTGTAGAGGTGGGGAGAGGGGTTGGTGGTGATATAAGAGTTGGGAGAGCAGGTGGTGATGGTGTAGGGGTGGGGAGAGCGGGTGATGGTGTTGTAGTGGTGGGGAGAGTGGGTGATGGTGGTGAAGGGATGGGGAGAGCGGGTGATGGTGGTGTAGGGATGGGGAGAGCGGGTGGTGGTGGTGTAGGGGTGGGGAGAGCGGGTGATGATGGTGTAGGGGTGGGGAGAGCGGGTGGTGGTGGTGTAGTGGTGGAGGAAGCGGGTGATGGTAGTGTGTGTGTGTTGGTCTGGGAGGCACTGGCGAGACAGCAACTGCCTTGTTTTACATCATCGCTGTCTGGTATGATCAGCTGGTTTATGAACCGGGGTCCTTCTTTTGTCGGTGAAGTGTGTTTCCTTTGATGTCTATGTCTCGTGTATTAATACCAGACAGATATGTTTCCTTACTGAATAAAAACAAGAAAAATGTTCATCCCTGCTTGTCTTCCTAAATCCTAGTTTTACTCACCGTCTCATGTATGCTATTTCTAAATCAGTGACACGAACTATTAATGTTACTGTACATTTCTTGGTATTTAGTAATCATTATTACGCATTAGAACCATAATTTGTCATGGCTTCGTTTGAAAAATAAATAAAAACCTTTAAAAAGTGTAGATGTAGACGAAAAAAACACAAACCAATTAAAACGTCAAACAGCAAGATGATCTACCATGACCGTGTCCCCTGTATACATGAAACACACGGCTAATAGCTTCTGACATGTTATCATGAGTTATACTCCCCATGCTGTGGAGCGCAGTCTCGGGCAGTCTCGGGCTGACTGCGAGATCTGAAGAAGCGTCGACGGTTATGATTTGCTGAATTCAGACACAAGAGTCGCTTGCGCTTACATTTTCCCCATCAAAGAGGACTGACGTTGAACATATTGATGATATGAAAGAATAACATTACAAACGGGGATGTCTGGTTAAGGAAAACAGCTGTTCTTGGAATCTACGGCTGAAACGTAATGCGGAATAAGTTCATCTCACGTGCCATTTCTGTAAACAGCCAATCACGAGTTCAGAAATCTCTTTGTTCTTTCCTTTGATCAAACGAACCCTTTCTTTGCCCAGGGCATATCGTTTGGTCTCAATCTTGCAGTAAGAGGGATTCGTGTTACAGAGTAAATCATTTCTCGGATTAGCCGTGCAATCTGGATCACCCATCAAGTGTCTGCGTCTGTCCGCCAGCCTGGCAAAGTACACAGCACTGCATATACCATTGGCGATACTCACGCCAACGTTTAAAACTACATCCATTGTGTTGTTTAGGATCACATATGTCAAATGTTATAAAATGTGTTATTTTATCGAGAAGTGTTGAGTTTTGCCGAAAATTGCCATTTTAGTGATATTCGACTCATTATACCGGCGATATAAAGGTAAAACTGTCGATTTCTGATCGAAAACCGGACAATGCACAGCGTGTGACGTGTCAAACGTTATTTGGGAATCTTATTTATAACAGACAAAATGATAAATTTGAGTTGATCATGTTTAATAGGTCACATAACTACTGTGCATGTAAATGGGACGTGCAGTTTCGGTTTCTGCACATGCATAATGATGTTACTCGATTTTAATTTGAAACTAGTAATTATGAATTATTTGGCGATTGGGGATGAATATGAAAGCAGAGTTAATTTATTTGCACTGTAAACAGCATATATGGTGAGTCAGAACGTTTTAAAGCCTAATTAATCTTATGAAACACAATGGATGCACCTGTAACTGAACATAATGATACTTCGCAATTTCAAGGACAAGCATATAGGAGTTCATATTTTTCATACGATGCCCTCGAGTCATATGTAACTTTGTCATGCTGACATGATGTCATGACCAAAGCTATGACGTCATATTTTCGCCAATGTGATTGCGTTCTTTATTCAGAGTAGGCCTAATCAACCTTTGAAAGAAAACTAATTTCGGTGTATTGCACTCAATTTCACAACTTCCGTAATAATGGGAAATTATAACTGTGCCAATATATACTATACTATACTATACTATACTATACTATACTATACTATACTATACTACATAGTATAACATGTACACACATGCTCTGAAGACGCTAAAACTTGAATTAACTCTTTTTTTAAGCAAATTAGCCTGCTTAGGTGATATATCTACTCCCGACATCGTTTTTGTTTTCTGATAGTTATGTCCCCCGCCAAGCTTTCGGCGAGACATAATGTTTTCGCCTCAGTCCGTAATTCCGTAATTCCGTGATTCCGTGAGTCCGTAATTCCGTGATTCCGAAATGCTTTCGTTTCGGGGCCATATTCAAAAAACCGTTCAATATGTTTTACGAACCTTGGTATGTGGTTAGACCTAGTGGTGGAGTGGTGCCTTTTGCTACTTATGTTATTCTGATTTTTATATTTTGTCTGGTTTCCATGGAAACAGTTTGAACTTAGTGCATGTGGGGGTAGGGACCTTTTCCGGCCTCTAGCTCAAAATCTGTGCATTATTTATTTACGAAACTTGGTTTGTGGTTAGATCTGGTGTTGGAGTGGTGTCTTTTGCTACTTGGGTTATTCTGATTTTTATATTTTCTCTGGTTTCCATGGAAACTTTTAACTTAGTGGGGTAAGTTAGTGTATATGGGGGTAAGGAAAATTTTCTGACCTCCATCTCAAACTCTATTGAGTATTATTTAATGAGACTAGGTACGTATTTAGATTCATAGATGGAATGGTGCCAGCCTTTTGCTACTTAAATCATTCTGAATTTTTTTCCGGTATCCATGGAAACAATTTTAACAAAGCGGCCAGAAAAGGGACAAAGTTTGAACTAAGGCTACATGGAAACAAGTTCATTTATTCTAATAGATTAACCTTTTTGGATTGTCCTTTTCGGATTGTCTTTTATAAGTGAAATTAGGTTAAGATGACTAGGTTGGATTAAAAGTTGGGGCGGGGGACATCACAATGCATCACATGCACATATTTCTAGTCTAGCTTACTGTCAGTCTCTCCCGAATTATCTAAAATATGCCTTGGTCCATGCAGTAAACCTCATGTATCCTAAAAGGTCAAGGGTACGTATGGTTACCCTTCTAGAATACTCGGGGTAAATGTGCAAAGCCTCGTGTATCATACAGGACAAACGGTACGTGTAGAAACATTCATGCATCCTACGCGACCCATGGTACATATTGTAACATCCATGTAACCCACATGACCCAGGGAACGTGTTGTAACATCCATGTATCCTACATGATCCAGGGTATATGTTGTTACATCGATGTATCCTACATGACTCAGGGTACATGTTGTAACATCGATGTATCCTGCAGGATCCAGGGTACACGTTGTAACATCCCTGTATCGTACAGGACCCTGGGTACGTGTTGTAACATCCATGTATCCAACATGATCCAGGGTACATGTTGTTACATCCATGTATCCTACAGGACTCAGGGTACGTGTTGTAACATCCATGTATCCTACATGACCCAGGATACATATTATAACAGTAATGTATCCTACATGACTCGGGGTACATGTTGTAACATCGATGTATCCTGCAGGATCCAGGGTACATGTTGTTACATCCATGTATCCTACAGGACCCATGGTACATGTTGTTACATCGATGTATCCTACAGGATCCAGGGTACATGTTGTAACATCGATGTATCCTGCAGGATCCAGGGTACATGTTGTTACATCCATGTATCCTACATGACTCAGGATACACGATGTTACATCCATGTATCCAACAGGATCCAGGGTACGTGTTGTAACATCCATGTATCCTACAGGACCCTGGGTACGTGTTGTAACATCCATGTATCATACAGGATCCAGGGTACATGTTGTAACATCGATGTATCCTACAGGACCCAGGGTACATGTTGTAACATCGATGTATCCTGCAGGACCCAGGGTACATGTTGTAACATCCATGTATCCTACAGGACTCAGGGTACATGTTGTAACATCCATGTATCCTACAGGACCCTGGGTACGTGTTGTTACATCCATGTATCCTACAGGACCCAGGGTACATGTTGTTACATCTATGTATCCTACAGGACCCAGGGTACGTGCTGTAACATCCGTGTATCCTACAGGACCCTGGGTACGTGTTGTAACATCCATGTATCCTTCAGGACTAAGGGTACATGTTGTAACATCCATGTATCCTACATGACCCAGGGTACATGTTGTAACATCCATGTATCCTACAGGACCCAGGTACGTGTTGTAACATCCATGTATCCTACATGACCCAGGGTACATGTTGTAACATCCATGTATCCTACATGACTCAGGGTACATGTTGTAACATCCATGTATCCTACAGGACCCAGGGTACATGTAACCTCCATGTATCCTACCTGACTCGGGGTACATGTTGTAACATCCATGTAACCTACATGACTCAGGGTACATATTGTTACATCCATGTATCCTACACGACTCAGGGTACATATTGTAACATCCATGTATCCTACATGACTCAGTGTACATATTGTAACATCCATGTAACCTGCAGGACTCAGGGTGCATGTTGTAACATCCTTGTAATCTATATTGTCACCCAACATGTATCCTACAGGAACCAGTCCTCTAGTATCCTACAAAATCCAGGATACATGTGGCAACATTCATGTATCCCACACGACCAAGGGCACAAGAGGTAGTTATCATGTGTCATACACGACCCTGGGTACACGTGGTACCCTGTTGTATCCTACATGACTCAGGGTACATATGGTTACCCTGTTGTATCCTACATGACTCAGGGTACATGGAGGAACCCTGTTGTATCCTACATGTCTCAGGGTACATATGGTTACCCTCATGTAACCTACACGACCCAAGGTACATATGGTTACCCTCATGAATCCTACACGACCCAAGGTACATATGGTTACCCTCTTGTATCCTACACGACCCATGGTACATATGGTTACCCTCTTGTATTCTACACGACCCATGGTACATATGGTTACCCTCATGTATCCTACACGACCCATTGTACATATGGTTACCCTCTTGTATCCTACACGATCCAAGGTACATATGGTTACCCTCTTGCATCCTACACGACCCAAGGTACATATGGTTACCCTCATGCATCCTACACGACCCAAGGTACATATGGTTACCCTCTTGTATCCTACACGATCCATGGTACATATGGTTACCTTCTTTGTAACTTACACGACCCATGGTACATATGGTTACCCTCATGTATCATACACGACTGAGGGTACATATGGTTACCCTCTTGTATCCTACACGACCCAAGGTACATATGGTTACCCCCTTGTATCCTACACGACCCATGGTACATATGGTTACCTTCTTTGTAACCTACACGACCCATGGTACATATGGTTACCCTCGTGTATTTTACACGACTGAGGGTACATATGGTTACCCTCATGTATCCTACACGACCCAAGGTACATATGGTTACCCTCTTGTATCCTACACGACCCATGGTACATATGGTTACCCTCATGTATCCTACACGACCCATGGTACATATGGTTACCCTCTTGTATCCTACACGACCCATGGTACACGTGGTACCCTCATGTATCATACATGACTCCGGGTACATATGGTTACCCTCTTGTATCCTACACGACCCAAGGTACATATGGTTACCTTCTTTGTAACCTACACGACCCAAGGTACATATGGTTACCCTCATGCATCCTACACGACCCAAGGTACATATGGTTACCCTCTTGTATCCTACACGATCCATTGTACATATGGTTACCTTCTTTGTAACTTACACGACCCATGGTACATATGGTTACCCTCATGTATCATACACGACTGAGGGTACATATGGTTACCCTCTTGTAACATCGATGTATCCTGCAGGATCCAGGGTACATATGGTTACCCTCTTGTATCCTACACGACCCAAGGTACATGTGGTTACCCTATTGTATCCTACACGACCCAAGGTACATGTGCTAGTTCTTATGCCCCGACTCGGCTATCTCCTCAATGCTACTATCGGACAAGAAAGGTATCTTCAAAGCATCTCACCCTTATGAAGGCTATTGCTTTTTTCCGATCATTCACACGCACATATTGAAATGATCTCTTTGTGTACAAAACACTGGCTGTTCAAAGCGCTGTAGAGACGCAAAGGACATCACAGAGAGGTTTCCTGAGAGGAGAGAACCGTTTGAAACGTGTAGAAGAAAGGAAGATTACGGGGCCCAGAGAAATCCGGCAACAAATTTACCTTTGTAGAATGAAGCTGAAGGATCCACGACTGAACGCGAACCCTTTCTACTCCAACAAAGAGCTCTAATCGACTTCTTCTTGGGTTCTAAGCTTACAAGTATATCCATTAAAGCAAGAATGTGAAATGCATGTTTGAAGATTTGTTTAATATTAACATGCCATATGTCGGACCTCTTTGAAGAAAGCCAGGCTGAAAACATGTCCGAGTGTGTAGCCCAAGTTCAAGTCCTTGTGACGATAATTGTACTGTTTTCCTGTCCTTTATATGCCATTGGTTCCTATCTGGCACTGACTGCGATGTATTGACAAGACGGTTTGATTGCATGGCTGGTCGGGAAAGGCAGGTAAATCAGCTACACCTAGATACGTTTCATCTAGTGTCTTCAGTTAGCGAGCTCTATGCTAAGATCTTACACAGGGTCACAAAACGCTTTCATTTGGGACAGTGTATGGATAGATTATAGACATTTACAGCAGACAAGGTGCAGCTACTGCACTGGAATATATGGTTATATTTTATTTGATGCATTGAACTTTCATCCGTTACAAACGATTATTGGAATGATAAATGGTAGTTGTATACCATTTGCATTTACAATATCCATACCATGAACTTAAAAAGGTTTTATACTTTTCATTCTTAATACCCATGATCACATAATAGACACGCAGAAATTATTCCTCCAAATCCCATCCACATATCCAATCACATCCTAATGTGCATCACTGAATGAAATATCTATGTAACTATGAATGTATCTAGTTGCAGTCGAATAAATATGTTAACCCTAACACAAATACGCAAGTCGATACATATTTGTGAAACATAATGCAAACTTAAAGCTGAAATCCCAGAGGCGCGCACCAGGACTCGAACCCAACAGGAATAACATGACCAAAACAAACGAAGAAAGTTTACCGATCCTCATTGTTAAAGTCCACAAACCCTAAGTAAGTACAAACAAACACATTTTTTGCCAAACGTGTTATCAGCCACATCAAAGGATAGCGCCGACCCCCCAAGGATGACTCGAGTCCGCCCCTCTATCACCCGTCGTCCACACGTCCACCGTGCTCTAATACTACAAAGATCTTCAACAATTGAGATCAAATTTAAAAGGCTTGTCTACCTATTAAGCCTCTCAGTTCTTATTATAAGTCTACAGGGGATATAAGGGCTTTTGATTCGTTCAAGTAGGTGATGGCCAATGAGGTGTGAGATCTTCAGAGGTTTTCAGCCAATCGGAGACACTGCTTTACATAGCATACCTTGTTTGATGTTCGAATAATCTGTTATTGATAATCGATGTGGGAATCATCTGTAGTCCTACGGAAAGGTAACATCATCACGACAACTAGATCTATCAAACTAAAGAGAAGAGAGGACTTTCTGTATGTCCGACTCCATTAACATGTTTAACTATACATGTCATGTAAATGTTTTTCATTTACAATTTGATAAACAGATACCAGCAATTAACTTTGGATATAAAGTAAAACAAGATATCTTAACTAAGTAAAGTCGTTTTTTACATTGATAATATTCCATTGTCATAATGACTGTCTTTCTATAATTGATTTATTAATGAAGTAATTAAAAGGGTTGTAAAGTGATTCAAAGATATCAAGCATTACATTACCCCGTTTGATCTCTCTAGTATACATGTAAATCTCTTTGAAACAACAAAGTACGGGTCCCTACAAGGGTCTATCGTCCCTTCTTTCATCTTCGGGGCTTCTACTTTCGAGAAACCCCTTGGCCAGAGCGCACCTGGGCCGTGTTCAAGAAAGGTTTCAAAGTAATCGCTCAATTAGCGATTACTTTTAAACCTCTCTTGAACGCGATTGCTCAATGTAGCGGTACGTAGCAAAGCGAGCGAACTTGGAGGTTTTGCGCCGTGTCGATCAGGAGAGAATGAGCGCTACTTGAGCGCTATTTGAGCGCTACATTGAGCAATCAATGAGCGATTATAAGCGCTCGCTGTTATGGAACGGAGCCCTGAATCGTTTATGATCGATTTGCATAGTACTTATCTCCTAAGCCGTCTAGTGCTGACAGCGTATCAGAGGCATACAGCAAGGTGAGACGTTTGTCCACCCTCTCTTCTCGTACAAGTGTAACCTCTCTAGGGAACTTTCATCTTAATAGACACCCTTAGATCCTAATGGTCTCAAGTATGTGATGATACAGTATAAGTAAGTGTTACGACTAATTTCCAGCCTCTGCATAACTTATTGACCATGTTAACCGTAACCTCATAGCGGGGTTTCTAGTTGTCTCAGATTAAGACTTTTTGACATAATTAAATTATTTTATATCAACCCAAAGTAACTAGAAAAGCAAGCATGTGTCAGCAACCAGTAAGACCAACAAGTATGTCTGCAGCAATACGTGCGTTCAGTTTTCAGAAAGATTGGTAGGATTATAGACTCTCGAATTAGAGATGCGAGTCCCTGCATGTAGTGTCCCTTGTAGGACAGTGGGCCTCTCCTCGTTAGCTTCGAACCTAGATGCTCTTCGTTCGAATCTCGTCATCTTTGTCTTTTGAAGAGAACTGTTCAACATGCAGGTGTGAAATGCTGCAATGAGTTTGATGCTGTAAAAGTTTGGGTACTGTGCTAGTCGAAAGTCCAAAATAAACTCACGGGCAAAAGAAAGTATAGGTACAACAACGCAAGATATTTTAATCAAGGAGTGATGAACAAGCTTGAAACATGGTTACACCATGTCTCTAAAAGCAAACTAACTTTGTCTGTTAATGTTGAAACATTATCTGTTCATAATTTTGAAAAACACGACTTTTTAAAAATCGTCGTTATATAATCTCCTTAACCAGGCGAGATAGGTGGTGGGTGGTGAAATAGGGCTTTCTGACTTGTTTTATGACGTCCTACAGCAACCTAGCGTCATTGATTTAAAGTCAAAGGAAGTACATTATGTCGATACCATATTGTACTAACATAATTTCCATATTTCATAAAATTTTACCTGAAATACCCAGAATTATTTCCAAAAATACCTTTTGAAATAGCTATTTTAGCACCCCATGTGTGCTTGAACTGATATAAAATATTAAGTATCATACTCTCATGAATGAAATTATGTATATCTCTTAACGAGATATATCCTCATCACAAACATTCATAGACGAGTTTATCCGGCAGAAATATTTTGTGTTTGACTCTGTTGAAAAAGATATACTTTGTTTGCCAGTGAGTTTAGTTCGTAGCTCCATTACCACCACTCGCAGGTTTCGTAAACAAGTGTTGCCGAAATTCTTGTTTTTTGTTAATAGAAATCCAATTTGATTAATTTATTTTATATAATTTTTATTGAAGAACGTTATGAAAGTTTTATAAGTTATAAATAGCTCGTTTAATTAGATAATTGCCGGCCACTGATAACATGCCCAGCCCAGGCCTGATTTCGTCTTCCTTATCAAACCCAAAGCATTTCTAAACGAGGTTGTAATTGCCAAAAGAGAAACTATCGAAAGAGGTTAATTTCCAACGAGCTTGAAGCATTCGGGTGTTTTGATCTTTCAGCCTGGATCCCTCTTATCTAGAAATGCAAACCTCGTTTGACAAGCAAATTAAGCAAGATAAATGCAGCGGATGTCAATGAACAAATCTACATACACGTCAGATTGATTGTTATACTGATAGTCCTTTCTACATTTATTTGGGACAAACTATAGGATTATAGGATACAATACAATTGTTATATTTAAATGCAGTGATTGATTTATAAACGATGTATCAAAAGTTACTCCAATAAGAAGACCCCGTTTATCTGCGCGAGTTGGTCAAAGTTGAAAATCGTCGAGAAAGCGAGTCGTAGTTGAGCGAATCATATTTGCACAGAAATGTTTAGACAATATTTGAAAAACTGCAAATATATAACAATTATCAAGAATTCGCTTGCACATGTTCACGGGTACGCACTTATATATATCATTGTGTACGAGTGGTCCACTACTATTTGGTTTCATCTTTGTTTAGATTGAGCGAGATGCTATAAATGCATCATGAATGCTAGTAATGAATCATGGATGCTAATAATGCATCATGAATGTTAGAAATGCATCATGAATGCCAGTAGTGCATCATGAATGATAGTAATGCATCATGAATGATAGTAATGCATCATGAATTATAGTAATGCATCATGAATGATAGTAATGCATCATGAGTGATAGTAATGCATCATGAATGCCAGTAATGCATCATGAATGCCAGTAGTGCATCATAGTAAAGCATCATGAATGAAAGTAATGCATCATGAATGCCAGTAGTGCATCATGAATGATAGTATTGCATCATGAATGAAAGTAATGCATCATGAATGATAGTATTGTGTCATGAATGAAAGTAATGCATCATGAATGCCAGTAGTGCATCATGAATGATAGTATTGTGTCATGAATGATAGTATTGTGTCATGAATGAAAGTAATGCATCATGAATGCCAGTAATGCATCATAGTAAAGCATCATGAATGAAAGTAATGCATCATGAATGATAGTATTGTGTCATGAATGATAGTAATGCAGCATAAACGCTAGCAGTGTACTATTGTGCTGGAAAGCCAAGTTGTTAACTTGCTGTAGAAAGAATGGTTAAAGTAGAGAGTACGGACCTTCTCCCAGAAGTTAAAGACGTCTCGCAGAGGTGGTCCAAACGTTCTTGGTTAATGTTACAGTCACGACTTATTCATATCTTTGATTAATATCGACACTGATACAGCTCTATATAAAGGGGGAAATGACATTTATAAATGTCAGAGCCTCGTCACATCGCAACAACCCGTGCACGAAGAAAAACACTGGACAGGAACAAGAAAGGGGACACGGGGCACCGGTTCTGTGTTTAGTGTTTGAAATGTATTTTAGATTTTTGACGTGAATGCGACATAAAAGCGTATAATAAAGGGTGTAGTTGAATTGCTGAGATCATTCTGACAAGTCGGGAACTTGAGGCCGAGGAAGCAAAGCGAACAGGAAGCAAGTTTAACTTTGATTCTACCTGACTTCTGTCAGTGAATGATTTCAAACAGTCACAGCATTCTATTCCTCTTTTGATGAAATGTCATAAATGTCTACGTTAGCAAAGGTTAAATTTCTTACTGGTCTTTCAGATACGCCCTTATGAGATCCGAAGCGCTTTCCAAATTTGTCAAATATCTTAAAGCTCTTGCTGAATTACGGGTTTAATTACCTGATATGCTTGAACAGAGGAAACGCGTGTAGATTGCTGTGGGTTTATGAGTCAAGCTACAAAGTGAAAGAAATGAAAGAATCTCTCGAAGGGGAAAACCAGGCATTTACATCAACCATTTTAATACAACAAGCCAATGGTTTTGTTTGTCCCAAACAATACATCATGGTAAATGATAAACGTGTGTCAAGTTTTCGTCTCTCTTCTGTCTCTTCCATTTTCTTATTTGAGATTTAAGGTGACATATGTCGCATATTAATGCGCCTCTCTCGCCTTGGCGTGTATTGATTGTTTGACTGTTATTCTGATGCCTTTGTCACTCCATGCACCCAGAGAAAATCCTGTATCCGCCCCTGGGAGGCGGGCGTCCCTCTCACATACCAAATATCTACATATGTAAAGCTGTAACTTCAGCATTTATAAAGCGAGTGCACGAAGCCTACACTGGAAGGCGATGCTGCTCTCCGTCTGGGAGTATTGAGATATAACAAGCACGTCGCGGTTACCCCTCACTAACTTTAACGACCCCCTTGGCGGGACTCGCGTCTTTCATGAAAAAAATATTTGCTTTACCGAGAATACCTAGCACTAATATAACAAGTTTTATGCCCAAATGATTGTGGAGTTATTTAAGGTCAATTACTGTAATACTCACCCCGCCGGCGTGCCGTCGTTACAAGTTACTGGGCTGTTCCGGAGTAGTTTCCGACGGAATTTCGGCTGTTCTCTGATGCCGCAGCTATGGGTTGTGATGGCTATGTGTCGCAGTAGTAACTGTCCTTGACTTCCAAGTTCGTTCAGTTTCTCACTGTCTAACGATATATCATTCCTCCCACGATCCGCAGGTCCGGCGTTCACAAGCACAACACACATCCAGGACAGAAGGTGGTGGAATTCCATGACGGTCACACTACCTGGTGATGACAGACCAATTGAGAATGTAGAGAATATTTTTAAATGGATGAAATAGATGAAATGATGTCAATTAAAACATCATCCTTCAAACGAGATGTCATTTGTAAAAAAAACCTACCACTTACACCTTAAGCGTCTGTCGTGAAGTAACAGTAATCTATTGGTGTCTAAAAGAAGGTATAAGCGTATATAAGACCACTAAACTGGGAAATCAAAGGCCCGATCAAGCTTCAAGTGCTAGGTATAGAAGGAAACTCTCGCCTTTGAAAAAATCTTCCAGTGGCAAGCAAAGGCCTGTCTTCTTCCACCAAAGAGATAAGAGCGGCAAAGATCAAAGCAAACAGGGGCTAATGAGAAGTAAATCAGTATCGGTGATCACACGAGAGGGTGCGAGATTTAGGGAGCCTGGAGGGGGAGGGGGACGACTGGGCCCAGACGCGCATATAATGCTAAAACAACATAAGGGATGGACACCTTGCATCCCCTCTGGACGAACTGACGAACCAGTGGCCCTGTTTATTGTATGTTAAAATAAAGCACGTCGGCTTCCTTTGATGTCTATGTCTGATATACTACAATGCTTCTGTGTTTACAAGCTGGCAATTAGCAATATCTGGAGTTATGCTTTGTATTGTCTATCTCAGGCGTAGTTTCCACTTTGAAACTACCGTTTCTCTTTTAAACCGTTATAGGCGACGCTGTTAAAGTAAGGCACTCGTCATTTTAAAGTGAACGAGTACTTAGTGAAACTCTTGCTTTGATTCCTCTGTTCATCTTCAAATTGAAGAGAATATTACCACTCGACACTGGCAGGATATAGCCGATCCTGCCGTTCGTCCAAATTAAGATTTGGAGGACATCACTGCTCATAAAGCATTATCGTTTGGAATCTGAAATTTCGCATGCAACATGTTCGTGTTCGGAAATCATATTTGCGTATTACGATTTCCAGAGTTATTGGAATCGATTAGGTAGGTAACAAAGTGTATACAATATAATAGCAAAATATTACTAACAAGATGCTATATATGATGCATTGTTGCATGTTGCTTCAACTTTGTATCGGGGAGGGACAGCGCATGGTTTGCAACTTCCGGTCCAGACCAAGCGGTTCGGGGTTCGACTCCACCTATAGAGAACTGTTCATGTTGTCGGGTATTGGTGCAATATAACTCATAATTTCTCTACTAGCTCGCAAGTTTCACCGCAATGCACAGCCACAATGCTTTTGCGGGCTTTCTCTCTAAATTCTACTAGCGATGTAAGTGAAATACTCGTATTCATATAAGTCGTATTCAATTTAGCAGTGAATATATTATATGCTGCTTGGATTGTTTTACAGAGGGACTCGTTATCAGTCAGATATACATTTCAAATACTTACGTTACGGAATGTTAATACAGGCGTCATATAAATTATATACATAATTGGATAAATAAGGAAATAGGAGATTCCCTGAAATTTGAATTGAATCAATTGTTGGCAAGAGGTGCTACCAGTAGTCCAGACATGTCCCGCCCGAACGGTGTAGCTTGTAAACACTCCCATGTGCTTCTTATCTTCGCAGATTGTTACTTGACAGGACGTGACGTCACAGTGATGAATGGTTATTGACAACCAGTTGATTATAATAATTATGAAATTAAGCTCTTTGATCTTCCATTGCCTCACATCATACTACAGGTGTTATATCGGCTCTGGGCAATAATTTCCAGATACGCCTTATCACAAGCAGGGATGCCAGAGATACAGAAATAGAACCGCGTGTATCTTGTTTCTATAAATATACGCTATTTAATATAATGTTTCCTTCCACGGGCGTTATTGTCAGCACCTTGAACACTCATGAAAGTATAGGCCTTAGAACATAATATTTATAATTTCATCACTCGACTCGTTTACATCTGAAGAGGTTCAAGGCTTGAAGGGTCTCGCGTTCCTTGGAACAAACACAGAGGGTATCAATGCACAAGTACAGTGAAAATGAATCCGATAATACGCAAGGTGAGCGGGTCCGTCTCGCATTCTGCCGCATTATCATTGGAACTATCTTCTCGCCATGAAGTTCTACATCAAAACACAGAGCTAAGCGGCCGTATCGCGTAGGAATTTATGAACTGGATGAACTCAATTAAGGTACGGCGATTCCTACACGATACAGCTATACGCCGTCGGGCACAATTCGACATGTTTGCTTGTCAGAGAGGCATAGCGCATGTAAGAGTGTATATTTACCCAAGATCAAACCGTTTTCCAAGGAAAACAACAAAAAACGTCCTTATTTAGCCATTGATGTTTCGCTTCTGCGCTGTCACACGCTTTGACGGACGCCACTGTGCTACAAGATATGAACATGACGGGAACAAGACACAAACTTGTTCTGTTGTAGTTCACAGGGTTATTCGGTGTTGTCTAGAAGAAAATACTTGTTTACGAAACATCGAAGATGCAATTTGAGTGTATCCTTTTCCATTAGAAATCAAAGGGAACGTTACGTATATAAGCACTGTTGATTATCTTCGGAATTCTTAATGTTTGCATAATCCCTTCACTGATCTGTGTGGCTATAATGGTTAATACCATTACAGAGTCAGATTAGTGGATTCCTGGGTATGATAAGTCTCAACTATGTCTCGCACCTCACATCTCTACGCTTTGATATGGCTTGTACTGAAAGGTAGAGAAGACAGCTTCTCCCCATCAGTGAGTGGTGTTATGAAGAAATACTGACAGTTGCTGATTTTTAAAATGCTAATCGGTTATTATAGTGACAATAAAAAGGCCTAACGTCACGCTTTTGAGCGACGATCGGACGATGTATCTCGGTTACCGCGCACATTAGTTTGACGTAAATTTGGAAACTAATTTTAAAAAAAACTAATTTTGTAATAACTTATAGCAGGCAAAAGACTGAACTTGTTTGGTAGTGTGGAAAGGACCATATAATTAGTATGCATGCAAATGGGACCTGTAATTTCGACTTCTGCACATGAATAAGAACGAATATGCCAGTCGAGTGAGAAGATAGTATGTTGCCACGTATCAAAACCATATTTTATGAACAAACTCTATGTCTCCTAATATGAATCCGTGTTTCCAATAACAAAAAGTCGTTTACATGTGCGGAACTGAACGGAGTTACATGTTCCATATATATGCACAATAGTTATATGACCTACTAAATATTACCAATCCATTTATGTATGATAGGTAAGGTAGTTTCTGTTAAAGGTAAGTTTCAAAAATTTCTTTTGACCAAGTGACACGCGTCAATATCCTGTTTTCATATATAAACTTAACAGAATGAACTAGCATTAAATAGATAATTTTCAGCAACAGTCAGTACTTCCTGATAAAATAACATCATTTGACTCCAACAACTCTTTGTAGCCTTAACAATCTGTTATAATATATTCTGAAAATGTGATCTTCCTGGATGTATGCCCATTGGTTTATGAGAAGATGTCGTTTAAAGTTTTTAGGGGTAATGTCTGCCACGCCCAGTTTTCTAGGAGCAAGGGTAGGATTCTAATGCACAAACTTCTGGCAGATGCAAAGACCCTTCTTACAAATTATTAGCATCTGTGGTGCAACGGATCGGGGAAGGAAGTCGTAAATGTGAAAAGTTTACGGACGACGCACGGCATGCCGTAGACCAAACTTGCTTCAAAGGTTGGGTGAAACCATCTATCCTTTTGAAACAAATGGCCACACAGTTATGATCTCATATTCATATTTAGATTTGGCTTTAACTCAATGTGTGTGTTTTTATCAACTTTACATTCCAATCGTCTCACAAACAGTGCATCAAACTAAGTTCTAGACCTTTTCACGGCAATATTATGCTCTTCACGCGCCATTTTAATCAGAATTTTCATCTGTTCGGTTCCGCTCTGGCAACCGATATAACATTTTCCTTTCAACTTTTCATCAACAGGTATAATACTTTCCTTTCAACTATTTTAGTATGTGGTTACAGTCAGAGAGCGTCTGATGACATCCGACTCTAGGTGCAATGATACCGGATCTAACGTTCAAAGCCGCGCCATTCCTTTCATGTACTGCAGTCATAAGAAGCCCGGTGGAAATTGTAGCTAATATTTCAAATGGGTATCTTGAATGTTTCGTTTATGAATCGCCAGGTATGTGGGGGAGACGGGTAAACACAAGCAGAATGACCACCTTATCTGTCTGATGTCTTCAATGTTATTCGACGCCTGCGGTTTGTTTTTATTTTCTGACATCAGTCAAAACATAGCACTTTATTTTCTCTCGTAAATTTCGGGTCCCGTTGTGATCGTTATCGCGCAAGGATACCTCAACTGTCCCCGTTATCAGGACAGAAGAAGATCTGGCCAGCCTCAGTTTGACTTTGTAGTGAACGGCTCCACGCGACAGATCAAAGCGTGAAAGGTAAAGATGATGGATACTTGTAACAGGCTCGCAGTGAGAGGGCATCAAAAAAGATCCTTGCATCGTCTGACGAAGTAGTTCGCCAAACACGATCTTCGGACTTGGAGATAGATCAAAGAGAAGCCGACTGAAAGTAGTTCTTGCCAAATGACGACAATAACACGCGTTCTTATAGCTACATTAACTGAGAAATTATTTCACTGACGAAAGTCTGGCGTTAAAACAACGATAGTGAAATGATAGCTGGCCTCGTTGCACCTATAGTGATTAATTTCAACCCAAGGAGAAGCGCCGTACTCTCGCATGCGGAACTTTGTGTAAACTTCAAAGAAACTGCGGTGGTATTCATTTGCGTGGCATGCCCAGCACGTGCTAAAAGGTGTCGTATTGCGACCCAGCGCTCGTGATATTCTAGATACGACAGACAGTAAACCACATGTACTATACCGTATACTGGCAGTCTCTAGGTGAAGCGCACCTGTATACCTACATTTACATACTTACATTCCGTTGATGTAAATAAATAGTACATGTGCGTGGACACGGTTCATAAGCAATACTTGCATTGAGAAAGGTAACGAGTAAGTAAAAACCTTAGTAAACATTTAAATCACACTTTGCATCGAAGACGTAAATAGTACCTTATAATACTGCATACATCTGCGTTTATAATAACATATTTAATAAATGGTTAAACGGAAGTTAAATTAGCATCTATAAATATACAATTGATAAAATCACGTAGATGTACTACATATATACATGTACATTATCAGATAGAAAGTGTATTCTGTCAAAAAAGCCACAACATGTCAATTTCAAGTTACAAATATCACATATTATTATCATATCTGCACATACCAAATATGTCTAGAAATAGGAAATAGCACCTTACTATACCTTGATAAAATATACCTGGTTATGTTCGTACACATCATCACACCACAGAACGATGCGGTACCTCAGGACCTAATGACAGGTTGTAAAATACACACCTGAGCACTATTGGTTGTAAAAGAGATTTGACAATATGTAATTAACAAGTAGTTTGTATATGCAATGAATTGTATGCATACACACATGTAGGCCTACATACCTGTAAATAAAGCACCTGACAACATATGATTGATCTGTTGTTACGCTAACCGTTACATCTACTACAATCTCACGTACATACATATAGCTGGTGCGCGTAGAGAAGAGTAACGTACACTATTACAATATGCTGGTAAGACATGTGTTCGATAAGACAGGTAAGAAAGTATACTCCTCCAGGTGTTAACATTCTTACCTGGAAGTTGTGCAAATCCAATGATCGGGGAAGGTTTCTAATTTAAAACAGCCTTCCATCGTTAGGAAAATTATCACACTATTGCATATATGCATTTACGTTTATAATAATTTCAAAGCACTTGCTTCCACTCCTAAATTACATGACGATTACCCGTAGATACATGCATATTACACCATCTTGATAGAGTTCCTCTTACACATAAGTAATAATGATGATAAAGTGAAAATTATTTTCAAAATAAAGCTTAATTCATCATCAGTAAAAAAAGGATGTTAAAAGACCAAATTCTAACATTATTAAACAAAAAAAGAAAAAAACTTACCTTATTTTTCCATCCAAGATATGTTACAGTTAAGAATTCCAGGTAAGACTGTTCCCATCATATCAAACTTCACTTGCTTAAGGTTTACATGTATTACGGTTGTCACACAGAGTTGATTAGCACACCTGTAAAGAGTTATATCTGATATCAGCTCACGTCAGGTTCTCTTGTCTCCAATAATAACCACCTCTGTATGATGTCCATGTGTCACTTGCGCTTCACTTGTTCGGAACAAAAACTGGTCAACTTCATTTACAAATTATTGATAAATAAACACATTTTAAAAATCAATAAAACACTTGTTTGTGATATTGTTTTAAAGAAAGAAAGTCCTGCGACATCGTTCATATTTGATAGACAAGTGTATATGTATATTTCAGAGAAGAGCTCTACAGATATACACCTGATCGTGGCTGCGTTTCGGCGATTGTGTCGTGTAGCCGGGAACAGCAATTCACCTGAGCCAGCCTTGTGGATCTGGCTGCTACGGGATAACTATCGTAGGAGGGGAATTTTAGAGGTTTTGCTATCCGTTGTTTCCTTCGCTTGAGAAACTACATGGACAGACCAGCTACACTTTAAAGCGTGATAATTGTTACCGCCACGCCTTTGAGTCAGGACGAATCTTTCTAGCGCGGAGTCTGCTTTGAAGGTAGAGCTGCAAAAGCCTTTGAAATGTAGTATAATTGGAGCTCAGCCACAATTATTGTTCAACGCGAGTGCTAGGCTGTGGCGAACACAGCCCTGGTCATTGCACAAGTTAGTGAAGAAATGTTCAAAGAACTATTTGTTTACGCGGGGTGGTCAAGGGAAGGTCGTTCTGCGTCCAAGTGGTCACCTGCCTATATACCCGTAACTGTGTACTTTATATAGAACTAGCTTTCCCATGAAATAATTTCTTACAAGGTAAATTACTTAATCTATGTATTTCTTTGAAGTTTATGAAATAGTTTTCTTACTTTAAGCTTATCTTATCTTTAAAGGGTTTAAGGTAACTGATCTTTGATACAAATACCTACAATGTAAAGGGACCTTGCTGCCTGCATTACAGTAACGAATGAAAGACGAGATATGCAATTCTCACAGGCTGTTCCGATTGATCTGCATTCAGAATTTACCTGACTTTCCGAAGTAATCCGATTGGAAATCTCATAAGTCTTCCGCTCAGTCATGTACGATTTAGAGTAGTGGACTGTGCCATTGTTAGCGAGCATGATCAATCACTCTTAAATGTCTTTGATGTACTGCAAGGACTAAATCATGGGAATTGCTACACAATGCAGAGCAAACCACCCAGAGAGTATGTTCTACCCGACCGCTGGCACTCATTCACAGAGATACTAGTTTATTAGCGGTTTTACCATGTGTTTTCCTTTCCTTGTAGATAATGGTGGTTTCACCAATATCGATACACTTACAAACCGTTTTTCCACTAGAGCTACCGAGGATCGACGCCAGTCAGTGTACATTCTGTTGAGTCACGGCTGTAGTGCTATTTTTGTAGTATATATATATATATATATATATATTTATTTATATATATATATATATATATATATATATATATATATATATATATATATATATAGTATATACTCTCAGTTATTTTCACTCTAGCTTGGTAGACAGTTTATTTCACTGATAAATCCCAGTATTTCACTGCTCGTCATATAATAAGTGTTGGTCGTGTCGTATATGTCAGCAAAGTGTCCCTTTAAAGGTAGGGTTCTGTCGCCATCTTGGATATTTTGCATTACGTTAAATGAAAACACACTATATTGTACCCAATTTTGCAACTTTTTTGATAACTAAATACATACACTGAGTATTCACATAGTAACACATGACATGTAATAAAACTAATAAACAAGTTGCTATTATGCTGTAGCGAAGTTGTCCCGACTCGCAGCGCCTATGAATGGCTTCAGTTCTCATTGTTTTATTTTTCAACAAATGTGCGCTTGTGTTTATCAAGTTGTGAAATAGAAAGTCATCAACATTTTACCTTCATTAGTATCTTTCAATTTCACTGTGTTTTGATCATGTATTAATAACATATATATGTAAACAGGAATATCCTCCCGATTCCTTTTTTTTTAAAATACCCCGATAGAACCCTCCTTTTTAAAAGGCGTATATCAAATGGGGGAATGAAATATTCTATTTCATTGATTATGAGTTTTTGTTTATTTTACAACCCTCAAATAAGTTTCTTTTGAACGTCAGTATAGATTATGACACATAAACTACCGGGCAAAAGAAAGGACTCACCTCAGTTGATTTTATCATATGTATGATTTTCAATTGCAAATATCTCAAGTTTTCGATGTCATAATCCAAAACTGATAAGTACAGGTGTTTAGTTAGCAGTCAAAGAATACTTCTACATGTTTTTTTTATTATTTTTTAAAAAATGAAATTTTAAGTTTAATTTTGTTTTTAAATTATTGTTGATGATACACAACTGTTCATCGACATATAAGACATATCCTATTTGAAAATAAATAAATGTTCCTGATTCTGCACACATTTAAAACATTTTAAACAGGGGAGGGGTTGCTGAAAATTTCATTCTTAACCCTGTCTTCATTACAAAAAGATATTTGAACTAAAATTTAACCTCAGTCACCAACAAAGTCATTCAAACTACTGCAGATAAGTATTATTGTATCGTGTCATAGTCAAATACATCTGATTTCTTTTAAATATTGAATAAATCGAAATAAACTTAGGTGAGTCCTTTCTTTTGCCCGGTAGTTTACTTTTACGAGAGATTCACTTTCCAATGTATTGAGTCAGAGAGCGTTGCCTTAAGTAGATGCGTATACAGCAATTGTAACTAAATACAGTTTCATCGTCGAGATTGAGATTCCACTTAAAAAACTCCATTTATTTATCATCTTATTACATTGCATAAAGCATTCATCACTGAAAATAGCCTTGCATTGACGTTTCCAGACGTTTTAGTCTCACAAGCATGTGTTACAAAAAAAGACCTTTTAAACGAATTGCTTCGTCTTATACTTCAGATCGAGCTTTGAAAGTTTAACAACTCATTAGAACAAAATACTTAATGAATGACGACATTACCACATACCGCAGTGAAAACAAATACACCAGTCAATGGGTACATTCTGATTCTTAAACATAATATGTAATATACGTCATAGATTCTTATATTTAACGGCCGTTTGCATTGTCTTGCATTCTAATCAACATCATCAACAAAATAATTTTAGAACTAGACGAAGGTTTATTGTAAATCTGATACCGATCGAATACTGGTAATTAGATTAATGCAAATAATGACGTCACCACTGTGATTGAACTGTGTTTAAAGGGCAGCTTTGTGATTATTCTTTGAAGGGTATTAAGAAGTGGAATACATGAGAAATGTGAGATTTTGGATAACAATATCTTCATTGTGAACAAACACGGCGTTTTTGCGTATGTGCAAACTCCTGCGTCAGACGGTGAATGACTGATAACCTTTGACTAATCATGCTTATAATAGCTCACTTTCTCACTTATTAACCGACCGATTGTATACAAAAAATATCTAACAACATGATTTTTGTGATGGAACAATATAAGGTCTAACATAAATATAAACTTATTTAAAACCAAATTTAACGATAAAAATGTTAAACAATTTCTTTTACTTATAAAGTTGTTTTCAGATACTTACAATAGTTTCATTGCTGTCGTGAATGTACGTTTTGCTGTTTTAGAAGTCGTTAAAATATAAATTATTAAATTTGATTTTGATGTCATTTAAAGGAGCAAAGAACACCTTTAGGTGATGAAACATATCCTTAATAACCTTTAAGATTACATTATAATTCTTGCAAGGCGACACTTGGAACTGACATTGTAGTACACTTTCCTTTACTAGAACAGCCATAACTAGATGTGCTGTATTATTCATAAACAAAATCAGATGTATTTTTTATCAAGAGAGTAAGTATCCTAGGAGTAAGCTAAGCCTAAGCCTAAGCCTTGTATAAGCCCTTCACGATTCTGATAAACATGGTACCTCACAGGGTCAAATTTTGTGTTCTGTTCCATTCTTGTCCAACATAATTTCAGAGATCACGTGACGTTGTACAGTCCCTCGGATGTGTCCGTTACCATTGTGATTGCGGTATGTGAATTGTGAATCACAAATGTGACCTATTATAACGCCATTAGTAATCTTCTGAGGTAAAATCTCATTTAAACTATACCTTTTTCTGTAATGTAGGCATTCTTTCAACGTTATGTTAGTATAGTTAGCTGAATGACAATTATCTGTTACTAGAAAAACTTATCCTCACATCACTATGTATCTTTCCATTAAACAAAACTAGATGAACATAATGAATAACTTAATCAATACTATATATACATACAGACACCCAACTAGAAGTTTCTAAGCTTTCTTGTAACGTTAAGTCGTCAACAAAATTTAAATAATATACATTTCTTTCAGAAGAAGCCCTTTAAGGACACATCAACCCCTCAAAGCCAGCCCAAGTGGGGACCAAGTGCATGCACGTGCCCACTCCCCGTCTAAGTGAACTCTCCGCGTTCTACAGGTGAGCTCAGGTGCAAACCCTTTGATGTGACCGCACAATGACACGCACACCCTTGATTGATTGATCATAATCATATTTGGCAATAAGCGGAGGGATCCGTTTTCTTTAACGGCAGATGAGAATCAGATACGCCGAGCCTTTTCCCACGTTACTCAGGTAATACGTTAGTTCAAAAGCTGCGTTGGTGTGAACATAGCAGGGAGGGACAAGTGGCTGTCGAGATAGCACGTGTTCTGGAACTACTGGTGATGGAAATAAAGTAGACTATGTTATAGTAGAAGACAAATATTTTATTGATGATCAACTTCTTTATTAACAATAGCGACGTTTCGGTATAGATCCTTATACCGTTAGCAAGGTTAATAAAGAAGTTGATCATCCATAAAATATTTGTCTTCTTCATCACACCAACTTCTAGAATGCCTCTCAAATAGTTTATGTTATAGTAATTTAGGAAAATCGAACTATTGGTGTAGGAAAATCAATAGACTCTGTAAAAGTTATGTAAGAAAATAGACAGATTATTGAACGATAGATGTTGTAGCTGTAGGAGCCGAGTGGGTGACACTTCAAGGAGAAACGTCTGACGTACTTCTTGTAGAACTATTAATAAAAGACAACAACTATGTAGTAATTGTTGTTGAACTATTAATAAAAGATAACAAACAACTATGTAGTATTTGTTGTTTAACTATTAATGAAGGAAAACGATTTTGTAATACTTGTTGTTGAATAGTTAATTTAAAAAAATAACTATGTAGTAATTGTACGTGGTCCTGCAGATTTCTCAGTTGACCGTTCTTAGTGAAGTGCTGCAACAATGGGCGCGGCTCAGTCATTGCTGAATAATTTGTGAGGTTGAAGGGTTTATTCCCTGCCCAACACTGAGACACAAGTTGAATGATGTGTGGTGTCACCGTAGGTAAGTGACTTTACTCAAAATGTGCCCTGTTCACCCGGCAGTATAAGAGGGTACCTGGTTTGAACGTGAAGGCATTACAGTGGCGTAGGAACGGTTTTTGGGGTGGGGGGGCCCAATTTTTTTTCTTGAGAGCCGGGGGTGGATCGAGCTTGGGTCAGAATACCCCGTCTGTGTTGATTGGGGGGGGGGGATTAGCTTCTCAGGATGACGGGGGGGGGGGGGGGGGGGGATCTTAGTCATTTTTGATGGGGTTTATAGCGTGTTTCACTGATTATTTAAATTTACAATCACGTGACCTTGCTTTGGGGCCAAAAAAAGTGTCTTGATACAGGTGTGGCTCTAAAAAATCGATTTTATGTCAAGAAAATACACCAAATTGTACCTAGATCAAATCAGAAATGAACATTTGAAAATGTGTTTGAACTGAAACATGCACCTGAATAGAATAAGCACCGTTAACACATTTTTTTAAGGCGGAAATGTTTTAAAATTATAATAGAAATCATTCATTTTGAGAGAAAGGACAGAATGTCCTAGCTGTGAAAGGGACAGAGACCTATACTCGCGAGATAGTTGACAGTTAGCATGTATCATATTCCTAGTTCTTTTGTTCTTAATATTTCGGATAATTATCATTACAAATGTTTAATCTGCATATGCTGCGTTTACACTAGGCCACGATTAGTCCATAATCGCAACAATTTGGAATTTTTTAGTGCGTGTGTTTGGGTACTCAGGACCATATAGTTGCAATTGCAAGGGATATGTATGAGCTTCAATATTTGCAGACAAGACAACGGAAGTCACGATAAAATGGAAATAAAATAGGATTGAAATAAAAGCGACAAGTTTTACTTGTTCCAGAAACGGAGAAAGAACATTCATATCTCAGTTTACAAATTCATAATCCAAGAGACCAATACAAAGACTTTTCATTCTGTAGAAGGTCATAAAACCATGACACCCAAAAGTTACCAAATCTATTAATTATAATCCCCACTTGCCAAGGTGCCTGTACACAGAACTTCAACTTTCTAGAGTTACTGGTTCTGGAGAAAAAGACAAATATAGTCCTTGAGTTTGTGGCCCCTGAGGACCTTATTAGGGATCAATAGGTCACCAAGAATCAGAATCTCCGCTTGCTAAGCTAACTGTACTAATGATTCCAGTTCTCTGGAATCATTGGTTCTGGAGAATAAGACGAAAATAGGTTTTAATGCTGTGGTTCCTTGGGCCCTTATTAATCAAGATATCCATGATCTAAGTAGTGACAGTAGGAGTATGTACACGAAATGCCAACTGTCTGTAGTCACTACAGAGCTGCTTCTAGAGAAGAAAGACGAAATATGTTTTTGAGGTCAGGTCTGATGAGCTAAAAACGTTTTCAGGAGTGACCAATGTTGCCCTTACTAGGGGTCACATGGTCACCAAATGTACAATTTCAATCCCAAATGTCTTAGGAGTCGATATTTCAACTTTCTAGCTCTTACTTCTGGAGAAAAAGCCTAAAATAGGTTTTTGGGCCATGGCATCTGAGGACCACCAGGGCCACAAACTCGGCAATTTAAGATCCCCATATTAAAAACGTATCAAAGCACCCTCCTCCCACCAAACACAGCTATAGGAACAACATTCTTTTCAATTTCGTCTGAAAATTGGGGTTGCCATGTCGTATTTTCACTAGAAGATGCTGTAGGATCAAAATTTTCATCCATATTAGTGTTAAAAATAGGGTGAGGACTCGTCATATTATCTGTTTCTGAAAAAATAGTATGAGAAAAGAAATTTTCTTCAAAATTGATATAGACTTTTTGCTCCTAGAAGGCGCTATTGAATTTTTTTCGTGGGTGAAAAGTGGGGGGGGGGGCGTGCCCCCCCCCCCCCCCCCCCCCCCCAGGTTCAGAAGTGGGGGAAGCTGCCATAAGTGTTACACGAAACCACCCGTTAATTCAGGTACCCAATTGTACAGTTGGGTGGACTGAATGCGATGTGGATTAAGTGACTTGCCCAAGGACACAACACAGAGAAACCCAGGTTACAAATCGTAGGTGCCTCCACCGGGATTCGAACCCGGGTCATTGGCGTGAGAAGCCAGCATGCTAACCACTACACCACTGGGCTCTACATATAGTAGGACAAGAGTCGTAAACATTATAAGAGTAGGATAGGGAGCCGTAATAATAAGGGATACTATGAAGTAGCAACACTACTGCGATGCTATATGTTATTGTTGAATAGTAGTAAAAGTAAGTACAGTTTTCTCCTATGTTGGCCATGAAAACTGGTGCACTAAATACCTGTTGTTGTTCGTCTTTAATTAGTCATCGTATATGCCAAATAGCTTACGGGGTCGTTTGATAAAATCATAGAATGATTACATTTAATATGTAATGGGAGTAATAATATTTATAAACTAACAGAAATAGTAGCAGCACAAGTAGCATGAGTTGTTGTAGTAGAAGCAGCAGTAATAGAAGTAGTAGCAATAGTAGTAGTAGTAGTAGTAGTAATAATAGTAGTAGTAGCAACATTAGTAGTACTAGCAGTAGTAGTAGCAGCAGTAGTAGTAGTAGTAATACTAGTAGTAATAGTAGTAGCAGTAGTAGTAGTAGTAGTAGTAGTAGTAGTAGCAGTAGTAAAAGTAGTAGCAATAGAAGCAGTACTAGCAGTAGCAGTGGTGGTAGTAGTAGTAGTAGCAGTAGTAGTAGTAGTAGTAGTAGTGGTTGCAGTTACAGTAGCAGCAGCAGTAGTAGAAGTAGTAGTAGTAATAACAGCAATAGTAGCAGCAGTAGCAGTACATACCTAATATATTAGTGCTACTCTTGTAGAGAACATAAATCACTGAATTGATTCATCATGTCAGCAAACTATTATGAAGAGAGGGTTTCATTTATGTGTTCAGCACATTCAAATTCATTTTATTATACCCCCGACCAACGGTTGGGGGTATATAGTTATACCAACGATTCCGTCCGTCCGTCCTTCCGTCCGTCCGTCCTTCCGTCCGTCCTTCCGTCCAAAGACAATTTTTGTCCGATCGATTACAGAAAAACTATTCGTCTCATCCTTTTTAAATTTGGTACATGTCTTCTTCACCACTAGGAGAGGTGCAGTGCGAAGTTTAAACCGAATTGGTGAATTTTTGAATTTTTGGCGATTTTTTTTATTTTTTAACTTAGTCAAATTCTGAGCATTTTTTGTCTGATCGATTACAGAAAAACTATTCATTTCATCCATTTCAAATTTGGCAGATGTCTCCTTCACCACTGGGAGAGGTGCAGTGCGAAGTTTAAACGGAATTGGTGAATTTTAGAATTTTTGGCGAATTTTTTTATTTTTTAACTTAGTCAAATTCTGAGCATTTTTTGTCCGATCAATTACAGAAAAACTATTCATCTCATCCTTTTCAAATTAGGCACATGTCTCCTTCACCACTAGGAGAGGTGCATTGCAAAATGTAACACGATTTGGTGAATTTTTGAATTTTTGGCGATTTTTTATATTCTTTTACTTTATCATAGCTAGAATGAATGAAGCTACTTCTGTATTGTGATTTGTTGACTTCATCATTTTCTTTTTCATGTAACTTTCATCAAAAGCTACTTCTGTGTTCTCGTTGATTTTACTATTTTATATTTCCACTGGTTATATTTTGGGAAAAGTTAAATTTTCTTTCCTTTCAGCCATAAACTGCTGTATATCTCTCACTGTGCCTTCAGGGGTGTGCTTCCATGTACCTGTTGTTTAAAGTCACTCGAATGAATCATTATGATGGATTAATTTCCAAAATAAAGTTGAAATCAGTGGTAATAGCAGTAGTGTATTATATTACCAATACCTTTTCAAGTTACTTTTATTCCTATTTTGACTTAAACCACCTTTTTCACATGAAGATCGAGACTTGTCCTACCATTTTCACAAACAGTTTAATCTTAGCAATTACATTTCAAAGCTTATCAATCCTTAGGTGTGCAGACACTTCTCTCTTTAAGTAAAATAAAAATGTCAAACTGAAACAGTCGGGGGTATTAGTGAGCCCAATCACTTTTTTGCTTGTTTTTGTTAATGTGTTAGTTAATTAGACATAGATAAAAGGAGACGATTTGGTGAGTGGATGTTTTTCAAGAGTTTTTAGACTGCATCATGACAACGCGTTCAAAAACTAAAATAAACATTGAATACAGAATATATACTCTCATTTAAGAGCAAAAATAGAACAAGTTCACTAGTCACTAGTATATGCAACATGTGTGTTTGTGTGGTGTAGAATTTTACACGAACCGTGTTGATATTTAACCGACGGTTTTACAGGGGAGAGAACGATGTCGGTGTTCATGATAAACATGACAAACAAGATTGATATGTCAAACGATGATTTGATTCGATACACTATTTGTATTAGTCTCATGTAATATGTTGGTACATTTTATTAAAGTGAGATTACATTATAAAGGAGTATGATATTGTTCATTGCGCCTTGCCATTGAAATTTCTGTTTTTGAGATCGATTATTACTTTAGATAGCATAGATAGATTTATTCGATATCATGTCCAATTATTTAGTTCTTTGTTTATATCTTATCAAGGAGAAGAAATTTAATCAGCCAAACATAATGATTAAGCAAGAAACGTGATTTACAATTTCTCCTGGAATGTAGTTACATCAATATGTGTTCTTATTAAATTTCAGTGATGAAATACGGCATGTATCGTTTAAAATAAAGTCCGAATTTTCCGAAGTGAAATAACACTTTCAATCATATGACGTAATCGTAACAATAGAATGACGTCATAAGAAGACCGCGATAAAGCATGGCGACCATGGATGCTCCATTCATGCTCATTTACAAACTGTGCATAATTTATTAAATCTTATAAAAAGAACATTTACATATCATCTACATATCCAACATTTTCAGTAGCTACATATATTTGTATATGCCTGAAAATAAGAAGATCCTAAACCTCTGCCCATCAGTATTTCTGCAAGGGGGTTTTAACGGACGAATATTAAAATTCTCAATAGATGTTTTAGAGAATCCCCACAAGTATTTAGACATAAAACTATAACTATTCATTAGCTTTTAACTCTATTTATCTATCTAATCGCTTGCATTTCACACAGTGTGTTTATCTATTAAATCGGAGTGTTATATGTTTTGTAATTCACAGACTAAGCTAAGTTTACTCGTTAAGAAGAGAACGGGATGTCTTTCATGCAATGAAACAGAGCGTGAGCCGGGAGGTGCCAAATACTGCATTAAAGCAGCGCGTCCGCCCAACATCAAAGGAGAGGGAATCACCAATACATAAGACAGAGAAGTTAAACTTCCAAACCACGCCAGGTATTTGGCAAGCCTCAAAGACATCACAAGGAAAACAACTTGTATCTTCTTCTCACAAAAACAACACAACAAGTGGCGTCCAGAGTGAAATAAGGTACGGACGTCGCCGACAATAGGTGATGCTGTTTGGCCGAATAGTAGACCAAGTGAGGTCTAGGCGAAACAAACTATAGGCGAAATAAAGACAATTAAGTTAATCCTCAATATTCGACTTATTATTGTACTATGGTTTTTAAATACAGCAACTTTCATATCGCTAACATTTTTATAAATACTAAAAAGCTCATTATAGTACGTTTGCCTCTTGTATATTCTTACAACTTCCCGATTGCTCCTCAAGGACGCTTTCCCTTGCAGATTCAGATTAAGTTTATTCAGTATTTCGGGCCATAAGGCCTATAGTACAAGTACAGAGGCAGATAATAGTTTATATCACGTGGTAACATTTCGATAATAGAAAACATGTTTTAAATACATTGCTATAGTTTTGATAACATCAGTATTTTTGGAATTTAAAAGATTGGTCAATATTTGTTTATCTCTTACAGGAAACGATACAAATGCTAAGTATTTATTACGCAAATGAACATATTTTGAGCATTCAAACAATACATGGAATTCGTCTTCAATGTGACCAGAATTACAATGTTTACATATATATTCACAAAAATCACTAGGAGTGTCCCTTTTTCTACGCAAAGCATTAACTTTAAAATCATGGAAACCAATTCGAAACTTACGAAATACCCGTATCGTTCAAGTTCAAAATATAAAACTCTGTCTCTAGTAAAGATTTATGCTTTGAGTAATAATTTTGATATTGAGAGTTATGTATGGAAATAGACCATTCTTGTACAGAAATATCAAGAAGACGTTGCTGAAAAACTGATAAAAATATATTGTCATTCCCAACCTGTTTGGAAATCCAAACATGAGAAAATCCTTGCATCTCATTTGCATGGCATGGTATGTTCACCTGCTATACGTTTAGCCTTATAGCTCCTTCAGATAATCCATATCAATATTTAATGAAAGGTTACTAAAAGGAATGAACTAAGAACAGGAATGTTTCCCCTTTTCTTATGCATGCCTCTTATCTTCAAAGACCTACAATGAAATAGTTCCCCATTTCGTCAATGGTACTTTTAACAATATGCTGTCGGCACCAATCAGAGACGTCATCGGCAAGGCGATGATCATTATAAGATCAAACCATTGGCAAATGTCTCATTCAATAATACTGTTGTGTTGGTCCGCACTTCTGAATACGTCTACTGCCATTTGTATTCTGTCATATCTCATTTTAAAGGGGCAGTAGCACGTTTTTTGCAAAAACAAATTTTTCAAATTTCCCATTTATAATGATAGTTTATGTCATTTATATTCACTTTAGAGGGTAAAACATATTATTACACAAACCAATTTTCCGTAGTGGTAAAAACAGCGCTGCATATAAAGCCAAAAATGCATGGCGGCCATTTTATTGTGAACACATTTTATTATTTCGAATGACAAAAAGATTCCCATAGCTTTACGGAACCATGTAGAATCATATTTTAAGAGGGAAGGGTGTTTTACTATTGGTGACATTATTTTTAGCAGCTCCGACTTCGTCGGAGCTGCTATCAGTGTTTGTGCAGTTTCCGTCGCCGCCGCCGCCGCCGCCGCCGCCGCCGCCGCCGCCGCCGTCGCCGGTGCGTTTTGTATTCGCTATAACTTTTTTCCTAGAAGGTTTTTAGAACTCATATACATAACTTCTTACTTATGCCCCTGGGGAATTTTTTTGACATGTTCATATTCAAGGTCAAAGGTCAAGGTCACGAGTTCTGAAATCGCTAAAATAATCCTTGTAAACACGATAACTTGAAAAATATTTGTGCTATCAGGCTCTTTTGTGGTGTATATCAACTATGGAGAAAGGCCAAGATTTTGAAAAGGTTATCGCTAACATTCGTCAAAGGTCAAGGTCATAGCGAGGTCACAACTTAAGCATGCTTTTGCGAAAATGACTTATTTCAACTTTTAACACTTTGAATCATTGCATGATTGTGATACACAATGAAAAGTGATCACTGATTGTGTGACCTTGAATTGTAAAGGTCTAGGTCATGAGATAGAGTCAAGGTCAGCAGTTCTGAAATCACTAAATAACTTTTTTCCATGAAGGTATCAACACCTCATATAATATAGCTTCTTTCTTGTACACCTGGGGAATTACTTTGACAAGCTCACATTCAAGGTCAAAGGTCAAGGTCATGAATTCTGAAATCACTACAAAAATCCTTGTAAACACGATAACTTCAACAACTTCTGTGTTATCAGGCCCTTAGTTACTTGGTATATGTCAACTATGGAGAAAGACTGAGATTTGAAAATGTTTTCGCTAAAATCTGTAAACGGTCAAGGTCACAGCAAGGTCACAACTTAAGCATGCTATTGTGAATATGCCTTATGTTAACAATGAACACTTTGAGTCATTGCATGATTGTTATACACAATGAAAAGTAACCATTGATGGTGTGACCTCGAAGGTCAAAGGTCAAGGTCATGAGATATTGGTTAAGGCCATGTTAATCCTTTGATCCAATTTTGAAATCAGAAATAGGTTTTAAGAACAAACTTGTGAAAAGTAACCCCAGTGATGATTCAACTTGTTAGAATGACTTGAATAATGAAAAAAATTTTGTCCAAAAAAACTCCCATTTTACTTATGCTGAGGAGAAGGCGGAACAGGGAAAGGCGAGACCCAAAGTTTCGGAGCTGCTCTGCTTTTGCGGTGTCCCACAAACGCTCATCCAGTTCAAATACATTTCTTCGACCTATTTCGCCGAAAAAACCGTGCTACTGCCCCTTTAATCCGTTCATTGAGAGTTTGAAATACAATGGGTGTTTCAGATGATCTTTATGTGGAATTAGTACGATGCATGATAAAAACGGCTTTATATCTCTGAAAGTATACGATTTCCTTGAAACCCTTGACGACGGAAATGTTGGCACTGACCTTCAAGAAGTTAACCAAGAACGGTAAATGAAATATTTTGTTTAAATTTTTAATCACTTTATCTTAATACATGATTATGAATACCTTGATGAATGCAACATCGATATTTACTAATTGGTTACATAAAATGTATTTGCATGGCATATATCACCTGATACGTACAGGTGTAGCACTATTGAAGAATGATTAGGTTATATAATATGTAAGTATATAACAACCTTATGATCTGAAATACGAAATTTGATTACTGTCCAGGTGATTTAGACGTGCTAACTGTCCATCCATTTACTTGCCATTATATCCGAAACTATGGTTTCGAATAAATTGTCAATTGAATTCCCAAATAAACATACAGCCACTCTTTGAACAAGATAAGTAAGATATAGTAGTATATATATTATAGGATTGGTACTAATTGTAGGTGGACGATTCTTCACAGAACCTAAGTGTATACCTATTGAAGCATGCATCATTTCGCATACTTCCCTCTTGTATAGCCTTAACACTTCCCGATTGCTACCCAAAAACGCTTTTCTTGAATCTCATTTCCATGAGGGGGCGGGATAGCGCAGTGGTTAGCGCGTTCGGCTTCGGATCAAGAGGTCCGGGGTTCAAATTCCGCCAGGGGCACGGCAACTTTGTCTGCAGTAGAGAACTGTTCTACACGCAGTCAGGTTTGGGTGCAATGCTACACTGAATTTCAGAGTAGTACCACCCATGGTTCGCTAGTTCCAGCCGTTGCTCGCAGGTTTCACCGCAATGCATAGCCACATGGCGTTGCGGGCTTTCTCCCTGCCGTAATACTAGCAGCCGCGATATAAGTGAAATACTCTTAAAAGCGGCGTTAAACCCCAACTCACCTCACCTCACCTCATTTCCATGACATGATATTTTCATCTGCTATTTAAGAAATAGAAGACGAGTTGGCGTGCTTTATCGTTGAATAAAACATAGCAGGGAGCATAAAACACGAAGGGCGCAGCCCTGAGTGTTTTATGCTCTCTGCTATGTTTTATTCTACGATAAAGCACAACAACGAGTCTTCTATTTCTTATAATAGATGCCCTCAAACAGTTACTCGCTTTTGTATAAAAGCCTTGCAAATATTATGTTGTTTGTATATATCATTTTTTTGAAAATATGAATGCCTCCCGTCGTAGAACACGTTCACTAGCATTGAACAATCAAAGTGACGTAACATGTGACGTCATTTGCTAAGCGACGCTCAAACTGACGTCTAAAATCACGAGCATGTTTTATTGTCTCATAAAGCACGCTGTCGGTCCCATTGACCGCCTGTGTTTAATTGCCGTGGGTATCTTATATATACGTATAAACGTATAGCTCCACCAAAGTCTAATGATAAGTTACTAAAAGGACTACCAAATACCATACAATGAAATAGTTCCCAATTTCGTCAATGCTACATGTAACAATATGCTGTCAAATTTTCAAATCGCATCCCCAAAAAAACATACAGCACACTCTTTGAACAAGAAAAGTAAGAAATATGATTATGTATATTTTATGATTGGTGCTAATTGCAGGTGGACGTTCCTGACAGGTGAGCATATACCTTATGGAGCATGCATTGGAGACCAAGTGTCCATAATACACGACAGAACAATTATCCAGGTACTCACAGGTATATGGTATCTCTCTCTATGTCACGAGATGAAAGTCGACATAAGAAGCTGTGGTACCCCGGGGATTAATGAACCTGCACTTCTCCTTTCTTAATCAAAGAGGACGAGTGACATTTGATCTTCGGTATCATTCGTTGCTATGGCAACCAGGTAGATCAAAGCCATAAAATCCATTTAAGGTATAGTTGTTCACCGACTTCAAAGTGAAGCGATATAAGACTGAACATTTAAGTCGCAAATCGTCTGAGTCGTTTTCATGTCATCATAGCGATCCTGTCAAGTAAATCATAATTGACAAAACGGGTTAAATTAAGATAATATTATCTTACCTTATCTGTGGATTGCGATCAAGAGATTTGTACACTGTGGAGGTGCTAGCTTCCTTGGTTGACAGAACGTGTGAGAATGAGGGAGGGAAGGAGGGAGGGAGGGGAGGAGGGAGGGAGCCACTGGACGCTCTGATACACGATCTGACCTCATTGGCTAGCGGCAACATCAAAGGCTATCGACTTAATCCGTACTTTCAATGAGCGAAACGTCACCCACAGCGCAGCAAGAATTCATTATTGTTTACAATTTGTAAATAAGACAATATTAGTTGTTTGTTTGTTTGTCGATTTTTTTTACGAGAATGAATGACAATCCCACTAATATGTTGACACAGCAAGGTGACGAGGCCCAGATAGAGCTTGCCACTTGCACTCATTCCTTCACGACAAGAGGATGCAATGCTTCGCTAGTGAGGTGTGTAAAGGTTGTTAAATAAACTTTCAAATCTCAAAGAAGAAAATAAAATAAGTAGAAAGAGAAGAAAATATGTTGTTTATATTAGCATTAAAAAAGTTTTATTTACCATTAAAGAAAATATATCATTAAAGCTGATTACAAGATTTCAATTCTATCTTCAGTACTTGGAATTCAAATGGGAAGACTCACGGGTAAGGACATATTTGAAGACAGGATTATCAATTTGTTCAATGGAACAGTAAACCATAAATGACGGTTTAAATGAAAAACTAATAAACGACATTCGGAAGCTGATAGTTTCACAATAACATTGAGACACGTGTGTAGTCTAGGCAACATGTGGCAGCTACAAGTCTGGGTCATGTCTGCAGCAGAAGCTAACAATTCGCTTAGCTTTGATCCGCTCCATGTGTAGTCACTGTGGAACTGAGACCCAAACACGTCCATCCATCGGCGTCGAGTCAGTTAAATCCGACGTCAACAAAGGGCAAACGTAAGGGATTGCATGTGTATCCCCCTCGTACACCGACGGTTAGTTTTGTGGCTTTGTTGCATTAAGCACTTGTGTCAAAGAAATGTCTCTAAACCAACGTTCAGGTTAATGCTCTCCGCGTGTGTTGAGGCCTTAGTCAACGTGTGCCTAAGATTAACTTGCGGACACCTGGTGACGTCATTTTTATATATATATATATATATATATATATATATATATATATATATATATATATATATATCATAACAATGTGTTTATAACTATTGTGCTATGATGTTACTTGAAAGTATACATCAATACCATGTTGGACGTTCCCGATAGGTTTCAAGATGAGGTTTTTGACCATTTTGCCGCACAAGATATGGTTATTTAGGGTTATACTTCAATTTGCATGTAAGTTGGATGAAGAGAATCCCCTCCCACCCTACACCGCCACATCCCCCCTCCAACGCTACACCCCACATATCCCCTCATCCCCCATCTCGAACTTCCAGCCTCCCACCTCCCACCTCCCACCTCCCCCCCCCCCCCCCCCCCCCCCCCCCCCCCCCCCCCCCCCTTTACATTATGTTATATTACCCATCATCCATGTGTGCCATAGAACCGAAGATGATTAAAAACATCTATTGAAGGAATCGGTGTTCACTATTCGTAGCAAACAGTTTAACACGTGCGTGTTGTTGAACTCGACACCTGACAGAAAGTTACATGTTGTATATTTAGACGAGAAATGTTTCTTGTGTCGGAAAGGTTAGTACAACAAGACGGAGTGATGAATGTTGTGCGAGCTTTTAGCTTCGTTGATTTGGATTGTTGATAAGATTGGACAATATTATCATTGTTTCCCAGCGTTGTGTCAGCAGTACATCCTTACACCGCTATGTACAACATCTGGTGGGATTGAACGCCGTACGGACGGATGGACAGACAGTCCAGTTGCTTCTCACCCATTACCAGCTATTATCCTCACCCCCTTTTGCGCATGCGCGAGAATCTGCTCTGGCGGAGCATTGATTTTGTATAGGATTACTGTAGGAGGAGTACTTTATGTCACTGTAACTACCGAACCTGTTGGTTTAACTAAAATTCAAGGTTATGGTTATAAAGATCAAACTATCTTCTCTAAGTAGATATTTTTGGTTTCATTTTAACGTTATATGTGAATGTTCCCAGACCTATTTTGTAATGCCATGTTCATTTACATTACGGCCCTTACAAACATGTATAAATTGATCAAATCTTGTCGAATAGACTGTCTTTCGCGTTAAATATTTAATATTTCTACTAATCTGTTTTCAAATTCAAGGTTTGCGTTGAAAAGATGATAACACGTTCTACAAGAATATGTAATCTATACTAGTTTATCGTTTATACCCGTTGTTCCCAGGACATTTGAAAACAGGGAAAATCTGAATAATTCTGTGTCACGCTTCGTTAGTCACGGCTATCTTCCTTACTGTCTGTTGCTCGTCACAGTGGGCCGTCTTTAATTATGTTTGTATTGTAATCTAACCTTGAAGTGATTAACTTTGTTTGAGAAACTGGTGTCAGCTCATATTGGGAATTCGTTTTAGCATTGCTTAAAGTAAATTGTTTCTCTTTTACTGTCGCTTAGTGCGTTTGACACGAGTTGCTACTGTCGTATATATATATATCTTCACAAGCTTCAAACATGAACAATTATTTTCGGTAAAGCAACCAAATATTCCATCATGAATTTGCGCTCGCAAGAAAAGACGGATTACAGAAAACTTTGTTTTGGACTTCAAATAACGTTAAAAAAGGAGAGACCTCGTCAACAACGGGAACTTCTTGATGGGGACTATTTTGTGGAACGAATCATTGCAAGAAAACCAACACCAACTGAGGTAATGTATGAATATTTAATTAATATTTATCATCATATTTCCATGACAGTGTTGTTGTCTTTGATTATAATTCGTGGCACAAATGCTGATATATACATTAAATGATAGGTCATACTATCGATCCTTTAACCACAAAATAAAAATCAATTGCCCCCATATGTGACACAGACACGGATACAAGAGATAAACGTCACCATTCACTAATTAAGTAAAACTGCTAATTTATGTAATTCGATGTTATCTTGCAGCCAAACTTTAACTTCAAGATGATGACAGTTGACACGTTAAGTAGGAAAAGGGTCATATACTCTGTAACATTATTTTAATCCTTGTTCAAATAAGGGAATGCATAATTGATTCGCAAATATAAATGACATATATAAGGCCCATCACTGAAATCGACACACATTTTCCGAAGATATTACGAAGCTATCACATCAATTGTTTGAAGTAGATGCATCTTGGGAGTTCTAGGATTTACAACCAGCTTTTTACCTGTAAGTTTTGTTAATCTTCTTTCATTTAAATTGATTATATTTTATGCCTTCTTCAAAATGAACTCTCAAGGGTTGTTTAATTTTAAGACAGAGAGGTAGCTTACGTACATGCTTAGCGTTTGAGTTAAAAAGGAATACATATTTCTTTGGCATATTCATGATTTAAATAGAACTGGCGAATCCTGAAAGTTTAGGAATAGGGAAACTGCATGTTGTAAATAAGTATTTATTACTCAAACGTCTTTTTAAAAGAAAAATGTGAATAATATGTAAGATTAAGAAATAAAGCTAAGAAATAACGACAGTTACGAGAGAGTTTATTGCAAATATAAACTTCATACTTTATCAATTCTACTTACGTTATATTCAGAAGTTAGAGTGTTACCTAAAACACTGCTTCTGCTACCGAATCTGTACCGATGGGCTTGAAATCAACACAGTGACCAAACAATTCCAAATTCAATGTTCAACTATCTGCTCAGAATTAGAAACGAGTCCATAATACGCAAATAGTTCATCCCGTATATCATATATATATAAGACCGAAGACTTTAACTGTTCGTGGTCGTTAGTCAATTAATTTACATTTTATTTAAACATTAATTTAAGAGAATTGACTGGGTAGAAGTTATCCAACTTAGAAAATCCTTCCCCTATGTACAATGTTGACATATAATTTTGAAACGTAACATACATTATGCACATGGATATACATGTTTATGTTTAAAGATGAATATATTTACAAACTATTTCGAAACAGCGCAGTAAAGTATGATAACAAACTAATATTCTAATGGGTAGTAAGCAGTTTAAATCTTGACTAACAAATCTTTCAGTGAGAGATATGCAATTGTGTACTTCTTTAAAAATGTGCACGTTGCCATTGTAAGAAAGATATACATTGCCATTTAACAATTAATATGTCTAAATTTAACTGTATTCTGTTGTTGCATGTTATACTCATATTTTGAAACATTTGATGTCTAATATTAGAATACATTCCATGAAATAATGATAAGAGTTTTCACAAGGAGATATACAATTACATTACAGTTAACGTTATGTCATATAACCTCTAATATTTCAGATAAAAAACCGTTATGAAAATAAAATTATAGATTTATTTTTTTAACATATTCATTTGAGTTTGCGTTGTTTGATGAGCATACAAAGTACTAAACCCCACAATTGTTGCAATAACCAACATCGCTTGGTCCATGCTCGGTCCATTGCGTCATCCTGGCCGAGCTCAGTAGCACACATATGGTACCCATATAGAGCTAAACATAGAACAAAGAAGTCGAGAACGGTCATGATTAGTCTTGTGAACTCGTTCCTATAGTAAAAAGTTTCTGAAAGGTTAAAAATAATAAAAGTTATCAAATTTTCTTTTTAGCAGTCTGCGTTAAGATGTTTCATCCTGGAATAAAATGTAATAATATTTATAGGATGTTCTCTAAACATTTTCATTTACGTTTTTATATATTTTTGGTATTTGTGCATCTAACTTATTGCATATTATATCTAGAAAGGGCAAGAAATAAGAAACTAACTTCATTTGCACAAGGTCTTCGTGTCCGAAGATTTGATTTTACAACAAATTTATATTTCAAAACATACAACTTATGGCAACGTGAGCTACGTGACAACAGATATGTAATGAGAACAGGTCAATTGATAAAATGTACATAAAGAATGGTTTTAACAAGTTGCTCAAACACATTCCACATGAATGCCTTTCGATTGTCAATAATCTTAAACATATCAACAACAACCTTAACCTTTTTTACCAACTCGAAAAACTGCGATTCATTATTACATATACTTAACTCAAATGATTTTACATTCATTTACAAATTATTGTGTGAATAAAATCAAATTTCACTTGAAAGGCTGTGCAATAAATGGGGAAATAAGATAAGTGGTAATATTACGCAAGATCATTTGTCTAAATGCTTTTTAATCAATCAGAAATGCTAGAAATTTTTCGAATGCTCCAAAGTAAAAAATCCAATCAATATTTTTCTTAAATGGTTTGAAAATGAGACCATTCACAAACTTGACGCTAACTTCTCATCCTTTCTACTTGGAGACCCCAATGAGAGCATTTTCATAAACCATTTCTTAACTATCCTTAGGAAATACATATACAAATGTAAACATGCACATGTAGATTTGTTAAATGTTGATCACGCCCTTCAGGTAATGAAATACAGCTACAACATAGAAATATATATATTTGGCAAAGATGATGAAACGTTTATTATAAAAGGGTCAGGCTAGCGCTGTTTCTCAACTTAGTCTATCATCTAACTCTCTCGTTCTCTATCTATATCTCTATTTTCTCTCTCATTTATTTTATACCCCTCCTTTATCCTCATAATCATGCCTTTAAAATAAAAATTCTTGTACACAGATAACCTTCCAATGAAGAATACTGTTTGGAAAACGATGCAAAACTATTGTTCATATTTGGTTGATAAACGTTCATTACTGATAATAATATAACGTAATCTCTCCTTAGATCTAGTTTCATTATTCATAAATGTAAAACCCGTTGTAAATGGCTTGTGTATGGTAACTGACATTTACTTATTGCCTTACAGAGATGGTCCTATTTGGTCCAGTGGCAAGGATACCGGCGGTCCGAGTGCACGTGGGAACCTGAGAGAAACCTCCCGCTGTCTCTCACTGAAGATTACTTCACCCCTCAAGTCAGCTCTGATCGTCTGGATTGCGCTGCTCGACAACTAGAGGCCGTTGTACAGCAGCGGTTACGTAATCGTTGTGGAAGATCAGTGATTGATTTTGATCACGATATCTACCGATACTGCTTTTCAAGCGACAGGAGTTTGCTGTTGGACTTAGCGGACTTTAACAAACTTACTCTTAATCCTAACTGGTTCTACACATTAAGTAAGAATGGACAAGGAAGGAAATTGTTCTTTCCTGTTCGAATAACTCCGTCCTTGCGCATTAAGAAAACTTACATCAAGAAGAACGGTATTGTTACAGAATACGATGTACCCAGAGAACGAATCGTATTGCTAACAAGCACGGAAGCTTGTCGGTCTACTGATTGTTAGGGTGTAACTGTTCAGTTGTATGATGACTATTTGATTTGACCACATGCATATGTGATATGCATCACAATGTCAGACGTTCCATCGCCATCACAAATCTTTAAATTTGAGCATCATCTAACAGTAGGAGACAAATCACCTCATTTCCCATGGAAGAATTGTACAGAGAAAATCTCTGTTACACTGTATGTCAGCAATGTGTTTATTAAAGAACTTGGACAAGCAAAATGTGACTTTCCTCATTTTAATTATGTGACAATTCTGAATACACAACTGTGTAAGTTTCAACTGAAAGAAGGTGATCGTTTGGAAAAAAGACTTTGCAAACATGTTTATTATGTCAATTCTGAATATAAGACATGCAGGGGGCGAAAGAGGGTGAATTTAGACAGTTCTGTTTGTAAAATTGCAGTGTATCAATCGGAGTTAGAGGATATACAGAGTCTGAATTTCCAGTTAGCTAAGTTTAAACTTGAATATCTTGCCCTGGAGGAAAAATGTAGACAGCTTCATTCTGACTTGGTGTCTGAAATCAGACGGAGGCAAGAACTACATATTGGTTGTGACCACAAAGACATTGAAAATGAGAATGAAAAACTGAAATCATACATTAAAGACATTTGGGAATTTCATCCAGGAAATTTAGGAAAAACACTAGAGAAGACACAAGATCATAATGCTTCAAGAAAATTGAAGCAGCTTAAAACCAAAGCTGAGCGAGCATTATGGTTTGCAGAAGCCTACGGATTAACCCCGACCGAACTCTCCCTAACTACAAACCACGGCACTCCAGTAAAGCTCCAGCTGAACAAAGACGACACAAAAACACACGCATCGTCTTATTTGGTGTTAGATCCTTCATCTAAACTAAAAATTCGGGAACTCATACACATAATGGACAAGTTTTGTATTAGTGATGCTGCATATCACGAACTGACCATGTATTTTCCAGATATGCCCAGAAAGTATCTTGTGGTACAGGGAAGAGAAGAACTTAATAAGATCTTTCACATTGAGAAAACCCCCGGAAAGATAGCTGGTGCCTACATCAGTTTCAGAACAGAACTTGAGCGTGTCCTTCAACAGAAGATTGAAAATGGAGATGGAAATTGTGATTTCAAAATAAAGTTTTCTGGTGACGGAGCAAAAGTTAGTCGACTCTCAAATTTTGTTAATTTTTCGTTTTCCATCATTGAGAAAAAAGAAAAACATACATCTGCAACAATGCAGTACACTGTTGCAGTTGTTAAATGTTCCGAGAACTATGAAAATCTGAAAGCAGCATGTATGCCGATCTTTGAAGAAGTAAATTTAATACGAAACCAAGGATTCGTAAAAGTTTCTGGAAGAGATGTACCAGTTGATGTATTCTGTGGAGGCGACATGAAGTTTATACAGACGATCTTAGGATTATCTGGCTCCACTGGAGCTCATGCATGCCCATGGTGCACAGTGCACAAGGAGCATAGGTGCGATATGTCACTGCCGTGGGATTACTACCATCGACCTGAACAGTGCCGAACAATAGACCAGATCCGTGATACATACTCCCAACCCAAACCTAAATTAGGAGTGAAACATAGTCCACTGATCAATGTTGACCCGGACCATATAGTTCCCGACGAACTACACCTTCTTCTGAGAATTGGAGACGTTCTTCTTCGAAATGTGATAGATGACGTCACAGACATGGATGACAAAGCTCGCCTAAGAAGGGAAAAGGCCGACAGACTTGACGCATTTATTCAGAACGTGAGAGCGTGTGGGGTTTCATTTAATATCTGGACAGCGAAATCTGAGGGGGATAGGAACTGGACCTCTCTCACTGGTACCGACATGAAGAAAATCTTGTCAAAGCTTCCGGACAAACTTTTATTTCTGATTCACCATGATAGTTATGAAATTACAGCTAAGTTGTGGAAGGATTTCTATGATTTACATTCACTATTGACAAGTGATGCATGCATACAGCTAACCCCCGAGAATCTCTCCAACAAGTGCCGCACTTGGGTGACGGAGTTTCTCTCATTGGGAACTTTCAAACGAAAAGGATATAACGAGTGCAATATCACCCCCTACATGCACTGTCTCGCATACCACATTCCATGGTTTGTTAACAAATACGGATCCCTGAGTAACTTTAGTGGACAGGGTGTGGAAAAAAACAATGCCGACATAAAGACCATCCATCTACAGAGGAGCAACAAACTGGACGCTACTAAGGACGCCCTGAGTGTAAGAAAGAGAATTGAGTTCAGTACTGAACAGAACGTGGATCGTCAGAAAAGAAAATACAATAAAGGGGATGACCAATATTGGAATGACGATATATTCTACCAGAGAGGACAGAAGAAACTGAGAGTTGAAAAGGAGATGATATCAGCTGACGCTGCATACAAGGAACAACATGCAACACCAAACATTGAAGTCATGAGCGATGCCGATATCAGAAAGATGTTGAAATCTTTAGGCATCCAAACGAAAGTGCGGAAACGAGAGAAACTGATTCACATGCTGTCAGAAGCGAGACTATAAATGTATAGAATATTTGTTTTCTGATGATAAACACAATACTAAAGTGGGTTTTATGCTCCGAAATGCATTTTTCTAAATATCCAATGGCTACAGCGCCACCCTGGTCATAAGACGATGGTTTTTATAACAGAAACTCCTTTTATCTTTATTTGTACCCTTATCCGCAAGTTATTACTGCAAAAATAAATGTAAATGATACTTATAAAAGCTCGAGTAAATGTTATAACTCAGTGATGCAAATGTTCATGTATTTGAGAAAATGATTGTTAAAAAAAGTTTGAAGCATTGAGATTCAATTAAACTACTTAATTGTTACTTGTGTTTTCCTTTCATAGAATATGACAACAGAAATATTTTCTGGATAACAACGTCTTCAATGTTACAATACACATCGTTTCCGAGTATATGCGTACTCTGGTAGTCACCTGAAATATATATTTTCACATAAAAGAAAGTGTTATCCAGAATATATTCTTGTTCTTACTTGTGTCACTTCAAAATATCCTTCAAAGGCGTTCATAGAACAGTTTTAACACATTTTTTATACCAGCATCGTTCACTATTTCGACTGTTAAGAAAGTTATGGCAATTAATTTATATTACACATTAGGGCATTGTGAACATCTAAGAAAAAGGACAGTGAAACTGCATCAATTACAAACTGATGTTTATGAAAAAAGTTTCAAATTGAAAATATATTAAGTTCACCAACCTACACAACACCTGCTTCATATCACCACCGACCCTTCATTATTTCTCTGATACCGTTATAAGAATGCTATAAAGAAGAAGACGAGTTACTCAGACCGCGCTGATGCATTGAAAATACTCATTTCAGAGACTAATCGGTAGTCTACATTTTACACTTTGTCAAAGCACAGTAGTACGATCAACAAGACCGATTAACTTTAGTGGTGTTTGTTTACTCAGCCCTAATGACTCAACAAGGTCCAACCCCCTGCAGGGACTCTGCGTTGGTTGGGAGCACCGTTCATCCATGACGCCCGAGCGCTTCAATTAGATTAATTAGCCAAGGGCAGATAATTTCAGAAACTGCCTCTAATAGCTGGTAATCTGAGTTTACACGGTTCTGTACCTATTAACATAACAACATTGTATGTCCTCTTCTGACAGTAATGTTAATTATTTAGATAAAAGATAATTTCGTCCCTGCCTTACTTCTCGCTGGACGCCATTTGTTGTTTTGTTTTTGTGAGAAGATGATACACGTTCCATGTGATGTCTTTGAGGCTTGCCAAATACTTTCACATTAGTGTTTTTTATTCATTAATCTTACCACATACATCATGTAGTTCCTGGTGTATGAAACTTAGTTCGTAAGTTTGCATAAACTAATTCAATAATAAAGTGTAAACCATTGGAAAATATTGCATAATTTCGGCAAGTTGCTAAGATTGTGTTGTGTTTCAATTAATAACAGTACAAATGGTAATGTAAAAAACATTTCTCCTCAAAATGGAGTTTTAAAATCTTCGACACCCCATGACGAACCATTGGGCTATTTCCTGATCCTCAGCGTGCCAATGCTGTATCGTCATTCGTCAGAGCGCATCGAAGTCAGATTCCAAACATTCTTAAATCCCTGAATTAAACCTGTGTTACAAATCTGTTTGCATCTTGTCAATATAAGCCGTGTGTTGATGGATCCTTGGGGGACTCCCGTGATCTTTCTAAAGATCATTGTTTTAGCAAGGAATTCTTCAGCAAATATTGTCTTAAAATTTGGTTATGAAAGCTACCACTGGCTTCGTGGAAATTGTGTATGAGAACATCAAATTTAGAACGAAATGTCTTATATATAAATGGACAAGGCCGTTTTCCAATTCTGGATAAATGAAATCAAACTGAGTATCATTATATCTTTTTAACGAAAATGTTATTCGTCCAATGTTTTAATGAAACATGACATGTCTGATATAAACTAATGTTGAAATACAGATGTAATTGTTTAACAAATTATCACATCATTGTGCAATTAGAACTATTTAACATAACCACTACATTTATATGCATGAATCATGCGTGATCATGCTTAATTAAATAACTTGTGATGATCAATCTTAGGCCTACTTTTATGGGCACTTGACATCAAATATAATCTAGTTGATATCCGGATTGCTGACAATGATCTCACGTTCATTCATCTCATAACCTTAAATGACCAATATTCTATGAAGAGAAACACATGTAGATTTCAAAAGTGCGAAATAAAAGAACATGTCCGCTAGGACTATTTCAGCATTCAATCGAGATCACAAGTGTTGAAAAAATAAAGACGGTATCCTTGAGGCCTTCAAAGTTAATAGGTGAATGAGAATGGGTAAACATTAGATTTCGATATGGCGGTGTGGGGGATGTGCTGAATCTGAGGGTGTGGGCGGCCGATACATACCAGGGACACCCAAGTCAAACCAATCATTGTGTTGTTCCTGACAATAAACAATTGTTTCAAACATTTACCTGGAATCGCAGGTATCTCTGGCGTGCCAGTCCGACAGGTGGTTCTCTTTGATGTACCGACAGGTACCAACATACGAGTGAATACGTTATTGACAGGATATGGAATAGTTTTAAGAACAGTAATAAACTAACGATAGTTTTTATGCATTTCAAATAGTTTCCAACTATTTTGTGGTACCTATTATCGATGATATTATTTAAATGGTCTAATGTGGAATATTTTCAGCGAATGTATTTTATGCATTTTCATTTCATTTTTTATCTGTGTAGTGTCCTTTAAGAATAAGAAATTCTACAGGACGATCACGTCATTGTGTTATTAAAAGATACTCATAGCCTGACACTCATTGTAGAACTGTTGGAACCATCTTCTGGATAAATCCTAATCACGGTCGGTTTCACCTATTTGAAAATTCATTAATGAGAGAAAAGTAAAGACAGTTATTCAAACGTTCATAGGACCAAAGTTCTAAACTACATTTAGTTCATATCATCTTTTTATGTTATATATACGATATGAACTAATTATACGAATATATGATTACATTTAAAATAAATAGATAATAATCGTGGTCGATCTTGTTTAATTCCTGTCTCCTGTTTCTCAATAAATGCACGACTCGTGCTCGATTACGCTGATTGTTTATTATACTTGTGGGGGCGAGATAGCGCAGTGGTTAGCGCGTTCGGCTTCGGATCAAGAGGTCCGGGGTTCGAATCCCGCCAGGGGCACGGCAACTTTGGCTGCAGTAGAGAACTGTTCTACACTCAGTAAAGTTTGGGTGCAATGCTACACTTAATTTCAGAGTAGTACCATGGTTCGCTAGTTCCAGCCGATGCTCGCAGGTTTCATCGCAATGCATAGCCACATGCCGTTGCGGACTTTCTCCCTGCCATAATACTAGCAGCCGCGATATCAGTGAAATACTCTTGAAAGCGGCGTTAAACCCCACCTCACCTTTATTATACTTGTTGAATAATTCCCGACTAACCCCCGACACAAAGCCGATTCATCCTCAATTCATAAGGTTAAGTTACAGCCATCAATCGTCATGTAAAGGTATCATTGTACAGTAGTTTCAAGGAGGGAGGGCAACTTTACAGAGGCCGGGGAGTGATCACGAGGATGGCGAGTTTTTTTTGTTTTTTTTTAAGTTCAATTTTAACAGGGGTGCATACATGTGGTCTTAAATATGTACACAAGGGCTCCGTTCCATAACAGCGAGCGCTTATAATCGTTCATTGATCGCTCAATGTAGCGCTCAAGTAGCGCACCTTCTCTCCTGAACGACACGGTGCAAAACCTCAAAGTTTGCTCGATTTGCTACGTAGCGCTACATCATGTGAGCAATCGCGTTCAAGAGAGGTTTAAACATAATCGCTAATTGAGCGATTACTTTAAAACCTCTCTTGAACATGGCCATGGTTTGATTAACCAGCATTTTTTACATTGTATACAGTAGCAGGTACATCCAATAACATTATGCCGCCACACTTCATGTATCTATCAATACAAAGTAGTACCCAGGAAGGAAGGAGGGAATCTACACAGAAGGAAGGAGGGAAACTACACAGAAGGAAGGAGGGAAACTACACAGAAGGAAGGAGGGAAACTACACAGAAGGAAGGAGGGAAACTACACAGAAGGAAGGACGGCGACTTGACGAGATGTGTGTCAATCTGAAGCTACTAGCTTCTTTTGAAGTCTACCATAGGCTGGTGTCAACCTTCATCTAAGATTGACAGTTTCTCATAAATCAACGCAGGATGTACATTGCACTTAACTCCAATGTGCGTTTTACTTACTTTTTTTTTTAAAATGTCGCAGTTTATGCTTCCTGTTCTAGCTGGTCTTTGAACCAGTGAAATGAAGAGGTTAGAGTTGTTTTACTACTCACAGTCCCAGTTAGAGAGCATGGCTCTCACTTTATCGTTATTTTATTCTGCAATCAGGTTAAGGAATTGTTGTAATTGCAGCACATCAATTTTGATTAATTCTGAGGTAAATATTTATTTATTCTTAGGTAAATTTTTTTATTCATTCCCATGTAAATATTTATTCGGTCTTATATGGGAATAAATGTATTAATTTATTCCCATATAAATATTCATTCCTTCCTATATAAATATTAATTCATTCTTAGGTAAATATTAATTCATTTCCATGTGAATATTTATTCAGTCCCATGTGAATATTCATTTATTCCCACATATATAGTCTTTCCTTCCTATATGAAAATTCATTCTTTCCAATACAAATGAGTAAATATTTGGGTCTTTGAAGGGCATTTAGAAGTGGTATACATAAGAACAGGAAGATTTTCTGGATAACAACTTCTTTAATGTGAAAATACACGACGTTTCGGAGTACATACTCACTCCTTCATCAGGTGGAATGTAAGGAAATAACAAAATATAGTACATTTATATATCAAACAAAACAATGGTGAATGAAGTAAATATTTATTCATTTTTAGGTAAATATTCATTCATTTTTAGGTAAATAATTGTTCATTCTCATGTAAATATATATTCGTGTCCATGTATATATTCATTCATTTCAATGTAAATATTCATTCATTCTTAGGTAAATATTAATTCATTCCCATGTGAATATTTATTCAGTCAGTCCCATGTGAATATTCATTTGTTCCCACATATATATTCTTTCCTTCCTATATAAAAATTCATTCTTTCCAATGAGTAAATATTTATTCATTTTTAGGTAAATATTCATTCATTTTTAGGTAAATAATTGTTCATTCCCATGTAAATATCTATTCGTGTCAATGTAAATATTCACTCATCCATTCATTTCCATGTGAATATTCATTCTTTCTCGTGTGTATATTCATATATATTCATTCATTCCAATGTAAATATGTATTTGTTCTCATGTAAATGCTCATTCATACTCATGTAAATTCATCCATTTCCATCCGTTTAGATATGGAAATCCTCATCCTCTCGTTCTCCTACATTGTTCAGTTCCATATATAATAGTAATGTCTATTCATTCAAATGTTAACATTCATTCTAATTTGATTCATTGTATTTTCTCATGCAAATGTTCGTTTACCAATATATTTGTTCAATACGTTTTTGTTTGACCTTTGATTGATATTTTTCATATTGACCTGGACATTTCCAAACATGTATTCCAATATGGACACAAATACCGAAATTACATTCATTCATTCATTCATTCATTTATGTATATTTCCCCGTTCATTCATTTATTGAGCCATCCCCATACACTTGGCCAGTGAAATGGTACCGTTATGAGACTACTTCTTCTTGACGTCCAAACTCTCTCATCAGATATTCCTCCCCATACCACAGATGTTTGACAAAAGACACTCAACACCTGTAGTGTGGCGGAAGATCAAAGAAATGTACCTGTCACAGCGTTAGCATTTGTACACCTGCCAAATACACATAAGGGGTGTCAGCGGGCACCTGTCAGCGATGTTATAAGTGCATTGTTGCAGATATCATTATTACTAAGCATGGCGCTGTATGACGGAACCCGTTTTACCAACCGATATTGAATAGTTTAATGGAACTCCACTTCAATATCAAACTGATTATCACTGGTTAGTAGTAGTTTGACATTTAACTGAATATGCTTTTGTTACATTTAAAACATGTCTACTATTCTATAGTGTGAACAATTACATGTTAGAGTTACAATATATTATTATGTAACTGCTAAAAACATGATGGAGAAATAGATCCATTTAAGTTTACAACACTTTCAAGTTATCAACCTTTAGCTCTTCCTTTAACAACTCTGATCTATAAAAACTTGTTTTAATTTTAAAAATTATGTTTATGGTTTCTTGTGTTTTTGTTGTTGTTGTCACATGTTTTCTCAGTGCATGTCACACGTTTGTAGTATGGTTAGAATAGAACTGATATCTTAGAAATGACACAACGTGCTGTCTTCCTCATTCTTGTAATAAAGTAACTCTTCATCACAATTTTCTTATACAATTAAGGTATTCTGAAATGTATACTTATACTACAATCCTCAAGTCGACATAGATTTTAATATATTGTGTTACGTTATGTGTACATGACTCTGTTATTATTTTGTTTAATTAAGTATGTAATTAAGAGGTTCGTGATATATACGAGGCGAAGTCGAGGGTCAATACAACAAAACGAGAACCTGTAACTTAGCCAATAGCGACAAGACAGCATTTGATTTAAAATTAATTTCTACAACATTCTACAAACAATTTAATGCAAGATTAGAGAACAGAAACAAGTGGTGAACCTTTAGAAGTAACAATTGTAAGACTCGTAATGACCCTGTCTTGTATTGGCCTAATTGTTCCTGTATTGGCTCAGTTTTTCTGTATCCGGCAGGTGTTATATATTAATTAATAACTCCTCCAGATCATCCGACCGGGTGCTGTTTAGATGCTTTTTTACTGTCTGTAATGGCGCTGTAGCCCGCTTTTCTTACTGAAATAAAGTGCTCTCACAAAAAGGTAATTAAGTGTTAACATTGGCTGTACAATATAAAATAGTTCCAAAAACTTATGTACATGGTTCGGTTAAGCCATGCGAGCCAATTTCCCTTCTAACGGCCATGATAGTTCAGGTGATCTGATACGATACCTAAACACTCAGTAGAATTTTGAATATGGTACAATCATCTTGCTGTCTGAACTCTCAAATTCGCATTAGACCTACCACTGTTGCTTTGTACGTCGCACCATGTTCGTCCTATACTGATACATTCTTTGGATACGGCATATCGATTCGTGTAAAAATATGCTTTACCTTCTAACAATATATGGCGTATACTGTTATAATAAATGGTAAATTTGAGAAAACATAATTTTCAAAAGAATTGCTACAGCGCCTTTAATGTAATGCCACATGTGACACGATTACAAAATGTTTCTCCTAGGTATGCAATATCCATGATTTAGTGTTGCAATTATGAAAAAACAAGAAAACCATCCTGTTTTCTCATGTATTCCACTTGCATCATTTGTGTTATGAACTTGGGAACAGCTATGATGTATAATGTACATGTCCTTTTGTGATCTATTGTGATGATGAAATGAATCGATACAATGATACCATCGCATGCATATCCTTTAATGTCGGATTTGATTAGTTTAATGATGTCTACATATATATAACTATGGGTGATTCTTTTTACAAAAGGTTCAACTAGATACATTTATCTCTCAACATTCCAAGAACGGACTTGTTTTCCATTAGATGCAAAGTATAGATAGAGTGGGGTCTTTTCCATATATTTGTTTTTATTTAAAAGCTCTGAGGCAAAATTGTCCATAGGAGAGTTTTCTTTGATCGGCGTCTGTCTGTCAGGGGGGATTGATTTTACCTGTATATAACACGGCGTACCTGGGGGAAAGCCCGTTTGATCTCGACATGAAAGCCTAGACTATCTCCAGCAAACCGACACATAGGTTCCCAAACGACAATCGCCAAGAAAATACCCCGTTAATTAGCTCGTCATGAACTCGGAGGACAGACTAATTCTCAAGGCTATTGTCAGAAGCAGCAAAGACTGTAATTTCTACACAATCGCCATAATTCTATACATCAAAGACAAGATTTTGTAAACACTATTTCAAGCTCAATAGGTATCAGGTTGCAACTTCGTGTGCGAAATTCTGTCTTGGGCTTTGCATGGGCTGTGCTTTCATAACGCTCTACATGAATGAATCCAGCCACCAGGGGCTGGTTGGTGGACCGTCCGTGTTACCTGGAGCAGGCAGTGGACGTCTCGTCATTACACTGACAGCGATGTCCGCCACTTTCATTCATCCAGCTTAACTACTATGTAGAATAGCTTGTGATGGTTTTTTTCTCACACGTTGCTTCAATGACATTGTTGACATTCTAGCGTAGACAACAAAACATGGACATGAAAGAAAAACATGGCACTCTATTAACGTTGTCGTAACATATTAAATTTGAGATAATGATATGCGTCAAACATCATTACTCTCTGTCTAAATAATTGTAACAATGTATTTCTCATAAATTCCTTTTTTCGCGGTCGCAAGCAAATACAATATTCATAAAGGATATTATGAAACATTCACATGGAGATAGGTATATTGCGCACTTAGATACACCAGGTATGCCAATGATGATCGTTGAACAGTAACATCAATACAACAGAGCGAATACACACTTTAAAAAACAGCACAGAAACTTTGTCCCAAGAGTTAAGAGGATGATATCAAAGGAGCAGAAGCTTAAAAAATAAAACCAGTGGCTCTGTAGCTCATGAACTTCTGCATGCTTTATTATGTAATGTTAAATATATACCGGTAATAGGTCGTAAACGGCATTAAAAAAGCTAAATAGCAAACATCATGTTTGATCTCCAAAACCCGAAAGCAGCAATGCTCCTCCCTATTTACCAAAACATAACATATCCATACAACACTGCACATCATACGACATACAACATTGCACATTTTACGACATACAATATTTCACATCTTGCGACATACAACACTGCACATCTTGCGACATACAATATTGCACATCATACGACATACAACATTGCACATTTTACGACATACAACATTGCACATCTTGCGACATACAACATTGCACATCATACGACATATAACATTGCACATCTTACGACATACAACATTGCACATCATACGACATACAACATTGCACATTTTACGACATACAACATTGCACATCTTGCGACATACAACACTGCACATCATACGACATACAACATTGCACATCTTACGACATACAACATTGCACATTTTACGACATACAACATTGCACATCTTGCGACATACAACATTGCTCATCTTACGACATACAACATTGCACATCTTACGACATACAACATTGCACATTTTACGACATACAACATTGCACACCTGGCGACATACAACATTGCACATCATACGACATATAACATTGCACATCTTACGACATACAACATTGCACATCTTACGACATACAACATTGCACATCTTACGACATACAACATTGCACATCTTACGACATATAACATTGCACATCTTGCGACAGTCCATACAATATTGCACACCTTACGACATTCCATACAATATTGCACAACTTACGACAGTCCATACAATATTGCACACCTTACGACAGTCGATACAATATTGCACACCTTACGACAGTCCATACAATATTGCACACCTTACGACAGTCCATACAGCATTGTACACTTTACGACAGTCCATACAATATTGTACACTTTACGACAGTCCATACAATATTGTACACTTTACGACAGTCCATACAATACGGAGTCCCTAGCTTACGATAGGCCATACAACATTGAAGACCTAGCTTACGACAATCCTTACAACATCGAACACCTTACGATAGTCAATACAACAATACACACCTAGCTTACGACAATCCTTACAACATTGAACACCTTACGATAGCCAATAAAACAACATACACCTAGCTTACGACAATCCTTACAATATGGAACCCCTGTGTAACATACCTTCTTAATCCGAAATCCCTAAACACAGAATGTACATTTGAAGATGTTGTCGTGGGAGGACATACCAGACATAGCACACACCTCGTTTGTTAGTGACTCTGACATGAACTGTCTGTATTACGTGAATACATATGCAAGACAAGAGGGTGATATTAGCGCATAACTACTAACAAACATCTAGCGATGGTTCAGGGCCTCTTTAACATTCAACCATGAGGAAATGATTCACTTTACTCTTTCTTTCTGTTACATCTACATTTCTCTCACACTGCGAAGTGATTAGCAGATATATTTATTGTACGTACAATTACCTGTATGCATTGTCTTCCCACGTGAAGAGCGCTCTTCATGTCGTCGCTGGTGCAAGTTGTCCATTGTTGCATAACTGGCTATAAGTAAATATGTGTTATATGGTAGGTATCTTAAAAGTGTTCTAAAGCGTTGAAAGTGGTAACATAATATCGTCGTTGATAGTAGAGAAAATATTATATTGCATACATGACGTTTTATGTGTAAAAGGAAGTTGTATCGATGTAATATATCAAATAAAATTATTTGAATTATGAGTTTAAACATCATTTTTTAACTAATATACTGACACCTGGAATTGAAACTTACTATCCGAACGTTGATTGTTTCAATGTTTTTTTTAAGTTTCAAAGTAGATTAAATGACTTTAGATAAGTTATATTTAAACAAACAAAGACTATACTTTTAATCGATTCGTGAGGATACACTTAAAAGGAATGATGAAAGTTATACATTTAACACTCTTATTAAAATCAACCCCGTGTTGAATATTACAAAATAAAGTCATTGGCTCTGTAGCTCCTCAGCTTTTAGATAATAAAAAATATAAGGTTGAACATTTATATTTTCAGGTAGTTGTCAGAGGGTTGCCTCATCTACAATTTATAATCCATATTGACCAAGGCGTCTGTACACAACATTTCAGTTTCAAGAGCTTTCGTTTGGGGGGAAAAGATTAAGGTAGGTTTTAGGTAGTGGCCCCTGCCACCCTAATTTGTGTCCACAGGACCACCAAAGCTATAATTTATAATCCCAATTGGCCAAGGGGTATGTACACATGAATTCAGTTCTATAGAGCCAGCACTTCTAGAGAAGAAGTCGAAAAGTGAGACGTTATCGGACGACGGACGGACGTCATGTCATGCGATAAACCCATCGGCCCTTTCAAGATCGTGTTCTGTAACTCAAAAACGTGAAATATACGCATCTTGCTGATTCCTCCCGGCCATTCCCGGAGTCCGATATATGAATTAACAAAACTGCATTAGGAGCCGATCGTATATGATAAGCCTAATGGAGGTATAACGTTGCTATACATTGACTCTGAAGTCGTAATGTTAGACAGCCTATTTAGCGTGACACGACGAATATAGCGATATTGTGTGCACGTGTGTTTGTTTATGTCTGTGGAATACTGAAATAATGAAGCGTTTTGTTTAACGTGCTCGACCATACGGTGTTCATTTCAAGTCTAAAGACTGTTTTGGGATTATTTTTACAAAACTGTTTTGGATTGCTTAAAGGTCAATTCCACACTTTGTTGATGTCAAATGAAAACACAAACATTTATAGACTGGGGTTCGTCAGCCCAGACGTGTAGACGAGTCCGACATGGCGCAAGGTAAACTAACACGAGAAAGCAGGTCTCAACGAGAAGACATGTGCTCGCCATATTGGAACCATCGGTCTACACTCGGAGTCTACTGCTGTCATATAGGTCTGGAGGACACAACATACAACGAGAAGTGGACATCAGGGCCGTGTTCAAGAGAGGTTTCAAAGTAATCGCTCAATTAGCGATTACTTTTAAACCTTCCTTGAACGCGATTGCTCAATGTAGCGCTACGTAGCAAAGCGAGCGAACTTTGAGGTTTTGCACCGTATCGTTCAGGAGAGAATGCGCTACATTGAGCGCTACATTGAGCGATCAATGAGCGATTATAATCGCTCGCTGTTATGGAACGGAGCCCTGGAGAATTGTACAGGACCTAACTGGGACAATGCAACGGTCTGAACACGTAATGGCATCAAATAAGTTTGTATATATATATATGAACATCCAGGAACAACATGGGTCAAATCGGAAGCACGATATAGACCTGACAGTCGTGAAAATACATGTAGTTAGAACACAACACACATCATATAAGCTTAGAAATTTTAAGATAATGGCCCATTGGTTAGACAAACATTCCGATAGTGGTTAACGGAGTTCACATGGGGTAGGCCCTGTCCATGCTAAACCGTCAGTTGACAGTCGTCAACAACGTTTTTCTCGACAGACAGTTGTTTTTCAACTGTGTCGGGTCTCGAAATTGGTCAATCTGTTTCAAGTCTTGTAAAGCGATAGTTCATAAATATTACATCTTTGGAACATAACATACATGTATATTTCATATGATATATAAGTTATCGTTTTAGAATGTTATATGCAAGAGAAGTGTTTGCAGGACAAGACTATGCAAGTGTTTATGGAAACCCAACCTTTTTCTTGCAGGTAGTGTCGGTGTAGATGTTGCGACCGGTATGCAAGAACAAATTGTTACATCGAGAAACTGGTATATCCATTGAAAAAAGCTAAATTTGCATAACGGTTCCGTGGACAGATATTAAATTAGAACTTAAACAATGTATTTGAAAATTGTCTGAGTTTAATACGTTATTAATAGGAAAAATTACTTTTATATATTTGTTTTGAAAGGGATCTGAATGAATAGGGAAGTTATTATATTTAGATTACTCCCTGCAACAACTATGGCAGCCGTGATATAAGTAAAATAATCTTGAAGGCGGCTTTAAACCCCAACTCATGTATATAGACACTCGATCAACGTAGCAAAGGTTTGTTCTCTGGACCTTATAGAGACCAAACATAAAGCTTAGCGTACACATGATATAGACTGAAGTTTAGTCAGTGTATTGTTAATAATTACTATGATTTCATCCATCTTGCCGGAAAATGTAACTCCCTATTACAATTTACCGCACCAATTTATTACATGTTGGCATTTTCTGTTACAATTTACCTCGGATTTACAATAAATCGCTTTTTTATTACTTACGTCATGACAAGGTCCTTAAAGGACATTTAGAAGTGGAATATATAATGAAACAGGATTTTCTGGATAAAAAAACGTTTTTGTGAACATATAGGCCTATACGACGTTTCAGAGTACATACTACTCCTTTATGCCAACCACCTGGGCTCCGTTTCATAACAGCGAGCGCTTATAATCGCTCATTGATCGCTCAATGTAGCGCTAAAGTAGCGCTCATTCTCTCTTGAACGACACGGTGCAAATTCCTCGAAGTTTGCTCGCCTTGCTACGTAGCGCTACATTGAGCAATCGCGTTCAAGAGAGGTTTAAAAGATATTGAGCGATTACTTTTTAACCTCTCTTGAACATGGTCCTGGTGATGTTGTAAGTATATACTCCGAAACGTCGTGACGTTGGTCAGGTGGTTAGTTTTAAACATATATATACTTGTCATAACGTCTGGTATTGAAATAGACATATTTAATACGTACATGCGCATTGCGGTTATGTATAAAATGATTATATAATGACTCTATACAAATAGTTTGAAGCATTTACCCCATTGAACACCAAGAATCATGTCATTCATCTCTCACTAACAATACGTGTATAGTTCCGAACTAAAAACAGTAATATCTGCAACTGCTCGTAATTCGTTACTTTTAAATAACTCATCGTTTTAATTTCATCATTAAAGAACAATTTCATCTGAGAAAATTGTGTTTTCACTTTTCTACCAAATTGATTCATTTACGAAGACCTTCTCGGCCCACCTTTGTCTAGCACTGGAAAGCGACGCTCCGTCGGGATGCAGCTATTCCGTGTATGGGCGCGTGGAGCAGCAGTGTGCTTATGTATGTATATCTGATCAGTTCCCAGCGTATGCTGTGTAGCACTACATGCTTAACGAATTAACTGCTTCTCTTTGAAACACTAGGCTTCATAAAAACCGCCAGTTCTTTCAGCGTCTTTTTAAACTAGCATAGTCCTATCAGTCAAAGAGTCTGTCAAAAGACGATATGTCGTCTTTGATGTTAGCGAAAAAATGTCGCGTGATTGCTTAAGCGTTTTAAACTTAATGGTAAAACCATTACGGAACAAAGAATGGGGAACAGGTTTTGACGGAAGATTGCCAGAAATTAGGAGAATTTGAGAATGGAGGAGATGAAATTAAGTAAAAATCTGTGTTAGAGGAGCACAAGAGATAAGGACAGCGTGTGATGTGGTCAGGTGCAGCCCTCCCTGTGGTATACTCGTCTGGATTGACTGGGTCCCGCTGAACAGTTATACATAGCGCTTATGCATTTTCCAATACCTAATATTATAGATAGCAGTTAATTTCATAGGTAGATTGTTTTTACTCTTGTTTGGTCTGGTGTCCACCCTTACCGCCCATCTAATGTGTTTGTCAATTTGGTAGAGGTATGTATTTAGACAGTATGGTTATGTCACGGTTGGTTAATGAACAGAAATTAGACAGTATGGGTATGTCACAGTTGGTTAATGAACAGAAATTAGACAGTATGGGTATGTCACGGTTGGTTAATTAACAGAAATTAAACAGTATGGGTATGTCACGGTTGGTTAATTAACAGAAATTAGACAGTTTGGGTATGTCACGGTTGGTTAATTAACAGAAATTAGACAGTATGGGTATGTCACGGTTGGTTAATTAACAGAAATTAGACAGTATGGGTATGTCACAGTTGGTTAATTAACAGAAATTAGTCTGTATGGGTATGTCACAGTTGGTTAATTAACAGCAATTAGGCGGTTGGGTATGGCAGAATTCACATTGAACTATTGGAGGGACATTATTACACAAGTCATCTCGGATGATATCTTTTATCACATAATTGAATATAGTAAACAAAGTTAATATACTGAGAGTAAGTTACTCGATCGATCCTGAGCAATACTCCACACCACAACGCGGCATGGTCAACGCGCACTCAACCTCCCTAGTGCAACTGTGGACCAGGACCGTTCCTTTTTCATTCAACTTTCTTATGTAATAATATAGTCCCTGATATTTTAATTTTCAATATTTGACAGGAAATAAAAAAGCAGACCTGAACAATACTTAATTTTAGAGCTGATGCAACTAGACTGGTTCGATTCCCGGCCGCGTCATACCAAAAGACGTTAAACGATGGGAGCTGTTGCTTCCTTGCTTGACACTCAACACTATAAGGACAGAACAACGTTTGAACTGGCGCTAAACTGTGGCTACTGGGTGCGTAATGTACAAAACGAATTTACGATTTACAATGTATTTAGGACAATAAGTGTTATTTATATTATATATATTAAACTTAAGAACACTCCATTCATTTTTTGCTCTAGGCCCTGGATGACCGACTAAGTATATTGTGTCAATTGAGACAGTTTAGTGTTTTATGTCCCATCGCCCTTTCTTCAAAACCTACAGTACTGTTTTGTAGTACAGAGGTACTTAGTGAATTAAGTCACGTGCCCAAGGTAATACCACAACTCATGTCTCTGTTTCGGGCAACTCTTCAAACTGCTATAAACTGCCTACTGTTTATATGTAGTATTACCTTGAAGCATCATATGGTGCCCTTATATGTATATTTTAGTCAATAAGTGTCAAATATGCCCAAGTTGGCCAGGCGATGTTTTGCTCTGCATTTTATGTTGTACATTAAAATGTCCACTCGAAGGGAAAAGGACTAGCATGGCTTAACTGAATCGTGTTTTTTTATTGAGGATTGATACTTAGCCATTGGTTTCACATATTTACCTTTTCGTGAGATCACTTTATTTCAGTAAGAACGGCGTGTTACAGCGCCTTTAAATAACTTACCATGGGTGTATGGAAGAATGGATGATGAACGGAAAATTTCTGGGCCTCCTTTCACAAATCACTAAGGTAATCATTAGTCAATATGGTAACCTTAGTAATGATAAATAATGGGAGTTAAGGTTAAAATTAGTAAAGGTTGCTTTATGAAAGCAGCCCCCGGTGTGCTGTTAAAGAATATTTACACTTCTGTCCATCCTCTTGGCTTTCATCGTGTCTTATTTCTACATACGTCAAGCTTTGAATAGCTGGTCATATTCAATGCATCATTTTATGACCACTTAAAGGGGCAGTAGTACGTTTTTTCGGTGAAATAGGTCGATGAAATGTATTTGAAAAATAATGTCACCAACAGTAAAACACCCTTCCCTCTTCGACAAATCAAGTTAAAAATGAATTGTACATGGTTGCGTAAACCAATGGGAATCGTTTTTGTCATTCGAAATAATAAAATGTGTTCACAATAAAATGGCCGCCATGCAATTTTTGCTTTATAAGCAACACTGATTTTACCACTACAGAATTTGTTTAGTGTAATAAGATGTTTTACCCTCTAAAATAAACATAAATGACAAAAACTATCATCATAAATCAGAAATTTAAAAAAATTTTGAAAAATTAAATTTGCAAAAAACGTGCTACTGCCCCTTTAAAACGACATTCGCATAAGTAAGATAATTTATTGAATTTACCAACATACCAACTGAACTGATGCAGATGCACGCCTGCAGAACAGGTTGCATGTAGTTACAAGTCATAGCCGAGTGAGACCGAGTCTTTACTCACACTCTCTTCCTACACGGACAGGCTTCTGGGTGCAAACTGGTTAATTAACATTTACCCGTGTGTTTAGGAGCAGGTCGGGACATCACATCTTCTCTTTAGGAGCTGATGTAGCCTATATGTCTTGTAAGCCCAACGCGAGAGGGTTATCTCAAATGAGTGGCCCTCAGCCCTGAAGCGAAAGCTAATATGAGCCGCCATGCCTTGCTATCAGCAGAACAAAGAACGTCAGAGGGATGCAAAAACTAGAAGCACGATTAGAAAATAAACGCGGGCGATAATGCTGATACATTTATCACAGACGAAACAGAGTTATCTAACTTTGCGATACCCGTCGTCGCCATATTGGTTTTCATCGTCTGCTTATGTTAGCTGACTTTCTTTGATCGACGTTTCGGCAGACGACATAAATTTGATTGGCTATCTGAACAAGATTGTAGGTCCGACGTTTACTTTGTAAAGGGGGTTTAATTGCGTCATTAGGACGGCATATAAGCTTGATGTGGCTGAAGGTTAATCGTGGATGCACGCCATTTGCGATTAAAATGTATAATCAGTAACATAACGACCAATAAATCATAACAAAAAAATATCAAACGATTCTTGAGGGGCCCAGTCTTGTCGAGGTTACATTTAACATGAAGATGTTTGTAGCGTTGTAAAGCGAGCTGTATGAACGAGTGAAAGGTCTAGATTGTAGGGCCTACAAGATTCGAGATTTTTATTCTCAAAGAAGGTGAATTGAGATTTACTAATTTTAGTTGATGTTTTAATCTACGACAGCAAAAGTTCAATGTTTAAATCATTTATCTCTAGCATGATTGGCGTTTCGCCGATATATACTTGGCTCTTAAATTAAGTGCAAGATAGGAACAGTTGAGGGATGGATGATATCTGCTAACGTCTTTTTCATCTTTGACATTTGGCCTTACAGATTGATTGAAGAAGTTTCCTTCAAAATGACAGGTTAATGAAAAACATCATATAACGAGATACACCATTATTGCACTTAGGTCTGAAATTTGGAGAGTTTGACATGCTTTTTCTTCTTAGACACAATCTGCATGTATGCATCTTCGGTCGAGAGGTTGAACATTCTGGAATGACTGTATACCCAGAAGGGCCATCGTTGCATCATCCTTTCTGGAATATCAATGGGGTTTATAACAAAAATAGAGCCATTGGCTCTGTAGCTCATCAGGCATTCAATAATGATAAAATATTAATATTTACATATGAAATATGATAAATTATGGGCTTACAAAATAAATATTACACACAAGAAGAAGATGAACATAGGTTATGGTTGTGACCCCTGTGACCCCATTTGGGGTGACGGGGACACGAAATCTACAAGTTAGAATCCCCATTGGCCAAGGAGTCTGCACATAACTTTTCAGCTCTCTAGACCTTTTGGTACTGGAGAAGAAGATGAAAATAGGTTTTTAAGGATGTGACCCCTGTGACCCCATTTGGGGTCAAGGGGTTACGAAACCTACAATTTAGAATCCCCATTAGCCAAGGAGTCTGCACACAACTTTTCAGCTCTCTAGACCTTTTGGAACTTGAGAAGAAGATGAAAATAAGTGTTTAAGGTTGTGACCCCTGTGACCCCAATTGAGGTTACGAGGTCACGAAATCTACAATTTAGAATCCCCATTAGATTAGCCAAGGAGTCTGCACAAAAAATTTCAGCTCTGTAGACCAAGCGGTTCCGGAGAAGAAGATGAAAATGCGAAAAGTTTACAGACGGACGCCGGACACCGTGCCATGCCATAAGCCCATCAGGCCTTTCAGGCCAGATGAGCTAAAAACTGATGTGCAAGGAATTAAGGTTTCAAGGGTGGGAATATATGAAAGAAAATCCATTTCGTCCAACCTTAAACAGCTGAAATCAGCTGAAAACTTGTCATTCCTGTCCGTTAGCGGCTATGCAATGATGAGGTCGTCGAGTTAAATGGAGATAAGATTCATGCATTGGTGCTGCAACATAATCACAAATCGACATGGGCCGTATTGGACGCCAATATGTGAGGTCGCCAAGGGGTGTGGTGTCTCAAATAGGGAATACAATTCAAGGAAGACAGCATAAAGTTACATGAGGCTGATACAAACAATGTAGGACCTTGACCTCAACCCTCGTATTCTCAGTGCAAAGATTTTAACGTACTGCAGGCCAATCGGATAAGCCAATCAGAAGACAGTTGTATTGCCTCTGTGACTGTGTCGATCGTCGCTATTTTGAATTGGTTCCGAATGTAAACGGCGATTTCATTGGCTGTATGTTAACAGATGGTAAGGGACGTAACTCGGTGTGGCTGATTCGTTTCACCACCACTGCTTAGGTTGAAGGCAAGGTAAAAAAATGGAGAGATCTCTATACATTTCACCTTGCCGTAGGAAGATGGTGGTAGTCTTACAATCACCATTTTATTACATAATGGAAAGGAGCCTGTGAGAAATGTAATTATCAGAAAACAGGGGCTCCATTTCAATAATGGTGATAATGATATTTCAGAATATACAGCTGCTGAACAAAAGTTTGTTTAACTGTTCCCTCAACTCAGTGCAAATATCATGTAATTCTGTGTTCATTTAAGTTTGATTTATTCCTTAAATATGCCCGCAAAAGTTATGAATCTTTGTTTAGATGTAGAAAAATCATTTCTGTATCATATATTTAAAGATGATACTAATTTTTCTACAGGATCAAATATGGCAAGGATTTATATAACACCGGGGTTCAAAAATCCCAAACCCAAAAATTTATATTGTTTTATAAAGTTGTAAAAATTGTTATCATTTAGGAAAAAAACATAATTCCTATCATCATATTGAACAATATTTTCTACTTCTGTCGAAATTTTACTGACTTTATGTTTAATTAATATTGTATTGCAGAAGCAATGAAATCTAATTATTCAAATGTTGACCCCTTGCCTCTTTTGTTGTACGCCAAAATTGTTTCTGGCATGTTACATATCTGTCCCTTGTATATGTAGTGTAAAAATGACTTCTCTACATCTTGTCCAAACATATTATCCATAATGTGTTCTGTTAAGAAATAGTGCCAAATTGATTTTTTTTTTTAAATTAGGATTTTACGTAGGAAATCTTGCATAGTTAAACAAACTTTTGTTCAGCAGCTGTACTTGTTTCCAGACTTTAGACCAGTGGTAGCAAAATGGTGCGACATGATATGAACCTGACGGAAGTCGTTATGAAAGAGACTCCCCGTGTAAGCACCTGTCTCTTTTCCTCATATGTCTACTATACCACACTTGCACAACCATTGCATGCTTCCCTTGGACGACCGAAGTGTGACCACAGTAAATGTTTTGGTGGTCGATGTGCCTCAATCCGTCAACATTAACCCCTTTGCGACCACTGGACACGGTGTTGATGGTGTAAGAAGTACAACGACCAATGAGCGTTGTAGCAATAGTTTCTTGTCAGTGCCCTCGTCTGTATGCCAGACGACCAGTTTGAAAATCAACTTCATGTCTATGAGGAAGTACACGGACCTCCTAGAATCACAATTCAAATCATCAAACTACACGTGATTTAGCTGTGCATGTTTGGTATATACCTTGAAAATTGTTGAAAATTCAGCCAAAGCATTTATTTATCAAATGGATCTGTCATCTTCAAGAAAAAGGCCGTCTTAGGATACGATGCGGTAATGTTATTCAATATTTACAGAAAACGTGAAATCATTCTACCAATTAGCTTCGTTTTCAAGATTACAATTCAAACAATACGTCCAGCAGAGGTATCACATTGTCCTTAAGTGATATTTTCAATGATCCGCATGGTTATAGTAACTCTAATTTGTTTATCATTTAATAACTGCTTAGAACTTATCTGTTGTTACATTTCTTTTACACATTTATATACATGTAGGCCTATCCTTATAAACATTGTTACTGTTACTTAAATCATAGTTTGCTATACAATAGTTGACTACAGGTTTCAATAACGTATCTTTGGTATACCTATTCGTAAGCAATTAACCACATATTATTAAATGATGGCTAAAAGGTTAGACAAAATATAATCTAGGATCTTCCATTTATCAAGTAACGATGCATAATGTTTATCAGTATCAGTTACAAGGTTAGTGTTATATTTTACCGCCGCTTCATGGCTTCAGCGATATAACTTAGAATTAACCAACCGTGCAGATTGAAGTGGTTATAGGAAATATGCCACATTTGAAGTAATGTTGGCAAATGACCGGACATTGTTTCAGAATTTCCCGAAATCCCTTGTACTAAGTTGAGTATTACAGTTATTACTCTGTATTGTAATTAACGAAGGGTTACAAATAATTACATAGTGAATGATGAGTTTTGTTAGCGGTGATTGCATGCTCATTAAACGTGGAATGTATTAATTACACACTGATTACATATTACTAGTATTACTTTATGATTATTCCATCTTTAATATTCAATCGCAAAACGCGTTTCGTCAGTGTTTGATCTTTTATGGTTGCTTCAAATATCAACAAATCTATTATTTGATCTACTATTTTAACAAATATTTACTGAGGAACATGTCTATATATTATATTATTATGTGAGCGTGTTTTTCCAGCGATCTGATTCGTCGAGAGGCCATCACGTGACCGTCGACAGAAAAGCATATTGACTCCAGCCCGAGTCCGACCAAAAGCAATATTGACTTGAGTGACGTCAAACGATTGTTGCATGACGTCAAACGATTGTTGCATGACGTCATGCTATTGTAACCATGACGTCATCTGACCGTTGTCCCAGCTCTTCAAACCAAATTACATTTTTGACTGTATTTCATTGTTTTCTTTTCGTTCCTGTGTCAAATACCTAATAAAACAATTATGGACTGGTGATTCGGTCAATACCTGTTTTTATGGACCCGAGAAAACAATATTGACCGCGGACTTCGTCCTTGGTCAATATTGTTTTCTCGGGTCCATAAAAACAGGTGTTGACCTCATCACCAGTCTATAATTGTATATTGTTTCATTTGTGACATATTGGCTACCCAATGGCCATCACTAGATACATAAGGCTTCAACTTACTCTTTAACAACACTTGAATAAGAAAGATGTAATTTATTCTAAATAGATTTGATTTACATGAAATATCATATGAAACAACATTAACAATCTTCAACAGAATAATATAATATACTATAAAGAGAATATAACGATCAGAGAGATCTGTGATAGTGTTATAGAGAATGATATGTTTCATTGTTACTATGGAAACCAGTTCTAAATAAAAAATATGAATACCAAAAAAAATCACAAATTCTTTAACACATTGACAAATCGCACATAATTTTTTAGACAGAATAGAAACTCTTAAAACAATTAACACACATAAGTATTTGTAATGAAAAGATGTAATAACAAATCTTTCATAAAACCAGCTCATATGAAATGATATGATGTACAAACATATATATTACTTTATTGTCAGTATCGACTAGAATGATTTCTTGAATAAATGTTGGATAAGCTTCAAATAAAGTTTAAAATTCTATAAAACTAAATCTTGATTATAGTCAATCAAACAATAAAAAATAAGTTTATCACAAAATGTCAACCAATCAGATATGAACCATCAATGCTAGTCCTAAGAGACTAAACTCAAGGGAGGTGGTAACTGTAAGTATATGGTTTGAGAGATAATAGGACACACATAAGGAGAGGTTAGACACAATGTTAGTAGATGTTGTAGTTAGACACTGTTACTCTCACCCAGCAGTGTCTTCTCACCAAAGTGCCCTGCTTAGGCGGGGTGTACACTACGTCCGAATGAATCGCATTGCGTTGACTCATGCGATTTGGGGTTTACATTACACACGTTTTGCATTCGATTTAATAATGTATCATCATCATCATCATCATCATCCGTTTTTGATTAACCAGGCCATGATTAATCCTCTAGACAAGGGTGAGGCCTGTCTGTCCGTCGAGATCGGAGTCTTCCTCTCCATGCTGGGCGATCCTGTGGGCAGATGGAGTCCATATTAAGGGCCTCACGGTCACGTGAAACTAGTTCGTCCCATGTGAGCTTGGGTCTTCCTTGCCCCCGTTGAGCTGGTATACTCAGGCCTCTGATCTGTGCGATCCAGCTGGTGCTGCGCTCTATGTGCCCTAGCCATCTTAGCCTGCCCAGTTGCATAATACTGGCTATGTCTTTTAGCTTGAGTTGCTCAAGGAGGGTCTCAAAGTTGACGTCGTCATTGGGCTTGACTCTGCAAATCCATATGATCATGGCTCTGTCATTTCTTTGTAGGCACTTGGTGGTGTTTGTTGTAGCAGCCCAAGTTTCAGAGCCATATAGCATGGCACTCCTCACGCAACTGGCGTATACCCGACCTCTGGTTGTAGCTGGCAGGTGTTTGTTGGTAAGGATAGGTACGAGTTCTCTGAACTTTTTCCATGCTGATTTGCACCGAGTTGCGGCTGCGAGCTCTCAGCCACCTCCTGAGGACATGGTGTCTCCTAGATAGCAGAAGTCAGCCACAGCATCAAGTGAGCTATCTCCGACCTCCACCTCCTCCTAGGGCCTGCCGTTGATTGGTCTGGCTGTGCCCTTGCAGTGTGGGCAGGTGTACTCTGGGTCTGGTCTGAGTGGGCCGTTGATTCCACTACATTTCTTGTGGACCCAGTTGGAGCAGGCTGCACAGAAGATGGAGTTCCTTCCGGTTCCGCTTAGGCAAACTGAGCAAGGGTACTTTCCGGATTTTCTGAGTTTGTTGAGGTTCTGTCCGGAGATCATTACCTTGGTCTTGCCCATGTTTACCCTAAGTCCCTTTTCTTCCATTCCCATCTTCCATGATTCTATTCTCTCCACTAGGGCTTCAAGAGAAGTGTCAACAATGGCAAGGTCGTCTGCATACAGGACATGTATATGTATATGTATGTACAGATGTATGTATGTAATTACTGAGGTGCAAGTACAATGGGTGTATTACAGGTTTTATGTATATGTATGTACGGGTCGATGTTTGTATGTATGTATGTATGTATGTATGTATGTATACAGGTCTGAATGTATGTATGTATGTATGTATGTATGTATGTATATATGTATGTATGTATGTATGTATGTATGTATGTATGTATGTATGTATGTATGTATACAGGTCTGAATGTATGTATGTATGTATGTATGTATGTATACAGGTCTGAATGTATGTATGTATGTATGTATGTATGTATGTATACAGGTCTGAATGTATGTATGTATGTATGTATGTATGTATGTATGTATACAGGTCTGAATGTATGTATGTATGTATGTATACAGGTCTGAATGTATGTATGTATGTATACAGGTCTGAATGTATGTATGTATACAGGTCTCAATGTATGTATGTATGTATGTATGTATGTATGTATGTATGTATGTATGTATGTATGTATGTATGTATGTATGTATACAGGTCTGAATGTATGTATGTATACAGGTCTGAATGTATGTATGTATACAGGTTAGTCTGTCATCCAGACCCTAGAGCAAAATATCCAATTTACGACCAACCCAGTCTAGAAAATTATACCAAGTCTAGATTACCCAGCCCTTAGGGCTCCATTTTATATATATATTTGAATTGTTTGTAAAATGGTGTTTTCGTGACAAAAAATATTGCTGAGACTATATGTTAGTCTAGTATACAGGTCTGAATTTATGTTTGTATGTATTGATGTACAGATATCTGTTGGATTGTTTATGACTTCTTTGTCTACACATGGTTGGAATACCCCTTTCAGATAATGAAAATATGATGTCATATAGGGAATTCCAATGCGATTTTGAATGTGATGCGAATGAAATAGAACAATTCTTAGTTCTTATTACTCGGAAGGTGAAGATGTTAAATAAATCTAGAATGTTATTACACATTGTGTATCTGTATAAAAGGGACATACAAACAAAGTGGTTTAGTTTTTCATACAGTCTTTCATCCAGTAAATTGTGACTAAGGGGGATTTCTTGTTACCAGGATGGATAACTTAGCATTGGTGGATCACATGACGGCTGAAGATTGGAACAAATATGTATACACAGTATAACAGATAAGCATAATCCCAAACATAACAATGTCACACTTGTTCATAATCAAATGAATATATTAATAAAGCATATATAATATATCTATAAAGGAATATAAACCCTGATGTTAATCTTTGATTCAGCGACTCCATCAATCTCTCATAATAATCAAATATGATTTCTAAGATCCCAAGCTTAATAATGTCAGTTCTTTCTTTTGATTGCACAGCAACGTAAGAATGTTAGTGGTCCTTATGACTTCAACCAGATGTATTAGGTTACAATCACCCAGCTCCATCAAGGTATTTTTATCCGCATGGCTCCAACATTACCCTGATTATGTTACCACAAATTCTCCTCATTTTGCACTATAATAAACCAGCCAATAACATTATTTTAAATCGAGCAATATTAGCAGTGCGCTGATGAGATCACTGATGAGTGATCAGTAAATATAGAATCATGACATTTCATTGGCTGATAACATACATACTATATAATAGCAACGAGTAACCAACCTTCAGAGAAACTAGAAGCTATATGGTTATACAATCATGGAATTGTTAGGAGCCATTGATGGAGCTGGATGGAATAAGATGAGTTTTAACCTGTCTGCTGATTAACCGCCACTGTACATACCCTGATGACTCTAGCCGCCTTCAGCACCCAGAGTGTTAAAGAAAACCTCAGGTTTTCATTTCTATGAATGAAAATGATACATTGTCAACATCTGTATAATTTTGTGAAGAAAACTGTCATCCCTGAATGATGAAAAGGCATAATAAATCCCTTAATTGTAAGTTAAGGCTGGTTTATGACTAAGTGCTGTTATTGCATGTGGACCTAATCTCCCCTCTATATCCATTCACGAGGGTTCTTCAACACTTCCATCAGCTTGGCCTCTCTAGACCCCGGGGTGGGACTTTGACAGTACTCCCATCTCTGTAACAGGTAAAGTCAGTGTTTATCATTGTTATTGTTCACTGAAGAGAAAAGTGCTAATATCACAAGGGTTGTCTTGTGCAAATAAGCTGACAAGAGTTACTTCCCTTACATTATGTTGCAGTATGTTAAAAAACAAACTTACTATTATAATGACCTGAAATGAAGGTCTTATTATATTGCTTTTCATTGTCACTTATATTTAGAAATATGTTCAAAGGAGTTATTTCTATAAGAGGTATTGATATATATTGCCAGTGTATAATACGGCCAATTTAAATTGACAAAATAAAACTTTTCAGTAGGCTAGATTGCAAGCTTATTTCCGACACTAACTATCACTTAACGATTTATTTTCCATGATATGGACATTTTAAGCTGAAAATCACTTGAAGTACTAAATTTACTTATCTCCAAAGTATATCATTAGTTCCCTATGCCTTAACCATCTATAGAGTAACACATTTGATTACAGCGTATGTGTAAACAATGGCTTTAAAGAGCCATTGAGTGTGTTGGTAAAATCTCGTCGAAAGATATACACTTAGCCAATTTATTTCGCCCCGAAGTAAAAAAAAAAAGAAATTTCTCTCAGTCTAAAACATTGATCAAGTCTTTTTTTGTACAAAACATTGTGGTTGACTAACACACGGTTATTAAAAATGACAACAAAATAATGAAAACATTAAGCAACTTTGACCAATTACACAGTCTATGTTCATTCAATACTTCCTTATTTAGGCATTGTGGAAATTTTTTAGACATGTCTTTTTTGAGGATGTCAATCTCCTAGCAACGAGAATTCAAATTATTGTATTCTATGACATTAATTGCTTGGAATTCAAAGGAGATTTGTCAATGAGGGCAAGTGACTTTTAATTTAGTAAATTAGTTAGACCTGAAATGATATGAACATTATTTCTAATAAGTAATGGTGTAAATAACTAGATATTGGTATCATTTATATAAATAAATCAGGAAAATAGTTTTGTACTAGGAACATTAACATAATCAATGGCTCTTGAAATGATTAAAGAATAGTCAGCCAGATTATTACTTACAGCATTGAGAGGTAAGGACATGAGGATACTCTCATATCTGGCGCCGGGTGTGTACAGACCGAACTTGGTGCCTCGATCGTAGATCAGGTTGAACTCAACGTACCGGCCGCGTCTCAGTAGCTGCCACTTCCTGTCACAGTGAAGAACATACATGGTGCAATAGTGGCTTAAAACTATTATTTTAAATAATCAAATGTGCACGAAACACAATTAGCTTTGTAGATTGAACACCCACTTTTCTACCGTGACAATATCCTGTAGAGTATTTCGCATTTATTTCATATCGATAAAGGTTTAAAAATAGGAATTTTCAGATAACACAACATTGAATAAGCTTGATTAGATGTCAACTATTAGCTTTCATTTGACTCTTAAAATTCACCAGTATTAAAGTATAACAATAGTATGGTACCTTTCATCGTAGCTGTATCCCTCGTTCTTGTGTTTCCACACAATAGGCAGGTAAGATGGAACAACCGACTCGGCACATGACTGAAAGAAATATTGGAAATATTTGTCATATTTAAATAATTGATAATGTTAATAAGTAATTTTTTGGACAAAAATCCTTTTTTGGATTGATTCATATTTCATACACAATATTTGAAATAACACAAAGCAGCACATTGTTCAAGTTGTAAATATATCAGTCAGTATCTACTCACAGTGACGAACTTGAAAGCTGATTCTTGATTGGGCCCGTCTACATCATCAAAGAATATCCCTCCGACACCTCGACTTTCACCTGAATCAAGGGTTGTAAACAATCATACATGAAACGGTTTTTCTTTATGTAACTACAGGAGGAATACACAAATGAGTTTTAATAGACTTATGAACAAATATTTTTTTAGCTTTACAGTTGAACTAAGAGAAAAATTTGCTCAAGATTTGTGACAGCTTTAGAATTCTTCAAAAGGATATTTAATGTGGGATGTACAAAACAGGGCTCCAGTTCCATATCCAAATATTAAAGTTTGTATTTTTATTAGGAACTTTTAGTCCCTCAATGTTTTCTTGGAAAGTATCATCAAACCACAAACAGATCAAGGAACCACCAGCCAGCTCAACATAAGAAACAAATACTTACATGACCTGTCAATCTAACATTTACTTTGTCAAAACATTACAACCAGCTTTTCACTTCAACACATTTTTACTAATGGGCCAGTCTCTGGCCTGAAAGACTCTTTTTCATAACCCTGTTCCATGTTGAAGTAGAGGATGGAGACATGCTGCGTACCTCTGTGTTTGATGAAGAAGTAGTCGTCACACCACTTCTTGAAGCGACCGTAGTACGACTTGTCATGTTTATCACACGCTGCCTTCAGGGTCTTGTGGAAGTTCACTACGTCCTGTAACAGAAATATACATTACATTAGCTCAATGATAGATGGGTTGAAAACGTATCTGTGAAAAAATAGGTTTATAATATGCAACAAATCGTCAACAGACATCTGCTCGTCAAGGTATATCTACATAAGATTTCTTTATATAAGTGCTTCATTCGTTAGAAGAGATAAATTAACAGCTTATAGGCCTCCCTGTGGTGATCTCTATGACTACCAAATTGTAACTCAATATCACACACTCTAATATTTGCTCTCAAAGCTCCTGTCTTGTAAACAATGCCTTCATAATTGGATTTAAAATTGCAGAAAACATGCCTGTAATGACCTTAAATATGGGAGGCGTTGCTTACATATTTGACGACCATCATTGTGAAGATAGAACAATGCAATGAAGCAGCACAGAGGCAACGATTTATTATCACCATTAACCAACATACCTGCACAAAGGATTGCTGTTCTCTTCAACTTCTCTACAATCATTTTTATATTGTACAAATTATTAAAACATTTCAACATTTCCCCCTGTCAACTAGGGAAAATAATGTGAGAAATATTATTTAGTTAGCTAAAACATATTGAGCAATGATTATAAAGGTTTATCTCGACTTGCACCACAATGAAAGCTGTCCGTTGGTCCAAACTGGTCATGTTCAGTACGGCTATTTTTCCATGTTAAACTATATCTCGGGTTAACAAGCACAAAAACCTCCCCTCAATTCAATGAAGAAAGACCCACCTGTTCCACGAGGTAGTTGGGGGTGAGATCGGTCCCCCCACCGAACCACCACTGTGTGCCTGTCTTTGTCTCAACCTCGAAGTAACGGTAGTTGAAGTGGACTGTCGGGATGTGGGGATTTTTCTGAAACAAAGTATAAAGATATTCAATCAAGCGATGGAAGGATGATATAACAAGGCGAAAGTGAGCAATGTCATGTACCCCTTCCTGTAGTTCCTTTGCATAGTATTAATTAACTGTTAAACATACATTTAACTCGTATAGTTTTTGAGTTATGCTCTCAATGTTGGCACTCTGACTGTGTCTCACACTATCACTTCATTCCTACAGTTCTAGGTTCTAGGAGGTGAATACTCCAAGTATGATTAAAAATCTACCTGGTTCTGAGAAATAAACTTCGCAAAAATCTACTGGATACAAACAGGTTGTATAGATTCCTCGCCACAAGGTCTGAGAACACCCTGAATGGTATATGTTCAGTATCAGTTTAGCGCAGACAAAGCGCAGTCATATAACTGACCAATCACATATAGCTTTTAAACGGTCACCGTTTTGAAAGCAATTGGAACAGACAAAAGGATAGCTGTTAGGAGTTATCTGCCCTAAGCTTCTTGCACCAAAAGCTTTTGTTGGAGGTCTTGTGATTGGTTAACTGAATTGCTTCAGAACATGCATCAGACGCTTTGGCGAGGGAACCCCTGAACGATATGAGTTCTTGTCCTGGTAGATGCACTATTTTGCAATTTTTATTCCTCGGAAAACGGTCGATTTCAATCAGACTGTGAATATTCCCTTCCCCGCCCCTACTCCCACTATGCAGTGGCTATAAGTAGAAAAACAAAACTTGCTTTATCATATTTTGTACATTCACTGATAATGAACACAGCTACAAATCTACTAGTAGAAGGCGAGAAGATTAACTCACTGGATGTATGACAGCACTGATACCAGCAGCGAAGAAAGGGAGGGAGGTTCCTTCAAGTGACTTGCCTCTGAAACAGATAAACAGCTCAAGTTTATCATACAGGTAATGCTGTTTTAAAGGGACATCGCGTCAACGATAAAAATCAGATCATGTTATCTACCTATGCTGATTAACATGTCTGCAAACAAGTCAGAGACACCAAATTTCAGACAATTTACATAATTGGTAATGAAAACTACTGCATGTAGACAGTGAAGTGAAGCGTAACTCGTTAGCAGAAACTCTAACTAGCTTAGTGAGATAAAGATGGGACTCATTTTTATCCTCGATGCAGTGTCCCTTTAAGGGCACTCACATTTGCAGTACACCAAGGTCTTCAATCAACTACCCGAGGAAGGAAATCAGTTGGTCAAATGCTCATCTATATTCCTGTTTCTACCATGATAATCAGAAAGTTCTGACTTAGTTGGGGCTGCTAACTATATGAAAGAATGCAGTGTTTTGAACATGTGAAGCAGTACCTTAGCATGTAGCATGTGAAAGTCACCAAAAAAAAGTAAGATAATACAAATCATTTTAAAGTTTTGTTTTAAAGCTTTGACCATGTACTGACTATGTCACGTGTTTGTTCATTAGTACAGAAGATAGGGGTTCTAGGAGATTATTTAAAAGGAAGGGGTTAAATGCGATTATGTTTCCTTTCTTAACATTCAGCAAATGCCTTGACAAAAATAAAAATCATCATTTAGATTTATTACAAGAAGAAAGAGTAATAATTATCATTGACCTACCTAGTTCTCATCTGTTGAACCGCTCCTGGCGGAAGGTTGCCGTGGACAACGGATATGTTGACGCCAGCTTTCTCAAACACAGTGGCGTCCTGCATGACACATGTGATTCCTCCTCCACCCTGATATACAGACAAGTTAACTCTTAATGTGCCGGTATAGGGTCTGAGGACATGCTATAGTTACATTTAGTTCATATATTAAAGGGGCCGTTCTGTCGGTAAAATCTGCCATATTGGATTTTGTGCATTACGTGAAATGAAAACACGCTATATTTTACCTAATTTTATATCATTTTATTGATAAAAGAGATGATAGAAACTTTACATAGTAACACATAGCGTGTCATAAAACTAATAAACAATTTGCTGTTATGCCGTAGAAACTTTTCCCCACTCGCAGCGCCGATGAATGGCTTTAGTTCTCATTGTTTTTATTTTTCAACAAATGTACGCTTGTCTTTATTAAGTTGTGAAATATATATTCATCAAAATATTACCTTTATTAATATCTTTTAACTTGACTGTGTTTTAATCATTTATTAATAGCATATTTGTGTAAAAGGGGATATCATCTCGAATTTCGTTTCCCAAAAAAAATCCTCCTTTTAAGGAAAAACACTAGCAAAGCATATATAACCATATGTGCACATATCATTTTCACCAAGCAACCATTGGTGTAGCACAAGAAAATATCCCAGATAATACCCTACAAAATACAAATACACTCTGTAGAGTTCAAGTAAGCTTGATTTAACATCTTGTTCCGGTATCACACAGTAGCATAACTAAGCAGCCATTTGATGTTTGTAGTTTGTTTAAAGGTATAGCACATTTTTTGCAGTTTTTATTCGTTCAAATTTGTCATTTATTATAAAATGCATTTTATCTTTATTTAAGAGGGTAAAACAGCCCAATACACGACCTGATTATCCGTAGTCGTATACAAAACGGTAAACTGCTAGCAGCCATTTCTGTGTGAACACATAATTGAGAAATGAATCTGTAAATGATTTTGCAATCGGTTACACTTTTTTTCCATTTTGTAAGATCTGTTTATTATCATATAAAAACGTGCCACAGCCCCTATAAGACTTTCATTTTATGAAAACTGAAATGAATTGATGTGAACGCACCTCCTTCCTCTTCCATCTGTCCACGAGGAACTTTTTCTCTCCGTCAGCCTCCTCTAGAGCTCGGCATACTTCACCCTGGAGCAGAGAACATTTATAGTTTCTTCTATGTCATCTTTTTTCATTACGTTAATTTCATCCACAAGGCTATATCCATCCTCTGATTGTCAACTCAACCTTTGCCTCGTAACATTACCAACATCACCATTTATAGCATGTATTTTGTCAGCCAATGAAATGTCTTTATTTTAAATGTGATAGTCGCTCATTGGTCTTCTCATCCAGTCCCAATAATGCTTGGTTGTAAGTCATTTCATTGACTGGCTATTTATAGCTTGATATGATGTAAGATATGAATGAGAAGGAGGTTGTTACTAAGTCTAACTTCAACTTGTTGATAAAACTTATTATAGGTTATTTTATATACTGGTATTACAGATCCCCATTCAATTGTGATTAAATCAACGTCTCATTTTTACATCAAAGTGAGAAGATGTCATAAACAAGATATAATATAATCAACAAACCTGTATCCTCATAATCATCATCTCCATCCTGCTCCTCATGTCCGTGGATTGCTGAAATATAAAATACAATTGGCGTATTTGATAGATATAAATTAGTATTATCCAAATGGTTGAAAATAGCCAAGTTCATATTTTCACTATGAGTACATGTGCACATATCATATTTGCCTAGCAACCATTGTTTTAAGCCCAACCTCCCGTTAATCGTCTGTGACATCATAAAACAATTGTTTGTGACGTCACTGTATTCGGCCGTCGCAGAAGTGGGATTTTACCTGACTATTTTAACACAAATCAAATGGAATAATATGAATATTAAAGAAATTGTTACACTTGAAATCATGCCATATGACATTTACGAAACTCTTGCAAATGTTTTTATAACCTTTCTCCCTCAGGCAATACAAAAATTGACACTCGTTCCGTAAAATTCACGACACACTGCCTTGGGGCAATAATCTCTATATTTACATTACCATAATCAGCTTTGACAGATGTAATGCAAGATGCAACAAAATAGTCAGATTTGACAGATACCACAAATTAACCATCATGTGTTGCGACAAATCTAGTGTCAATCCGACTGTGTAACAGAGAAACCACTTTTATACATGAGCACCAAAGCATCAGTATTAGAAATATACAATAAATCCACGTGGTCTCACATTCTGTAAATCTTCCATGTCTGTGATTGGTTCACTCATCCATTTTGATCTCTGGGACTTGACGTCTAGCGCCTGGGCATAAACCTGGATGAAAACAATATAAAAACTTAATTTTCCTCATTTGTTATTTTGACTGATTTCAGTTTTCTCTCTCTCTGAATCAGCTACCGCACTATATATATATATATATATATATATATATATATATATATATATTGACTGTGAATATGAACAGCATTTCATTAGATAACAGCAAGCCAAATAAAAGAGAGAACTTTGATCATAGATAAAAACCAATGAGTACTTTTTCGCTGATGTTTGTCATAAACTTGACAAAATTTTACTAAAGAGTCCAATAATTTCTGAGGCCATTTAATCCTCTGAATGATGATCAAGGAACAGTCCGAAAAATATCTTTGTCAGTGGCCAATATTGTATTATTCACCTATGTTAAGAAATTATGATTCTTGTAAATTGGTAACACAGAATGGTTTGTTTCTAAACTAAATAAACGAAGACATACCTGTGGAGCACCACTCATCTTGTAGTATGCCGTCCCACCGACAACCAGACCAAGTAGACTGTATCTGAGGGAGAAGTAGTCTCTATTGTCAATTTTAAAGGGAGGGTTCTACTGGGTGTTGCACATTCATTCAAAAATAAGAGCTATGAGAAGTGAAGCCATTCATCAGTTACAAGTGTGGAAAATCGTTATGGTATGGCACAACAGGACATTGTTCGTTTGTTGATTAGTTTAATGATAAGACATTGTTCCTTTGTGGATATTTTATCAAGGTTTATGTTTTATTTTTTTAAATTGTACAGTTAGTAAAAATACTGTTTGTTTCTCATTTCAAGAAAAGAAAATTACAAGATGGTAGATACTGACAGATCTTTTCCTTTAAATAAGCTTATCATCCTTTTTCATATGTTGCACATACATTTACAATAATGATGCAAATATATCATTTTAGCAAAATGTCAATCTTAACAAATTAATATTATTAAGATTAAAATAGATGATTATTTTCAATTCTGTACCTGTGTTTCTTGAAATGAGGCGATATTCTTGTCACTGTGACAACGCTGAGATTATGAAGCGTTTGAAAACAATGAGTTACAACTCGAGCCATCTTGGATGAACTGAAAAAGATCAAATTGATAATCAAAATGTCAGATACTGTAATGATTTGAATTAAATTAGATTCAAAATCAATAGGAATCAAATAGGATCCAGCTATTGTATTTTTGGATCATTCAATATGATCACAGTGAATGAGTGAGTTATTGTTTATTGTATCGCAGCCATTAGCGGCACCAATATAATCACATCATTCCCTCAAACACCGCCACCGAGACTCTGATAGAGACGAGCAAATACAACACAAAATAAAACACAAACGGTAACAATATCACATAAACAAAGCAGCGCCGCAGTCAGCCAGATGCAAAAAAGTGTGATCTAAATCAGTGAGTTGTACATAAAAACAAAAAACAACATCCCATTTAATAACATAATTGTTAAGAAACTTGTTAATGGTATCAGTATTGAACTCGTTTTCGCTCATTAAATACAAAACCACTCGCACATGTCATAAGTATCTTATTAAAGGTACCAAAAATCCTTAATAAGATGCCAGGCTATTATTTTTTTTAAACTGTCTATTCCAGGCAGGCTTCTATTCAAATAAATCAGGTGTCTATTTCGCTAAAAGGCTTGTAGATACAGACAACCTCGGGAGGGGGAGCGATTGTAGAATTAAAATTCGGTTTAGCTAGCGTTTAATTAGGCAGGCGTTTATCTTTTCAAAAAGGATAAGAGCGTATTTTCAAAGCAGGCGTCACTAAGGATTTACGGTATTCTCTATTGTATTGTGAAATGTCTCATTAATGGACTAGCTAGCACTACAACACACCTGTTGACGATATAAAGAGCTTCATCAACAGCGTCACTTTCACACCTGTCGCATGCCTCAAATACAAACTCTACGATTATGATGGAAGATAAATATTAGTTATAGTAAGCTTAACAAAACGTATACTGTTACATGATTGAATATTAGGAGTGAAACAACACACTTTAGCTTCAGAAATTCCCACTGGCTAAGGAGTTTGTACACAATATTTCAGCTGTCTAGGAATATTCGATTGTGAGAAGAAGATGATAATAGGTAGGAGTGTAACGGTAGACCTAAGATTCGGTTTTATAAGTATTACGGTACAGAACTTTTGGTTTGGCAAAGATTCGGTTAAGAACCAAGAATGAAACAAAATAAAGTCACAATTTCTTTTGACTACTTCATCCCTAATAATTCAATTTAATAATAAATAAAAAATGTCTAAAGAGAATTATGAAAGATGAAACTTTCATAACTTGATGAATTGGCATAACACCATCCTCGGTCAATTTGGGATCCTTTATGGCATAATTTTGATATCAAGTAAATATACACTTCTTTATCAGTCTGATTAAAATCGACCTTGTACCGAGGAATAAATTTTGCAAAATAATATATCTACCGGGATGCAAACAGGTTCTGTAGATTCCTCGCCACAAGGTCTGAGAACACCCCGTATAGGCGCATGTTCCGAACCAGTTTAGAACAGCCAAAGCCCAGTCAAATAGCTGACCAATCACAACGTAGTTTTTAAACGGTCACTGTTTTGAAAGCATTCGGAACAGACCAAAGGATAGCTGTTTGGAGTTACCTGCCCCTATCTCCTCGCACCGAAAGCATTTGTTGGGCATCTTTTGATTGGCTACCTGAATTGCGCTCGAACACGCTAGTCTACGGACTGTTTCCAGACGGTTTGGCGTGGAAATCTCCGAACGATATGAGTTCGTATCCCGGTAGATGCACTATTTTGAACATTTTTTCCGCGGAATACCGTCGGTTTTAACCAGACTGACTTCTTTATATACAAATATATACAAAACTACAATTTAATGCTTTCTAATGGCAACAATGTTAATATCAGTAATTTTTACCATTAAATATAAAAGTACCAAAAAGGCCTAAAAAAAGAAAAAAAAAATTCTGGTCTTTACAGGCTGACAAAAATGATGCAATGACATGGGATTTTTTTTTTTTACCACATTTTTTTTTGGAATGAAGAGTTAAACAAACAAAATTTATACAATTATTTATATAAATAAAGCACAAACTCTCTTAAATATGTGTTACTATTCCAAATAGTCAATAATCTCACCCCTACACTCCATCTCAACAGAAACGAGTGACATTTTCTATGTCCAATGTTTTCTGAGGCTAAAAAATTACAGTTATCTACCCCTTACTTTTGAAAACCTAAAAAAAAAAAAGACCTGAGGCATGGGTTTGAAACTTACGGAAGCGCTGAAGGGACATGGTAAAATAATATTTATCTCGTGCGCACGACTTAGTATCTCGTGCGCACGACTTAGTATCTCGTGCGCACGACTTAGGATCGCGTGCGCACGACTTAATATCTCGTGCGCTCGACTTAATATCGCGTGCGCACGACTTAGTATCTCGTGCGCACGACTTAGTATCGCGTGCGCACGACTTAATATCGCGTGCGCACGACTTAATATCGCGTGCGCACGACTTAGTATCTCGTGCGCACGACTTAGTATCGCGTGCGCACGACTTAATATCGCGTGCGCACGACTTAGTATCAAAAGCGCACAACATGCAGTCTAATTAAAATCGACCCTGTTCCGAGGAATTAATCTGATACAAAGTTCATTTCGTGATAGGAACTTGTTCTATAGATTCCTCGGAACGATTTGTGTTCTTATCCCGACAAAGTTTGTATTTTGCAACTTTTGTTTCGAAAACTGTTTATTTTAATAAGACTGGCACAGCATGACATCTTTAAGGTCGACTGCAATGCCCAAAGTCACTTTCGGGATTCATTAAAAGGGGATTTGAATTTGACACTCTAAATTCCTGAAATTGCCCCATAAATTACTTATATACTGCTTTTTAATTACAAGTATCTGCTTGTTTTAGAGTCGGTAGCCTTAAAACGGAATTATTTGAAACGTCGACAGGTGTTCGCCAGGGCTGCATTCTGTTCTATTTATCTTTTGTATTAGTGAATTAGTTGACGACCTTAAGACTCATAGGTTAAGAGGTATTTTTACGGAACAGAATATATTCTATTGCTTCTGTTTGCTGATGATGCAACGTTACTAGATGACACTGTTATTGGTCTGCAGAAGAACCTTGATTTGCTAAAGGCGTATTGTGATAAATGGGGTTTGCAGATAAATTTGGATAAATCATGCATTGTTGTATTGAGAACTGGACGTACGGTGGAGAAACAGTCAATGTTGTATCACATTATAAATATTTAGGTGTAATCTTCTCAAAACTTGCAAGGTCAAAGGCATGCGAAACATTAGCTATTCAAGCTCAAAAGGCCTGCTTTCCCATTTTTCAACTCATTCACAAGGACCTTTTAATCCCATATTACCCAGATATTTGGTACCAAAATAGCACCAATACTTTTATAAGGACCAGAAATATGAAAAAGTTCATAATTCTTTCTTTAACTTTTGTAAGTAAGTTTTGGGTGTCGGAAAACAGGTTTCAAGTAATGGAATTTTAGCAGGTTGTGCGAGATTAAAAATGTATGTTGATTACTATGTGAGATGTATTACTTATTGGTGTAAATTTTTGAGAATGTCCGAGGATCATTATCCAATACAGTCGTATTTACATATGAAGAAGTTATAGTTTCACCTGATAGAGTAACTTCTTTTAAATATTTGTTAAATTTCTATGAATTTGGCTTTGCTTGGAACAATCAAGATGTCGGTGATATATCTTCATTTATATATAGTTTTAACAACATAATTATTGATTGTAATAAACAGCGTATATTTGGTAGGATAAATCAATATTTGTCTACTGCGGTTAAATCCGTCCCCATTGCGTTGTAATATAAGAGGTGCGAATGTAGATATGACTTGTAAAATGTGTGAACCTGGTGTGACTGTAAATGCTGTACATTTTATGTTACATTTTTAATCTTACACGAGATAAGCCCTGTTTATACGGCGAACTTTGCACATGTGCAATATTGCTTATGGTAGTAATATACACACGTGAGTAAAGGTAAATTTACTATGCGTTCATACGTGTTAAATTTCTGCGTAAGCAAATGGGCTTTCAACTCTTTTGATATATGAATAGAGAATTCCTAAAACATGCCGTTTCATATTTATTAGATGTAAACTAACTAAAGGACATTAATTTATATCTGTCAACATTTGTTTGACTAGATCGCCCTAATTATAATGAAAATCGGATAGTCAGATGGATTTCGAAGGTCATCGCGTGCAAGAAGGAGATAATCCTATATAGAGAATTTCCCAAAAACAATAGTACATGTAAGAGTTACTCAAGTTCTCTAATATATGTTCTCAACCTGTGTGAAGTCATTATGTCTGTATACGACAAAACTTTTACTAGAATAGTGAACTTACTATATTTACGCACGGAAGTAAACATTTGCACCTGCCCTTGACTAGTTGCAAAATTGCCTATGGTAGGGAAAATTTGCTTACGGTAGTAAAATATGCATATGTGCAAATGCGTCCATACGGCGAATTTTGCTCATATGAGCAAATTTGCATATGTGTAATGATTTAGTCATATGCAAACGCTCGCCGTATAAACAGGGCTATAGATATATCCTTGTGAATGGTCAGGCAAATTTGCTTGCTAAATATCATAATGTATTAACTAGTAATTGAAGAAACACTAGTACTCTTGTAAATTGTTCTAATTACATACGAGAAGCGCTTGCTCAAAGAAAACATGTTATTTTATCATAATGAATTTATTGCAAAGTTTGTTCGTCTACTCTACAATAGTGTATTGTTTATATGCACTGTACATCGGCCGATGGCCTACAAACAGAAATAAAAGAATTGAATTAAGAAATAACTTGGAGTCAGTAAATTTGTGTCGAAATCGGATATACTTGTTGAAGTTGGAAGGTCGAGACTATGTATTCATTATTTTCATAGATGTATTAAATATTGGACAAGGCTCCTACATATGGAAACAAATCGTCATCCAAAGGCATGTTATTTAATGCTTAAGTCATGACGACCATGGTTGTTTTCAGTTGAGTGTCACAATCATGTTCGCACTTTATTGATGGACACTGGTTTATCATATGTGTGGATCTCCCAAGACTGTGGTGACATGGAATGTTTTATGCAATGTCTTAAACAACGATGTAAATTAAATATATTCAATATCAAATATGGCAAAGCAAATTAAATTCATCATCGTATCTTCAAACTTATTGTCACTTCAAGAATATTCTGAAACCAGAGCTTTACATTTTAGAACTTATTCCGAATAGAGACCTTGTCCGTAATATGTGTACATTTAAATTCATGAGCCATAAACTTAATATCCAACTGTATCGATACGATACAAATGTAAATACTGATCTACTGAAATGTACAAAATGTAATAATGGCGTCATTGAAGATGAATATCACTTTTTATTAGTCTGTCCATATCATGACGAAAGTAAGAAATCATTGTTCCTACCTAGATACTATTATACACATCCATCACAGTAAAAGTTTAAGTTGTTTAGAACTTCCAATAATACTGATTACTTAAAAAATCTCGCATTATTTTTTAAGCATTATCTACCTATGTAAATAGTCACTTCGATGTCCATGTGCACTGAAAATTGTAATATTGTACTTTTGGCCATTAGACCTTGAATATGAATAAACTTTCTTAATAATCAAATTAAAGTGCATATTGTCTATTGGCTTTATCTATCTCTCTTGTCAAAAAACGAATACTCTATATTAACAATGTTAAGATCACCTGTAAGTATAATGATTAATATTTCATATATTATCAGATTGTATCCAAAAAATACACAATCATCATAATGAGAGTGTAACTGTGTACTAGAAACAGTAAATCTCGAAAGTGACTATTGGGCATTACAGTCGACCTTTAAGATGCCATGTGCATGCTGTGCGATATACTAAGTCGTGCGCACGCGATACTAAGTCGTGCGCACGCGATACTAAGTCGTGCGCACGCGCTAGTAAGTCAACGCACGCGATATTAAGTCGTGAGCACGAGATACTAAGTCGTGCGCACGCGATACTAAGTCGTGAGCACGCGATACTAAGTCGAGCGCACGCGATATTAAGTCGTGAGCACGAGATACTAAGTCGTGCGCACGCGATACTAAGTCGTGCGCACGCGATACTAAGTCGTGCGCACGCGATATTAAGTCGTGCGCTCGAGATACTAAGTCGTGCTCACGTGATACTAAGTCGTGCGCTCGTGATACTAAGTCGTGCGCACGCGATACTAAGTCGTGCGCTCGAGATAAATATTATTTTACCATGTCCCTTCAGCGCTTCCGTAGAAACTGATGCGGGCAGAAACCAGAAACAAATTGCTTTTTTTTGGGGGGGGGGGGAGGGGGGGGCGGCGGCAAATAGTTACACAGAACATGGTAGATGTACCAACCAACATAACATTGTATTAAGTATTACATTTTAACTATAAAATATTTGTAGTTATACAAAGAGTTACAATGTAGCTACCTACCCTAACCAGCACCAAGACACAAATGATTACAGTACATACTCAAACATATCCTAGTAAGACTACACATCATTGTAGGATATGACTCACAGCTGAAAATAGCATGCTTTGTGTAATTCAAGAATATTTTGTATAATAAGCAAAGGCTCGGTGTAAATTCTCAAGATTTACATTTATCAAAGCGTTTTGTAATGAGATATTTTAGTAACTGCCAATTTTCATCTAAATTTGTCATCTGAAAATGCTAGTGTTTATAACAATACAGGGTATTGTTTAAGTAACTATGGTAGAATATACATGTTGCTTGCTCATAAAATTTGATCATGTTGAGTTGGCAGAAACAGGATCAAGGAAGTATTTCATGAATGGTCATTTTCCTTCCTGGTATGTCCAGCACGTACTGCCCACTCACAACAGGATCCGTTCAGACTTAGATTTATCATTATTTGAACTTGTCATTAATTATTAATTATTAATGTACAGTTTATAAAAGGGAAGGTTGTATCGAGGTATTTTTTGTGGAATGAAATTCGCGGGGAAATTGCATCCTGTTCAATCAGGGTATCTGTATCTGCATCGCTTCAACAATACCCTGATTGCATGACCCATTTTGCCTCGTATTGTTCCATAAATAACCAGCCAATAAAATTACTCTAAATCAAGCAACACAACAGCAGTGCCTTGGTGACGATGAAGGCCGATGCGTGATCGTCAAATTTCAAAGCTTCAGTGATATGAGGCAAAAGGTGGTCATGCAATCAGAGGATTTTTGGGTTCAAGTCGAGACAAATACCCAGATATAGGAAGATTGGGACATACATATACATATGGGATATACATACATATGTTTCATTATTTAAAGTTGTCAAATGAGTAAAAATACACTGTTTTCCTAATTCTATGTAATATACGAAATCAAAATGGCAGATACCCGATAAAAGCCTCTCTCTATGTTTCTTAAAAGGAGGGTTCTATCGGGGTATTTTTTGTGGAAACAAAATTCAAGAGGATGTTCTCGTTTACACAAATATGATATAAATACATGATTAAAACACAGTAGAATTAAAATATATTCATGAAGTTAATATTTTGATGACTTTATATTTCACAACTTGTTGAAAAATAAAAACAATGAGAACTGAAGCCATTCATTTGCGCTGCCAATATGGGGAAAACTTTGCTTTGGACTAAACGCATATTGCTTATTCGTTTTATTATATGCTATGTGTTACTATGTGAATTTTCTATCATGGTATATGTTTACATTTTAAAAAAGTGTAAAATTGGGTTAAATATAGCATGTTTTCATTTCACGTAATGCCAAGAACCCAATGCTGCCGATAGATCGGTGATAGAACTTTCTCTAAGTCTATTTACTAATACATGCTCACATGACAAACGAATAGTCACATCAAAATAAGGGCAAAATTATTTTACAAAATATAAAGATGTAATAAAAGCAATTGTTTATAACACATTAATGTATTACATTCTAGTAATTAAGTTATTTATATAAAATTCGAACCTTATTTTTATCATATCATATCAATCAAATATATCAGATGCTAAGTGGGAAATCTCAGACACTGAAACTTCTCAAAAATACTGAAAATATATCCAAAAAGATCTCATGTCAAACAAATGACGAAGTCAAGAGCAGAATTTCTAGAAAATTTTAGCCTTCACTGACACTCTAAAAAACTTAATTTAAATTAATAACACCAAATATTGATAATTACACCCAAGCTACATATATTTGTTTCTTTGTGACATCATTATCAGTGTCAGATGTGTATTCATTTGAGTTCATTCATTGAGTTCATTTACTGATGATGATGTAATAGCGTTATAATGAATTGATTGTACTGCAGTAAGTATTTATCCCAGATATTATGTAATATTGATTCAGCAAGAAAAAGTGATAGATTGTGCAAAAAAACAAAACCCAACTATTATAAAAATATTCAAATTGACAAGTAAAATTACCAAAACACATAATGTCATTTGCAATTATTTGATATTTCAATCATTGTTTCATGTATAGTGTATACGGTTAGCTGGTTGCCCCGCCATCAGATACAGTCACAGGTCTACATTACCAGTTGTATTTTGTTCATGATTAGTGCACTCATATAAACTTTGACAACCACTAAAATTGCCGAACATTTAATACGTATTCATATACTTGATTTTGTAAAAATGCACAAAATGTACAATCACTAGCAGTATATTACATATCCGCCTGACTTACGTTCAGTCCAACACGATCGTATCCTGATAACGGACTTGTTTCCACGTGTGTCACGGCCTTGAACCCGATGTCACAATATGACCTTTAGATGAGGTGCATCTCATTCTGGTTTTCTGGGTGTGTTGCGCTGCGCTTCGGCCGGCTCACCAGCGCAGCGTAGAACACACAGAGAACCAGAATGAGAAACTCTCAGTTTATTGGGTTTGAGAAATATTGACATATTATAGATCTATTATACGATAACCCAAGCATTTCCAAATTTATCACATTAAATATTAAATGTAATGACATAATATTGAATGTATCTGTATGTATACAGACAGAGACCATACAAATATTTTATGGTCTCTGATGTAGGCCTATAATCTTCAAAAAAGGAAAAAATCGTGTAATGTAATTAAAGCTCGAATGATTATCATTCTAAGATGTGTGGATATGGATATAAACATAGGCTTTAGAATACAGATAGAATCCTCAAGTTGAACTCAGCATTATATATAATCAGATTATTTGGAGCTTGTAATAAATTAAGCAAACAGTCAGTTATATTCAACATGGCAACTTTGACAAGTATATTGTCTGCTTGTGTGTTTATGAAATAATTTACATATTCTATTCTCTAACTTGTCTTTGTAGTCTACATGCATATTCATGAATAAATCTACATATAATCGATGAATTGATGTTAACTTAAACCATGATAATAATTTGATCTACATATATTCAAGTGATTTTGATATTATACATTATATTTCTATTTTGTATCTACGTACATTTTATATTTAACAAAAATAATGTCGATAAGAAAACAATATGCTTTTGAATGTGAGATATATATCCCAAAATGTAAAAATCAGTTTCGCCTTATTAGCAAACACCATTTTTACAACCGAAATAATGATCTGTGCATCTCCAGACTCATTATATTTTTAACGTAACATTTTATATTTAACAAAAATAATGTTGATAAGAAAAAAATATGCTTTTGAATGTGAGATATATATCCCAAAATGTAAAAATCAGTTTCGCCTTATTAGCAAACACCATTTTTACAACCGAAATAATGATCTGTGCATCTCCAGACTCATTATATTTTTAACGTAAAATTAACTGCAACAGAGTTATTTCCCTTGCGTGGATTAGCATTTCCTCTCTTAAAATAATTAAATGAATTATTAAACTAACAATTAATATTATCTGTCACTTCGGGAAACTTAGTACTCGGAGAACTTAATCTAAACATGGCAAAACGTTATTTGTTTTGGTGTATATTCAAACTGGTTTATTAAAATACTGTAGGCCTAAACGCCATAAAAGCGATAGTTTGTTGTAATTGTATGTTTTCATAATGTTTCTGGTTGAAATGTTACAAACGTACTTGATTTTTGGCGTCCAATGAGATACTATACGTGTATAGGGCCGACGCTTGACGCTTGTGTGTGCAGGGCGTTTTTTTTATTAGATCATAAATATAAAGAGAACACATTAAAGGGGCAGTAGCACGTTTTTTCGCTGAAATAACTCGATGAAATTTATTTGAAAAATAATGTCACCAATAGTAAAAGACCCTTCTCTCTTTGGAAAATAAAGTTAAAAATGAGTGTACATGGTTCCGTAAAGCCTTGGGAATCGTTTATGTCATTCGAAATAATGAATTGTGTTCACAAGACAATTGCCGCCATGCAATATAGCTTTATACGCAACACGGTTATTACCACTACGGATAATTGGTTCGTGTAATAAGATGTTTTATCCTCTAAAGTAAATATAAATGACATAAGCTATCATTATAAATGGGAAATTTGAAAAACTAAAATTTGCAAAAAAACGTGCTACTGCCCCTTTAAACCCCGAAACATAAATACTGCTGCAGAGTGTTGTAAAGAAACTGGGATTAAGCATCGTGAATTCGTGAAGAAATCCACGCTCATTTTATGAACAAATATTTTTTAACCACAATGTTATGGTTTATCTGTGCCTCATCAAATCACATGAAGGTGTTATGACACATGTCACAACAGATTGTAATGAAATCCCTTACGATAAATAGGCTACCACATTGGCAAGTATATTGCTTTACCATATAATCCCATGTAGCTTATTAACATACTTATATTTTCACTAGTAAATGTTTCCAAATGGCTGCTTAAACAATTAAACCAATGTTATTGGGGCACATTATTTTCAAAAGGGACCAGGGTCATCGTTTATTATTTTATTTTTTGCTTTTATTGGAAAAAAAATATTATGAGAGGGGAGCACATTTCATTTAGTTTTGTATCATCAGGGAAACACATCGAAAGTCCTTACAGTTTACAAAACCTGTTTTTACTGAGATTCGTTTTTCGTACACATACTGTACTTTTTTGTTTCAAAAGTAATTTTAGAATTCAGAAAGGCGTCGATACAATATAACATTTTATTTTCTTATGTAACCCAATGTAGCCCGTCTTGTAACCTTTCGTTGTAATTTTCTAATAGGGCCTATGTATGTATTCGAATGTGTGGCCATACAACATATATATATATATATATATATATATATATATATATATATATATATATATATATATATATATATATATATATATATATATATATATATATATATATATATATATATATATATATATATATATATATATATATATATTCACATTCTGCCGGACACGTCATTTTAACATGTTCGGTATTTTCTGAACGCGGATCTGTAGACTGCAATGTATCAGTTCAGTCAGATTGTCTTTATGAAAACACTAGTTTCCAGTCCAGGTACGGTCAGTGCTGGCGATAGTTTCCTGACTCTGAGGGTGTGGGTTCGAGCATCCTCGATAATCCAGCGCTTTCGTTCCGATAAATCTACAAATTTATCGGAACGAAAGCGCTTGATTATCGAGGATGGGGTTCGAGTCCCGTAAGAGACTCGGTCCGGAAAAGTACCAACAAATGTACTATTGATGGTAGTGTAATCCCAAATGTAACAATGATAGATTTGTTTACTATCTGCATGGCATGTTCTTCTAATTCAAGTGTACTAGTGAAGGCAGGATTATCTCAATTTAACAATCTTAGATTGGTTCACTATCTAAATGGCATATATTTCTAATTCAAGTCCAGAGTTCTTTTACTGCCGCTTCAATTTTACCGTGTGTACAGGCCAAGTAGAAAAGCCTGGATATGTACAGGGTAAGTAATGATCCAATGAAGGTGCGAAAATTATACGACAACAGTTAGATACTAGAAACATGGCTGTATTTATTTCATCAAAAGTATTAAATAGCAACGAACGTTGAATCAGTGTTTTGGTATTTTATGGTAGCTTCAAATACCGAATAGTGACCTTAGAATAGCATTACAAATGTTTTAACAATCTCAATACAAATACCTAACTCTCGCCCTCTGAACATTGCTCGGCTCTTTACTGTGACCTCTGACCTCCCATAGCGGTTGACAAGTGAGGTTCGAGGTAAATCTGATTTTAATGAGGTTCATGTTTCAAGTATTGCTTCTGTTTTAACTTTAGCACAACTTCATGAAAAGTACTTTAATATTGATACAGATATAATAAAGCCAAAAGAATGTAAAACTTTGCAAATTAAGCTAAATGTAGAAACGTTCTTCAAAAGCATCTGGAGAATGTATCTGTAAAATATCTAAGGGTTTCTGATCTTAATACAATCCTGTATGGAAATCCAAATCTTCCACAAACAGTCAATGAAAACATATTTCACCATGTTCATAAATTCATTGGAAAGAGTCAACGGTTCAATTAATACATAAATACTAATGTAGATAATTACCATATTCAAAGTGCATTTTGTCATAAGAATAACATTTCCAATTGTGTGTTGCCTTAATAATGTATATCACATGTTTACCCACTTCGTCACTTGTAGATTTCTTACTCTGAGTCTCTTCTGCATATATTGTGTTATGTATTTTAGCCTTGTCAAATAGTTGTTGATTACGTGGAGAGGGCTTCTATAAGTTTCACAACTTGTGCCAAATCCATTCTTAAATGAATAAAATATGTTTTCAATCAAATCAATCAAAGGGTTTCTGACAACAAGAACAGGTCACTGTGCAATGTTCACAATAGAACAAACGTTCATCTCAACTTCTTCGTAAGTGGAGATATAATACTGCTTGATAGCTTGATGCAAACCTATTTAAAGGGGCAGTAGCACGTTTTTTTGCTCAAATAAGTCGATGAAATGTAATTGATAATAAATAATTTCACCAATCGTAAAACACCCTTCTCTCTTCGGAAAATCAAGTTTAAAATGAGTGTACATGGTTCCGTATAGCCATGGGGATCGTTCTTGTCATTCGAAATAATAAAATGTGTTCACAATAAAATGGCCGCCATGCAATTTTGTCTTTATACTCAACACCGTTATCACTACTACGGATAATTGATTTATGTAATAAGATGTTTTACTCTCTAAAGTAAATTTAAATGGCACAAACTATCATTATCAATAGGATATTTGAAAAAATAAATTTTGCAAAAAACGTGCTACTGCCCCTTTAAAGATTGTTATGGAAACCAGTTCTATTGAAACAATATAAGTACATTTGTACCATAAAAAAACATTAGTCCTTGAGAACACTGTCAATGAATCATCATAAATATGTGTCTCACCCTCAAGATATAGAAATAGAAACCCGATTAACGTATGTTGTTATCTCACCTTCGAGTATTGAACACTGTTCAAAGTCACCCTCCTGGGAGTCAAACACGTTGAGAAAAACATTATACCAAGTATTGAAAGAGTAACCGTCACTGTGTATATAGTGCTACAGGCAGTTGTAGGCCTACATATTTAGTTGACTGTAACTTCATGAAGTTTAACTTTCTAACTATGAAACTATGGGAATAATAAAAAAAAAATGAATAAATAAAAAAGTTTGGTAATCGCTTACCAAGCATTTAGCTCTTTACACCATTGATGCTATAAAAATGTAAACTCAATCTAAAAAATAAATTCTCTGAAAAATGTGATAGCATCAAAATTCCATACCGCATAACATCAAATAATTGTTTTAGAATTAATAATGACTTCGTCTCATAGTTTCAAGGTACCTCTGATTGCAACAGAGTTATTTCCCTTGTGTGGGTTATCATTTCCTCACTTAAAATGATTTAATGAATTATTCAACTAACAATTAATATTACCTGACACTTAGAACACATAGCACCCGGTGAATTTCAACACAATATTTCCATGAAGCACATGCTCTTTGTGTTTTTTTTATATAGAGCACTTCAATTAGGAGTTGAATGTCAGTTTGTGTGGATCTAGAATCACTACTAGAATGGAACATTTGTGGTAACTGAATTGTAATTGCATTTGAATCGCAGTTGTTCGTTCAATCTGTACGTAATATTCATTCTACCTTTACGTACACAATGTTAATTCAGTCTCTACATTCATAAGTTAATAATAATTATTTGTGTGCCCTTGGCATTGTCCTATCCTTATAATGCTGAGCGCCAAACAGGAAAGCAACAACTTCCATCCATGGGCTGGGAATTGAACCCCGACCTTCCGGGTGATGAGCAGACGCACTACCTAATGAGCTATAACCCCCGTATGCTTTATTCAATCTGTACGTATACAATGTTCATTCAATATATACGTACACAATGTTCATTCAATATATACGTCCATAATGTTCATTCAATATATACGTACACACCGTACATTCAATATATACGTACACACCGTACATTCAATATATACGTACACAATGTTCATTCAATATATACGTACACACTGTACATTCAATATATAAGTACACAATGTTCATTCAATATATACGTACACAATGTTCATTCAATATATAAGTACACAATGTCCATTCAATATATACGTACACACTGTACATTCAATATATACGTACACACTGTACATTCAATATATACGTACACACTGTACATTCAATATATAAGTACACAATGTTCATTCAATATATACGTACACAATGTTCATTCAATATATAAGTACACAGTGTCCATTCAATATATACGTACACAATGTCCATTCAATATATACGTACACACTGTACATTCAATATATACGTACACACTGTACATTCAATATATACGTACACACTGTACATTCAATATATACGTACACACTGTACATTCAATATATACGTACACAGTGTCCATTCAATATATACGTACACACTGTACATTCAATATATACGTACACAATGTTCATTCAATATATAAGTACACAGTGTCCATTCAATATATACGTACACAATGTCCATTCAATATATACGTACACACTGTACATTCAATATAAACGTACACAGTGTCCATTCAATATATACGTACACACTGTCCATTCAATATATACGTACACACTGTCCATTCAATATGAACGTACACAATGTCCATTCAATATATACGTACACAGTGTCCATTCAATATATACGTACACACTGTACATTCAATATATACGTACACACTGTTCATTCAATATATAAGTACACACTGTACATTCAATATATACGTACACACTGTACATTCAATATATACGTACACACTGTACATTCAATATATACGTACACACTGTACATTCAATATATAAGTACACAATGTTCATTCAATATATACGTAAACAATGTTCATTCAATATATAAGTACACAGTGTCCATTCAATATATACGTACACAATGTCCATTCAATATATACGTACACACTGTACATTCAATATATACGTACACACTGTACATTCAATATATACGTACACACTGTACATTCAATATATACGTACACACTGTACATTCAATATATAAGTACACACTGTACATTCAATATATACGTACACAGTGTCCATTCAATATATACGTACACACTGTACATTCAATATATACGTACACACTGTACATTCAATATATACGTACACACTGTACATTCAATATATACGTACACAGTGTCCATTCAATATATACGTACACACTGTACATTCAATATATACGTACACAATGTTCATTCAATATATAAGTACACAGTGTCCATTCAATATATACGTACACAATGTCCATTCAATATATACGTACACACTGTACATTCAATATATACGTACACAGTGTCCATTCAATATATACGTACACACTGTACATTCAATATATACGTACACACTGTCCATTCAATATGAACGTACACAATGTCCATTCAATATATACGTACACAGTGTCCATTCAATATATACGTACACACTGTACATTTAATATATACGTACACACTGTACATTCAATATATACGTACACAATGTTCATTCAATATATAAGTACACAGTGTCCATTCAATATATACGTACACAATGTCCATTCAATATATACGTACACACTGTACATTCAATATATACGTACACACTGTACATTCAATATATACGTACACACTGTACATTCAATATATACGTACACACTGTACATTCAATATATACGTACACACTGTACATTCAATATATAAGTACACACTGTACATTCAATATATACGTACACAGTGTCCATTCAATATATACGTACACACTGTACATTCAATATATACGTACACACTGTACATTCAATATATACGTACACACTGTACATTCAATATATACGTACACACTGAACATTCAATATATACGTACACAGTGTCCATTCAATATATACGTACACACTGTACATTCAATATATACGTACACAATGTTCATTCAATATATAAGTACACAGTGTCCATTCAATATATACGTACACAATGTCCATTCAATATATACGTACACACTGTACATTCAATATATACGTACACAGTGTCCATTCAATATATACGTACACACTGTACATTCAATATATACGTACACACTGTCCATTCAATATGAACGTACACAATGTCCATTCAATATATACGTACACAGTGTCCATTCAATATATACGTACACACTGTACATTCAATATATACGTACACACTGTACATTCAATATATACGTACACACTGTACATTCAATATATACGTACACACTGTACATTCAATATATACGTACACACTGGCCATTCAATATGAACGTACACAATGTTCATTCAATATGTACTTACATAGTATTTATTCAATACTTAAAGGCCACAGGGAAAATAATTATATCACCACATTTGTACAATACATGTAACAGCATAACACATCACGCCACATATAGCTGTAATATGATTTTACATCTATTCACGTTAAATATAATATCAATCATATCATTTCACATCAAATGACGTCATATATCATATTTTCATATCATATATCACAGCTCAACATATATTACATTATTTCATTAATTCTTGTCTGTACAAAGATGCATAATAAATGAACATAGAAATGTTTTGTAGAATATTGCTATTTGTGTTTGAAAGCAGGGTAGAAAATTTCATAATGTTAGGGTAGTTATGATAATATGCTTGTAGATATTGTTCTCTAAGATGTAAGTACACCGGGCATATAAGTAAAAATGATATTCGCCTTCTATTAAATCTAAGCGACAAAGCTTACAGATTCTTTATTCAAGAGTAATGTTTATATATAGCGCCCTGTCTAAATACAAAGGTACATCTAAAGCGTGAAAGAGCCCTTCGGGATTTTTTAACAGTAACCTTTGATATGAAATCTTCCCTGATTATTTCATATTTAATCATTTTGTAATACAAACACGTGTATGTAAGGGTCATTGGTGCTGTCCATGTCTGCATAAAACATATTTTAATCTCTGTATAAAAGTATAAAAGTCGATTTGAATACACCTTTTGGTTGTTCCATGTATGACCAAAACCGCAATTGAAAAGAAGTTTTCGTACACCAGTCACCCAGTTTGTTTTACCATTTTTATCACAAACTAACATCATATTATAAATTGTTGGGTTAACCTGTCGGAGGGCATGTCAATAAGTCTCGGCCAATATTTACTAACTTTCATATTCGAACACCTGGAAATTAATTAAGCAACACCCAATTTTTTTAACACCAAAATCGATCCGATTTGAAATAAGACAATATGTCAGGAAAATTGTTTGTGGTTTTAGGTAGAACAATCAGTGTTGAAACGAAAGGTCACTCAAATAACGGTTCACTGTCTTTTGGATAACGGCTTTTATAATTTTGGTGTCAAAATCCAAGTTCCATTATGAAATGTAATGAAAGCCAATATTTGTTGCTGTAATGTGATTAGTGTCATTCTTTCAAGTGAAGTGAAGTGATTCAGTACCTTCAGATTTTCCCTCACAATTTCATACATTTTGCCTAAGGTGGATTTTTATTTCAGTGAATGAGTAGCTAAATAACCAATTGTTATGTCTGGGGGAAAAAGTCGTTCAATTTATCCTAACAATCCCAGAGCACCATATTTCAGTTTACAAACTAGGGTGTTGCTTAATTAATTCCAAGTGTATCTCTACATCAAATATATTTTTGAATTGTTCATTCATTCTGTATAATGTACATTCAATGTGTACGTTCAATATATAACTCTCTCGGTATGTAAGATTGATAGTCATATTCTTATAACGATTAGTGCTGCATGTGTACATAGTAAGTAAGATGTAAGTCATCTTGAACTTTAATGTATAAAATCACAATTTACTATTCAAATTAAAGTGGTATGAATGCTGCTCTCATAATGATGAACCCAAGTGACAAAAGCGCCGTTAGTAAATACAAACTTACAGTGGTAGGGTAAAGCTTTGTCTAACGTGTTGATGCATAGCTTAATTAAATCACGGAGACGGACCTCGAGAGCTGGGTAGTACCAAGAAGAGAATCGCAACTCGCATATATTTACTGATCACTGATGTTCGGTTGCAGTACCGTATTTCCTCTAATACTATATCGGGGTTCTATTTCATTCAACATCCCCTTACACCCCCATGTTCTATTGGAGGCCCGGGTTGTATTGGAGGCCGGGTTATATTTTTTCAGACATGAATTTACATTTATAATCTTCTTGCGATGATTTATCGGTAGAAGGTAAAATTAGTGATCTAGTACTACATATCTCGTGGCAATTCTGCTGAAATTCATTTGAAAAAAACATAATTGTATAAAGATGGACGGGGATTTACCCAACACTCTCATTCATCCCAACATTATACAGTTTTTGGGAAATGCTTTCTATCAACTTGCATTTTAAAAGGATAATTAACTGAACAAGACGGTATGTTATCATGGACCTGTTATGCTGAATCTTACACGGTCACACCAACATTTCCCCTCAAAACGGGTGTATAACTATCTTATATTGCAACATTGAGTATTCAGTTGTATTGGAGGCCCGGCTTGTATTAGAGTAAATACGGTAACTATCATAAATCAGACCAGTCACATGTTCGTAGATAAAGCCATAGATAACACATTAGAAATAAAGTTACGTTTTTTTTATCAACCACAGTGATAGGAAAACTTCAGTAAATTGATAGACCTATTGGAACATTATGACTTTAAAGTTTATAGAGAAATCCTATACCATTAAGTAAATAATAAACTGTAAAATACTGAGACTTAAAAAGCATAGATTTATATATCACTTTCTAGAGCTATTATTATCATCTTCAGCTCTTTCTTTTACTCGCTCAATGACAATACAACGGATAAAGGACAAAATAATGAAAAACACCGGAAGGAGAAATAATATCCCTATAGAGAACTAAGATTTTGTCCTCTCTGTATAAGTGTTTTAGAAGATGAATTACATTTTATGTTTGTATGCCCTATGTATAACGAATTAAGAAGTAAATATATGTTAGACTTGAAATGTAAAACTAAAACATCTCTAGCTACTCTGTTACAAAGTGAAACTATCAATAATTTACACGTGATTTCACACTATATCAAAGATGATTAGGCCTATATGTTACGTTGTTCACTATTGTAAATTGTATGTATATATATATATATCACGTAAAACCTGTACACAAATGTTATGATGTTTCAGTTATTGCACCTAATCTGGTAATTTCATCAAAATGATTTTGTATATTGTATATGGGCCTGTGGCCTTTATACTGAATAAACTATTTCATTTCAATACAAAGAAGATCAAACGTTTTAGCGATAGTAGCAGAATATCTGCAGGTTTAGCTCGTGATAATTAAAATCTCATCCGTACAGGGAGTGAACACATGCAGTTCAGAACTGGGTTATTTCTTGTAGAGATGGAAATCAAGAAAAGGGTCCGATGTGTGTAATTTGTCCCTTAGAATTAATTTGACAACCATCAAGATGAGTTTAAGAGTTCTCAGCAATATCTTGACACATACATACATATAGATCAGGGTCTGTCTGTCTATAGTTGATACACTATATGTTACTCTCAGACGATACTTTATATTTCTAGTTTGTGTTGAAAATTGCCGCTTCGGCAGCAACACATATAAGAATGTGGGTTTAATTTGTCCCATAGTTCATACTGCTTATAATAAACGCCGTTTTCGTCTTTTGTGTTTGTCACATATGCTCTGTAAATAAATATATTAATGATAGAGAAAGTATTATAAACTGAGACATGAAATGAAATTAATGCTGAAGAACACACGGAACCTATACTGTAAATATCGGCTGAACTTGACTTTATCCTTACTCTGAAATACGCACAAGGCTAGAATCAATCCATAACCAAATTAATCTTAGTTAAGTTTGTTTTACGGATGAATTTCGATAAAACAAATCAGGAGTAAATTGGTCTCGGCGTTAAAGCAAAGGAAGTAGGCGAGATGAGGACATCTGTCATCTAACTGTTTTATGGGCTGACGACCTTCCTGTCGAGACGAGATTCCACCCCAGGGAATGATGATGTATTCACTATCCACAGAGCCAAGTGGGACATTCATCAATGGCGGAAGGGGCGCGCCCGGCTTGATTCAGACTCAGGAGATGGGGATCGAAGGTGAGATGGCAGTGGCGGATCCATTTTTTTTCTTTGGCGGGTATGATCCCCCCCCCCCCCCCCCCCCCCCCCAAAAAAATACCCCAACTAAACAAACAAAAAACACACACACACACGGCCCCTAAAGCACCCCCCCCCCCCCCCCCCCCCCCCCCACCCCACACACACACACCCTCTTTTCGAGTGGACCCCGGGCCATCCCATCCCAAAGGTAGAGTAAACAACACTTAGCTTTATAAATCTGTAGTTCTAAGAGGAGGAATTAGTAGCCTACGTACCATGACAAACTGATTTCTTCGGATAATCACGATATATCTCTTATTGATCGATATCCATCATGAATCATAAGGTGGGTTAGCACCGATCGGTGGATCGATTGGAGGGGACGGGGATCTGAGAACATCTGTATACACCATTATGAACACAGTCAAACCCCGTCCATTCTTGTATATACAATTACACATTCACCGCCGATAGGAAATACATATTTCAAATTTGGTAAAAATATAAGAAAAAATATGATCAAAATGAGCCATTTACCACTGCTAAGAAATCATATAAATGAAACAATAAAAAATAACTGCTTCAATCGACTGGCAATTTATCTATACTCGTTGACTTTTTGCAGATATTGTAAAGTATTAGACCTACAGGTTGGGACGTTGAGACACATTTATTTACAAACCTAAGTTTATATTAAACTATTATACAAAAATTAATAAATCATACAAATTCACTTGTTTAAGTCAGTACGTAATCACGGATTCATTCAAACCTAATAAGGTTTCCGCTTGCAGCGTTATTTAGTATTTTCTACTGGACGTATAAAACCCAATATTGTACGTACGCTTCACGAACAATGGACTAATACTTCTCATTGACACGGTGCTTCTTCTTATTCGTGTTGGAGATTTCACGAGCACTTTCCCTCGGAGCTGAATTCGCGCTCGGTGCGCCTGGTTTTGCACTATAATCATATATATCTCATACCATGACCGACAAAAAAAAAGTTATTTTGTGTATGTCTATTTCTTCTTGAAGAAAAGTGTACGTTTTATCAGTTTTAAAACAAAGATATGTAATATTAGTTCAAACTTGTCCGCTATTGCTTCCAATAGTGCCACATGTGTTCTATCGTTCAATAGATTTCAACTAATGTACAACTTCTTATAGTATATACATGTGAAGGGTTGCCTATATGTTTTATGTTTAAGACATTGAAAAACTAATTCTAAAAAATACTGTACTTATATATAATTGATTGTTGTGATATTGTGGGGAAAAGTTGATGTTCATATTAGGCCTAGATGTGATTTGCGAGTTTACAATGGTATAATATAACACAGATATAATAGACAATTCAAACGCAGGAAGTGTGAGCGCAGGGGGGAGGGTGAGGACACATACATACCGTATTTCCTCTAATAGGGGCCGGGCCTCAAATAGGAGCCGGGCCTCCAATAAGCGCCGGGGGGTAAGCGCTCTTACATGTTAATAAGGGCCCGGGCCCCTATTAGAGGAAATACAGTACATCGCAACGCATTAACAATAGGACGGAGAGTGTTCCAAGTCTTGACGTTTAAGTACACAGCGGCGAAACGTAAAAGTGAGTGAAATACTGTTATTCACCATTCAGCGCGAGTTCCTGTATTTCATCGTCTGTGACGTGATGGTACATGTAGCTGACCGTCACAGGAGATAAAAGTACGCGATCCATATGGAATAGAATGGATATTAAAGAAATTATTACACACTAAAGTGTGCTATATGGTTTTTACGATACCCTCGCTCGGGCAATACAAAAATCACACTCGTTTCGTAAAACCATATGACACACTTCCTCGTGTAATAATATATATATGAGACACGTTGGCTTTATCCTGGTTATACTACGATTTACTAACAGAGAAACGAAAGAGCTGATTAGGCCGATACATAGAGAATCTCACCCAAGTGTCTTCTGATATCAAATATATCACACAAATAATCCGAGGCTTGCTGAGGATATTTTTACTTTTATCAATGAGTTTTGATATATTTGATATCAGAAGACACAAGGGTGAGATTTTATTTATCATCCAAAATCATTCTTCATTACGTTTCAATGAGAAAGTGTACATCTTTGAGCACAGCTCTGCCAGTTGACTTCCAATGCGGCGATGTCATAGCACTGTGACGTCATCATGTTTATGACATCATAACATTGTGATGTCATTACTCGATGATGTAAAAGCATTGTGATGTCATGTAGCTGACGATGACAGGCCACTGTGCAAAATCTAATGTCAAAACGATATCTCCTAGGAGATATCACTAAATCTCACACAAGCGATATCTCCTGTGGAACACAGTTTTGGGTGATAAAAAAATAACATCTCATATATAGGCCTATGCTTGTTGGGATTCCTATACTTTTAAAAGTCGAGGTCATTTGAAAATAAAACATGTCATAATCTTTTTCACCACATAGAACACAATTTAAAGAAATACTCAATAAGAATAAGAACACAAGGAAAATATATAATTTATGCTATTATAAAGTTGAATACACTTATAACTTAATTTTAAAAAAACCAAATCATCATTCATAATAGGCTTTTCATAATAAAACAGATTTATTCAATATCGAGTTTGTAAATTGCGTCGAATGTGAAATAATTAAATGTGATTCCAAGAACATTGAATACAACAGGAACCATAAAAGCGACGTTGTATATATATCGGCACGGTGAAGCCACCAATCCGAAGGAATTGATTGACTGAGCGTATCTTGGTAGCAGAGGATCTTGGCACTGGCACTCGAATGCTCATGTTAATTTTCACTCATTCGCTTGACCGTCGCACTTGTCTCTCCACCGGGACTATTTTCATGGAATGTGACTTATTCACAAGTCGTTAAAATGTGTAATTTACCGTTGGTTTTATCTCTTGGAATTTTGTTTTTGGAATAATCTATGTGGCCGATTCTGTAGCGACGCATCGACTCTGCACTGGATTGTTGGATTTAACATCCGGGCTCTCGCGGCCGTGTCAAGATATATATTGAGGCTAGCAGTAGCCTAGAAATGGCGATCTGGAGGGTGGAAAATCGTAAACATGAGGATATTTGACGATTATTACAAATATGTCGACAGTTAAAGGGAAACGATTCACCCTGAGGGGTGTGCTGGACGGGCTACGGTCGTCCGTGAGCACACCCCCAAAATCGGAGATGGAAATAGAGGAATCGCTTCGGTCCGAGCATTTCCAAGTCTGCAAGGTATGTCTTATTTCCTCACAATCGATCGAATATTTTTTATTTCTCTGATGTGCATATGAGAAATACTGCGATTTGTATGTGTCACGATGCTATTTTATTTTGCAGACTGTAAGACACGGTTTCCCTTTCCAACCAACTGCTGTGGCGTTCGATCCTGTTCAACATATTTTAGCCATTGGAACAAAAACTGGGTCACTCCGAATGTATCCTTCAAATCGTTCGGTTTTCAGCTTATTTGTGCCTTGTTTATGACACATTGTAATTTATTTACATGTCAATTCGCCTATCTGTTAGACAACATGTCAAAACACCAGCTGCGATCCCCCCGTTTCCCCCCTCCGCCCGTGTTGTTTTGATATTTGCGAGATAATTTGCAAGGCAGACAACCATAGCTGTACTCTGTGACAAGTGCCGCTAGTTTCATACTCAACTCATCCACAAATACGGAATCGGATTTCTATTTCAGCGACTGTTTTCATAAATCATGATATCAGCTGAAATATTCAACAACATTTATTTATTTTCAATTTAAACTATTTGTTATGGACTATATAGTTTAGTGGATGTAGAAGTATTCACCACGTCAGTGATAAGGAAGTAGGGTTTAACAAATAATAACATCATGAATAAGCATGAATTAAATCTGTTTTCATGATTCTTTCATGAGGCATTCCTACAGACAATTTTATTTGTATTTTTTTTGCTTGGATTATTTACTGTGTTTATCTATAATGTTCAATCATTGAATATAACAAACTTGATTTATAAACCCATGGGATTTGTATTTATGTTTTGTAATAACCTGAATGTAAAATATTCAGTTTGTTTTGATGCTAAAAATTTGATTGAGGCTGTTGGTTGTATTTTATGTAAATACGGTATTTTAAAAGGCCATTTTGTGTATGAAATTCGCATTCTATTTCCAACATTTTTCTCAAAAAAATACAGGCTAATATCGCTTATAAATGTTACACGAAACAAAGTTATAGGATTTGCCTTATATAAAATATGATAAAATGAATCAAAGACAATGATTTATAGATGGATGTACACATTTTACTCCCAACATTTTTGACAGCTAGTTGGAGAAGTTTGAAATATTCCATAATAATCATATGTTTTGACTGAGCACTCAGTGGTTTTAAAACCTCACATTTTTGTTTATATCTATAGTGTGAGATTTAGGATCATCATACGGCGAGATTTTGCATGTTATTTACATTTATTTATAGTAGATTGGAAGTCGATAATGGAGTTACGAGCTAATTTGAACTCAAGAAATATTTAGCATTTGGTGAAAGCCAAGAGCAGATCTCAACGGTGTACTGATGTACAGTGGCATTAGCTATTGTGTTAGTTGGAAATGGTGGGATGTTATTGATGTAATCTCGTATTGACCTCATGAGTCACAGATGGTCGCACTTTGCTGTACAAAGATAATAATAGCAGCTGAATTGTGGACTGTATCTGCTTGACTTTCAGTGCTTTCGGATAATTTGGTTCATATTATATCTTGAGAAAAGTTTCATCTTTTATGTCAGTTTCTGTTAGCTAGTTCGATCCGGTTAATGTCAACAATTGCCGAGTATAAAATCAGTTTAAATCGTTGACTTATTTCGATAAATTGAATTTTCGTCATTTCTTCTATGATGAAAGCATGTATTTATATTCTTATTTGGCTTTTGTCCTATTTAAAAATCATACATTAAGTGTTTCATAAACATGGTCTCATATAAATATGTTTACAAGATTATATCATATATTTATAACTGATCATAACAGAGAGTATGAGTGTTGACTCATGGAAATGGTTCACAGTTTTCACTTATTGATTTTACATTGCACTGTTACAAACGAGCATTCTGTTAGAGCATAATTTGATTGCAAATTTGAGAAACTTATATGATTTGACTACAATAAGTGATGACTATTGATCTGACGTACTTCATATGCAAACTTTTCCAATCGTCAGAGAAATACAGTTAATTTGCATCCACTCTGTGACATTTGGATATGCAAGGTTGGAAATCATGTCAAGGGAGGTAACTCTGATCACTGCAAAACCAATTTTCATATGATTAACATATAGGAAGTGACTGCTTCATAAGTAGGCTATTAATGGAACTATTTCGGAAAATTGTTCAAGGAAATGTCACTGAAATGAAATCTTAACCCTTTATGTGAAAAATTATATATTTTGTTCTTTGCCAAATACATTCACATCTGACAGAGAGGAATGTATTTACTCTTAGCAAATACAATTTGTTGAGGTATCACATAGGGTAATTTGATATCCATAATGCTATTGTTATGTGTGCTGTATGTTGTTAAGTAAATAATGTTCATGTCTATTAACAATTTTAAGTTGTGCATTTTTGTTAGTCTTGGATTGATTTGGATTAATTGATATTTAGAAGTGCCCTTTATTGTTCATAATTCTTGGCTAACTATATGAGATTGGTGAAGTATTAGTTCTGTTATAAACATGGGTGGGAATGCAAAAGTCAATAGAGGAACATATTGCTAAACTACAAAATGTTTTATGTGTTGGAGATATTGCAGCGCAAGTTTTTAAGGTCTGCTTCATTGCTGACTTAAATGTCAAACACTTGCCAATATTGTCATGCATTGATGACAAAACTTGTTCATTTTCTCTAAATAACATTTAAAATTATTTATTTGTTCGGCAACACAGTTAAACTGTACCACAAAAATGTATGCTGAAGTATGATATTTTAAAACGTGGATGATAGTGGTATTATTTGAACAGGACTTGATATCAGGCTGTTTAAAAGTAGATATGCTGTGGGATAGCAAACAAAAATTAAACCTTTTAGCCCATTAAATATTTTGTATGTTACTACAGTAGAAATAAACACAAAGATTTATTGACAATCAACTCAAAAGATGTCCAATAGCCCAATGAAAGCCTTTATAAGAACCACAACACATGACACAATTTGGCAACATTTCTCGCTCTCTGCAGGGAGAGTGTTAAGCTTCAATAGCAGTATCAATCTGTTACCCTGTGTGACAAGTCAATATACTGCTTTACCATTGATTGTGTATTTATAGAAGGTAGCTATTAACACATGTGTTGCTTACATATTCTCCATTGTTGGATGACTGGCTTACATGCAAGCTTCATATTCATTTCAAATTTGAGATTCAGTAATGGTCTCAGATTACTGCTTTGTTGAAATTTACATAATAATAATAATTGATATGTATATATATCAATATAAATTAATTGTGTGAAATAGTGTTTTGGTGTACAGTTTTGTTTGGTTTTAACACTTGAAATGAATGAAAATATTTTCTTTTAGTTATTGATGACATGGCAAAATTTACTTCTTACTTCAAATTTCTGATTAGAGTATCAAATACTTGACTAAGTCATATAGAACAATATATTCTTGTAAAACAATAAGTAATAGTTGAGAAAAGGTTAAAGGTCATTTAAGGCAATGATAATGCAACCGCTTCAATCATTTCTGCAGTGTAATTCCATTGAGTGAACTGAAAGATTCCGAGATGGAGAGTCAAGTATTTCCATTACAAACTAACAGGCATTGATTGTGAAAAGGGTACTGTTGTGAAATGCTTCCTTCATTATAGTATAAATAATTAAGATGTACTGCAATAAATCTATATTTGTGTGTAGATGAGTGTTTTACTGCTGCTATCATACAGCAACAACAGGCCTTGATTTAGTGATGCCATCACCAGCACGAGATTTTCTCAGCATTCTTGGATCAGGGTGAAGTTTAAAGTACTGCAGCATTTGTTGTGTATTGGCGAGAGTTGTTGGTGTTGTGTATTGTTGAGAGTTGTTGGTGCTGTGTATTGTTGAGAGTTGTTGGTGCTGTGTATTGGCGAGAGTTGTTGGTGCTGTGCATTGGTGAGAGTTGTTGGTGCTGTGTATTTGAGAGAGTTGTTGGTGCTGTGCATTGGTGAGAGTTGTTGGTGCTGTGTATTGGTGAGAGTTGTTGGTGCTGTGTATTGGTGAGAGTTGTTGGTGCTGTGCATTGGTGAGAGTTGTTGGTGCTGTGTATTGGTGAGAGTTGTTGGTGCTGTGCATTGGTGAGGGTTGTTGGTGCTGTGTATTGGTGAGAGTTGTTGGTGCTGTGTATTGGTGAGAGTTGTTGGTGCTGTGTATTGGTGAGAGTTGTTGGTGCTGTGTATTGGAGAGAGTTGTTGGTGCTGTGTATTGGAGAGAGTTGTTGGTGCTGTGTATTGGTGAGAGTTGTTGGTGCTGTGTATTGTTGAGAGTTTTCGGTGCTGTGTATTGGCGAGAGTTGTTGGTGCTGTGCATTGGTGAGAGTTGTTGGTGCTGTGTATTTGAGAGAGTTGTTGGTGCTGTGTATTGTTGAGAGTTGTTGGTGCTGTGTATTGGCGAGAGTTGTTGGTGCTGTGCATTGGTGAGAGTTGTTGATGCTGTGTATTGGAGAGAGTTGTTGGTGCTGTGTATTGGTGAGAGTTGTTGGTGCTGTGTATTGGTGAGAGTTGTTGGTGCTGTGTATTGGTGAGAGTTGTTGGTGCTGTGTATTGGTGAGAGTTGTTGGTGCTGTGTATTGGAGAGAGTTGTTGGTGCTGTGTATTGGAGAGAGTTGTTGGTGCTGTGTATTGGCGAGAGTTGTTGGTGCTGTGTATTGGTGAGAGTTGTTGGTGCTGTGCATTGGTGAGAGTTGTTGGTGCTGTGTATTGGTGAGAGTTGTTGGTGTTGTGTATTGGCGAGAGTTGTTGGTGTTGTGTATTGGTGAGAGTTGTTGGTGCTGTGTATTGGCGAGAGTTGTTGGTGCTGTGTTTGGCGAGAGTTGTTGGTGCTGTGTATTGGCGAGAGTTGTTGGTGCTGTGTATTGGCGAGAGTTGTTGGTGCTGTGTGTTGTTGAGAGTTGTTGGTGCTGTGTATTGGCGAGGGTTGTTGGTGCTGTGTATTGGCGAGAGTTGTTGGTGCTGTGTATTGGTGAGAGTTGTTGGTGCTGTGTATTGTTGAGAGTTGTTGGTGCTGTGTATTGGAGAGAGTTGTTGATGCTGTGTATTGGAGAGAGTTGTTGGTGCTGTGTATTGGCGAGAGTTGTTGGTGCTGTGTATTGGTGCGAGTTGTTGGTACTGTGTATTGGCGAGAGTTGTTGGTGCTGTGTATTGGCGAGAGTTGTTGGTGCTGTGTTTGGCGAGAGTTGTTGGTGCTGTGTTTGGCGAGAGTTGTTGGTGTTGTGTATTGGTGAGAGTTGTTGGTGTTGTGTATTGGTGAGAGTTGATGGTGCTGTGTATTGTTGAGAGTTGTTGATGCTGTGTATTGGCGAGAGTTGTTGGTGCTGTGTTTGGCGAAAGTTGTTGGTGTTGTGTATTGGTGAGAGTTGTTGGTGCTGTGTATTGGCGAGAGTTGTTGGTGCTGTGTATTGGCAAGAGTTATTGGTGTTGTGTATTGGCGAGAGTTGTTGGTGCTGTGTATTGGTGCGAGTTGTTGGTGCTGTGTTTATATTGACTATGTAAAGCAATGGGTTGATAGCACCAAGGATCAATACTGGATGAGGCAAGCTCCGTAAACCCTTCTCAACACTGGCTCTACGACAGCGATTATTGAATGTGTTTATTGGAATACAGCCATCGTCAGTGCTTGTCTGAGAATAAACGCAATAATGTTGTTATTTATCAGCACATGTGGATAATCAGACACCTATTGTAGTCAAAAGCTTTCTGGAATTTCACGTAACCAAGGTTATTGATCTATATTATGCAACATGTTTCCGACATATAATGACCTTTCTAGATTGTATCGTAAAAAAAGCTGCATTTTAAATTTATGCTCCTCATTTTGAAGGATATAATTTGTTTATTTTTTTATTAAATTATTTATTGAATTTTATAAACAAAGATTTTATTAGCAACTTTTATATTTGAATAACAAACAAAGAAGTAATAAAATGAACTTTATGAATATATATCTATTAAATATAAAAAATAGTATTAGTCAGACAGCAAAACTAGTGGCAAGATCATTTGTAGAAGCTCAGTTTACAGTTTGAGTGTAAAGCCGTGATGTACAACACTACAAGTGATGGCAATACCTCGAGTTGGCCTCCTCTCAGACAAGCACAGGGATATTGATTTTAAAACCTAGACCCAAGTTGTTATTTCAATTTACTTACTCGGTGTTGATTTGTTCGCTACTGGAGTTTAAGTAGTAATGGAGAAGAAAGCAGTCTGGTGAAATCCAATCGAGTTTGACAGTTTAGATTTGCAAACAACAATTTACTGTAAGTCAACATCGAAATGTCATCATTGGCTTACTGTTGAGCTTTCTGTCTCAATTTGCTTGCCATTCAAACCTGCGTTGCATTGAAATGCTCTAGCATGTTCGTGTTGAGAGTAATTTTATTGCTCTAGACGTGAGCAAAATGGAGTGAATTTATCAGCATCTACTCACAAGGAATACAATAGACACAGCGATAGCATCAGGCTTCTAGTTCTTCGGATTTATAAAATTTATCAGCATCCAGTTCATGAGATTGTTGTCCAACCAGGATTTGCTTACACACTGTTTATTCATTACAGGAGAATAATTTGCTCACCGCCCCCTTTCAAAATTCTTGGATCCGTCGTACTCAATATACCTGGTAGATTTGATGATTTTCAATTTCTGTGAAGTTGTTAGATCGATCAGCGTCCTGTTTCTGAGAATGTTGTCCACCAATCTGTCCACAGACTTTTACTGAAACTTGTCAACCCTCTGTTACTTTATGTCATTTTCCATTGCATTCACTTTCGGTCATGAACACTTGGACCTTTAAACTTTTTACTTAAAGACCTAAATTCTTCTTATCATATTCATTGGCATCCATTTATAGAAATATATACTATAGTCATGAAACATTGGACCTTAGACACACTGTCACACAAACTTCTTTTTTAAAGACACAAGTTCCCCTCACTTATCAAGTTCATTGGCATCCACTTAATTCTTATTGAAATATAGTCATGAAAAATTCGACCCTTGGACACAAATTTCTCTTAGTTCTCAAAGTTCATCTTACTTATCAAATTGATTGTTCATTGGTATTCATTTGCAGGAAGGATGTACTCGCCATCTTAATAACTTAAACTCTCAGAACATAAGTTAGTTACAACATGCAAAGTCTAACTGCAGTAAATTTGATGGTGTCTTCCCTATGATGTGTGTTTGGTGTTTGCTGCAGAAGGTGCCAAGAGTCATGTCCCAGTTAGTGACCCACTTCCTGTTTGTGTCTGCTACGCGATAGCCACGTAGTCAGCACATATGATTCAAAGGTTTATGGTCCGAATCTCACCAACATCCTGACAACTTCATCGGTAGTTTCAACTGTTGGACATGTAGTGAGAATTAAGTGCATTTCTGCAAGAATTACATTGTAATTTAGTGGCTTGCCAATCATAACTTGTGAGCATGGGCTCGCTGCTAACCCAAGATACAAACTTGTTGCAAGCTTCGTCCTTGAAATATGTTCAACTTCTTTGATGAAAGTTGGTAGTATTTTTTAAAGTAGCGTTCAACAGTACACAATGAGTTGATGACTGTCAGCACTTCTGGTCCAAAGGAGCGTTGCAGGAGTAGCTGGAGCCCTTCCTCAAAACACTTATATTACCTATGTTAAAGGGGCAGTAGCATGTTTTTTCGCTCAAATAAGTCAATGTAATTTATTTGAAAAATAATGTCACCAATAGTAAAACACCCTTCTCTCTTCGGAAAATCAAGTTAAAAAATGAGCCTACATGGTTCAGTAAAGCCATGGGAATCGTTTTTGTAATTCGAAATAATAAAAGGTGTTCATATTAAAATGGCCACCATGCATTTTTTTCTTTATAAGCAAAACTGTTATTACCACTCAGATAATTGGTTTGTGTAATAAGATGTTTTTCCCTCTAAAGTAAATATAAATGGCATTATGACATAAACTATCATTATAAATGGGAAATTTGAAATAATAAAACTTGCAAAAAACATGCTACAGCCCCTTTAAAAGATTTGGCTAAAGTTGTAACTGGACAATTGCTTTGTGGAAGGGGACGATAAGCAAGCCCAGGTCACAGACGAGTGCTGACGGGTAGCGGTGAGCTCCTCAGTCTCTCTCCATCTCTGTCACACCGGACATGTTGGTCTACTCAGTGTGTAGATTGGAGTTTTCATTTCACCCTCTACCTGCTAGTTCCGGAACATTTGATAGGATTTCAGGGATATTGTGTGAAATATAAACTTGACAATATTCCTTCTGATAAAGGTGATATAGTTAATATATGAACAGACAATCAGGTCTTGAATACATCTTCAGAGAAAATATAATATATAACACCTTGGATACTTTCATTTGAGTATTTCACATGGAGAGATTTGTGGTGCTAACAGACTGGCACTGCAGTGTTAGTATAGACTAGTCCGGTGTTTAGTGTGGCTAGATTGTCTCGATCTAGTCTGATGTTTTGACTTTTTCAATTAAGCAATAATGAAGTGATCTGTCTGTTTTCTGCAGACAGCATATGCTTTGGTTTATCCTATCTGTCCCAGACACCTTGCCTTGAGCTTGATGGCTTGACTTGGTGTTGGACTTGTGATGAACTCGCTGACTAGGAGCTCCTGGTCTCTGTTACCAACCACATCTGTGGTTCTCTCAGACTGGGCGTCTTGGTTGGACCGGAGCCTTGTTTTAAACTGGTCTTCTTAGAATGAAGGGAAATATATAGATTCTTTATTCATGATTTGAGACATTTCCACACAGATTCTTGTGTGATTGTATTAAAAATGATGGACAATGATGAGGAGTGGGAATGTATGTGAACAGGTTTTATTAGACTTTATTACTTACGAGGGCAATCATATCGGGGTTCATATTTTTCATACAATGCCCTAGGGCAACATATCACTTTGTCATGGTGACGTTACGTCATAAACAATGCTATGACGTCACGTTTCGTCTATGACGTTGCGTTCTAAATGCGGCAACGATGGGTCGCCAGCTTATGGTTGAAAGTGGATTTTAGCATATTTTCATTAATTTCACGTCTTCGGTAATAAACAGAATATTATATTTTTTTCTATGTCATACTATATTTACGACACTCACTCTCGCTCGGGAAATACTAATATTCAGGCACTCGGGTCGTAAACCAAGTATGACATAGACACTCATATAATATCCTCTATGTAGTGATTGGACCGTTCTACAATGAATTTTAGTCGTTAATTTCCAGAATGTAACAAGCAGTGTACTTGTCTCCTTATCCCAACAAAGTTAAGATTGCTTCTTTTTCTTCTTTATCTAACCAACTTAATCAATCAATATTTATTCATGAAATAAATAACCTATTTATTCCTACAGACGTTCATTTTAGTAAATAACTTAAACCCACATTTACAATACAATAATATATGCTGCAATTTACATACTATTCACTGCAATGCTTATGTAATTTGCTGATTTAGGTATTAGATAGAATTATAGGATATAATAAATAATAATAATACCATGCTTATAACTAAGGCTGGATATTGTTGCAAAATTCATATTGTGATATATTGGGATATACAGGACACATATTGCAATAATACTGCGATATATTGAATGACTTCTACATTGAGCTTTTATACATCGTTAAACGATTTAAACATGAAATATTTGATAAAATGCCTTTCAAATCTTATAAATTATATACAGCAAGTTATTAAGGTAAATATGTAAGCAAATTCTTTTGATATTTACATAAAAAAGTGTCTCCCATCATTTGTCCAACACATATTCCTGCACATCAAACATGTTTTGGAGAATTAAACCATGTGTCTGTGCCTAAAAGCAAGATTTTAAACTTAATTTTACTTGAAATGCATTGGTGCGATATATTTCGATATCACAAATCATATTGCAATTATTGCAATACACACTTTGTACCGATATATACCGGTATATCGATAATATTGCACAGCCCTACTTATAACGCGCTATTTCCATTGTAAAAAATGCTCAAAGCGCAAGACAGAGTTTGAAGAGAGATAGGTCCATGACAGAAGCTAGCTGTCAAATGCTAATCTGAAGAAGTGTGCCTTCAGGGAGGATATACACATATACACAATGCCTTGCAATCCGATGATCCTTACTTCAATATATAACAAACATATTTTATGATGATGATTATATTCTGTGAATATATCCAAACAATTCATAATATTGAACGTGAACTACCATATATATGACAGGTGTGAAATATAATTACCTTTTATTGAGTTTTGAAAATAATACATTGGACATTATTGACATAGCATGGTATATACTTAACAGTGTTGCTCCAGTTTCCCATGTAGCATTGACTAAACATCAGTGAGATCATTCTAACCTTTAAAGGAGCAGTAGCACGTATTTTTGCAAAATATATTTTTTTAAATATCCCATTTATAATGAAAGTTTATGTCATTTATATTTACTTTAGAAGGTTAAACATCTTATTACACAAACCAATTATCCGTAGTGGTAATAACGGTGTCCATATAAAGCAAAAATTGCATGGATGCCATGAACACATTTTATTATTTTGAATAATAAAAACGATTCTCATGGCTTAAATGGAACCATGTACAATCAAATTTTAACTTGATTTTCTGAAGAGAGAGGAGTGTTTTACTATTGGTGACATAAATCTTCAAATACATTTCATCGACTTATTTCAGCGAAAAAACGTGCTACTGCCCCTTCAACCTGCCGGTAGGTCAGCTTTGTAGATATTTCAGATTTCTGAATCTGCCTATGTAGTCAGAGATAACTGGTGTGACTTTATTTCCCAAGGTCAAAACATGTTTTTATCCCTTTTTAAATTAGCTGCCCATCTAAACAGTAACCTGGGTTCCATTCTGACAGAAGCAGCACATGGTTTGAAGCACTTCCTCCAGTCTCATTCGTCTACACTCATTCAAATAATACAAGGGGCTGGAGTGCTTTACCCATTTATTCATCACATTGAACACAATTCTTTCTTCGTTTAGAATTAAAGCAAAGATTTTATAATTTAAAGGCAGAATTTGATATTAATACAATCCTGTATGGAAACCCAAATCTTCCACAAACAGTCAATGAAAACATATTTCACCATGTTCATAAATTCATTGGAAAGAGTCAATTTTTACGGTTCAAATAATACATTAATACTAATGAACGTATTCACCATATTCAAAGTGCATTTTGTCATAAGAATAACATTTCCAATTGTGTGTTGCCTTAATAATGTATATTACATGTTTACCCACTTCGTCACTTGTAGATTTCTTACTTTCTTGTTATGTATTCTAGCCTTGTAAAATAGTTGTTGATTACCTGGAGAGGGCTTCTATAAGTTTCACAACTTGTGCCCAATTCATTTCTTAAATGAATAAAATATGTTTTCAATCAATCAATCACTATTCTTTATAATCTTTAGTATATTATTGTCCCTGCTTTGAACATCTGATATGAGTCGCTCAAGTAGTGTTCCTATTGGCTACAAATTGCACTAAAGTGGATGACTGATCTGGTTCCTATATACTTGTCAGATTGTTCAACTCAGCGGAGGTGTAATGATGATGCCATGCTGTAATGGCTAATGACAGGTTCACAACAATCACCAAATATTACTATTACCATGGTTACCAGAGGAATTTTCATTTTCTCGATGTTTTGCCTCATTACAATGCCAAGCATGAAGCAGTCTGCCCAGCCTCTCAAAACATGCATCAGGGTTGTGATTCCAGCGGGGAGGAAATGCTTTATATGAACTTAGCCTTAGGCTGAGGATGATTGCTTCATGCCGCAAAATAATGGTCTGATACTGAAGTTTCCAACTTGAAATTTGGTTATTGCTTGTGTTTATTGATTATTGTTGGATTGAGGGCAAATGCCGAGCTTATCTGGTATAGCCCAACGGTTTTATTGTAGATGACTGCTGTAGTGGTGGTCCGGTGGTGGGTTGTAGTGTGTAGGTGTGGTGGATGAGATGATGGATAATGTGGAGTGGATGGGATACGTGATGGTGTGTAGGTTTGGGGTTTTGGCTAAGATACATGATTGTGTGTAGGTTTTGTGGTGCGACTTACAAACATTGTGTGTAGGTTTGGCAGTGCGGCTAAGATATGTGATTGTGTGTAGGTTTGGCATTTTGGCTAAGATCCATGGTTGTGTGAAGGTTTGGCGTTTTGGCTAAGATCCATGGTTGTGTGAAGGTTTGGCTAAGATACATGATTGCGTGTAGGTTTTGCAGCCCAGATGAGATACATGATTGTGTGTAGGTTTGGCGTTTTGGCTAAGATGCATGATTGTGTGTAGGTTTGGGGTTTTGGCAAAGGTGCATGATTGTGTGTAGGTTTGGTGGTGCGGCTAACAAACATTGTGTGTAGGTTTGGCAGTGCGGCTAAGATAATGATTATGTGTAGGTTTGGGGTTTTGGCTAAGATCCATGGTTGTGTGAAGGTTTGGCATTTTGGCTAAGATCCATGGTTGTGTGAAGGTTTGGCTAAAGATACATGATTGTGTGTAGGTTTTGCAGCCCAGATGAGATGCATGATTGTGTGTAGGTTTGGCGTTTTGGCAAAGGTGCATGATTGTGTGTAGGTTTGGTGGTGCGGCTAACAAACATTGTGTGTAGGTTTGGCAGTGCGGCTAAGCTAATGATTGTGTGTAGGTTTGGCAGTGCGGCCTAGATACATGATTGTATGTAGGTTTGGCGGTCCGGCTAAGATATATGATTGTGTCTAGGTTTGGCGGTCCCGCTAGGATGTATGATTGTGTGTAGGTTTGGCAGCCCAGATGTTGGTTGAGATACTAGATTTGTTTGGATGTGTGGGTTAATACTGGTTTGTATTTAGGTCTGTGAGTTGATACTGGATTGTGTTTAGGTCTGTGAGTTAATACTGGATTGTGTTTAGGTCTGTGAGTTGATACTGGATTGTGTTTAGGTCTGTGAGTTAATACTGGATTGTGTTTAGGTCTGTGAGTTGATACTGGATTGTGTTTAGATGAGTGGTTGGGAGTTTCTGAGTTTGCAGACTGTTACAGTTTACAGATTCCACATATATCTCTATGGCGCAATTTCACATAGCTCTCTCAGACTATAGGTGTTAATTAATCTTTGAAATTCTAGATTTCAGTGTGATTGACGTCCAATGTATGATTTAATGTTAATGAAACATATATGACAAATATCAAGGTTATTCTGTTGTTTTGTTGCGTTGTATTTCTAACAACCTTTGCCTGTTCTAAGCCAATATATGGAGAGGACAATGGTTTCTGATTAAGCAAAGGGACATGTGAGGTTTCTCTCAGATTTGATTACGAGATAGATCAAACTTCAACGAGTTCCTACATCTTGTTTGAATCTTGATGGTATAATCAGATTTATGAGGGTGGGGTTGGTTAACAACCCTGTATTAGAATGAGAGTTTTTGCGAGTTTGGATTTCTAACTTGAAGATAAATCTCTATAGGTGGTATCAATCCCCTCAGCTTTCGGCTCATGTTTGACAGTAGTCGCGATTAAATCTTTCTGAAGTGTATTGATCTTGTTCGAAACAAGATATACCAACTGACAGGATTGTTATAAGGATAAAAGATAGAACTGTTCTCTACAATCTTACTATATTTAGTTACAAATGATAAAACAGGGATGGGAACAGGGCCTTGGCAGACTTGTTTTTTAAAAAGTTTTTTTTAATTAGTTTCAGTTCTTGCAGTTTTTCACTTTTAATTATTTGAAGAAGGATTTGTCATAAACACAGAACCGTGAAGGAATCATCTTTATGCTCAACAATAGAAGAGAGATGAAAATTTATTGCTATCAAAGAATTCATTAAGACTTTCTATACGAAGGACAAGATATCACGTTTGAGGGACCACAACCCTTCCATAAGAGTCTATTTTTAGTATCATGACATTTATATACGAGGTACCTGATATCACGTCCCCTGGGTTGCAGCAGTTGATTCGAACCAATGACAGAACTTAACATTACATTGTTAAAGAGTGAATGACATTAAAAGGACGAAGAAACACTGCGAGAAAACATATATATAATATATATAAATTTAGTATGAATAGACAAGATATCACGTCTCTTGTATGGAAAAATTGTAAAAATTCTGAAGTGATATCATTATCATGTACCTAGAGGGTACATCTGAAAAAAAAGAGCTCAAATTGAAGGGTTGTAGATGTCAGGAGGTGATATCACGTCCATAGGATATACGTGCTGTTATATTTATCTTGTATGGAAAGAGTTAATATTCAAAGTCAGTTTTAGGAAGCAATTTTTTAGTGGCTATTTGAAACTATTTGACCGTATGTAGCATTAATGTTGTTTATGATCTGTAAAATATCAGCCTGATTAACTTTGAAACTGGTTACCTCTTACAAGTTTGGCTTACATGATGAAAAGATTATTTGATCATTGATTTTCTCCGTCTGCGGTGGAAATATGAAGCCGATTATGAATGTATTGGAAGAGTAGATGTTGATAATTCCGCTCGTTGCTGTCTGATAGAGGAGTAGTTGTAGACAGAGCTGATCGGTGTACTGAAGTGTAACCCTTCTCTGATTACAACAAGATCCGTCCGTCCGTCCATCTGTCTGTCCTTGATCCTGGTTTGGGAGATAAATAACTGTGCTATGGGCTTGCTGATGTTCTGGAAATTTTATCGCTTGAATTTTTTTATAGTTTAATTTCGTAAACTTCATTTCAAGTTATTATTTCCTCCCATTAATTCAAAGTATGGTCCTCTTTATTCCCACAGCACATTTGACGTGAAATTGGGGGATATAATATCCGTCACTCCGTTTGTACTTCCGTCCGTATGTATGAAATGATACAACTCAAGTACTATTCACTGGATACTTTTCATATTTTGCATATAGGTTCATCATATTTAGAGTAATGTTCCAACAGTTTTGTGACCTTGACCTTCATTTCAAGGTCACAATGCATCTTTACCCTTGTCAGCTGGATACCTCAAGAACTGTTGACTGGATTCTCTTCATATCTCACACATAGCTTCTCCGAGGTTTTGGTGTCCTTGACGTTCTCAAGGTCACAGCAGAACTTTGAATTTTTTGGCATGTGAACGTGCATGTTAAGCTTGTCAGCGACATATTTCAAGAACTGTTCACTTGATTCTAATAATATTTTACACCAATGTTCATCTGATATTTTAGTTGCTTTAGATTTTAACAGTTTGACAAAGACATCTCACATTCATTCAAAAAAACTAATTAAGAGCATTTAAGCCAGTGTAGTACGAGTGGAAAACCTTTGCTACGGCATAACAAGACAAATCTAATGGTTAATCATTTGTAAAATTGTTGATATTTATCAATACATATTTCATCATATTAAGTTGTAAAATAAATCGATTTTATCTATTATTTCAAATAAATTGAACAAAACAAATTCAGATCTACTCGTACTGTCCCTTCAATGGATGCCTAATGTTAGGCAGACTGAAGAGGGGCATGGTCATTTGACGATTGAATGAAATTGGGTTCACTTTCCGCGTGCTCATGTCAGGCACAGAACGGGTAGTTCATTTGTGTATTGATTGATTCCTCGTTCTCCTGCTCTAGCTGCTGCCAACAGATTTGCTACATTGCTACCAATCACCAGCTATCTGCTGCCTACAGACTGGCTACATTGCTACCAAGCACCTGCTATCTGCTGCCAACAGACTGGCTACATTGCTACCAAGCACCTGCTATCTCCTGCCTACAGACTGGCTACATTGCTACCAAGCACCTGCTATCTGCTGCCTACAGACTGGCTACATTGCTACCAAGCACCTGCTATCTGCTGCCAACAGACTGGCTACATTGCTACCAAGCACCTGCTATCTACTGCAAACAGACTGGTTACATTGCTACCAAGCACCTGCTATCTGCTGCCAACAGACTGGCCACATTGCTACCAAGCACCTGCTATCTGCTGCCTACAGACTGGCTACATTGCTACCAAGCACCTGCTATCTACTGCAAACAGACTGGCTACATTGCTACCAAGCACCTGCTATCTGCTGCCTACAGACTGGCTACATTGCTATCAAGCACCTGCTATCTGCTGCCAACAGACTGGCTACATTGCTACCAAGCACCTGCTATCTACTGCAAACAGACTGGCTACATTGCTACCAAGCACCTGCTATCTGCTGCCTACAGACTGGCTACATTGCTACCAAGCACCTGCTATCTGCTGCCAACAGACTGGCTACATTGCTACCAAGCACCTGCTATCTACTGCAAACAGACTGGTTACATTGCTACCAAGCACCTGCTATCTGCTGCCAACAGACTGGCCACATTGCTACCAAGCACCTGCTATCTGCTGCCAACAGACTGGCTATATTGCTACCAAGCACCTGCTATCTGCTGCCTACAGACTGGCTACATTGCTACCAAGCACCTGCTATCTGCTGCCAACAGACTGGCTACATTGCTACCAAGCACCTGCTATCTACTGCAAACAGACTGGTTACATTGCTACCAAGCACCTGCTATCTGCTGCCAACAGACTGGCCACATTGCTACCAAGCACCTGCTATCTGCTGCCAACAGACTGGCTACATTGCTACCAAGCACCTGCTATCTGCTGCCTACAGACTGGCTACATTGCTACCAGGCACCTGCTATCTGCTACCAACAGACTGGCTATATTGCTACCAAGCACCTGCTATCTGCTGCCTACAGACTGGCTACATTGCTACCAGGCACCTGCTATCTGCTGCCTACAGACTGGCTACATTGCTACCAAGCACCTGCTATCTGCTGCCAACAGACTGGCTACATTGCTACCAAGCACCTGCTATCTACTGCAAACAGACTGGTTACATTGCTACCAAGCACCTGCTATCTGCTGCCAACAGACTGGCCACATTGCTACCAAGCACCTGCTATCTGCTGCCAACAGACTGGCTACATTGCTACCAAGCACCTGCTATCTGCTGCCTACAGACTGGCTACATTGCTACCAAGCACCTGCTTTCTACTGCAAACAGACTGGTTACATTGCTACCAAGCACCTGCTATCTGCTGCCAACAGACTGGCCACATTGCTACCAAGCACCTGCTATCTGCTGCCAACAGACTGGCTACATTGCTACCAAGCACCTGCTATCTGCTGCCTACAGACTGGCTACATTGCTACCAAGCACCTGCTATCTGCTACCAACAGACTGGCTATATTGCTACCAGGCACCTGCTATCTGCTGCCAACAGACTGGCTACATTGCTACCAAGCACCTGCTATCTGCTGCCTACAGACTGGTTACATTGCTACCAAGCACCTGCTATCTGCTACCAACAGACTGGCTACATTGCTACCAAGCACCTGCTATCTGCTACCAACAGACTGGCTACATTGCTACCAAGCACCTGCTATCTGCTACCAACAGACTGGCTACATTGCTACCAAGCACCTGCTATCTGCTACCAACAGACTGGCTACATTGCTACCAAGCACCTGCTATCTGCTACCAACAGACTGGCTACATTGCTACCAAGCACCTGCTATCTGCTACCAACAGACTGGCTACATTGCTACCAAGCACCTGCTATCTGCTACCAACAGACTGGCTACATTGCTACCAAGCACCTGCTATCTGCTACCAACAGACTGGCTACATTGCTACCAAGCACCTGCTATCTGCTACCAACAGACTGGCTACATTGCTACCAAGCACCTGCTATCTGCTGCCTACAGACTGGCTACATTGCTACCAAGCACCTGCTATCTGCTACCAACAGACTGGCTACATTGCTACCAAGCACCTGCTATCTGCTACCAACAGACTGGCTACATTGCTACCAAGCACCTGCTATCTGCTACCAACAGACTGGCTACATTGCTACCAAGCACCTGCTATCTGCTGCCTACAGACTGGCTACATTGCTACCAAGCACCTGCTATCTGCTACCAACAGACTGGCTACATTGCTACCAAGCACCTGCTATCTGCTACCAACAGACTGGCTACATTGCTACCAAGCACCTGCTATCTGCTACCAACAGACTGGCTACATTGCTACCAAGCACCTGCTATCTGCTACCAACAGACTGGCTACATTGCTACCAAGCACCTGCTATCTGCTGCCTACAGACTGGCTACATTGCTCCCAAGCACCTGCTATCTGCTACCAACAGACTGGCTACATTGCTACCAAGCACCTGCTATCTGCTACCAACAGACTGGCTACATTGCTACCAAGGACCTGCTATCTGCTACCAACAGACTGGCTACATTGCTACCAAGCACCTGCTATCTGCTGCCTACAGACTGGCTACATTGCTACCAAGCACCTGCTATCTGCTACCAACAGACTGGCTACATTGCTACCAAGCACCTGCTATCTGCTACCAACAGACTGGCTACATTGCTACCAAGCACCTGCTATCTGCTACCAACAGACTGGCTACATTGCTACCAAGCACCTGCTATCTGCTACCAACAGACTGGCTACATTGCTACCAAGCACCTGCTATCTGCTACCAACCCACTGTCAGATGATCCCCATTTACTTTCTCACCGCTCTAAGATGTCAAAAAAAAGTTCATTAGCCTTTCCAATAAGTATTTTCCATTTTTCGCTTTAAATGAACAAACTTCGAAGAAATTTATTTATTTGGATTTTACTTTGTCCACTTTGTAGGCTTATAACTGTTCCTTTGGTGAAACAACATTTGTAGGAGTCATCAATCATCTCTAAATTTCAAAATATTCAAGCAGCATAAGGGTTAATGCTTGCTCTTTGATAGTGGTGCACCGATCGATCAAATAATCGGTTTATTGATCGTTTGAGGCTAACAATCCGATTATCGATCATCAAAAATCCAAATCGATTACACCGAATTTAATATTCAAAATTAACAAACGATTGTTGTACATGCAAGCTTTGGAAACACCTCTAAGTTGACACGAAATAGCGTCATCGCCTGACTACCGTAATACAGGAAGTCAAGTCTATTTATAACTTTGTGAGGGAGCAGTCATTTTTCTCTTTCCGCCCGTAGCTCTTATCAGGTGCTGTCATACCTATTAAATCAGATAGTTACGTTTTGACAGTGCCCTTAGACATAAATGTTTACATGAAAATTTATTTTCATTAAATGTTGTGAATAAAGATTGAAGAAATGTTTTAATAGCTCGTGTTTGTTTGAAAACAATGAATACTCCTTCGTCACGTGATGAAAGCAAGTGATATGATTGGCTGATGAGTGATGATGAAACTGTCAACAAAATGACTGCTGTCATGTCTCCCACACGTGTTCGCTTCAAGAAACACAATTAAATAGGCCTATTTTTAAAATTTTACAGAAGGTCAAATGCTGGTCGAAGGCCAAATGTTGGCACCTCAACCTGAATTTTATCTCGTAGATTCCGTTCTCAATTTCCTCACATTTTGACCAGAGAGATTTGTTTGGTATGCGGTGGTTGTTTTCAACGATTTGACGTATCAACACGGTATGTGTGCCATTGAAGTTTGAACTTTACCTGAATGGGTTTATGTATTATCAGTTATTCAAGATTACCAACGTCCTTTGGTGTATGTTTAATGCAGAGACGAAAAGTAGGTTATACTCTTTACGATCTTTTTCAAGCAATGTCGTAGCAGTTGAACTTGACAGTACGACTGAGTCGTCGTCTCATCCAGGCAGCTTGTCTTGTCTTCATGAATTCCACTTGGTGATTTATATATCTAGTCGATCATTTATCGATAATTGATCGCCAGATGACTTCGATAATCGATTAGGGTGTTAGGGGTCGATTCCCAACACTACTCTTTGATGAGGAAAGTCATTACTTCTTATCCAACAAGACCTAATAATTGTGAAAATTGCCTCAATTCAGGACTGAAAAAGAGGGTTTGATTGATTTGTTCTGATCTGAAAGTTAAAAAAATATTGAGTTGAACTTTTCAATCAAAATTGATGATTTGAGTGCGGCGGCAGTCCTTTTATGTTTGTTTGGATTTTGAAAGAAGATAATCACCCATTTATGTCTCTCCTTCTTCTTCATCAGTAGTTTACTTTTGTTGCAATGTATGATAACTAGAGGTCCAAAAACAGGTCTCTTCTTGTAAAATGAGGTTTAGACTTGGCTAGTGAAAGTTTTTTGAACTTTATTCATGTAAAGTTAACAATAACACCAACTGTATAAATAATATATAGTTTTAGCTATCTCAATGGTGAAGTAGTGAAGACTTGAATCCAGTTTGTTGATGTTTTGATCGTTAGTTTGGCTGCTTTCAGTTGTTGACCTCTGTAACTGAAATGAGCTACAAAATCATATAAACATATGTACTACATCAAACATAAGTTACATTAACTTTCCTACGCAAGGCATAACTCTTGCCTGTCTCCATTACTGGCTGGTTTAAGCCTTGCCGCATTTCCTTAGGTTCCCGTGCTAGGAAATCAGAGATCACTATGCATTTCAGGTGCAGTGCTCCACTATCTTAACCTGAAAAGCTGAGGCAAGGCATAAATTAGTCAGTTATGGAGACTAGCAAACAGCCTTGCCTGCCAAATACAAATACATTGCCTCAATACAGATGTTGGCCAAGTCTTTGAATAGCATTTAGAAGTGGAATATATAAGGAATCAATATTTTGTGGATAACAACTTCTTTATTGAGAACATCCACTTTTCGTGGTATATGCTTACTCCTTCATCAGGTGGAATGTGTTGAAGGAATGAGCATATACTCTGAAACGTTTGGTATGTTCACAATAAAGATGCCTTTATCCAGGGGTTGAAGTTAACCTTTTCAATGCAGTAGCCACTTTGACTAGTCCTACTAGTCCAGACTTACTCCAGTTAGCTAAATATATCTCCATGATCAATTCACCTCAAATTTTAACTAGTCCCTCGGACTACCAGTTTTTACACTCTACTAGCGAAGCTTCTTTTTCACTAGCCATGGGCTACCGGAATGGTGCTAATTTCGCACCCTGCTTTATCCATACTATTTTGATTCTCATAGATATTGACTTACAGAAGAAAAGATTTCTGCTCTCTATACAACTGGTACAGTCAGGCCTCGATAATCCGAACGCCTCTGTTTTTCATAAAAAAACGTTCGGATAGTGAAATGTTCGGACTACTGAGTACTGAGGACTACTTAAGAGATTAGTTTGGTTACATATTCCTACCGTTCGGAAACTGCGAGATTCAGATTATCGGTGGCCGGACTACCGCGGCTTGACTGTACTTATCATGAACTGAGGCTTTCCTCCCACTGGTGACTAGCAGGCCTGTCCACATGTCCCTGTGCCCTGTCAAACATGATGGATCAAAATGCCATCAACTCCTCTGGAAATCTGGCCTGCTTTGATTACACACATTAATCTAGTGCCTTTGATGGGACACTGGGCATTGTGGAGGTGGTTGCTGTGGGGGTGTGTAGCAAGGGGGGTTCATGTTGTTTCCAGGGGACTTCTCTGTACCTCTTGTCTTGGTGTCTTGGTGTCTTGGTGTCTTGGTGTGAGTTCAAGTGCTCATAATTGGTAGAGATCGAGATACTGTTTGTTTTCTTTGGAAAATCAAACATATTAATATTCTGCTCTTGATCAGAAGTCTGATCTTTCATTGATTTGCAATATATTCTTGAAAGTGCAGACTAAAGTGATCGATACAGAGATATGTTAGAGCTTCTATGTTCTGGTGCAGTTATCTGTGTAGATGTTATGTTAGAAAAGTCAATATGTACTTGTAATGGTAACCAAATACCTTAAAGAAGTAGGCGATCTTGTTTTTTAGATGGTCATCCCCTTTTGATGCGTTCAGCTTCGGATCAAGAGGTCCGTGGTTCGAATCCCGCCAGGGGCACGGCAACTTTGTCTGCAGTAGAGAACTGTTCTACACGCAGTAAGGTTTGGGCCCAATGCTACACTGAATTTCACCGTAGTACCATCCATGGTTCGCTAGTTCCAGCCTAAGGCGATGCGAGCTTTCTCCCTGTCATAATACTAGCAGCCGTGATATAAGTGAAATACTCTTAAAAGTGGCGTTAAACACCAACTCACTCACTCCCCTTGTGATGTGATTTGATATGAAATGTATATTAAGTGAGCTTGGAGTCAGAGTGGCCAAACTTTATCTTTCTAATCCCGTAAATATCCTTGACCACTGACCATTTATCTGAATCAGTTGATAAGAGGCTAGGACATACCCTACTAAGCTATTCCATATGGCCTTGGAGCTAAGTCTTAATGAAAAATGATACGGTTTGCCCATGTAGAATTTCATTTTAGATTTGAATAATTATATAGAATTAGAGTTTAAGAGAGTCTATAACCAGGAAAGCCGCCTTTGACAATAGGCCATTTTTAGGGCTTGCAATTTTAGCCCTTTCGTAGCAAGAGTAAAATTTCAAATTTTTATGTTCCTTTTTTGTTCATCTTATGTGCAAAATGGCCCATGGCGCCTACCTTTCCAAGCCATGGTTAACCGTATATTTTAGTCATCCAATTGCTGTCGACTGACTACCTAGTTATACCATAACAAGCACTGGTAGTCTAACGGATATAGTTGTAGTGTTTACCCAGCCAAACAAGACATTTACCATCTCAAAGAGCTTTCATATGTCAGACTAATAATATATTTCCTGCAGTCTGATGATCTCCAGACATCAAAGGGTTCTTCAGCTCTTGAGATGTGTAGACCTCCACAACATCTTCACAAAGCTTCTTGTTGATTAGGAAATACCATATTCAGATAAGATGAAGTTATTGCTCTTTTATCCAGGCGAACATCACTGCTTAACCGAGAAGGTTTGTTGATGTGGATGCCTTGGTTATAAGCTTGTTCAAGTAAAATTGTTTTGCACTGATGAGCTTGTTTGCCCCATGATGTTAATTGTGATGATATTGTTATTGCTCTTGTACAACCAAGGTGGTTTTTGGAGAATAAAGAATTGGAATTATTGGGAAAGTTTCAAAATGGTATAGTAAGTGTCTGATTAAAAGAGTGCCTGTTTTATACATTAAGGGTTGAAGTTACCGTATATTCTTTTATCATGAAAATTATTCATATTTGGCCTCAAATGATCTCTTGATGGTATTTAACATTGTCAAAATCCCCCTTTTCTTTCCTACTTGAAGATGTTATGCATGATTAAACCCTTAAATTTACTTTCTTAGCATTTTGAATTAGTGTGTCATTTTCCCCTTTCCAATCCCAAATTATTCCCTGTTCAACAAGTTGTCATTTGTCATTTAATCCAGTCAGGAATGGTTTGGCAGTAATTAGTTCAGAAAGCAGAGGGTGGGAGACAAAGTAGAGCTGACTGTGGTTTGAGAGTTTCTAGAAATCCATTTTAGTTGCAGCACTCAGATCTAGTGCAGACTATACAGTAGACAAGGTACAGAGAGTCCTGTGACTGTAGGCCCATGAGAAGTTGCAGCACTCAGATCTAGTGCAGACTACAGTAGACAAGGTACAGAGAGTCCTGTGACTGTAGGCCCATGAGAAGTTGCAGCACTCAGATCTAGTGCAGACTACAGTAGACAAGGTACAGAGTCCTGTGACTGTAGATCCATGAGAAGTTGCAGCACTCTGATCTAGTGCAGACTACAGTAGACAAGGGACAGAGAGTCCTGTGACTGTAGATCCATGAGAAGTTGCAGCACTCAGATCTAGTGCAGACTGCAGCACACAAGGTACAGAGAGTCTGATGTGACAGAAACATTTATTGTCCAACTTTTGATTGCAATCTCATGTCGGAGTGCCTCTGTTCTGCCGTGATTAGAATCTTGATTTCTTTGAATCCCACTCTCATTACACAGAACAGCTCTAGAAATAAGACACAATCAAGAATTTATTTGTTTTACTGCTTAGTTTCAGTTGGCAGTCGACGATCAGCAATCAAGTCTGTTTTGGAACATGGGGATTGAGACATACTTATAGTTATTACTTAATAGAAATGGAACTCCCCAGGGTGTTGAGCAGAAATGAGTTTTGTAATAAATATTGTCTTTTCGTAATTAATTTTCTAAATTCATCTTGTCATCAGATTGAAATGATTAGATATTTTTAAGGAAATAAAGTTCAGAATACTCTATAAGGGAAGACATTTTCATTGTCTCATTTAATTTTTTTAAAATGACTCCTTTCAGAACAAGTCACCATGTTATACAAATTTTCTCTCTTATTTGTCATGGTGTGCAAATGATTTCAGTTTCTGTTATTAAGAGAAAGACAACATGTCAATCACTTATTTGACTTACTTCCAAAATGTTGAAAAACTTTTTGCTTCCACCAAAAAAGCATCTTTCGATCAGCAAATCTATTGTAACTTTATGACTTTGTTGACTCCCACAAAGATAAATCCTCTTGAAAAAAGTTGTACTGTCCTTTACACCATTGCCACAGGAGCAGATTTTCATTAGTGGATTTAATGTCTGACCCAACACCGAATGTTGATATTTGCGCCAAGCAATATTCGACCCCGTGATTGTCACTTGACATATAAGTCTACAGCAACATGCTGTGATGAAATTTCCCTTCTCTTCCAGGGGAGAGAGAGCTAATAGGTTTGGAAACTTGCAAGTTGGCGAGAGATAGTTTTAGTAGCTTATACGTCTGTTTACCCCAGTCCTAATTACCTAGCAGCGGGGTTTGTAGGGGACCAGAGCTTAAGACAAGGGTCCTCTGTCCTCAATCACTAGGAAAAAATCAGATGAGCGTGCGAAATAATTGCTTGTGAATTATTTATGAAAGAACCTGCTATGATGTTAGTGCTTTAAAGGTTACCGTGACGACATCGTGAGTCTAGGGGACATTTGTAAGCTTGTCAGGGGTCAGGGGTCACTGTCGACTTCTTTTGGCGCAGACATAAGGACTTGTTAGAGGCTATTTTGGAGACTTGTTTTTAGGAGTTTTCTTTAGACTGTTACATCAGTTTAAAACGGATGAAGGGTTCTGTAGTTTCAGAGGTTTATGTTGGTCCTGTTTATTATTACTGATATGCTTTATTTTTAATTCATTAATTATTAATATAATAACTTTGAAAATTATAGTTTAGAGTTTAACATCTATGGCATATCTTTATATAGTATATGTGCAGTATTCAGCGAACAGGTACTCTTTAAAGGGGCAGAAGCACGTTTTTTTTCGCTCAAATAAGTCGATGAAATGTATTTGAAAAATAATTTCACCAATCGTAAAACACCCTTCTCTGTTCGTAAAACCAAGTTATAAATGATTGTACATGGCTAAGAAAAGCCATTGGAATTGTTTTTGTCATTCCAAATAATAAAATGTGTTCACAATTTTTCGCAATTTTTGCTTTATACGCAACACCGTTATTACTACTACGGATATGTGCTTTGGGTAATAAGATGTTATACCCTCTAAAGTAAATTTAAATTGCACAAACTATCATTATAAATAAGAAATTCGAAAAAATATATTTGCAAAAAACGTGCTACTGCCCCTTTAACCTTCAAGCTAGATGTATTTTCACATTAAAGGGAGGGTTCTGTCGCCATCTTGGATCTTTTGCATTACGTGAAATGAAAACACGCTGTATTGTACCTAATTTTACAACTTGTTGATAATAAAACATATACGCTTATAGAATGTTCACATAGTAACACATAACGTATCATAAAACCAATAAACAATATGCTATCAGACTGGAGCAAAGTTTTCCCCACTCGCAGCGCCGATGAAATGGCTTCATCGTCATGTTTTTATTTTTCAACAAATGTGTGCTTGCGTTTATCAAGTTGTGAAATTTAAAGTAATCAAATATCACCTACATTAGTATCTTTTAATTTGACTGTGTTTTAATCATGTACAGTCAGGCCTCGATAATCCGAACGCTTCCGTTTTTCATCAAAAACGTTCGGATAGTGAAATGTTCGGATTACTGAGTACTGAGGACTACTAAAGATATTAGTTTGGTTACATCTTCCTACCGTTCGGAAACTGCGAGATTCGGATTATCGATGGCCGGATTATCGCGGGTTGACTGTATCAGTAGTATGTATATGTGTAAACGGGGATATCCTCTCGAATTTCGTTTCCACAAAAAATACCCCGATAGAACCCTCCTTTTAAAGACGTTATCCAGAAAATCTTCCTGTTCAAACCTGCATTAGTTGCTGTAGTGTCAGGGTTTACTCTTAAGAACGATGAACATGCCGTTTATGAATACTCTTTCAATCTCAACTACAAACTCGAGTAGATTGTTAACTTTATGAAAGTAAGTTGTAAAATAGTTCAGAGGGTAGTGGTTTGGAAGGTTATGAGAGAGTACCTTATGTGTGCTCAAGTTTTGTATCTTTCTGAAGCTATTATACAAGTTAACCAAATTACTTTGACATTTTAACTTATTTCTGGGAAAACGTTGTTGATATTTAGCCAGTCTCTTTTAGCTGTCTTGCAATAGGAGACATTACAAACTTTAAGAAGTAATTCAGGTATATTTTGCATTGAAAGGTGAAGTTTAAGGATTATGTGTTACGTTGTTATTGACATTGTAATAGTTTCTAGTCACCAACTGATTTCTGAATGATAGTCATCAAAATGGAGGAGTTTATTTACAAACCTTCCCAAGAGCTTGAAATCCTAGATGTTTGAAATTCTCTCAATATAATTGGACACTTTAAAGACATTCAGCAAGTTTTAGAGCTGTTGAGCGAGGTGGATAATGGGCACATCTCACAGTTCTGGCGTTCCTACAGGAACAAAGGGAACCGTACATGTGGTATCGAAATCACTGTCCTCAGATAGGAGTTCTGTACAGGCCGGTCAACACATGGGAAGATTGACAAGTCATCGTTAGTTTAAAATAATGTAGCGTAGTATTGATTGTTATATCATTTATTTTGGACAAATAATTTGCATCATAACTTGGAAATTTTAAGCACTTGAAATTAAAATTTTATAAAGCTTGTTTGTAATCATCTTAAATTTTGGAGGCAATAATTAAAAGCAAGTTGTGTTAGCAGCATAACGCAAAGTGAATTTTTTGCCATACCTTGCGTGAAATGTAATTATTCTGATGCTTTGAAACATTGAGTTTGCCTCAAAACTGTCAGATTCTACAATGAAATATTGATGAAGAAAACTTTATTGATTTATTGTGAATAAAGGATTTGTAATTGGCTATGACCTTATATGACATTCTCTGTATATTTTCACAAGATCTATGATTAGATAAATTCTTGATTAAGGTCATTTGCCAAACAGCTGGAAAAGTTCTGTGACCTTTACAAAGAGCATTATATAATTACTTCCATAATGAATTACCATACTTACTACAGATTTGAATAAGTCAATTAGCATGGCCTTGCTTTGTAGTCTTGTTAATATGTACAGTAGTAAAATGCTACAAAGGTACATCATAAGAAAACTTTCTTGGAGGCAAAAAGGCATCTAAACTAAAAATGTCAAGATAAGAATAAACATCTTTGTATTAGAAAAGTAATATCTTAAAAATATTTTTCGTTTTTTGTCATTTTCAAACTCTTAGACTGTAAATGGATTCGGTTCTATTTTCCTTTTCAATTAGAAATGTATTGATCACAGCTGCCAACCTATTTGGTGATTAACCCTTTGTGTGCTAGGGTACAGCTAAGTTGCCAATCACTGGTTGGTCAGGATACTGGGTAGACCGGGGGTTAATAACATAAATTATCATTGGTTTAAGTATCGAGTTTAGAAAGTGTGTTCACTTATTAGTATCAAATCAAAATATATATTTTAGAATAGGACACAGACATCAAGCCTGATGTATTGATGAAACTTTTAAATGGATCTGTTTATTTTTGCATTATAACTCAACCTCACCAGCTTGGGTGACTATCATAAAGTTTATTCAAATAGAAAAATCATAGGCCTCCTATGTTCTCAATATTTGTCCCTCACTGCCTTTGGGATTTCTATAAAATTTTAATTAATTTACAAATCAAATTTGAGTTTACATTTTTTAAATCAATGAAAACCCAGTGACCTGTTTCAGGATTGGAAAAAAGTAAAAGTATCATAAACCCAACATTATTTTGTTTTATGAGTGACTAGATTTTATATGTGAAATAGTGTAATTTGATACATTATGAACAATCAGGAAATACTCAAATTAACCCATATTTGTCTGATGAATACAGTTACTAACTTCATCTGTAGACAAAGTCTGTCAATGGTCAGATATGAATTTCATGAGCCATAAATTAGTAAGTAGTCAGACAGGTTCTTGATAATATATCAATGGGATGTATGCATATTAATTCACATGCAGATAATCAGTTTTACGAGGTAAGTCTTAGGGCTCACTTTTGAATAAGATAATTTCGTCATTTACTATTGTAGACCATTTGATCACATTAAAAAGATCATAAAGGTTCCAATTTCTGTCACTGTGGGATCATGATCAATTGTTTTATGACATCACAGGTGAAATACAATACAATACAATACAATACAATACAATACAATACAATACAAGAACTTTTGCAAAGACAATTATTGCTACGCAAAAGTAACCTGTCTACATGTGTGTATTTGACACTCGTCATGTTTAACTACATCAATATTGATGTTCCACTATTTTCCTTCAAGTCATTCACCTTGTGTTTGTCGAGGCCGACGACTCAATGGTTGTGTAGATCTAATTATCATGACATGAATTCACAGATCGTTATAATGAGCTTCTTGCTTTATTGAACAAGAATTATTCAATACAGACCATGTTCATTAACATATGTAAAGGATGACACACAGTAAGTAAAATTAACATCCCAGCTGTGTTGAAATGATTATTTTCTTAATGAAAATGATCTTGGGAGCAAAGCAGTGTAAATTTGGATATTAACTGTATTTCTAGTGCCAACGAACAATTAAAAAGTCAATGGCAAGTATCAAGTAAGATAAAGAGTAGAGTATTGATATATTTATCATGAGATAAAATATCCTGATTATCATTATTACAGTTATGTCATAGCTCTACTAACGAGGTGACCTCGCTGACATGCTGATCACGTTTATCTACACCTATACCTACATCAATGTTGGACCGTCCCTGCCCAGGATTACAAATCTATCTATTGTCTACTATGGCTACACCCATCATGACCAGTCCGTTCACAGTTCTAATTAGACGATTTGTTGTACCGTATTCTCTCGGGTATAAGACCACACTTGAGCCTTAGACCACCCCCACTATTCAGGGCTTGTACTGGTTGGGGTTATTCTCAGGTTATAGCCCACCTCCAACTTTGCCAGATGTTCCATGGTCATACATAAATCTATAATATGATTTCAAGTTAAATGTCAAAAACCTCTATCTATTTGTTCTTAAGAGAATTAAATTCTTACGTATTCATTGGATGTGTTGTTTTAGGTCTAGTTGAAGAGTTTATAAAATGGTGTGAACTTCAGTTTGTGATGAATGAGTAAATGGTTTTATGTGACATAAGTTGTGATAAAAATAAAATTGCATCTGTTTTTATAAAATCGGATATTTTTGGAGAGATTTTATTTAATATCAATGTCATTGATTACTTGTGTCGTTAACATGACTAATGATAATCGACAGAATAACTAAGACTATATACAGTTCTATTGCTGTAAACATTAGACAATATATTCTTATGAGTGAGCCTTCGTTTGAATGTGTGAAATGTGTCGTAAAAATTACACGTTTTATTCAATTTGTCATGAGATTAGTTCATTGTAATCTGGTTTCTGGTAATCGAGATATATTACGATTAAAACGCTCAAATGACAGAGTCATGCCTCATTCCAGAGTCATGAAAAAAGTATGGAAAATCTATATTTGGCCCACATAAGATAAATACTTGATGAAAACTAAGTCAGCTTTAAAGCGTATTCCTCATATGAATTCAATTCCTCCAGCATTTCAGTATTGAATATCTCTCCATAACAGATCTTCTCGTTACAACCCTCCAGCCTCTGTACCTCCATAGGATTCACTCTTATACAAAGAAGACAGGAAGTGTTTCTTTCTACCTTACTGACTGGAGAGCGAAATCAGCCATGTTTTGTTCTGGTGCAGGCCTGACAAACATATGTACAAATGATGCTCATATTGATGTGTAACCTTGCTTGTGGTCATGAGAATGTATGGTACAAGTCCCTGCAGGCCTTCTCTATATAAAGCCGTGTACTGATCAATAGCGTTAAAGACGACATGTTAACAATGCTTTGAAGATCCCTCACTTAGGTAGGACAGCACATGTTTGTGTTAATAAAAGACTGGTCTGTGTCCATACATCGATCGACAGACTGTGTCAACAAAACTGTATTAAAAAAATGGTTTCATCAAATCTGTGTTGACCAGTATTGTGTACTATGAAACAGATTCAATCTTTGTTATAATGCTACTTCTCCAGACTTCTTTGTGGCTCGTGGTATGGTTCTATCAACTTCGCAACAGCAACGTGTAGTGTACTTGTTTTTCAAGGGTGTCTATTTGAGTATTTGCCAATTGTTCATTTTCTTGGGTGATTTGTTACTGAAACTGTTAGTTTCATGGTGCATGGTATACTGCAATGTACAAAGGCATACATATAGGCATACACATAGGCATACGCATAGGCATACGCATAGGCATTCACATATGCACTCCCAGTCTGTTCCATCTGTTCTACCAGCAACTTTGAGTTGGGTCATGCTTTGACACAAACTAGAATTAAGTTTGTACTTCTTTTGGTCTAATACTGTCTTAAGCATTCTACAAATAACGAAACCTTGGTCATTCCATTAGGATTCCATCCAGTTGTTCTTTTACTATCACTTCTATCGTCCATACCAAGGGGTCATGATTTGACACGAACCAAATAGTCGATGTTTTTTAAACCCTGCTCAAAAAGTTATTGTGTGTCCAGTACTCCTCTGTACATTCTACAGATACAACAGGCCCTCGGTCACTCAATGCCCTTTTGGTTATATCCTCCACTCTGAGAGGCCAGGGAGGTGAAGGTTTGATTCCCAACAGAGAGGCCAGTGAGGTGAAGGTTTGACTCCAACAGAGGCCAGTGAGGTGAAGGTTTGATTCCAACAGAGAGGTCAATGAGGTGAAGGTTTGACTCCCAACAGAGAGGCCAGGGAGGTGAAGGTTTGACTCCCAACAGAGAGGTCAATGAGGTGAAGGTTTGACTCCATAAGAGAGGCCAGTGAGGTAAAGGTTTGACTCCATCAGAGAGATCAGTGAGGTGAAGGTTTGACTCCAACAGAGAGGCCAGTGAGGTGAAGGTTTGACTCCAACAGAGAGGCCAGGGAGGTGAAGGTTTGACTCCCAACAGAGAGGCCAGTGAGGTGAAGGTTTGACTCCCAACAAAGAGGTCAATGAGGTGAAGGTTTGACTCCAACAGAGAGGCCAGGGAGGTGAAGGTTTGACTCCCAACAGAGAGGCCAGTGAGGTGAAGGTTTGACTCCCAACAAAGAGGTCAATGAGGTGAAGGTTTGACTCCATCAGAGAGGCCAGTGAGGTGAAGGTTTGACTCCATCAGAGAGGCCAGTGAGGTGAAGGTTTGACTCCAACAGAGAGGCCAGTGAGGTGAAGGTATGACTCCAACAGAGAGGCCAGTGAGGTGAAGGTTTGACTCCAACAGAGAGGCCAGTGAGGTGAAGGTATGACTCCAACAGAGAGGCCAGTGAGGTGAAGGTTTGACTCCAACAGAGAGGCCAGTGAGGTGAAGGTTTGACTCCCAACAAAGAGGTCAATGAGGTGAAGGTTTGACTCCATCAGAGAGGCCAGTGAGGTGAAGGTTTGACTCCCAACAGAGAGGCCAGTGAGGTGAAGGTTTGACTCCAACAGAGAGGCCAGTGAGGTGAAGGTTTGACTCCCAACAGAGAGGTCAATGAGGTGAAGGTTTGACTCCAAAGAGAGGCCAGTGAGGTGAAGGTTTGACTCCAACAGAGAGGCCAGTGAGGTGAAGGTTTGACTCCAACAGAGAGGCCAGCCATCTTCCCAGACCCGCAGAATGACATGCCATCCCCCGTCAGATTCCATTCCTTCCTTGTCCATTTGAGATCTCCCGAATTGTCTGATTGCTTCTAGCAACCGTGCAGATTGCTCTTTATGACTGGAATTCCTGGAATGGTCTTTGAGAAATTTCAATCATGTTCCAGTCTAGGGGGAGACTGTTTGCTTGATAATGGTACAAGGGATAAGTGAAACAGGATCTTTGACCGACTAAAACCATGGCATAACTGGCCCTGTGATCAGATGGACATCTCTGAAAGGTCTTCCTGACAGTGCTTGTGTGATGTGTGCACTGATTATGTGTCATGGTTTCTAGGAACTTCAATTTGTTGATGGAATGAAGGATGGTTTCGATAGTAATTGGAAGAATCATCCCGAGAAGGCAAAACTAGGAGTCCATCAATAATTTGATAAGATATGATACCATTATCCCGATCCAAATAAAAAAAGAAAAGAAAAGAAAAGAAACAAAATTCTATTCTATGTTTATTTACTTTGAACGATTTTCATCCATTCTTATTGAGAGGTCAGGAAGATTTTCTGGATAACAAGTTTTATGTAAAAATATACGCTCACTCAGATTTGGAGAACTAAACATTCCACCTGATGAATGAGTGAGTATATACTCCGAAATGTCGTGTATTTTCACATTAAAGAAGTTATCCAGAAATCTTCTTGTCACTTCTAAATGGCCTTCAAAGAGAGCTATTAATAACATGAGAGATTGATAATTGTTTTTTCCCTAAAATGGTTGTATATTTTCTTGTTACATTATCACTTTCTGGTTTGTCTGATGTATGAAAAATGTCATCTTTAACTACTGCATGTTCTTTTTTGATGGAATATCTGATATGAGGAACTATTCAAACATTTGATGATTCCTTCTTCAAACAAGGATTGTAGCTAAATATATAGCCAACCTCAAACCAGATTGAATGTAATATCCCAGGGGAAATAAGAACTATTGAAAGGATACAGTAAATGAAATATGTGACTGAGAGAGCTAAAAACAAATTAGATTAAGTATATATATATTCATTTATATACATATATATATATCTGTCTTATCCTTGACACAAGTGAACTGGTTTGATCACGTGTGTTAACAGAAGTGTTCCTTTCCCATTTCATCCGTCTTCATATTCCCTGGTAATGGCTCCGCTATCAAGGAAAGCAGACTGTCTTATATGTAATAGAGGAAATCAGAACTTGTTCAAAAGCAAAGTGTTCAAATTCAGCCTGCAGGGAGCCCAGCCTGCAGTTTACATTGATGCAGATCTGAGCGCAGTGTAAAAGGTTTCTGGCAGCGTGTGATTTCAACACTGTTCTATGTAAATTTCCTGTGTAGAATTGATACTCCTTCAGAGATCAGACTCAAACTTCTCCCAGTTCTACAAGCTTGCTAAGAAAATTTCCGATATATTTAAGAAAGGTGCAGAGATGAGTGGTTTTGGGTAAGATTTCAGAAGATCATGCTCTGAAGAAGAGTCTGGTTCCCCCGAGGGACGGCAGACTGAGTGTGATGACGCAAGTCCTTGTCCTCCTGGCCTCGATCCTAGCGATATAGGTGGAAGAATTGATAGACTTGTTGTCTGCCTGCTATTTGAAATCAGAATTTATTTCTGTCCTTGATGTTTTCATTTCTAAGTTAATTGGTGTCAGGTGTTTCATTGAAGCTAACCAGATTCATTTCAAAATGCTAGTTCTGCTTCACAAAATACTAAGGTGATGATAAGGTATATGATTGATGTAATGTTAAAAATGGGAGTTTCAGTTAATCTTAGTAATGGAACCCATGATGAGGCCGTCTCTTTGCCTATTCTTCTATTGCTTGCTCTCCTGGTGAAGCTACTGTGGTCAACAGACAACATCAAGTCTATGGTTTGTCTCGCATTCTCTTCCACAAAATCAATAAGTAGTTAGGTACAGTTCTGTATCTACACAACAAAACTCCCCTCATATTTCTTAATGGAATCTTCCTGTCTTGAGTTTGGAACAGGCTATTATCGATTTTAGGGTTGAAAGGTCAGTTCTATGTTGAAGACCTTCACCCACTTCTGTTCAGGATTCAACATGGATTGGAACCATTGGTGCTTTTTTCTAAGGATGTTTTGCTGTGTTGACACCATAATAAAATATTGATTTTTATCAAAATAAGAACTACTCTGCAATGACTGACAGTGCTTGTTATAGTCTGTCTTCACCTGCAGTGCTGAATGACTAATTGTCTCAGAAGGATTGGAATTAAATGTTTATCGGATCATGAAGAGCTGACGACTATTAGATCACCTTTAAGACTTTTTTAAGTGAACGAGTATAAAATAATTTGAAATAGTTTTTATTGTCTTCATATGCCCTTTCATTTATTTTTGTTGATGTATCACTACATATTTTCTGTACTATGAATATAAAATAATTATAAGTTTTCAGTGATTAATCTACAAATATGACTTTTAGAGTACAGGAACTCACTGTCACAAGCTTTTATGAGTCCCAGAAAATAAAAGCGAGTCCCTCCATAGTAATCGTATTAGTATAAATAAAAACCTTGCATCTCAGGGACTCACAGTTTAAATTTCTATGAGTCCTTTTCAAATTTTGTGAGTAAATGAAGCAGGACTCGCAGATAAATTTATCCCTGAGTTTTTGTAACTTCAAAAATACCTGATTCTTAATGTGAAAATAAAAGGTGTGTAGCATTCAATATTATGTTGCAGGCGAATTGACCAAAGTCTTCTAATGCCGTAAGACAAATTGCTGCTTCATTCATTTGAAGATGCAAATGGCATTAGTGGAGATTTGTGTGCAATGTCATGACATGTAATGTCGTAGGTACTCAGTTATGTAATACAGCTTAGATAATTTTGTGACCGAAGATTAATTTTGTTCTTAATTTATTAAGACACTTATAAGGATGTCATGACAATAGGTTAAATAATGACATCAGAATCTGGATCAAATAAGTTAAGTTCTTCAAGCTGAAATCACATTTGAAATTTACTGTTGTTCAGTAGCCATGAGAAACTGCTTAGATCCAGTGAAGAATAAGGTAAGATTGCAGCTACGTTGAGAGGACTCTTATGCCTCCATCTTACCAATTTCACCAAGCTCAAATCTAAAATTGTTCCTCTTCTTTTCTTGAGCAGTGTATTTGATGATAAAGTTGCTCCATTTGGAGTGCAACCACACTCCTGTAAAGACCACATTCTCACATTCTCACATATTCACATTCTTTCCTCTTGTTACGTCCATGTCTGATAAGGTTAAACTGTTACTATTTTTTACTACTGAATATGCAAACATTACTTCTTTATTCATTAATCGATAGTTAAAGGAAATTAAAAGGGAAGTCATGAGTCATGTTGGCCAAGCTTTCTTGCAGTTTTCAATCAATTTTACTTGCAGTTATTTTGGATACAGGGAATTCTGAAATATGTTTCATCAAGGGTTTTGAATAGCATGATCATTGTGTTTTTTCTTGGAGTTTCTTACCAGTTATGTATATATCATATTCCATATTCCCTCTGAGCGGTCGGATATTTATTATTATGTGCTAAATATAGGCTTATTGGAGACTGACACTTATAACGACTTGGGAATAACTATAAATTCTTTAGTAGTATTTTATTTGAAAATGCAGTTGTAAACAAAGTGGTGAACCCGTACTTATTAGATAGCCTCTGCCTTATTCTTCAGCTGTTGGTTAATTCTGTAACTGAAAAGAATGTGATTATCATGTCCATGTTTTACTTGATGATTGCTTGTACTGTTAATGTTAATTCTAGCTGGTTGACATAAGTTTAAGGCATTTTCTTTAGTTTGATTCTTGACTAAAATGTATTTTTATGAGGAAATATATTTATTACTTTAAATGTGCCATTGCTTCCAATAGTAATTGAAAACAATCGTCATTATCCCAAACTGATATTTACTTTCTGTCATTTTGTGTACTGCATATCGTCTTTAAAAGGAGGGTTCTATCGGGGTATTTTTTGTGGAAACGAAATTCGAGAGGATATGTTCTCGTTTACACAATTATGATATAAATACATGATTAAGACACAGTAAAATTATAATATATTAATGAAGTTAATATTTTGATGACCTTATATTTCACAACTTGATAAAGACAAGCGCATATTTGTCGAAAAATAAAAACAATGAGAACTGAAGCCATTCATCGGCGCTGTGAGTTGGGAAAACTTTGCTACGGACTAAACGCATATTGTTTATTCGTTTTATTATATGTTATGTGTTACTATATGAAATTTCTATCATTGTATATGTTTTATTTTCCAAAAAGTGTAAACTTGGGTTAAATATAGCATGTTTTCATTTCACGTAATGCCAAGAATCCAATATGGCGGATGCTGACGATAGATCGGTGATAGAACTTTCCCTTTAAATGAACAGTTACCGAGATAGTAGCAAAGTAAGTTTTGTGTGTTAAATTTCCACAGTGTTGTCAATCCTTGCTGACACCAAGAGTTGATTGGCCTTAAAAAATGAAATTGAAGGTCTAACCTTTGGAGCCTGAACAGTTTGTTAAAAAGAACGCCCATGCTCTTCCAAAAGTAAGCATGACATATTGAACTTGGGGCATTTGTAGTGATTCTACTGAGACCTTCGACTGGATACCTCCCCCAGACCTCGGTGTATTCAATCATTCATGATCAGTTGGTTTCTTCTTGCTTGATGAAATTTGTGAAGTGAAAACGTTGTATTACTTGAATGGAAACTGTTCTGAGACATTGAATAGAAAGTATATTCTAAGACCTAAATTCTTCCATTTTGAGTGGGAAGACGATGAGTCAGCAGAAGTCATTTGCTCGGTGAGATTACTGCGGACATGCACGACCTGTTTTGAATCTTACTGAAGATCTGGCAGTAATTATTCGAGGGTCGGACTGTCAGGTGCCATTGATTCAAGATGTAGGCCTGTCTTCTCATTGATTTCCCTTCCACTAGCGACTCTGGTGTGAATAGCTCCAGTGACACTAGAGTCAGTGCCGAAGCAGGCCATTGCTAATCTAAATGAGGCTCGTGTTGAACAAGTGAACACTGCTTTCCTCACTCACAAAAGAGCTCCCATTAGCAAAGCACGGGGCTTCCAATATGTGTGTACTTTTGATCATATCCCAATCTTGCGGTAAAGCAGTCGGCGAAAACACAACACTCGGCCGTCTTGCAATTTCCGACATTTTGCTGGGTAAATGAGGACCTGCTTGCTATGTTCGACAATATTCCTCACTCAGATATCTGCCAGGATGTTGGTGCAAGATGACTATATTTGTTAGCTGCGTTGTGATCAGGTTATGAGGGAAATAAAATCAATGATAGCCGTGAAAAGGCATTTTGCTATGGGCAAGAGACAGATGCTGTTATGCAGGCTGTTCATGTCGATAATTGTTGTTGTTTGGTCACAGAACGGAAAGTGTTTGTGTTTGTTTATTGTCATCTTGTTATCCCTTTATAGCACACGAAGCACTGCCGCAGAGTTTGCTTTAGAGACGACTCGATTGTATCGATTAGGGCTGTGAAAGAAAATAGTGTCAAAGCGAGTGATTTACTGCAGCAGGCTATTGAGCCAATCACTGAAGCTGTTCCAATAAGGAACAAACAAACTGAACTCATATCAACCGTACGTTTCCATTTGATTGCAGTCCTCTTTCGTAAATTGCAACGAGTTGATATCGCATATTTGACTTAGTCTGAGAGATATTCACATCGCCGCGACAATCAAGTATTTAATAGCTTCGGACTTTGGGATTTGGTAGAGGCTGACAAGGCCGTGTGATTTGCAGTTTCTCTCGCACAAGGTCAAGGTCGATTGGGCGAGAGTAGTCATTGATTTATCTCGGCGTGGGTGAAGTGTGAAGGGGTCTGACTTTACATTTGGTTAATTGATACTAAGAATATTACAGGGTATGTGTCCTGCCCATAAACATGTCTTCTCTCTTTATTTAGTTGGGGCGGGATAGCGCAGTGGTTAGCGCAGTGGTTATCGCGTTTGGCTTCGGATCAAGAGGTCCGTGGTTCGAATCCCGCCAGGGGCGCGGCAACTTTGTCTGCAGTAGAGAACTGTTCTACACGCAGTAAGGTTTGGGTGCAATGCTATACTGAATTTCAGTGCAGTACCACCCATGGTTCGCTAGTTCCAGCTGTTGCTCGCAGGTTTCACCGCAATGCATAGCCACATGGCGTTGTGGGCTTTCTCCCTGCAATAATACTAGCAGCCGTGATATAAGTGAAATACTCTTGAAAGCGGCGTTAAATCCTAACTCACCTCACCTCTTTATTCAGTGGTAATATTTCAAATCACATCACTCGCAGAGAATGAAACCAATTTATATACAAATGCCCTTTGAGTATTGCATGGTTGTTAGCTATAATTTAAGTGCAGAATCTTATTTTTCATGATTGATATATGATCCAATTTCCAAACATTTGGCTTGATTATAGGATTATTGGGTCGATGGCTACCAACTTTTTCCTCTGGAATCGAATTAACCATTAAATAGTTTGCAACATTTTCAATTGAATCATAGGAATATTATGTTTCTCTTTGCTGAAACAAGATCTTTTTACATCTTGATAATGGAATCACCACTGTTCCTTGATAGTAAAAAATCCCCATGTTTATTGAAAACAAAGGGAGAAATTTTCAAAATTGTTTTATTTGCATACTGCTGCTGGTGTATTTGACAATCTCTGAACAACATGGAACAATTGTAGGTCCACATTCATAAAAACATGTGCCTATTTAAGAGTATTTAAGCAATTATCTTGATGCTATGGACATTTTTCTTGAATGTCATGTCAGTTTTCTCCAGAGGGTTCAGAACATTGAAGCTTGTAATAGGTTAATAATGTTAATAGACACCTAACATGATGCAGTTTAGCTTAATATGGAATGCTAGTCACATTTTCCTCTTCACAAGCTCCACATTAAGAGCCTCGTCCCTGCACTGTTCGTTATTTTTAGAGGATGAAGTTATCAATTGTTTGCTCTTGATGCAGTTGGATGCAGAAACACTGCAAGATGTCAGTCAATTGTTGCACTGACTTTGCCTCTTTGTCGAACATGTTTGATCTTTTTCAGATAGCCTTTGATATTTATAAATGTTGCTCTCTGAATGTTTCGCTTAGCTGCCTCTTCGATTGGTGAAATAGAATGCCTCATTGGCTGCGGTTGAAAATTAATCATTCATCTCACTGATGAAAGTTTAAAAAGTCTGTTGGTGTCATGTGATTTTTGTTCTGCATGATTGTTGGTCGGGTGAGACACTGTTGTCTTCCACTGTTTGATTTTATTGCTGAGCTCTATGTCAGACATTGCTGTTCACAAAGCAACCATGAACACCAATTAGATTCTGTTTCAGTTCATTCAGACTGCTTTAAAAAAACAAAACAAAAAAACCCAAAAACATTTTAACGCCTATTATCCAGTGCAAGCACCGCTCAATGGCGGTACAATTATTACCCTGAAGGAATGGTACTTTCGGTGCCGCTACTAAGCGCTCTGCGCGACCATTTAGGTCCGTACCTCCTGTGTCCAGGTACCCATTTAAACAGCTGGATGGACTGAGTGCAATGTGGATGAAGTGCCTTGCCCAGGGGCACAACACAGTATAAGACCCAGGTCACAAATGTTTGGTGTCTCCACCGGGATTTGAACCCGAGCCGTTGGCGTGAGAGGCAAGCATGCTAACCACTACACCACTGTGCTCCACAGTGGACACTTCTCACAGTATTTCATTAAATTATTAAATAATGGCTGTTATATCTCCCTGATCCATATCTAAATTGTAAAAAGTGTAGGATTTGTACTGTTACAGAAAGTGTTAGGTGATTCTCTGTTTCTGTTCTATCTGATGCTCTACAGAAAATCTTTATTTACCTTCATAAAATATGAAATCATGGCTGATTTCTCTTCCTGACCCATATGTAAACTGTAAAACATGTAAGATATTTACAGTTAGTGAAAGTGTTATGGTGATACTATTACTCTTTACTAAAGGTCATCAATTTCTATTGGAATCTTATCTGATGCTCCACAGAAAACCTTTATTTACCTTCAATTCAAAAAAGTAAATTTAAAGAAATCAAAGATCGAAAGTCACTTAAAGGGATATTCAGCCTGGATACCCACAGTAACTCTTTCCATCCCACTTCATAGGAGCATTATGAGAGAGGCTGAGTATTGATAGCGGTAGGCGGTCAACATACAAATTATTTGGCTTGAGACTAAAGGCCTGTTCTTGTCCTTTGTCCTGTGTTTGTACTCGATGGACTGAAGGCTTTATTCTTGGGGTGATGGGATGACGCTATTGATCTCTGCTTCCATCTTCCGGGTTGGACCTCCACAGATTTACGTTTTTCAAATGTCAAGAGAAGAAGCAGGGTCTTCCGTGGTTAGCTTCACCTTTCGTAATGACCAGCGGCTTGTACACAGCGCGCCTTGCAACTGAATACCGAGTGTGGAGGCTAAAGTCACATAGCCCAAAGAGATAGAAGAGAGACTGGTCCATATCCTCCGAATCGGTTTCGTCTCTCCCGACAGTTGAGCCCTACTGAAAGGGAAGTTCAAATATTTAGAACCAGGAATGATCCTACTTTTAGAATCTTGCCTCAAGACAGGATTAAGATAGGTTTTTACAAGTATGCAATATTTTTCAAGTATTTAAGATGCAGACAAGATCTACTTGCGCCAGTTGCCTGAAGGTAACATTAAGTAATGTTTTGACAAGTACACTTGCGTCATGTAGCTCTGATATGGACCATGTTACGGATTCCTTGTCTGTGTCGGTTGCTTTGAAGTTTTTGTCTGTGCAGCAGCTGAGTTTGCTTGTAACGAGTAGGGTAGAGAGGCTTGTTCTGATTCCCTGCCTTCAAAGCTTATATTACACTCTAATGGTGCATGAGTTATCTAACAATAATTTGCGTCCAACCTTGATCCTGTGTCTGGAGTAAAGTAAGGAAGGTCAAGAGTTTAAATGGAACTAGTGTGGAAGAAAGGCAAGACGTTAAGGTCATCCAGATCAATTTAGATTTATGTATGTGATACTAAAGACCAGACGAATCTTACAGTAGAACATTAAATAGTTATGGCAAGTCTTGTTTCTCTTGACCTTTCTTCATGGCAACTTTGTATTTGATAGTCAGTTTTAAAAAATGCAGTTTGTATTTATATTGGATATATATAAAAACAAAGTAGACTTGGGTGCAGATACTGAAATAACTGATCATTAATAATCTAATCTTTGATACTCAATCCTTGCAATAATGTATATATAGTATTAGTTTCATATATATATATATATATATATATATATATATATATATTACACACTCATTTATCTAAAATAACATCATATAGGTAGAAAATAATGATTGAATGAATCTGCATTTTCATCAACATTTAATATATCTTGATTTAAATATATGCTAGAGTATTTTCTTGCTGAAATTCTGCAATTTCAGGACATCTGGTTATGAAGTAATAAATGGCCTTTCTGTGTTGTGGTTATATTATCTACATGATTAATTAATTTAATCATGTAGAATATTAGACAAGGTAAAATACTTATACAATGAATCAGGAGTGATTAGATACCATACGATTGACTAATTATGATTTCTAGGTTCAGTTTCGAAGTACTGCTGGAAATAAAGGGGGGTATGTCACCTTACTGTGTAGAAAAGAGGGAGAATTTGGAGAAAAATAGGGGGAATATTCATTTATTTCAAAATGTTAAATATTAATATATGTACTGTAACCTCACCATTGTCAATAAATAATAACAATCAATATGACCAAAAGTCTCAGGTTGTAAAGACTTGGTTTTTCCATGTAATTTGGTACGAAGATAAGTCAACTTCTCCTCTTAGTCACCTCCATTCTAAACCCGCTAAATCCCTTTCAAAAATCTTATTTCTCAAGTTTAAGTCGTTTTGGAAGGTATCAATTTGTCTACTAAAGAACAAGAACTTTTTTAAATGTAGAATTTCTTTATTCAACAACATTAGAATGTATGTCAAAACATTGTCTACACAGAATAATGAAAATATATATCCGTAAAATGTTCCTAATTTTTCATCACATCAACTTCTAAATGCCAATCAAAGAAGTTTGTTTGCTGCTTGGTACAAGCATGAACAAGTCCCTATTTCCGCAGCTCTCATGTAGGAGCTTGAGGAACAATAAGGTTGAGACCCGAACTTGGGTTTCGTCTTCTAGCTATAAATGACTCCAATTATTTTAGATTTTGTTTTTGAGGATCCAGGTTCTATGGTTCCTGCAAATTGAGTGTACGGCCTAGGTGATCGGACTAATGTTACAGTATTTAACGACCACACATCATAGTCTTAGTGTTAAAATTTCGATGAACGTGATCTCCAGATGATGTATTTAGAAAACAGGGCCCGATATATTATGTTCTTAAAGTCTTATCCCGACACAAGAGAAGATGAAGAACTTGTGAGGTGTAAATGATTGCCAGTCACCCAAAGTTCAGATGAAGCGATCTCCAGAAGGGGTCCTGGCAGGTTGGTGGCAGTCTTGTCAAGAAGATAGCATCCGATGGCTGCAGTTGACAAGGATTGCTCGTTTTTCAGCCTGCTTCAGTTTGATATGAACATTAACATTGCATATGAAGAGGCAGGAAAGAAATGTCCTGCAGCCAACTCCTGCAGATTAGATGAAATTGACTGATGGAAGGGAATCCACTGCTCACGGTGGAGTTCTTGTGGGTCAGAAGAAATTAATTATCAGATTATAAATCAGTGCATAAAAAGCCAGAGCTGGCATTGGACATGATTTAAGCATGTAATATTCTGAATGTATTCAGAAACGGGGAAGGCATGAAGACATAAACCTCGTAGCTGACTGCAAGTGAGGTGGAAATGGGAAATTAGGAAAATGATGGAATTATTTGCGTAATGCATGGGTTTTATCAAGCTAATCATGCCGGGACACTTGGATGATTAGAGTTTTTTTCCCCATGCTGCACATATTCGTGGAATATATTATGATCGATGTTTCGTTATAATGTTAGTTTTTTGATAGCTGACTGATCACTTGGGTTTCTTGTGATGAGGCAGTGTGAAGGATGTTCAGGCGATGAAGATCTGATACTTCCTCTCTTAATGTATTTAATTGTCATCACGTGAAAAACAAGATTTGGCTGGAATACAGATGAGTTACATGGCCCATATATCTTTGTAAGGATCCACAATTTGATTATTAAATGTACAAGATGAATTCTGTCGGTGAATGCTATTGACTTGCTGGTAATAGAAGGTTGGCTGGGGTTGCATCCTCAGCAAATTCCTCCATTTGTCTGGACTGAGTACAAGATTATTCCATTTGCAGTTTTATGACAGATGATGTATCACAATCAATGCCTTCATTGGATTCGCTGTCTGTAATAAGATTCGAGATTTGTGGAAACCAGACGTCAACCATTCGGCCATTATACCTACTCTCACAAGTAGAATATTTCCTGCTCGGAAGCAAATTAAACTGGGCATCTTGTCAGTTGGTTACAGCAATGTTCAATTTCATTTGATATATAGCAATGTACTTCAATTCACTATTGACATCTACGATGGTCGTATCTCATGAAAGCAATATGAAATCTTCAAAAACAACTTTTTGTTACATTTTCAAAGATAAGATATTTGTTTTAATCCCATATGTAATTTGGATAATGTTAGATGGATGTAAATTTGAAATGATAATTTTTCTTCAAACAGTTTACCCCGTGTGATGTTTGTCATTGATGTTGAGGTTTTCAGTCTTGGGTGTGAAAGACCTGCATTTGATCTGCACTGATGACCCCTCTGGGTCTCATTAACACTTTGTCTTCCTCACTGGATCAGTGCAGAAAAAGGATGGGAGGGAGGGAGAGAGGGAGGGAAGGAAGGAGGCAGGCAGGGAGGGAGAGAGGGAGGATAGGAAGGAGGCAGACAGGGAGGGAGAGAGGGAGGGAAGGAGGCAGGCAGGGAGGGAGAGAGGGAGGGTAGGAAGGAGGCAGGCAGGGAGGGAGAGAGGGAGGGTAGAAAGGAGGCAGGCAGGGAGGGAGAGAGGGAGGGTAGGAAGGAGGCAGGCAGGGAGGGAGAGAGGGAAGGTAGGAAGGAGGCAGGCAGGGAGGGAGAGAGGGAGGGTAGGAAGGAGGCAGGCAGGGAGGGAGAGAGGAAGGGTAGGAAGGAGGGAGAGAGGGAGGGTAGGAAGGAGGCAGGCAGGGAGGGAGAGAGGGAGGGTAGGAAGGAGGCAGACAGGGAGGGAGGAATAAAGGTTGGAGTAGGGGAAGTGAAAAAATGGGAAGGAATATAGGACATGGGAGTGTAGTTAAAAAGATGGAGAGGTATAGGGGAAGTGGAACAGGATGGGGGTGGGGGGGGGGGGGTATAAAAGATTTAGAGGTATAGAAGGATTGGATAGGGTTGTGAAAAAGTGAAAAGAATAGGAGGAATAGAGTTGGGGGGAGAGGTTGAAACTTTTCTGATTATCCCGGTCTTCCAGAAGGAATGTCTACATGAGCCGACCATTAGCAAGAACTAATACTTGATATCACCATCACAACAATCCCTTTGAGGCGACTGATTTAAACACATGTGGATAATAATAACAGCTATAAATTCTGTGAGTTACACCAACAAACACGTTTCTCTCTGACAGTCGCATTTATCACCTGTCCGGGAAGAGTTATGGACGATTCACCTGATTGTTCCATAATATCATTGTCGTGCTAGAAAACATTACTCATTGTTTCATGATATCCTTGCCAAGTGGGAAAACACTACCTTGCCGAGGACCCGTGAACCGGGCGAGTTCTCTGCTTGGTCTGGTGTGAGAGGATCGAGTGCAGTGTTATTCCCCCTTGTAATTTTTGGTAATCTTTGTTTTTGTGAAATAAATCATATTCTAGGATGAAATCAGTGCTCACTGTTCTCTGACACATGAAATATGGTGATCATGCTTTTGTGATTAATCTTTCTTCAGATTCAGAGTTCAGCTTGGGTATTATCAAGTTTTATGTATTAATCTTTGTTCATTGTTATTTTGTTGTGTTATTGTGATAATTGCTCTTAATGTTAGGTATACAGGGAGTTTTGTATTTACTTGATTTGATGTTTGTTATAAACATGTCCTACCTTCATTAGGTCAACTTCCAAACGCAAGGCATAACTCTTGCCAGTCTCCATTACTGGCTGATTTAAGCCTTGCAGTATTTCCCTTGCTTTGTTGTGCCAAGACTGTGGATCGCTGCACCTGAAATGCATAGTGGGCCCAGATTTCCAAGCACAAAGATCTTAAGGAAATACTGCAAGGCCTATATCAGCCAGTAATTGAGACTGGCAAGAGTTATGCCTTGCATTGGGAAGTTGTCATTAGGTTGGTTATTCAGTAACAGATCATACATCCCAAGAACGGAGTCAAGGTAGCTGGAACTTGCAATGATTGTTATGATTATGATTAAAAATGAGGAATGCAGTGATTATTGTAATGATAATGTCTTATTTTCATCAAGGTATGCACTGATTATTGTGATGACTAAGGCGTGTCGTTTTTGAGGCATCAAGTGATTATTGTAATGATTATGTCTTTTGTTTGAGATATGCAGTGATTACTGTTATGATTAGGGCTTATCTTTCTGAGGTATGCAGTGATTATTGTTATGATTAGGGCTTATCTTCAGTCTCTTATAATAGAAACAACGACCAACCTTGCTTGTCCCACACTGAATCAACAAAGTTATTTAGTCTGGCTTATGAGGCCATCAATGACCAGGCTCGTCCCAACAGACGCAAATCAGCGATCTAATCTGACACGACAAAAGCCAGACGATATTGCTGTTACATAGTGGAAAGCATAATAAGCTTGGACTAGATAATATGGTTGTTGCACATTTAGGAAGACTGACAGACTGACGTAGTGATGTCTCAGTCCTCTCGAGACAGACATGCTCACTTCACTGGATGCTCTGTGCAATGACGTTCTCTCGCTGTCTGTGTCTCCAGGTAAAATTGGATAAGAAAATAAACTGCGCTCCGAGGCATGCTGACCATGATGATCGCCTAGTTCAGTCTTCAGCTGACACTCCGTTCAAGAGAAGATATTTGTTTGGGAAGTTTTGTCCTACTGGGCATGCTTTTAACTGTGCCTGTGAGTGATGAGGTTAGAACTATGAATATAAGAAGAATTTAACAATGTTACCATTTGTGCCTTAAGACAAATCAACATCCCGGGGTAAAGTCTGAAAATGTACTCCCAAAATCTACCTGGATATAGTTTAAATGGGGGTAGATTTTGGGACTTGCAAATAGTAACAAACTGTGCATAGATCTCAGATAATGAAATGTGGGAACTCACACTGAAACAATGGTTGAAAGAGGTAGAAATGATATACCCATGTGCACACAAATTAAGATGTGTATGTTTCACTATATATGGAAAATATAAATAGTGGTATCAATAGGGGTTACTATTGACCCAAAGAGACTATTGCGATAGCGATAGTCTATTGCCACTTACTATTGCAATAGCGATAGAATATTGTAACTCACTATTGCAATAACTATTGCGATAGTTTTTTTTGTACAAATACGCAATAATCAGCTAGATTTCTTATGGGTTTTAGAAGAAATGTTTGATTAATGTAAGGACTGTGGAACCAAAATCAGTAAAGATGCTGTTTTCTATCTCTAGTTTTTTCCTTTTGTCGTTCTAAGATGAAAAATCTTGAATTAAATACAGTGAGGTTTGTAAATCATTCATAATTAAGGGAAATTTAATAGTTTCGATAGTATCGATAGTTAACTTTACTATTGCGATAGCGATAGTGTTTTTGTATATACTATCGATATAGTACTATTGCCAAGCCAACTATTGCGATGCATTGATAGTTCGATGTATTGTTACACCCCTAGGTATCAAACATATATACTATCAGCTAGCAGAAAGCCAGCCAGCCTAAGAGTGAGAATAACTCGATAGATTTGTTGGCTGGTAATTGGCCCAGCATTGAGATCAGGTGAATGTGAATCTAGTAAGAAAGGAAAGCGTTGATTGTTGCCAGCTGTAAGTATGAGACAATCAATAATGTAAACTGCAAACAACAATACTCATCAATACATCCAGTTTCTGTTTGACACAGCGCTTGTTTCTTGTTGACACTGAAACTAAACTTGCACAGATAACACACAAAATAATGTGATTTATTCTCATGAGTGTTTGTTTCGTCTATGGTAGGCGTGAGCGACTTTAAAATATAAAATCAAACAGCGATGAGTTATGGATGATCAGAGAGTGAAATGATGAAACGCAACGGTGACATTTGATGGGCAAGCTTACTGAAATGAAAACCCATTTGATGAAGAAATACGCTGACAGGAGACAGGCATGTGCGTCACTAGCGATGGAGTTATGGTCTGGTGTGAGGAGACAAGCCAGGTTGGGTTGCTTAGCTCTGTGTCAGGCTGCCTCGGTCACCACATCCTGTATTACAATATAACACAATGCTGTATTATGATATAACACTATGCTGTATTACAATATTACACTATGCTGCATCAGAATATAACCCAATGCTGTATTATCAGGCCGGTTCTTTTCTTGATTGTATGGAAAGGGGAGGAGGATTATGAAATTGATAAGGATTTAGTATTTTATCTTTTAGTATTAGTATTTTGCTTGACCCCAAAGTGTTGTGATTTTGTGGTACTTTTTCTCAGCCTGGTTAATGAACTGGATAAATTCTTTTTTAAAGAACTTCACACTTAAGAAGTTGTTATCCAGAATCTTGTTTTTCTTGTGTGTTCCATTCCTTAATGCCCTTCAATGACTCTGAATTGTTCCAAGAATCACTCTCACTCTCTTTGCTTATAGGCTCTCTTTGTTATATTTTTATCCCGAAGCGTAAAGCAGGGGATATAGTTTTCTGCAGCTTCTGTATCTACGTACGATCATATATACAAAATGGCATAACTCTTTTTCCATATTTTTCGTATAGGTTCACCGAAGTGAGTCATTTTCCAGCATAGTTTTGTGACCTTTACCTTCATTTCAAGGTCATGAGATGTTGCCATGATTCTATGATGACCTTGACATTATTTTCAAGGTCACAGCGTAACTTTCAATGTTTCGGCATGTGACCTTGCATGTTTAACTTGTCAGCTTGATATCTCACGAACCGTTCACTTGATTCTAATCATTTCCTAGATCAATGTTTTTCTAGGGGATTTTCAGGACCCAGTCAATTGATGACTTTGACATTATTTTTTGATGTTGAAGTTTTTATTTTGATCACGTCACCTTAATAATTGCTTGTTCTTAAGAAAATTTTGAAATATTTTTCTTTCAAAATATGGGTTTGATATTTGTTTGTTTATTGTGATTGACATCTGAGATATTTTCCCTGAAATAGTTTCTGTAAGTGTCTCTTGAGAACAAAGTTCTTGCTTGGCTTTTAAATCGTTCATAAAGTTTGAGTGTCAGTTTGAAAGATGAGGTTTTAGGAATGTCTATGTGTGTTGATAAAAATAAGTTGGTTTGATGGGTAAAAGTTGTTATTGCATCTGTGACAGATAGGCTGTCACAAAGCACCTCAATAGTTTGGCAGTAAATTTGTTTCATCTTAATTGAATATCATCATTCATAAATGTTCTAATGTTTTATTTTGCCACTAGTTTCTTATATATTTGTTTCATCATGAAGGAAAATAAGCTTTTTCCTCTTTGTTATCAATTGATTCCTGAAACAGTAGATGTGAAACGCTTAACTTTCAATATATTTCCATTCATCATCAATGTAAGATTTTTCGCTCGCCTCTTTGTTTGTGAAGAAGCAATGTTGCTCTGCGAAGAGGTTGTTGTTTGCAGTCCGTGCTCCAGAAAATGAACAAAAGTTAACTGCCGACTGTTCTCGGCTCTCACGGGATTCAACTATCAGCTGTAAACTTCAGTTTAAATTGTCAATTAGTGATCAGTGAAGTTCTAAAAATATTGCTAATGTGACGGACCGTTTTTCTGCCGTCAAAGTTAGAAGTGAGAATCAATCGTAGTTAGGCTTGGCGTTAACGATTTTTCGTCCCATGGAAGTGTGCTATTCCCTACTGTCCGAGCACAGGTGGTTCCAACCAGCGACCAGCATCTCAATGTGTAACTGGTCTTCTCTCCGCTCCTACAGCACAGAGTCCGCAGCCAGTGTCACAGCATCACACTAAACATCCACTTCTTGCATCGGTAGAAACAATTGATTTATTGCTCATTGTCTGTACTCAAAGCAGAACTTTAAATATAGAACTCTGAGGGTTGGTCGCTTGACATATTACTACACTGATTATACTTCACGTGGACAAGAAGACGTAGCTTTTGTCATCATCCTGGCGGGAAATTGCATCATGGGAACAAATTTTGCTATCAGCGTAGATCAAGAAGAAATTGTTAGCGTGATGAGGAATTCACATGTGGTGGTTAGCCAGGCGAAGGAGAGGAAATGTGGAGAGAATGTAATAAAGCTTCAGGTATAAGAGGGGAGAGAAGCAGATTAAACTGAAGCTGGTAATGTTAGTTGAATGTCCGGACTTATCTGTCTATCCTGTACTTATATATCGTATTAAAGAGCTTCTTGCACAGCTCCTGTAATTATTGCATTGAATTTTTGCTTTGCCACTCAAATTGCCAGTATTACGCTGAACATCTTGCTTACAAATAACTGCTTGTTACCTTTTGTACCCTTTGTTTCTGGGGGACAGGATAGCGCAGTGGTTAGCGCGTTCTGCTTCGGATGAAGAGGTCCGGGGTTTGAATCCTGCCAGGTTCACAGCAACTTTGTCTTCAGTAGAGAACTGTTCTACACACAGTAAGGATTGGGTGCAATGCTACACTGAATTTCAGTGCAGTACCACCCATGGTTCGCTAGTTCCAGCCAATGATCGCAGGTTTCACCGCAATGCATAACCACATGGCGTTGCGGGCTTTCTCCCTGCTGTAATACTAGCTAGCAGCCGCGATATAAGTGGAATACTCTTGAAAGCAGTGTTAAACCACAACTCACCTCACCCTTTGTTTCTGGTTTTCTGTTTTCATCCATGGTTATGTTTTGAACGCACAGTTAATAATTTGTTTATATGCCACTTCTTGCTTGCTCTCAAGCCTGTGTAGTATTGTTTATTACATACCGGTATTCCTATTTGCATTTCCAAGTACATACTTTATAGGTTACTGGTAGCTTTATTGAAGACCCCTTTGATATCATTTTATTACCTACGAGGGCAATCATATCTGGGTTCATATTTTTCATACGATGCCCTGGGGCAAAATATCACTTTGTCATTAACAATGCTATGACGTCATGCTTGATGTTGAATTCTAAATGTGGTTGACAGTTGGTCGCTAGCCTATGGTTTGAGATTTTAGCGTTTTTCCTTAATTAAATGACTTCGGTGATGAATAGAACATATTTGTGTCCATGCCATACTATTTCCGACACACATGCCTGAATATTGGCATATGTTTTGCTTTCACTTAGGAAGTAATAATATTCAGACACTTGTGTCATAAACATTGTAAAACATAAACACTCATTTAATATCCTCTGTATAATGTAAATAACATTTATCGAACCATACCATAGCATTGTTTTCTTGATATTGACAGCGCTACACCTCATAAGAATTTATTGTTTTGTATACATATTGCAGAGCATCTACAACATATTTATTGCGTTTATTCATGCATATCCATATTATATAAATCCTTGAGCATATTTCACAAATAAATCAATTGAATCATTGTTGTATTCATCATTTTCTCTCCATGTTTTCATTTTATTTACAGATGAAATTGATATTGCATTGTTGAATGAATCATCTCACACAACCTCGCTCTGGATTGCCTCCGTTTATTAGATTATATTGTTAATCTCCAGGTAAAATGTATTTCCTTAACGAGATATCAGACTCGGACGGCCAGGTGTCGACTGCCATTGTGTACATGATGGGGATGCAGCCGTTATTCAAATTCTTTTCCTTGTCAACGAGGTATGCATTTATATTTATCAGATTTTACTGTGTTTATCTTACTTTCCATGTATTGTATACTGCTCAATACACACGTATTTCGGAAGTAATTTATGTTCATTTAGCTTTGATACTTCTAGTTATTTGTAGACCTCAAGAATCTAATAAGAGTTTTATTTAGTGGAATGCATGTATTGTCCTTATGTAAGTGACCTCCCTTTATTGATATATCCTGATTTGATTATACTGTTTACATTATTGTGTGGTACTAAATTTAATTAATGATTTGTTTTTAAATTTGTTTTTCCTGGTGTTGTTGAGATCAAGCTTAATATCGAAATTTTATGTTGATTAAATTGTTAAATAATGAAATCAAGATTTACTTCATCTTCCTATGCCATGTTTTGTTATTTAGTATGAAATCAATAAGTGTCAGCAAGATCTAAGAGAGAAATAACACTTTCCTCTCAGCTAAAATCAATTTACTCATTTAAAACAGTGCCTACGGGTGCAAACTTTATGAAATGATTCACCTTGAAATACAGAATTTAAAAAAGAACCAACAGGTTTGTGAACTGATTGAACCCTTTACTGAATTAGGTTTCATCAATATTTGGATGGGATGATTGAAAAGTTGAAAGTGAGGAAGTTTATTTCGTTCTCAGGGATGACAAGTGTGACTGATTAGAGTAGCACGCCTGTCACTCTTGAATACTGTATTTCCTCTAATTGACGCCCCAGGCGTATATTTTTTCAGACCTCCTTCAGCCCCGGCATCTATTCGAGACCAGCGTCTATTATGTTTTTAGTATATAGAGAATCTCACCCAAGTGCTTCTGATATTTCAACACGAGTTGATAAAAGTTACAAATATCCGAGGCTTGCCAAGGACATTTTGACTTTTATCAATGAGTGATGATATATTTGATATCAGAAGAAACGAGGGTGAGATTATATTTATCATCCAAAATCATTCTTCATTAGTTTTCAATGAAAAATGAACATATCTGAACACAAAAATGCCATTGGCTTCCAGTGCTGTGATGTCACAGCATTGTGATGTCCGCATGATTATGACGTCATAGCATTATGATGTCATTACTCGATGGTGCAAAATCATTGTGATGTCATGCAGCTGACGCCAACAGGGCATTGTTCAAAATCTACTATCAAACCGATATCTCCTAGGAAATATCGCTTGAACTCATACAAGCGATATCTCTTGTAGAAAACAGTTTTGGATGATAAATAAATCATCTGACTGACAAACATATGCAATGATGACGTTCTTCAAGTATTTCCATCCCGCTTTATTAAACATTTCATTCTGTAACTCTTATGCTATGTCGTAGTCATATTAAATTGTTTGTAATTGAGAGATAGGTTGGTTGACAAACATTGAAAGTCCTCAAACAAGCTCATTATACCCCCGCTACGACGTAGTCGGGGTATATAGCGCTCCGCATGTCCGTCCGTGTGTCTGTACGAAATCGTTTCCGGAGCATATCTCAAAAACTCATTGACATGGAAACTTAAAATTTGGTATGGAAGAAACCCAATTGGTGTTGTTGTGCCTTTTAGGGGTCTCAACTCCAAGGTCCAAATATTTTTGGAAATTTTGACCAAAAACTGTCCAATTTATTTTACTTTGTCTTGTTTCCGGAGCATATCACAAAAACTATTTGACTCTGAAACTTCAAATTTGGTTTGGAAAAATACCTTTATGGCGCTTTTAAGTCCTTTAGGGGTCCCAAGGTCCAAATAATTTTTAAAATTTTGTCATTTGTGAAATTTCTTGAGCATAACTTAAAACCTTTATAACTTGAAAACTTAAATATGGATGTTGCCTACCTGTATGATATTGTTGTGCCTTTCATTGGTTTAAAATCCACGGTTCAAAGAAATAAAAAAATATTTTCATTAAAAACAATCATGGTTATTCATTGACATGATTGACTAGAGTATATTTTCCAATTTATTTTTACTGTATGAAGGTGATCAAACTACAGGCGGGAGTATGTGAGCTGTGATCACTTTTGCCTTGTTATAATAACTCTCTTATCATGTAATACAAGCCAAAGATTGTGAGCAAATGTAACTGACTTATATATGGGATGTCCTGGTGATTTTAGCCTGACTCTGAGAATGTGGGTTCGAATCTTGCAAAGGACTCGTCCTGAAAAGAAAAAAGTATGAGAATGGTTTGTGTTGCAAATAGTGTCATCCCAAATGTAACAATGTTACAATATCACTTTGCGTCAACTTTGTGTTGTGACAGTCTGATTAAAATCGACCTTGTTTCGAGCAGTAAAATTTGCAAAATTATGCATCTACCAGGATACGAACAGGTTCTGTAGATTCCTCTCCACAAGGTCTGAGAACACCCTGTTTAGGCGAATGTTCAAGACCAGTTTAGCACAGCCAAAGCCCAGTCAAATAGCTTACCAATCACAGCTTAGTTTTTAAACGGTCGCTGTTTTGAAAGCATTCGGAACAGACTAAAGGATAGCTATTTGGAGTTATCTGCCCCTAGCTTCTCGCACCGAAAGCAGTCTTTGGAATGGCTACCTGAATTGCGCTTGAACACGCGAGTCATCGGGCTGTTACCAGATGGTTTGGCGTTGGACCTACGACGAATATGAGTCCGTATCCCGGTAGATGCACTATTTTGCAATTTTTATTACACGGAAAACCGTCGATTTTAATCAGACTGGTGTTGTGATTTCATCATATTCGACGACCGTTAGATACTGACGTGGATACAAGGGGTCACTTAAATTAGTTTGTTACTGGATCATTGTAAATAACGAAAATACTTCCAGACTTTGAAAGCCTTCAAACAAGGGGATTATGTAGACTCCAGAATGACTTTGTTTCAACTCTGTGTTCTGCAGGGTGCTCTTGTGACAGTTTGCTCAGACGATAGTCTACACCTGTGGAATTATCGACAGAAGCGGCCTGAAATTGTACATTCTTTAAAGTTTCAAAGAGAAAGGTAAGCAGAAATTATTTTCATATATTCAAGATACCGTATTCTCACGGGTATAAGACCAAACTTTATTGTATGTCCGAGAAATTAAATCTGTGCATGAATAAAGACATCCTTGGACCATGGAACATCTGGCAAAATGGGGGGTGGGCTATAACTCGGGAATAACCCCAACCAGGACAACCCTCTGAAAAGTGGGGATGGTCTTAGGCTCAAGTAAGGTCTTATACCCACGAGAATACGGTATGATTATATATCTGACTGAATGACTAATTTCCATGGATTTTTCATACCTTCATGATTGCACCAACCGCTATGTTTCTATGTAAGGCCACACAAAATTAATTACTTGATTTACGGATTTCTGGAGGTCAAAATACCTAAAGGCAGGAGGGAAAATAAAAAAAAAAATAAAAAAAACTTTTTGGTCTAGTGTCGACGAAGATTTGCCTGAAAACCGTCGGGTTAAAAACTACAAACACATAATGCAAGGACAAGATCAATTTTATTGGTATTAAAACGTTTCCTATTATAACCATTACCGTTACGCTGAAGTACGTAGACATGATGATGATTAACACAAGACCGGCGAAAACACCGGGCGAGGAGGCCGCCATTACCACAACATGAAGACTGGTTTCACGCATGCGCACTTAAGTGCATAAACAATGATGAGACGGGACCAAGTTTAGATTGCGCTTCAAAGGCAACTGGACTGGAGTTACCTCCCTTTTACTGTTCGTATTTTCGTAATATTTTAGATTTTAGAATTTTTTTTCCAGCGGCAATGCAACATTTTTTATTTAGCGGGGTTCAAATAAACATTTTTTATTTTAGGAAATTGCCAAAATCGTAGTCGGCGGATCCGTAAATCAAATAATTAATTTGGTCTCGCCTAAATACTAATAACTTTATCTTCCTAACGTCAATGATTGTTAAAAATGATTGTTTGCATAGTTGAATAATAAAACAAGGAAGTAATATATAATATAATAAATATTTATACCTAGTTTATTGATACTTTGATGTAAAGTGTTATCATGTTTTAACATGGAATAAACCAGGAATATATATGGAAATTGTAAAGGAAACCTATCCCCAATATTCAATTCATGTTAACAAACACTATACATAAACACGGTTTTAGCAAGATGTTTATGGTAAATTTAACCTGAATTTGAGTTAGGTTTTTTAACTGGATGGCCCTTCACAGAAACTCATCATGATAAGAAACTTTTTCTTCAAATGTAATTTAAGTTTAGTAACAACTTTAACAGTACATACACACGTAGCTGAAATTTTCAAATTAATGCTATTTTAACATCTATCAGCTTTAGAGTGCAAATCTATGAAGTTGTTACCACAATCGCATGAAGAAAGTGATTTGCAAATAAATGTTGACAAGCTTTTATTCCATCGCCTCCTAGTTACTTGGGTAACCTTGTTAGCTATATTTAGCCTTCCAATAGCTGAAAGCTTTTGTAAATGCCTAAAGGGCAACCAAAATATTCCTTTTTGAGTAAATTTCATTGGTGGATTATCAAGTGATTAGTTTGAAGCTCTCGTCGTTATACGGTTGTTTGACGAGGGACGTCATGTGACCAGCACCATCTCATCACAGAGTCTATTTAGCTGTCGCGAGACTGTTCGTCCCATTTCACTACCCTTGTAAATTTGATCCCACCGCGATGTATAGTTAACTGTCTGTAATGTGACGGCTGCAGAATTGCCACCTTGCTATAGACGGATATAAAGAATTTTAATTGCGACATTTCTATGTGGATGTTTCGATCTCTTCTTCCGTCTGCCTCTCCTTGTCGATGCATTTCAGGAAATTAACTTCTCTGTTTTTTTGGGAGAATTTAGAATTTGGTCTGAAAGTTTCCCCAACAGAATTTTTCAACTTCAAGCAAGGACTATTTTGGTTTTTATGTGTTTTCATCCTTCTCCATTTTTATTGATAAGACCCCTGATTGTGTAAGATTCACTTGACTCGTAACACTTATCGGCTGGTTATTCATCACTATTTATAACATGGATATTGTCAGCCAATGAAATGTCGTGATTTTAAACTTGATGGTCGCTCATCAGTCTCAACCGGGACTGACAATATTGCTCAATTTCAAGTCGTTTCATTGGATGGTCATTTATAGCGTTACGAGGCGAACATGCCTTCGTCAATCAGGGGATTTGGAGAAGTCTACAGATAGAATTATCCTAATGGAGCAGGGGATATTTTTCAAAATTTTGTTATTCTATTTTTAGCTCATCAGGCCTGAAAGGCCCGATGGGCTTATGGCATGGCATGGCATGGCATGGCGTCCGGCGTCCGTCCGTCCATCCGTCCGTCCGTCCGTCCATCCGTCCGTAAACTTTTCGCTTTTTCGACTTCTTCTCCAGAACCAATAACTCAACAGAGCTGAAATTTTATGTGCAGACTCCTTGTCCAATGAGGATTCTAAATTGTAGATTTCGTGACCCTGTGACCCCAAATAAGGGCCCCAGGGGTCATAACCTTAAAAGCTATTTTCATCTTCTTCTCCAGAACCAATGACTCCAGAGAGTTGAAATTTTATGTACAGACTCCTTGGCCAATGGGGATTCTAAATTGTAGATTTGGTGACCCTGTGACCCCAAATAAGGGCCACAGGGGTCATAAGCTAAAAAGCTATTTTCATCTTCTTCTCCAGAACCAATGACTCCAGAGAGCTGAAATTATATGTACAGACTCCTTGGCCAATGGGGATTCTAAATTGTAGATTTGGTGACCCTGTGACCCCAAATAAGGGCCTCACAGGCCATCACCTAAAATCCTGTTTTCATCTTTTTCTCCGGAACAAAAAGACCTAGAAGGCTGTAATATTGTATGCAAACTCTTTAGCCAATGGGGATTCTAACTTGTAAATTTGGTGACCCTGAGACCCCAAATATGGGCCACAGCCTAAAAAACCTGTCGAAATTGAATTTTGAACTGATATTTTATGTGCACTTCTTTCACTTTATTTGAAATGTATGTCGACTTGAAATAACAATCTACATTGTGGACATGTTTGTCAAATTGATGTAATCAATGTGAAATGAGAACTGTTGAATAGCCTATGAAATGAAAATTGTGACAAGTCATAAAGGACTAAATTGAAGAGGAGTTAAGAATTCTATTATTTTACATGAGATATGTGAACTGCATATGACTGGTGATGAAATGATAAGATAAGATTATTTTCATCTTCTTCTCCAGAATGAAAAGACCTAGAAGGCTGTCATGTTGTGTAAAGAGTCTTTAGCCAATGGAGATTCTAAATTGTAGATTTGGTGACCCTGTGACCCCAAATAAGGGCCTCACAGGCCATTACCTAAAATCCTGTTTTCATCTTTTTCTCCGGAACAAAAAGACCTAGAAGGGTGTAATATTGTATGCAAACTCTTTAGCCAATGGGGATTCTAACTTGTAAATTTGATGACGCTGAGACCCCAAATATGGGCCACAGCCAAAAAAACCTGTCGAAATTGAATTTTCAACTGATATTTTATGTGCACTTCTTTCACTTTATTTGAAATGTATGTCGACTTGAAATAACAATCTACATTGTGGACATGTTTGTCAAATTGATGTAATCAATGTGAAATGAGAACTGTTGAATAGCCTATGAAATGAAAATTGTGACAAGTCATAAAGGACTAAATTGAAGAGGAGTTAAGAATTCTATTATTTTACATGAGATATGTGAACTGCATATGACTGGTGATGAAATGATAAGATAAGATTATTTTCATCTTCTTCTCCAGAATGAAAAAACCTAGAAGGTTGTCATGTTGTGTAATGAGTCTTTAGCCAATGGAGATTCTGAATTGTAGATTTGGTGACTCTGTGGCCCCAAATAAGGGCCTCACAGGCCATTACCTAAAATCCTGTTTTCATCCAGAACAAACTAGAAGGAATATTGCGTTCAGAATGTTTAGATGTTTGGATGACAAGGCTTAGAACCGATAAAATTGTGCAGAGATTGTTTAGCCAAGGTGATTCTAAATTGTACTATGTACCATGAGATTCATCACATTGCCTGTTCTCTTTAAGCCTTATACAGTTAGATCAGTGCTGCCAGTGTTTAGTGCAAGCAGGAGTCTATTACATAATTTGGCGGTAAAACACAAGAAACACAGCTGGCTTGTAACCAGAGCCAAGGGGTCAGAATATTGCATAATCTCATGTGTGTTGACCTTGCTGAGTGCTCTCTCTCAATTTCAAGACTAAGATTTGTCAGGGTTAGGGATTGTGCATTATATTGAGACAACATATTTCTGTCTTCATCATCAAACAAAATAAACTCTGATGAGCTACAGAGCCCATGGCTCTATTTTTTGCTCTGTTGACCTGGGACATTGTATTTCAAAAATGGGATAGGAAATTGGTGTTGTTATTTTAAGTTCATTGTTCACAGTTGAAAAATCAATTGAATTAATATAAAAAATGTTTTGATTGGAACAGATGTTTCAATTAAGCAACAGGTTTTGAAGTAGTTACAATCTGCAGTTTGTCAATCATTATGTTTTAGATTAACTGTTGATAATCATAATTGCATTTCATTTATTGTAATCGTAAACAGCTTGTGGTAATTTGAATATTGATGAGTTCTGTTGTTAAAGATTGTAATCAGTAAATTAAGAGTTTCTGAGATGATGTGTTCTAAAAACTTCACATTTTGAATGAAAAAACTTGTCAAAATTTAATCCGTAACTTCTTAGTACTAGATTACATAACATAATATTAACCGAATTAATTGCAGTAATTCAGTTGTTCTCTTTGTTCAGAGCTTACCTAAGTCAATTCATCCCACACAACCTCTGTCACATACAGTACAGTATGTTAGTACAACTATCTGGTTGGATCCAGAGTTAGTTTTGCAATCAGTAATGGTTCACAGTGGGCATGCAGTCTTTTCTTGTTACACTATAGGTCGACTAGTGCATGTACAGAGTGATGCAAAAAGTATTCGGACGGTGACGTAATTTCCATAGACTTACACGTTAATTTAGACTGGGATAAATAATTTTCATAGATAGGATTTTTGTCCGATCCTATTCACATTTATCACGTTTGTGAGGAATCATCTTGACTACAACCTCATAATTTATGTTTATTTTTCCGTTTTATATACATAGGAAATGACAGTAATTTCATCAACATATCTACATAGTTGTGAAAACATTTAACATAGCGATCTATGGGACCCGTTTTTATTTAATGTACACATGTATGTAAATCGGATGACCTTTGTTAAATTGTGGTCGGAAAATTTAATCCAAATTATGTACTTCAAGCTGAGATATTTTCCAATCAAGCTGGAAAATTTGACATTGATCCAACCAGAATTTATTTTATGAAAATTATTTATCCAAGGCTAAATTAACATGCAAGTCTGTGGAAATAACGTCACCGTCTGAATACTTCTGTACGTGTGCTTCTGCAGTAGATGCAGTTTGTGAAATAAAATTGAACGCTTGCCAATCTGAAAGTGATTTAGGTAAACCTGAAAAAGTTGCCAACCCAAGGCAAGTTACCCGGTTACTGGTTGCCTGACAGACCATATTTCACACACTTGTATGTTGTAAATGTCTATTGTAGGACAGAGTGCAGTGCTGTTTACCTATAGGTTCTGCACTATTCTGGGATATCATCATGAACATTACTCTAACATTACTTGTAAGAAGTTGTGATTACTGTAAATTGACCACTGACAATGGTTTGTCACTAAGTCAACAGCTAATTGTTATTTCCTGATGAAAGTCATGCTTTGATTGGATAAAAATTATAAGGCCGAGCAATATTATCGCAATACCAATATATTGCAATACAGACTCTGCACCACTTGCTTGACAACGACATTAGAACCTATGTGGAAACGTCGCCTTCAAGGAATAAAGAAGTTGTATATCCATAAAATCGTCTCTATTTCTTCACAGACTCTGCAATACAATTTTTGCAATACAATTTTCAATATCGCAATTTTTTATTGAAATTTATTCATATATCTTGTTTTTAGGCATAGTTATCAGCTTAACTTGTTACAAATTATTTTTGAGTGCAAGAATATGTGTATAACTGTATTACAAATATTTTCTAAATATTTGCCATTAAAAGTAATTCATCATTTTGATTAATGGTCTATTTTTCGAAAGATTTGAAAGGCTTTTTACTAAATGTGTCATGTTTAACTGTAAACAGAAGTATAAAAGTTGAATTAGAGTTCGCTCGATATTGCAATATGTATTGTACAGGTTGTAGGTATTGCAATATATCGCAATACGAAATTTGGTGCAATACTCAGCCCTAAAAAATTAGGTCAGTAAACGTTCTGAAAACTTCACTGTTAGAGATTATATTTGGGAAAGAAGAAATATAGCAAAATGTTATAGTTTAACTGGTAAGATATGACTTCAGCAACCTGCGTGGGACATGATGTAATTTAGCAGCCAGGAATTTTTTTCTCTCTCCTCCATCTAAGAAGCTAGTATTATTTTGAAGGAATAATTGATTATTGAAATACATTGCAATTGAGTAATTTGTGTTGAATTTGAATTTCAGGATTACTTTTTGCCATCGGCCTTTCCAGAGCAAATGGTTGTACATAGGGACAGAGCGAGGCAACGTACATGTAGTAAATATTGAGTCTTTCATTCTCTCCGGCTACGTCATCAACTGGAACAAAGCAATCGAACTGTGAGTATCTTATGTTGTCATCACAGATTTATCATGTCATGCTTTAGAGGACAAAAGAACGTGGTTGTCATGGTGTTATTTAATGGTACTATTTTAAGGTGCATCCATTGTGTTTCATGAAATTTTATTTGCCTTTGATAAGTTCCAACTCACCACATGTGCTGTCTACAATACAAATAAATTCACTCAGCCTTCATATTTATCCCCAATCGCCAAATATATCATAATTACTAGTTTCCAATTAAATTTGAGTAACATCATTATGAATGTGCAGAAACTGAAAATGCACGTCCCATTTACATGCACATTAGCTTATTGACCTATTAAACATTATTAACTCAAATTTGTCTTTTTGTCTGTTATAGATAAGATTCCAAAATTACGTTTGACTCATTGACGCGCCACACGCTGTGTATTGTCCGGTTTTCAATCAGAAATCACTACCTTCATATTGTCAATAAACTAAGTCGACTATCATCAAAATGGTAGTTTTTGGTAACAATTGGTTCTTCTCGCTAGAGTAACACCATTTATAACGTTTGCAATATGTGACCCCCAACAACACAATGGATGTACCTTTAAAACTTCACAAGTTGAACAATACCACTTACATCTGGAACCATCATTCAACTGTGTTGAGGGAAGTGTGTTTCACAAACATGCAGATCTGAATTTGGCATCACAGAGAAACTACATGATCTCCAATTTATTTTGTCAAGCACTTGATGTTATTAATGAACATTTTAAAACAAGCACTAAATCTTCATTCAGATATCTCTCTTTGATGTCCTGATTTAGATTGGTTAGTTTTCGTGTTTTCGATCCATTGGTATTTCGGATGTTAATGTCAGCTAAATGAAGAGCGTTCATTTCAAGATCATTAATGAAGACATATTCGTCTCCATTCTACTCTTTAGCTCATTACACCTGAAAGACCCAAGAAGTTAATGGCATGTGATGTGTCCGGAGTATCTCTATCCATCTGCCCTCTGTAAATTTTTTGCATTTCTGATTTCGCTTAAGAACTACTCTTAAGAAAGACTCTTTTGTCCAATTGTAATTTTCAGACATAATTAATGTATTATTTAAAGCCTTTTTTGTTAAAAAAGATTATTATTTTTCAGGTAAAAAATATACTTCTATAAACTGTTTTTCATAGATCCAAACACATTCTTAAATAACAAAACTAAATAAAAATATGGATCAAGGACGTTCCAAATGTCATTATTAAATCTTCGTTATTTTGATCTTTATGAAACCAAATATAACCATTTTCCATTAAGATCATTAATTTCAAGAAAGGCTTCATGAGGGTTTTGTAGCCAAGTTTGCATATGTTGACTAATCACACATCATAATGGGAGGGTTCTGCCAAGGTCACCAAACACTCCTGTCTCTGTCCATCAGCTGGGTAGCCCAGCAACACAGGGAAGTCCCTGCTCAAGCTTTTTCTTGATATACTTTCAATTACCAGCTGTCTTGAATAACTCTGGAGATAGCCGATGACCTTTCCTAACAGGGAATTATCAGTGCATTAATCAGACTTACACTAAATCAATGTTGCTGAACTGTGTCTGCTACTGTCTCATCTCCAGGGGTTGTTTACCCTGGGTTAACTGAGTCTGGAAGGACACTGCTGTGGTAATGCTGGAAGCAGTTGCTTCATAGTCGGCTGGCTTTTCTAACACTTCACATACTCCTATAGCTGTTGAATAGCTTCGAATAGGTTCATGGTCACTGTGGCCGATTGGTAATCTGTTGGTTTAGCCATTGCTGGCATTTGGTGCCTGACTCTGAGGGTGGGGGTTCGAATCCCGCAATTGACTCTTCCTGAAAAAGGTACAAGAATTTGTGCTATTGCAGATATAGAGAAAATTAGTGTGTTTCTTTATCATTACTAGTCTATCATATATTTATATTATGCGAGCCTTTGGCAATTTTAGGTTTCTCATATAACATTTTTGGAATTTTGCGAAAGTATTTCATGTATTTGACCTTCAATCAGTTTTGCATATTTATCAGATTTGGATACAAAGTTTATCGGATTGCTTTATTGCATCGTTAACGGCCTCCATTATATGATAAAGAGTGATCCCAATGTAACAATGTTGGCACTTAGAAGGGAACTGGTTAACATCCCAAACCGCCAGCTGTATGTAATTAATGTGTGTAATTGTCATGTTGGCATGAAACAAGTTATCAACATTTCACATGCTGATTTTATGATATTTGGGGTAGCACCTGGATGAGTTATCTCACTTTCATAAGATGATTGTGTGACATCATGAGCATTTTCCTGAGGGATTCCAAAGTGTTTAGATTTGTTTACACAAAGTGGTATTGTATGAATTATAACTCAGACATTAAACTATTTATGAATAATTCTATACAAATATTGATGTCCTGAATACAGGTACAAAACGATGTCATTTTGATCTTCTCAATCGATTGGCAACTCAACCCTTGTAACATCCATTAACATCTAATAATCTGTTACTAAAAGTAAAACTTTCCAAATGTCAACATGGAAACACAAATTCTCAATTTTCACACGATATTGGGCCCACTCCCAGCGTCCATGCAGAAAGTTTCCACTGGAGGGTCAGTACCAATATGTTTCTCTGTGTGTTCAGCACAGCGCGAGAGTGGCCATGTTAAAAACCTATTTGCTGTGGTCAGGGCTGGAATAAATCCTGGTGTAATGGGAGGTTGTCTGCAGCAACTCCTCCATCCGCCCAGTGATGTTGCCAGTCTGATGCCTCTCTCACTCCAGTCAACTGTGAAAGTTCAGTATCTATGTGTGAAGTCTGCTTCACACGGATGTATCACTTTCTCAAATGTCTTCTATTGCTGTCTGTAATGTCCCTTTACTTTTATCGTTCTTGACGATACGAGGAATCTAAGTTTTGTGTTATGTGAGGATGTGTTTGGGATTGCATTTTATTAACTGCTACTAATACTGATTTCTATAATGTCAAGTTACTTTTATAGTTCTTGACGATATAAGGATGAAAGTTCAGAATATGTTTGGGATTGAATTTCAGTTGACTGCAGCTGCTTTCTATAATGTCACTTACTTTTATAGTTTTTAGAAACTTCGTAATATTGGCTGTGAAAGTTGGCATATGTTTGGGGATGCATTTCTCTTCCAATGCTTTCTGTAATGTCACGTTACTTTTATAGTTCTTAGAAACTTGGCAATATGGGTTGTGAAAGTTCAACACTTCTTTGGGATTGCCTTGGTAGACTATTGTTTTCTCTAGTGCAACATTTTCTTTGAGAAACTTATCAGTGGCAAAGAAAGTTCAATGTCGTTTCACTCGCGTTCTTTGTAGACAGTTTCAGTAGTTTGGTATTTAGACTCATCTGACATCAAACAAGTCTCCTTTCCTTGAACCTACGAGAGAATGTCAGAACGTTGAGTTGTTACATAAAGTTCACGGAATCTTCTGGTGATGCTTGATGTCTAGTTACTGTAGTAACAGTAATTTGAAGTTGTGCCAATCTTTCCAGATAAGTTATAGTTATTATGAATATGTTTTATCATGCGTTTAGTTCGAAGTGGGGGATATAGTATCCGTCCATCCGTCCATCCGTCCATCCGTCCATCCGTACAAAATGGAATAACTCAAGTACTATTCGCTGGATGCTTTTCATAGTTTGCATATGGGTTCATCATAGGAAGAGTAATGTTCCTACAGAGTTTTGTGACCTTGACCTTCATTTCAAGGTCACAATAAGACTTTGTCATTTTACCCTTGTCAGCGGGATGAATCAAGAATTGTTCACTGGGTTCTCTTCACGTCTTACACATTGTTTCTCCTAGGGAAGAGAAAGGGCTGATTAGGTTTTGGTGACTGTGACATTATTCTCAAGGTCAATTTTTCAGCATGTTAACTTGCATGTTTATCAGTGGAATATCTCAAGAACCATTCACTGGAATTTCATCATATATTACACAACGCACCTCCTGGGGAAGACAAAGGGCAGATTAGATTTTGGTAACCTTGACATTTTCTCAAGGTCACAGCAGAACTTAATTTTTCAGCATTCAAGATTCAGGGCCCAGTCGATTTTGCTGATCTTGACTTTATTTTTCAATTTTGAAGTATTAATTTGTGGTGGGGGATAATGGCACCTTAGTGACAACTTCTTGTTCTTTGGACAAGTTAACTTGAAAAACGTTATTGGACATAATGAGTACCCAAGACAATAAAGAGCCAAAAAAGTAATCAAAAGCAAGTGCTAATTACTACAATGATTCTATCAGTCATTGGCAGCATTATCCATAACTTTTTTGATGTTCTTTAATTGTGCATTGGCTGGGAAATTTTAAAAGTGCAAAAAATCAATATGGTGCTGTAACCGTTACACCTACATAATTCACCATTGTTGACTTTTTTACTTACATTGGATAAGACTCGTCCATTAGTCAATCAATAAATTTTCCTCTTTATTTAAGTGTTTATATGAACATATATTTCATAATGTTAAGAAAGTCGAATATATAAAATGCACTATAGATCTGACACTGGTCTCCTATCAGTCCAAAATTTAATCCCCATACCCGCCCATACACAAATTATTGAAGGGGGGGGGGGGGGGGGTCCAGCTGCAGTCCCCCTCGATCCCCCCTGGATCCGCCACTGTCGGTACAGAACTCTTAGTTTGGTATATATCACTTCGGTTCAGGTCAAAGAATACAACAAACTAATGCCGCAACTAAACACATTTTTACTTCACAATTATGGTCTATGGAATGTAAAAATGGAAAAACTGAAAATATAATACTGATAATCACTGATTCATGTAGCATGTACCAATTTATTTGTGGGTTGACTCTCCTCAATGTCAACCCAAATACACAGCACGGAAGAGGATGTAACTGTTATTCTTGCCATGCAGGTGTTGGCATCCTGCCGGCCAAACTAAATACTCCAGTATATTGAGAAGAGAAGATCGAGTGTCTCTTGGTATCGGAGAACCGATTTGTCTGAAAGAAGGAGACCTACAGGAAAATTACTGTGCATATTTGGAAGAAGACTAACTGTTGTTATTGTTTCAGGTCTCGCAAAACTCACCCCGGGCCAGTAGTACATCTCAGCGACAACCCAATAGATTCTAGCAAGGTAAGAAAACACTTCTTGATTGTCATTCTCAAAACCTTGATACTCAATTCTGTGTATAAAATTAGCTTGAAAAGTAGCCAACCAAAAGATTATGTTAACTTCAATGGAAAAATTATGTAAAACCGTTAAAAGTTACCATGCTGTTATAAAATTACAAGGTTACAGGCTGCTGGATTGGCCTTAGGATGATACACAGTGGAATTGATAATGTAACACATTGATAGATTGTCATGAATAAGAATTTTTTTTATCATGATAAGTTCAGGAATATTTCCTTATTAGTGATTTCAAATTATGGCCAGTGGTAGCTGGTGGTCATAGAGTGGGACAGGGAGAGGTAAAATTTAGGCAATTTTTACCAAGGTAAATGTTTCTCAAGTGGTCTTTTCAGCAGTAACCTTGATATCCTTGCTATGTGCAAGAATTGGAAACGTGGTTTAGGGGAGTATCAACTGTACTGTCATTATATTGATAGTTCTAGAATTCAGTGAGGTACTTCCTGTATGATAGTAGTTCTACCAACAAATACTGTTCAACAGAAGTTTCACAATCTAGTAAGTTACAACATGTACCTGTGCAACAAAAGTTTCACAATCTAGTATGTTACAACATGTACCTGTGCAACAGAAGTTCCAGAGGGCACTATAGTACAACATACACTATGAACATCAGTTCAGGATGTTGTTAAGTCGAGATGTAACTTGATCAATACTGGGGTGGCGGGATAGCGCAGTGGTTAGTGTGTTCGGCTTTTGGATCAAGAGGTCCGTGGTTCGAATCCTGCCAGGGGCACGGCAACTTTGTCTGCAGTAGAGAACTGTTCTACACGCAGTAAGGTTTGGGTGCAATGCTACACTGAATTTCAGTGCAGTACCACCCATGGTTCGCTAGTTCCAGCCGATGCTCGCAGTTTTCACCGCAATGCATAGCCACATGGCGTTTCGGGCTTTCTCCCTGCCATAATACTAGCAGCTGCGATATAAGTGAAATACTCTGGAAAGGGGCATTAAACCCCAACTCACCTCACCTCAATCAATACTGGATGATATAGAAGTGAAGTAAACTGACAGATGGTGTCAACAGGCTAGGAACTTCACAACTTGTTGTAAACTCTGTTAGATAACATGCGGTAGTTTATGAAGACAACTTTGGAGACATATTCGTAATTCTCTAAATGATCTGCAGTTCCAGGAAACGAGGAAACAATTTGAGAAGTGTTTATCGACAGACAGTTTGTTTTAGATGACAGGCCTTCAAAAGGAATATATTCATATGGTTCATAAGTGTTGAAATGTTAAAGTTAAATCTTGAATTTGGTGACCAAACACTTGTCTTGAGTAAAGGATGAGAGGTATTTTGATGTAAACAGAATCTGTGTTAACATTTACATTTACAAAGGAATATGAGAAGATCTAAATCAGTTCAGAACTATTCCTGAATGAAAGATTTAATGACAGTAGGGTGGTGGAATTTGCTTATTGTTATATAAGGAAGATATTCTGGTAAGCTAACCGATGATGATATATTTAATTGGGCACTTTTAAAAAATATTTATTACCCATATGGTTGAAAATAACTGAGTTAATATTTTTTATATGAGCACATGTGCACATATCACGTTTGCCTAGCAACCATGGTTTCACCACGACTTACCGTATTTTGTAGTTTGTGATGTCATAAAACGATTGTCTTGACGTCACTGTAGCTTGCCGTCGTAAGGGAAATGGACCGTTTCCTGACTATTTTTACGCGAATCAAATTGGGGAAAAAATGGGTAATAAAGAAATTATTACACTCGAAAGTGTGTCATATGACTTTTACGAAACTCGTGCAAATTTGTGTATAACCCTCGCTCTTGCTCGGGCAATACAAAAATTCACACTCGTTTCGTAAAAGTCATATGACACACTTCCTTGGGTAATAATCTCAATTTATCAACAGTTTCAAGGATATACTGTTTTGGAGATCATGCAGCCGTATGATGGTGGATCAGTTGAATAAGATCATCAACACATATCTTTTGGGAATTTGAAAACTATTCTCTTGATCATTTTAAGGTGTCATCTAACATTGTTATGTTTGGGTCTCACCATCTGCAATAGTACAAATTCTTGTACTTTTTGGGGACGAGTCCCTTGTGTGATTTTTTTCAGAAGTACAAGAATTTGTACTATTGCCGATAATGCGATCTCATACATAACAATGTTACTTTTGTTCATTGTCTAAATTTATTGCATCTGTATTAATGTGGCATGGTTTAGGCCCCTGTCTGCTGATAGTCAGTTTGAAGGAATTAAAATTGAGTAACAAAGGCAAAAATCTGAGACTGAGTCGGATTGTCGGATTGTCGGAGAGTGGATTGTCCCACAAAATTCTCTGACCCGCAGTTTGTAGGATTGAAACACTTTCAAGATACATATTGATAAATGTCTTCGATATACTAGCCTCATGCAAGAGTGAAGAAGTTTATCAGATTTGTACAGATACACTTGTCTTCATTCCTCTCACACACGAATCAACTTTCCCTGTCTGCTCTCTTAAAAATGTTTACAAGATTCATATTGATACACGAGACATATTTTCATCACGCAAGAATGAAGAACGTCTATTTTCACATCAACAAGACCAAATATTTTCTATTCCTATCACACATGATCCAATGGCCATCTCTCAACACTGACATAACAAGATAAAGTTGAGAACCCCAGTCCAGTCCATGCAATCATTGTTAATTCTGTTGTACTGTGTGTCCCAGTGCATAAGGAGTGGGGATGTCTGGGTGAGGTTCAAGGGATATGGTCTGTAAGGTAGATCAATGTCTAGAGATGTGGACAGGACTATCGTGATGACACTGATGAGTAAACTGTCATGTATGGACACATTGCATGGTCTTAACTTCGAAATAAGCTCATTTCTGAGCCCGAAGTTATTGATTTTCATAAAATTGAGAACATTTTTGTATGTTGTACTATAATTGGTAATGGGCTAATTTGTCCTTCATTTTAGGATGTTTGTTATTTCAAAGTTGTTAAGCCCTTTAATATAGCACTCTGGTGTAATGTTATCATGCAGAATATACAACTCCTGATCTGCAGGCCCGTAGCAACAGGGGGGCTAGCCCCCCCACAAATAATAGGGAGAACATTTTTTGTTGTCTCTCTATTCCGAAGTGTTTTCAACCTGAAAGACATTGCAAATAACTTCGTGAGAGAAGTGAAAACAAAAATTTTCATAAAATTTCTGATGATGGACGTAACGTTTGCATGTAAGTTACAAGTATTATGTCTGACGTATCTAAATAGACAATGACAATAAACACAACTGGCTCTATATACTTTGTAAGAAGTGAAGATAGGATGTTTATTTTTGGAACATTCTGATCGTGCAAGTGGATGTTTGAGTATAACGCATACTGCGTAGACAAGTATTGCAACGTTTACCTAATGTACTCTTTGAGTATGAGTAAGTTTAAGCACGAAGCTGTACTATATTCAATATTAAAACAAGCTAGTGACATCGCGTTTTTAAGTATCTGAATGAGAATTTATACAATGAAGTTGCCCCCCCCCTACAGGCCTGATCTGTGACACTTCGGTGTATACTGGATACAGTCAGTTGGTACTCCTTGACTATACCCAGTGTAAACATGTTGTAATTCTTGTGACTTGCACACTCACAATGGTTTGGTGTTAATTAATTCAGCAGTTGAGGTGTTGAGAGACTCTCTCTCTATATATATGCTGTTTTAACCATCCTTTCCTGTTATGGACCGCTAATGGCTGCAATACTGCCGAAGCGGCGTTAAACAATAACTCACTCACTCACCTGTTATGGATCTAAATTTTGCATGAAAGTTTTAATCATCTTTGATTAAGAGTGTTTTGGACCACTTTATAGTTATAATAAGTTATCTATATGTTAGTGTCAAATTGGGACCAGTATCATGTTGTTATATATAGTTTCATGTCAGCATTGAATTCTGTGTTTATTTTGTATTATATGACATTATAATGGTGGGATCTGTTATGTGTGTCATCTGCCTGCATGGTCACAGTCCTGTTGTGATCGTCAGTCCAATTGACGTCTTGGTAATATGTTAAATGGTAATATCAGTTAATACATATAATTTATTTTACTTCAAATATATAGTATTCGATGAGAAACATTAAATGTTCTGTTTATTATATTAAAGAATAAAGCATAGTTCATTGATGTTGATTTTACGATTGAAGTATCCAAGATTGCCTCCTGAATCTTGATCATCCTATTATTAGGATATTTATATAGCGCACATATCCATCCACTAGTGGTTGCTCAAGGCGCTTACATTGTTTCCCCTGGTCAATGGCATTCTTTCACCGTCCAATCATTTTTTCCAATTCAACTCCCTGGGGAGTATTCAACCAGCAGCCATATGTGGCGCTCAGTTTAGGGACCATTCTATGCCTCACAGGGTACCCATTTCCAGCTGGGTGAACTGAGACACATAGTCACAGCAGCTATGATGTCATCATATTGTTAAATGACGTCATCGTCATGTGATTGAAAGAATTTAACATTTACTAGAATAATGTGTTATTTGACAAGTTTTATTTTGATTGATAAATTCTTTCTTTCGTCATAGAAACTACAATAAATACCTGTATTCTTCTCGCAATGTCAAACTAAATTCAGAACCAGTCTCTACAGTATCTTAAAAAAAATCCAATAAATAACAATCATATCTTTTTATGTTTTAATATTTAACGGTTCATTTCATAAGGTTTTTGATGTAGAATTTTCATGTGTTTTTTACAAATTAATTTAGGAGATGACAATTCATTTTGTTTTATTCCTACTGAATATCTTCATCAATGAGAGGGATCAAAAGGTTTTCAAGCTTCAAGTCACTCGCAGAAATAAATGTAATATTTAAAATGGAAATCACTTAATCATTTTATGAAAGCCTTTCATATCCTGACCTTCTGGGACAAATCAATAGCAGCTTGCATTATTCAATATCATCACTGCGTAAAGGAAGAATTTACACTCAATGAATTTGACCAAATGGACCCAAAAAATCTTCAGGTTGTCAAAGCAAGAATGGGAAGCTCTCAATATCCTCTACGTGATCGAGAGAAAAGACTGATTTAAAGGCAGGTTTCGTTGTTAGAATCCTCATCGATGGCTTAATACAGCTAAAAATATTCTTGCTTGACTTTGCTAGCCTTTTAAATCAGATTAGGCAAGATGGAGTGGAGAGAGGTGTTGTTTTATGTGCAGCAGGAGCTGGCAACGATGTCTTCTTTCCTCACTCAGTAACAAATTCCACATTAGCTGGAGCACTTTCTCAAACACAAGATCCTCTTCTCTGAAGCAACATTTGGTTAACTCTGGAGGCTTGTGTACATTCCGGCTGAGCTTCTTTCATGTTGGACTTCTGCATTAGGCTTCCCATCTCCACAAACTGTCGGGCAGTGCAGGAGATCCATCAGCTTATGCTGATGGTGAAAATAATTGAAGTTATCGGTGACGCTTTTTGAGAGGTAATGAAGTCGCTTCATGATGTTCGATAGTTAAGAAAGATTGAGGACCTATGGATTAACACTGGTTACCCACTGTCTGGCAAGTCTCGTTTAACACTGTGGTGAGGGTGGTGGCTTGACTTGTCAGACCTGAGTTTGAATCTAATACACTGAGGTTGTTGACTCCTGGTTTTATCAGATCATTGTTTTAATTGTACCTCTAAAAACTGCAGTATTGTTCAAGCGGCATTAAACAATAACTCACTCACTTGGTTTTAATCCACAGCGGACTGTATTATATTTAGTCCAGGAGTTTTGGGATGTCCATTTGGACACAGTAGTAAGGGTTACAGCTTCAAGAGCTACCAGGGATGTAGTTCAGTTCGTAGAGCATCACCCCGAAGGTTGGCGAACCTCGCCAGGGGCCGGCAACTTTGTCTGCAGTAGAGAACTGTTCTACACGCAGTAAGGTTTGGGTGCAATGCTACACTGAATTTCAAAGTAGTACCACCCTTGGTTTCGCTAGTTCCAGCCGTTGCTCGCAGGTTTCACCGCAAAGCATAGCCACATGGCGTTGCTGGCTTTCTCCTGCCGTAATACCAGCAGCCGTGATATAAGTGAAATAATCTTGAAACTCACCTCACCTCACCTCGGTTCCCAGCCGCATCATATCAAAATACATTACAAGATAGGAATTTTTGCTTCCTTGCTTGCCACTCAGCATTATAAGGATAGAACAACACTTGAACTGGCACTGCATTCTAGCTGCTGGGTACCAAAGTCACAAAAAGAATTTCATTGTAATGAAGATATTAATGAAATGTTATTATTATTTTTATCAACAGTTGGTTCTAGGCTAAATTTTATCCACAGGGGTTTGATTGTTGGCTTTTGGTCAGTAGATTCTGAGTTTGAATCTAATCTACAATAAAATGTTTACATCTTGGTGTCCCTTCTTTTTACTGGTGACTTTGTTTTCATCAGTACACTTGAAACTATTGTCACGAAGATTTAGTTTGCTATAAATAGGATTACAACCTCTTCTTAAATGGTTTGTCAATACAATAAACACATGTTACTCGCATTGTGCATATCCATTATACATTTCATTAATGTTTTTAATATTTATAATGTTTGAATTAAATTTGAAATTTGAAATATTGAAAAGATTTAACTTTCTGACTCTACTGACTCTGAGATTTATGGAATATTATGCACCAATATTTTTTAATGAAAAGTATTTTTTTCTGTCTCAAATCAATGACAACAAGTTAATGGTGACTACTTTGCAATTCAGAGATGAAAACATCAACACAATCAAATTTGCTCTAAACATTTTTTGCTTAACATATTTTCATCAACTGTACAATGCAATGAGATTTTTTTGCAGTCCTGGATCTAGTTTCCATGAGGCTTGTGTAGTTTATATTGTATTAAAGTTGCTCTGTTTCCCCACTTCCTATCCAGTGTTGAACACAGTCAGATAACAGTGATGTATCTTTTTAATCTGAACCAGAACAGAACCTACTGAGTCTGTGCTTGGCACAAAACATGATTTAGCTGGAATCTCTTGTCTCTTGTGTCCCTGTTGTTCTGCTGGCTCAGATTAATCCAGCATTGGCGGGATGTACCGTATGTGCCAATACTGTTGTGGGTGTGGAATTCAGGGTGTGGAATTACTAAAGTTTTCAAAAATATACATGCAGTAATTAAAGGGTTAAGCCTAACCCTTTATTTACTGCATGTTTATTTCTGAAAACATCAGTACACCAGATAATATTTGTAAAAACCTGTAGTAAGTTGGTAATTTTTGGCATCAACATCAAAGAAAAATTCAAAATAGCTTTCTTTTCATAAATTAGATATGAAACATTTTGTTTGGAAAATAACTTCTCTGTGTTGATAACAAACTAAGAATGGGTTACAGATAATATTATTCAACCTAAAATTACCTGGGTTAATTTTCCTGTCATGCACAAGCAATATAACAGTTTGCGAGGGGAACATTTGTTTGGTCAAAGTTTGGTCAAAAGTAACATGAGGCGCTGAAATCAAAGGAAGATTTCTCACATGTATTCTTGACAACACAATTGTTTAACATTAGTTCTTCGTCACATCATGAATATGTACACTAAGCAGAAAGAATACAATTTCATGCTTAGATTGCTTAGATGCTTAGATTACAATTTCCAAAACTACAATAAAGTCAGTGTTTTAACATCGGTTTCCTGACTAAATTCTAGGGGTGTAACAATACATCGAACTATCGATGCATCGCAATAGTTGGCTTTGCAATAGTACTATATCGATAGTATATACAAAAACACTATCGCTATCGCAATAGTAAGGTTAACTACCGATACTATCGAAACTATTAAATTTCCCTTAATTATGAATGATTTACACAAGCCTCACTGCATTTGATTCAAGATTTGTCATTTTAGAATGTCAAAAGGGAAGAACTGGAGATAGGAAATAGCAAAATAACAAAAAAGTGTTTGCATTTACGATTTCTTTACTGATTTTGGTTCCATAGTCCTTACATCAATTAAACATTTCTACTAAAACCGATAAGAAATCTAGCTGATTATTGCGTATTTGTACACAAAAAAGCTATCGCAATAGTTATTGCAATAGTGAGTTACAATAGTCTATCGCTATCGCAATAGTAAGTGGCAATAGACTATCGCTATCGCAATAGTCTCTTTGGGTCAATAGTCACCCCTACTAAATTCTTCATCAACTCAATACCTGTAGATTGAGAATCATCATTATGGCGTGTATCTAGATGAGTTTTTTGGTTTTTAACATTAAAATTTCAGAGCAATCACAGAATGTTTCATAAAGTTAATTTTGATCATTCCAAAACTGTCATAGATTCCAAAATTTTATTCTATTAAAACATCCAAAATCAGTGGAAAGCTGAAAGAGGTTACAAGACGTTGAAAGAATGCTTTGGAAAATTGATTTGGAAAATTTGAGAACATGCGTTTGTGTGAAGCATCACTGTTTGATAAATATTTTCATTTTTTATTCGGCCTTAAGCTTAATGGAAATTGCGGAGATTAAATTTAAACATTTGTCAAATTGAAAGTTTGAAAGAGGAGAACACGCATTGATCGGAAGGGTCTGCGGAGCACTGGGCGACATGTCACTTGATAACATGCTTCCTAAAAAGTGAAATATTTGTTGAATCGGATCCTCGTAACACAAGAATTACGGCCGAGGTTGCAATGTCGATGTGAACATTTTATTGAGCTCTTAAATGTTCTTAATGTTTTTACTCCCCAAATGTTTGTTAAGAAGATATAGATTATTGTTCAGCCTTTCCATTCAGTAGTTGAAGAGGCCAGTGCATCCATGTCAGCTGCCAACTTGTTATTCAGATCAAACCATGAACACACTGAATCCATGTTTATATTTGTGTTAGACATGTGATTGGAAAACTTTTACTGCTTACATTTGTATATAGAGAATTCTAAACTCGGTCCCGTTTGATAACATGTTTACGAAACGAGTGAATGGTTTGGTATTTTAAAGAGCGAAAGCGAATTAAATACCAATGCCATTCACGAGTTTCATAAACATGTTATCAAACGGGACCGAGTTTAGTATTTCATTTATTACTCAATGATGTAAATAGCGCTGAATTTCAAGAAAATCGTTTTTAATGACGCTCACTTGCAAAAAGGTCACCCGCTGTTGCAGTCGCGCGGCTAACATTGTGACATCAACCAAAAACGACTATGATGTCACGCGCCGATTATGATGTTACGGCAGCCACGATGGTATCACACATGTGTGTAACCAACTCATTGTTATCTAATGAGTGATCTCACCATGGTTGAGTAATAAACATGTATACATGTCTCAAGTTTTGGTTTTGGGTCGATATATATATGTATATATCTCTGAAGTTTGAACTTTTCCGAACTTGAGCCCTTTAGGTGTCAATATTTGTTACTTCTTTTGTTCATTGTGTGTTCAAGTATGAAGTTGAAACATCTGAAGATCTGGGTCCCGTTGCATGAAACTCTAATGTGACCTTAAATCACTAAGGTAGCCTTAATGCAATGTTAAAATATGGCACTAAGGTGAACCTTAGTGTTAAGGTTGTTTTGTGCAACGGTCACCTGATTATGTACACAGAGATTAGCATGAGCCTGAAGTTTTCTGAAATTACAACCATTTGGTGTCAGTTATTTGTTATTTCTGGTATTTATACTGTAGTGTATGAAATTGAAACATGGAGATGAACTGGGTTAACCAACCTGTATGTATGTACTGTATGACTGTATGTCATTAGAATGGTTATCAATCATCCCTTCAAACCGATCTTGCCTTGGCTACCTCATATTAGCAAGTTAGTGTACTTTGAAATATCTTGTGCTGACTTCAAGAAGCTAGAATCTATGTTCATGTTTTGTTTTATTTGGGGGCGGGATAGCGCAGAGTTTGGCTTCGGATCAAGAGGTCCGGGGTTCGATTCCCGCCGGGGGCACGGCAACTTTGTCTGCAGTAGAGAACTGTTCTACACGCAGTAAGGTTTGGGTGCAATGCTACACTGAATTTCAGCGTAGTACCACCCATGGTTCGCTAGTTCCAGCCGTTGCTTGCAGGTTTCACCGCAATGCATGGCCACATGGCGTTGCGGGCTTACTCCCTGCCGTAATTATAGCAGCCGGGATATAAGTGAAATACTCTTGAAATCTGCGTTAAACCCCAACTCAACTCACCGCACCTCACGTCTGTTTTATTTCACTTTATAGAGAAGTATTAGATATCGGAGAATGAAGTAAGATTAAAAAGTAGCCAGTCCAAAAGTGTTACTTCATCAAATTAATTAGGAAAATTAAAGGAAAACCTCAAGAAAATACCAGCCCGGACAAAAAGTTGCCAGGTTCTGTGCTCCAAGGGCCTTATTTCATATCCTGAGATATGTTTAAACTTTGAATAAATGTTTTCCATATTAGAGCAATAACACATATGCCTATAGTTTCATATGATGCATTTGCATTTTGAATAAGAATTATATGTTTAAATGGACTGCCCTTAAACAGGAATATTTTAAAAACAAGTGTCTTAAACTGTTTATCATCATGTTGATAAATAATGGTTTTATATTGTTTGAATGTAAGACATGATTGAAATATGACATTATTTTGTAGTTTGATACATTGTATGTGAAATAAGATTATTTAAGCCTATCCTCATATATATAAATATCTTAAAAATGATATCATATTATCCTTATAACCTTACATATGAATAAAATATGTCATCATTTGTTAAAAGCTTGCCATGTAGTTTGAAACAGTGTCTACAACTACATCCAGTAGTAAAGTAGTCAAGCTAGCTCACACACAGTCCGATGCAGTATTACAGGTAGAGATCTGATAAGCCCATCGTATTACTGGGGACTGTACTCCCTATTGATTTCTACTTCTCTCCTCTCTCTCCACAGCTTTTAATAGGTTTTGAATCTGGAACCATCGTTCTCTGGGATCTGAGGAACAAGATAGCAGAGACCCGATACAGTTCCCCAGAGGTGAGTAGTCCTGCTCTCGTCTACACTCACCATGTACATGTGATCCTGCTCTCGTCTACACTCACCATGTACAGGTGATCCACGGGCTGGATGGACTTAGGTCTAGTGGCGAGTTATGTTGCTTTAGTATTTGTAGATGTTTGTATTAGAGTTCTGAAACATAATGTCCTGTTCAATATGTTTTAAATTTAGCGCTTTGAGCATACCTAAGGGTGTGGAAAAGGCGCAATATAAGTACGCAATTATTATTATTTAGAGCACAGTCAAATGCTTTCGTCCAATCATATGATTGTATTGTGGTCACGTGGAGTACATTTATATCCCGATAGATGTACGGTTGTCTGGTTGCGTTCGGGTGTCATGCTCATAAAACTGGTTCACAGACTTCCATAAAAACAACAAACAATGACAACTGATTGTTTTATTTATGTGGATAATACACAATTAAACACTAATTACATTGACAAATGATATGCTGTGTTCCCTTTCCGGAAGGAAAAAGTCGCTTCCGTCGATGGGGTCTTCTATGTTAAGGAGCTTGATTTTCCTAAAAGAAGAATAAAATCATGTTACTAAAGCAAGTAATGTGAGATCAATTGGGAATTTTCAAGTGTATTTCATTTATATCATGAGTAAGTGAAACAACGACAAGCATCAAACCATGTTACCAATGTTTGATATTTTTTCAACCAGGATATTAAAAAAAATATTCAGACGTTATATGGACGACATAAAAAATGAGAAGAAAGTGATATAAAACTACCTTCTTGGGGTGTTAGAGGATGGAGGCTGCAATGAAACCCCTGTATCGTCACATAGCGTCCGAGCGATGTCCAGTACGACGTTACATTCTTTTCCATAGACAGTTCGAGTATAATTTCGTTGCTGCAGTAACCTGAAATAATTCATGTGCAATATAGACGGGATGCACAATAGCATATGCAACAATAGATATTACAACTCGCATATTGATAAATACAGCTCAACAAACAAACAAAAATATTTGAAATACATAAGACAATAACTTTTATTAAATAAATCAATTTATGTAATTTACTTTGAATTTAAAAAATATACACTTTAAAAAGTAAGGAGTAAAAAAGTAAAGTTACCTTTCCTGAATGAATAGTATACTTGTCCTTGGAATGTCCATGATGAAGCCATTGTGTGAACTGATTCATTCTAAAAACCACCCAGTCTTTATAGGCAATGAAATGTATTACTGCTCAATGTTGCTGAATAAAAACGTGCTTAAATCATGCATGTTTGTGATTCAAGCACGACGCTTATGCTGTAGCACGACTCGTACGCTTTATATAAAATGTACGCTTCATGCACCTCGGACAATTTAACAAAATCAGTGCTCACAGTGCTGATGATGACGTCAATGTCCCTAACATTTGCATATTAAAATGAGAAATGTCAATGTTTTTCATGTTGTGTTCGAGAGAATGTTTCCCAAATTTGTTGACAATTCATTTGAAATATATTCATTTTAAGACATTTTCTTGACGACTCAAGCATTTGACTGTGCTCTAAGATAGATAGAGAACTCGCAGCAGTACACTATCGGGATATAAATGTACGGGTTTGAGAGGGTTAGGCTCGGCTGACGCCTCGCCCAACCCTCTCAAACCCGTACATTTATATCCCGATAATGTACTGCTACTCGTCCTCTATCTATTACGTATAATATCCAAGGAACACAAATACATCAATATTGAACTTCACAAATACGTTGATACATATCATTACTAATAAGCAAGACACACTGCACACACACAACTTTGATCGCTGAATACATTTTTGTATGGATATTTATCTTTATTGTCCCCCGCCGCAACGCGGAACAGGGGACTATGTATTCAGCAGCGTCCGTACGTATGTACGTCCGTACGTCACATTTCTTGTTTACGCGATATCTTATGAAGTGTTGCATCCAAAGTCTTCAAATTGATGTCTGCCTACATTGTGGGAAGACGCAGACACCAGTCAATTTTGGTGACCATGGCCTTATTTCCAAGGTCACCACGACACTTTGACCACTTTTTGAACTCTTGTTTACACGATATCTCATGAAGCGTTGCATCCAAAGTCTTCAAATTTGGTGTCTGCCTACATTATGGGAAGACGTAGACACCAGTCAATTTTTGTGACCTTGGCCTTATTTTCAAGGTCACCACAACACTTTGACCACTTTTCAAACTCTTGTGTACGCGATATATGACCGGTTGGACCAAATGTTTTGAAATTTGGTGTCCGTCTACATTGGAGGATGACACAGACACCAGTCGATTTGGTGACCTTGACCTTATGTTCAAGATCACCTCTACACTTTGACCACTTTTTGAACTCTTGTTAATGCGATATCTCAAAGTGTTGCATCAAATTTGGTGTCAGCCTACACAGACACCAGTACATTTTAGTGACCTTGACCTCATTTTCAAGGTCACCACAACACTTTGACCACTTTTAGAACTCTTATTAACACGATATATCATGAACCCAAGCACCCAAAGTCTTAAAATTTGCTGATCATCATGGCACTTTTTACCAGTAATGCAATATATAAAGTAGCTCCAATGATGTGTCTTGCTAACTCGATGTCACCGGCGGGGGACATTGCCATGTTAGTGGCAAACACTTGTTTATCAGCTTAACTCCATTATGAGATGAGAAATAGTGAGATAACACTGAGATCAAATATCTTTTTTAAAAAAACCAAAACAAATAAATCTGGTCTTTGAAGGGCATTTAGAAGTGGTATACATTAGAACAAGAAGATTTTCTGGGTAACAACTTCTTTAATGTGAAAGTACACGACATTTCGGAGTATATTCTCCGAAATGTCGTGTACTTTCACATTAAAGAAGTTGTTATCCAGAAAATGTTCCTGTTCTTACAAATAAATCTGCTCTGCTGTAAAAGCATGAAATCAAGAATGATGTTTATGCATTCATACAACTTGTTTTTTTGTAGCCAAAATCTTTCAGAAAAATAATTTGAAAATCTAATCCAATAAAATCAGCATCAAAGAATCTTTATCTTCTATATGTAATATAAATTATTTGTTCTGACTATTTCTTCAAAATCAACTGTATTTTGTTAATAGACCCAGATGTTTTCCACTAGTAACCTTTGCAAAATATTACTTGTTTCATTTCATCTCTTGAAGTCAAATGTAATTTCTTGTCATTGTATCTTGCAGACGTTTCTTTTTAAGAAAGAAAGGAAATGTATTTTCTTCTATTTGAAGTCTTTATGTCAGTGAAAATGTTCATATTCATATATCAGTCATGAAAGTTATTTGATTAAGTTTAGTCCTTATTTTCTCTCTGATCTGAAATCTTAGTCTTTGATGATTGTTTTTTATGTTTTTGTGTGAAAAAAAAGGATTTGATGTGGATGTATCGAAAATAGAATGAAAACTTCCAAGCTTTGTAGTAACCAACCGAGACCTCTAATTACTTTGAACTCAAATTAGATTTTGTGAGATAACGATGACAACTTCTCAGTTGGTCACATGAAGATCAATAAAAAAGAATTAATTAATACAATCTTTTATTCATCAAATATTTTCAGTGTTGAGTGAAGAAATATTATCTCAGATGGGTCACGTCTTGACTGATCTACATTCAGTTGTTTGATGGATTTTTTTGTAATTATTATGTCTGATTTTATTTCATGTAATACCTATTTTAAACTTTGAGAAAAAGCAAAAAAGATTGTATTCAAATGAAACCCATGATTGAATTACTTTTCTTGACTTCTTGAAATAGAATCTACTTTTTCAAGCTTTTTCCAAGTTGTGATTTAAAAAAATATATTTCTTTACCAGTTTTCATGTAAATCTTGGTTCCAAAAATCAATAATTATCTGTGTGGTGTAATGTACTTATGTATGTTATGCGAGTTTTTTATTCTGAATATTGAGAGTTAATTGTAACGATAAAATTAGAATTGAAAGCGTACACTTGATCTCTAGTTTGGTACATATTATGGCACAGAACATTCCGTTAGGTACATTTCAGTTTTGGTAACATAACCCAGAATGTAACAAACCTGAAGTCATAAATAAATTAATGTTTTCTTGAAAATGAAAGAAATAAAAAAAAAAGGTTTATAAAATAAATAACAAAATGTGGTCAGCACTATCAACCGATACACACTTTGATGCACATATGCAGTAAAATATTGTTGTTTCAACAAATGTAGTCATGAATCGTCTCATCGTTCATTACCATAATATTTCCTGTTAGGGACCAGCTAGGTAGCCTTTTCTTACAATCAAGGGGCGGGATAGTGCTGTTGTTAGCGCGTTCATCTTCGGATCAAGAGGTCTGTGGTTCGAATCCCTCCAGGGGCACGGCAACTGTGTCTGCAGTAGAGAACTGTTCTACATGCAGTAAGGTTTGGGGGCAATGCTACACTGAATTTCAGTGCAGTACCACCCATGGTTCTCTAGTTCCAGCCGTTGCTCACAAGTTTCACCGCAATGCATAGCCACATGGTGTTGTGGGCTCTCTCCCTGCAATAATACTAGCAGATGTGATATAAGTGAAATACTCTTGAAAGCGGCGTTAAACCCTAACTCACCTCACGTCACCTCTTACAATTACATTACCCATATGTTTGCTACTAATTTAGGGTTCAGATGATGAAGAATGATTTCAACTTGTACACGAAAACCAACACTTGACCTTTCTCTCTTTGTTCTTGTCATATCAACACGTCATATCTATGTAATAATAAATTGTTGTCATTGTGCAGGCTCTCCGGTCCATAGCGTGGCACCATGAAGGGAAGCAGTTTATGTGTAGTCACTCGGACGGTAGTCTCACCACGTGGGGGATCAAGGCGTGCCCGAAACCCTTCAGCGTCATGTTCCCTCATGGTAAGTCTCGTCTTGAATCTAGTCTTAATGGAGCTTGAATTGAATTTATGTTTTGGATGAAACATGACCCAGTAGTATTATAAAAAAGTAAGGATGTTTTCAAATAGGCATGTCCAAGGCCCACAGAAAAAGCTACACAATCGTCTGTAAAATCTCGCTATGTAATGTAAGGCTGTAGGTTAAAAATTTAAAAACTTTATAAAATGTGTGACTTTATCGAGAAGTATCGACTGTTACCGAAAACTACCATTCTGATGATAGTCGACTTAGTATATTAACGATATGAAGATAAAAGTAGTGATTTCTGGTCGAAACCGGACAATACACAGCGTGTGGCGCACACCAATGAGTCAAACTTAATTTTGGAATCTTATTTACAACAGACAAAATGACAAATTTGGTTTGATAATTTTTAGCTACTGTGCATGTAAATGGGACGTGCAGTTTCGGTTTCTACACATGTATAATGATGTTACTCGATTTTAATTGGAAACTAGTAATTATGATATATTTGGCGATGAGGGATGAATATGCAAGCTGAGTGAATTTTTTTTCTACTGTAAACAGTACATATGGTGAGTTGGAACGTACTAAAAACAAATAAAATATTATCAAACACAATGGATGTACCTTTAAGAGGACTTACGAAACCCACCCCTTTCAGCTGAACCACTGTGGTACATTGGTATGATCGATGGATTTGTGTTCAGCAGTATAAAACTTTCAGGTTTCGAGACGACCTCTCAGTAAAACATTTGCAGATTAATATTTGAATTTAGAGATATTCCTCAAAAGGGTTGGCCAATACACACTTTAACAATATCTTTGAAATAAACATGTCAGAGTTGAAATAGACATATTTGAAGAAGGACATTCAGAGATCATATTCCTCTTGGCAAGATAAAGAAAATAAAATCCTACACTAGACTAGAGGGACGTTACTTGAATAAAATCCTGGCCTGCACAGCTGGTCGTTATGAAAAATAGCAGCCCCATGGAACAATAGAGATTTATAGTTTGTGGGGGAAAATTTCAAAGTGATCATCCTATTTATGCATGAATGCTATAGGTCGTAACATGGAGCATATTGGATGTTTGTGGCTTTAAATTTAACAATGTGATATGAATTGTGTACTTTAACTGAAAAAGAATGACAACCAGTGATGCTATTCATTTTATGCTGTGATTGTGGAAAACCTTGTTATTGTGTTGTATTCTTGATATAGGACAGGTGATAATTTGTAAATGATTATGATTATTGTTATTGTCAATGAGAAACAAGTTTTATGAATCTTGAAGAAGTCTGTTTACGTCTTGTTTCAGCAAAAATTGGCAAGGACGGGAAGGCAGATCCATGCAAACCAATAACTAAGGTTGCCTGGAGGTCCATTAGGAATGGGTGAGCTTTCCTTAGTTTGTATTGTATTAGTCTTTGTACATCAATCCAAATGGGGGACGGGATAGCGCAGTGGTAAGCGCGTTCGGGTTCAGATGAAGAGGTCCGGGGTTCGAATCCCGCCAGGGGCACAGTAACTTTGTCTGCAGTAGAGAACAGTTCTACATTCAGTAAGGTTTGGGTGCAATGCTACACTGAAATTCAGGGTAGTACCACCCATGGTTCGCTAATTCCAGCTGCTGCTCGCAGGTTTCACCGCAGTGCATAGCCACATGGCGATGCGGGCTTTCTCCCTGCCATAATACTAGCAGGCCGCGATATAAGTGAAATACTCTTGAAAGCGGCGTTAAACCCCAACTCACTCATTCACTCAATCCAAATTAATTTACTTTCAATTTCCTGGGGAAATTTCTGTATTTTATTTTGAAACTAGATATTTATCACTTTGTTGAACATTTATACTGCTATGAAACATATCACTGTTAATTATTGAGGCCAAATAAATGAATACATAATCACTTTGTAAAAAAACCCATTGAAATATCTACCGAGAAACACATTTGGTAAAAACTTTATGAATAGAAAACATGTTATGATCATCATCATGTATGCTTGACAATCATTTAATATTAAACATAAGGTATGTTTTTGAAAGATATCATCATAATTGTTTTTTTTATCATTATGAATCCAGAAACGATGTATCGGTAACAAGATATTGAAGAAGATATATTTTAAAAATGCCCAGCTAACATATAATCATTTCAAATTTTTTAATCTTTCCTTTGTTTCAACAAGCCTAAACTCAAAATGAGTATAGCTGATATTCAGTAAACTGATTGGTAAACAGTTCTGATATAAGATGTACTTTTCCTATACAGAGAGCCCCTGGTCATGTTCTCCGGCGGGATGTCGTACGACCGGGCGGGGCGGACCCCCAGCATCACCGTCATGAACGGCAAGAGTACGACCGTGTTGGAGATGGAACATAACGTCGTCGACTTCGTGGTGCTCTGTGAAACGCCCTGGTCAAATGGTGGGTATTGGAGTCATAAATAATAAATATTTCTGCAGTTGGTATGTTATTCAGATACCGGTATTTACAGTTTAAATTTGAGTATTGCAACTTGTATTATGAGCGTAAGGGATTTCTGTAAAACTTATATGCCCTCTTGTTGCAAGAGGATTGTGTAGGATATAGATGTTGTAGCCTCCAAACAGTAGCTGTTATGATGTGAGCTTTGCCAATCAAAATTTAATGACAAAACTATGATCCTATGTTCTACATACTGTTTTCTTATACTGTCAGAACTTGCAATTGTGGACAAAAGCAGTTAAAAACATCACTTACATTTTGAATATAAGAGCTTTTCTTTGAAATGTTCAGTAAATCTATTTCTGAGCCCTATGTAAATGTTGACACTAAGAGAGAGGGTATTGTTGGGAGAACAACGTTATGGATCTGTGTGATTTCCTGGCTACCTGTCAACCAGATGCAATACTTTGTTTACTGATTTCCTGGCTACCTGTCAACCAGAAGCAATACTTACTGATTTCATGTCTTCATGTTTCAGATTTCCAAGAGCCCTATGCTATAGTTGTGCTACTGCAAAATGATCTTGTTGTTGTTGATCTTACGACACCAGGGTAACGTCTGTTCTTGTATTCTTATGTTGTCTATAAGTACTTTGAGTTATTTCAAGGATAATCTTTATAAGCTAAATATCTTTCTCAAAGCACAAAACGAAATAATTAGAGTAATAATTTCATTTTGATGCAAATAATTTTTCTAATTTGTAAAATTATTTCAATTATCTCAGATATTTTGATTCTAGTGCAATGTTGCTGCCCCCAAACTGTTCAGGCAAGAGTAATATTACCAAAATAATGACCTTAACAGAATACTGAAATATTAGCCAATCAAATGTTAACATCATTACAGATACCCGTGTTTTGAGAATCCGTACCCGATGGACATCCACGAGTCTCCAGTCACCGCATGTCAGTACTACGCGGACTGTCCACCCGATCTCATTCCTGCATTCTACTCTGTCGGCTCCAAACAGAAGAAGACTGGATTCACAGACAAGGTAAAGTGCTCCTGCAGACGCTGTCCTACTAATTCTCTCTCCAGAGAGCTTGATCATGTCTTGTCTTCCTACATAACCTCTGTTGAGAGCAAATGCTATTAACCATATAGCAGTAAAACTTTAAAACGAAAAAAAGGACTCTCCAACAGCAGATAACCTGGTTGTTTTTTGTCTTGGCTGGTAATTTTTTTTTTGATATTTCTTTGATTAACTAAGTAAATTGACAAAATCCTACTTTTGAGCTTGTAACTTTCCAGACTTATTTTATACGCTGCATATTAGCAGTCGACAGATGCTCTTAGTTGACAGCCTGTATCTCTTGTTAATGGAACTAATTTTGTTGTAAGTAAATGATGAATAAGGTTAAGAACACTATACATAAAACATGTTGTTTCCCCTTGCAGGGTTGGCCAATCCAAGGAGGAGAGTGGCCGTCATTGGCATGTAGTTACCCAGAAATAATAATTACTGGGTGAGTTATCTCAAAGGTTTTCTTTTTAATATTTCATATATATTTGTCCGGGGTTCAAATCCTGAAGGGCACGGCAACTTTGTCTGCAGTAGAGAACTGTTCTACACGCAGTAAGGTTTGGGTGCAATGCTACACTGAATTTCAGAGTAGTACCACCCATGGTTCGCTAGTTCCAGCTGTTGCTCGCAGGTTTCATGGCGTTGCGGGCATTCTCCCTGCCATAATACTAGCAGTCGCGATATAAGTGAAATACTCTTGAAAGCGGCGTTAAACCCCAATTCACCTCACCTTCAATATCAAAACAGCATTAAAAACCTACTAGGAAACAACTCGTATTCAAATAAAAGTAAATTGTTAAAAGAATTTTATGATGTTTATAAATGACCTTGCCTCTGTTATGTTTCAGTCATGCTGATGGATCTGTTAAGTTTTGGGATGCATCTGCAGGTCAGTAATATTTCTACAAATAGACAATGTGGAATTGAATTATCAAATATATTTAATGATAAATTAGCAAGAGAAATGATTTCGCAAGCTTCTCTTTAAGTTAAAAGAAGGATATCAATGTTAACAATACAACATTTATTGATAATTTATTTCTTTTAAACTAGAAGTGATGTAACCGATTATTTAGTGGTACAAATTCTTGTTCTTTTTGGGGACGAGCCTCTTGCGAGATTCGAACTCACACCCTCTAAAGTCAGGCACAAATCACTCAGTCAGTGCTTGTGAAGGGTGTCTGACTTTGAGGGTGTGGGTTTGAATCCTGCAAGGGTCTCGTCCCGAATAAAGATACAACAGTTCGTACTATTGTAGATAGTGCGATCCCTAACATAACATTGTTAATTTGTTCACTCTCTAAATGGCATGTATTTCTCGAAGAAATGATTATATTAGTCTTTGAATGCTCTGTTTCAGTGACATTACAAGTGTTATACAAGTTGAAAACTGCCAAAATTTTTGAAAAACCAAAAAAGATTCCTGAGAGTCAAGACGACGACCCTTTTGCAATCCAGATGATCTACCTGTGCTGTGAAAGTCGCCTTATGTGCATCGCAGGCGCCACCCACTGTATGCTCTTCAAGTTCAGCAAGCAGGAGGCAAACCTTGATATTCCTGTGAGTCAGTTGCACCATAGATAATAAAGCAAGGCTTTCTGGATAACAGAATTTATTGTGAACATACATGACAGTTCTGATTACAGTAGAGATGTTGATAACCAGAAAATATATTATTTATATAAAACATTATATAAAACATATGTTGCGTGAATAAGGATATTGATTAGTTATGATAATTTTGGCATAAAAATTCTACTGTGGCCTGAAGTATTTTCAGAACTTTGAAAACAAATTTACCCTTACACGATTTCAGTACATATAGTAATATGTTAAGCTTTGTGACATACATAGTGTCATGTAGCTATGCAATTATATCTGTACTGTATAAATTGCAATGAGAAGGTAGTGAGATTTTGGGAAAAGTGTCTTTAACAAATAAAATTTAATCAGAATCCTATTTCTATCTGATCACAAACTAACCATGTTCGTTCTGTGTTTCAGTTTTTAGAGGTGTCTATAGTATATGAAATCTATGATGAACTTGACTCTCCTGAATATAACGACTACCCGAAACCACACCTGGGAACAGTGACGCAGACAAGCGGAAGCATGGGCTCATACTCCAGTAACACCTCCGATAGTGCTAAGGTGAGTTGCTCCTACTCCAGTAACACCTCTGATAGTGCTAAGGTGAGTTGCTCCTACTCCAGTAACACCTCCGATAGTGCTAAGGTGAGTTGCTCCTACTCCAGTAACACCTCCGATAGTGCTAAGATGAGTTGCTCCTACTCCAGTAACACCTCTGATAGTGCTAAGGTGAGTAGCTCATACTCCAGTAACACCTCCGATAGTGCTAAGGTGAGTTGCTCCTACTCCAGTAACACCTCCGATAGTGCTAAGGTGAGTTGCTCATACTCCAGTAACACCTCCGATAGTGCTAAGGTGAGTTGCTCCTACTCCAGTAACACCTCCGATAGTGCTAAGGTGAGTTGCTCATACTCCAGTAACACCTCCGATAGTGCTAAGGTGAGTTGCTCCTACTCCAGTAACACCTCCGATAGTGCTAAGGTGAGTTGCTCATACTCCAGTAACACCTCCGATAGTGCTAAGGTGAGTTGCTCCTACTCCAGTAACACCTCCGATAGTGCTAAGATGAGTTGCTCCTACTCCAGTAACACCTCTGATAGTGCTAAGGTGAGTTGCTCATACTCCAGTAACACCTCCGATAGTGCTAAGGTGAGTTGCTCCTACTCCAGTAACACCTCTGATAGTGCTAAGGTGAGTTGCTCCTACTCCAGTAACACCTCCGATAGTGCTAAGATGAGTTGCTCCTACTCCAGTAACACCTCTGATAGTGCTAAGGTGAGTAGCTCATACTCCAGTAACACCTCCGATAGTGCTAAGGTGAGTTGCTCCTACTCCAGTAACACCTCCGATAGTGCTAAGGTGAGTAGCTCCTACTCCAGTAACACCTCCGATAGTGCTAAGGTGAGTTGCTCCTACTCCAGTAACACCTCCGATAGTGCTAAGGTGAGTTGCTCCTACTCCAGTAACACCTCCGATAGTGCTAAGATGAGTTGCTCCTACTCCAGTAACACCTCTGATAGTGCTAAGGTGAGTAGCTCCTACTCCAGTAACACCTCCGATAGTGCTAAGGTGAGTTGCTCCTACTCCAGTAACACCTCCGATAGTGCTAAGGTGAGTAGCTCCTACTCCAGTAACACCTCCGATAGTGCTAAGGTGAGTTGCTCCTACTCCAGTAACACCTCCGATAGTGCTAAGGTGAGTAGCTCAATCAAGACACAGTTTAATCTGTTAATTTTCAATGACATATATGACAACTGCCCTCCTCTGCCCCCAGTTGGAGCATACGACGTCAGTGTTACATGTATCTATATAATCAATGACATATATGACAACTGCCCTCCTCTGCCCCCAGTTGGAGCTCACGACGTCGGTGTTACATGTATCTATATAATCAATGACATATATGACAACTGCCCTCCTCTGCCCCCAGTTGGAGCACACGACGTCGGTGTTACATGTATCTATATAATCAATGACATATATGACAACTGCCCTCCTCTGCCCCCAGTTGGAGCACACGACGTCGGTGTTACATGTATCTATATAATCAATGACATATATGACAACTGCCCTCCTCTGCCCCCAGTTGGAGCACACGACATCGGTGTTACATGTATCTATATAATCAATGACATATATATGACAACTGCCGTCCTCTGCCCCCAGTCGGAGCACACAATGTCGGTGTTACATGTATCTATATAATCGATGACATATATGACAACTGCCCTCCTCGCTCCCAGTTGGAGCACACAATGTCAGTGTTACATGTATCTATATAATCAATGACATATATGACAACTGCCCTCCTCTGCCCCCAGTAAGAGCACATGACATCAGTGTTACATGTATCTATATAATCAATGACATATATGACAACTGCCCTAGCTCGCTCACAGTCGGAGCACACGACATCAGTGTTACATGTATCTATATAATCAATGACATATATGACAACTGTCCTCCTCTTCCCCCAGTCGGAGCACACAACGTCGGTGCGGGTGAAGACGGGCAGTAGGAAGTGGAGTGCGGGGTTCCAGCCGGAGCTGATGTGCCTCCTCACCTGGGTGGACGGGGAACCCCCTGGCAACATCACCTCCATCCTCGTCAACTCTACCTACGGGCTGTGAGTAGTCCTCAGATTATAATGATGATCACTTTGGATACAAACACACATATGCTCAAGGTTGCAATGTATAAAAGGAAATGTCCATTTTAGCAATCTTATTGCGTGCATTTTGTATCCTAACTTGAAAAAAGGGGACGAGATATATAATAAATAGGGATCAGTTTGCATCAAGATATCGGGCATTTGAATCTCAGAACAAGGGCTTGAGAACTGAGATTTGTTTCAATGCTATATTGTGATTCAGTGCTAGCTTCAGCACATGCTTGCAGCTTTCACCACAATGGATATCCACAGTACTCTTTCAGGTTTTCTCCCTGCAATGATATTAGCCGCCATGATGTAAGTGAAATATTGATGAAAGTGGTTTTGAACCAAATATTCTTGCATCTCGCCTACAATGTACATTGTAACAGTAACCGCATTTATGCATGTTTCAGGATGGCATTTGGGAACGAGTCTGGGTTGGCAATCATCGACTTCATGCAGAGGACCTGTCTACTCAACCTGGGCACGCCGGACTTGTACGGTGAGTGGACGCACTGGACATAGGGAGGTCACGTACCAGACCTGGTCAGGGTGCAGGGTATATCAGTGTCATAACATGGACAAAGACAAAGCACGCTCGCACTTGCATGGAATCATCATCAACATCAACATCATCATCATTCATCATAGTGACAAGTAGTTTCATCTGTCATCGTCTGTCAGGGTCATTTTTTGGAAGAATTTTAACACTTTTGAACGGTATCAATGAAAATATTCTGTAACTTCAAAAACTTTCATCGAACATCAAACAATAATAGGAAGTGAATAGTTTCATGCCCTTCTAGGTATAACACAGATTTAAAAAATCTTTCTTTTGACAAATGCTTTTATGAAATTTGAATTAGTTATCCTTTTTGCATATGATCTTCTACTCCATCTATGTGTGCACCTTTCTGTGAGAATATAATGGTATCAAACTACACTCCTTTTCTACATCACTGTCTGCCTCAGTTTGTCCTGAAATTAAGAAATGCTTGTCTCTTCTAGCTGGATACTTGTGTACTTTGTTACTTTCTGTAATCAATTCTTGTTCTTAAATGGCCCTTTTCTTTATGATTACTCTCTAGAAATATCATATAAAATACTTTTAAAAAAAAAATACACTTCTTTTCATGCAGTTTGAACTTGGAACTTTTTTTTCACTTTGATGTTCTTAAATTATCTCATATTTCTTCGGCACCATATTCACCTGTGTATTATCGTAGTAAACTGCCTGAAACCACCTTTGTATTATCATAGTAAACCGTCTGAACACACCTGTGTATTGTCATAGTAAACTGTCTGAACACACCTGTGTGTTATCATAGTAACTGTCTGAACACACCTGTGTATTATCACAGTAAACTGCCTGAACACACCTGTGTATTATCACAGTAAACTGCCTGAAAACACCTGTGTATTATCATAGTAAACTGCCTGAAAACACCTGTGTATTATCATAGTAAACTGCCTAAACACACCTGTGTATTATCATTGTAAACTGCTTGAAAACAACTGTGTATTATCATAGTAAACTGCCAGAAAACACCTGTGTATTATCATAGTAAACTGCCTAAACACACCTGTGTATTATCATTGTATACTGCCTAAACACACCTGTGTATTATCATTGTAAACTGCCTGAACACACCTGTGTATTATCACAGTAAACTGCCTGAAAACACCTGTGTATTATCATAGTAAACTGCCTGAAAACACCTGTGTATTATCATAGTAAACTGCCTAAACACACCTGTGTATTATCATAGTAACTGTCTGAACACACCTGTGTATTATCATAGTAAACTGCCAGAAAACACCTGTGTATTATCATAGTAAACTGCCTAAACACACCTGTGTATTATCATTGTAAACTGCCTGAAAACAACTGTGTATTATCATAGTAAACCATTTGAACACACCTGTGTATTATCATAGTAAACTGCCTGAAAACACCTGTGTATTATCTCAATAAACTGCCTGGAAATATGTGTGTATTTTCACAGTGAACTGCCTAAACGTCTGTATTTGAAATAAAACAAGAATCTGCATCAAATTTTCAAACCCTCCCAATGTCACTGTTATCCATAAATACTTGTTCATAGATCTATGTATTGTATGTTTGTAACCCAAACCAATTGTTGGTAAGCCCTTTTTCTGGAAACATTTGTAACTGTAAGAATTTATGACACTAACAATACAATCATATGAATTTATATTATTTTAAAAATTACCTGAGATTACAAATATGTCGAGAATGAGGTTCAAGCTATATTCACTTGGACATCAAGTAGAACAACGCCATGTGCACTTCAAAATTTGTACCACCGGTAATTAAACATGTGCACTCGCTCAGACTCTTCTAAAATTGTGCCCATTTTTCTTGCCAGATCGTATGCCTCCTAAGACACTGCCCCTGCTAGACCCTTCTCTATGTCTGTCCGGTCTGGTGACCGTGTGTATAAACAACTGTCTGTCTGTGTCCCCTTTACGTCTCTACCCCCCTCGCAAGAGAGCCCCCTACTTTCACTCTCTCTCAGGTTAGGGCTCCTCCTTCATTCCTTTCCACTCTCTATGTTGTCTCATTCTGTGCTCTTCTTACGTGTCCTTACCACCCGTCTTCTCTCTCTCTAACATCACCTGATTGCTTCTTTTGTCAATTAATATATAAATTTAATTCAATTTTGAAATAAAGCTCTAATAATTCATTAATTCATTTAAAGAAGTTTATGTTTTTGTGAAGATAATTAGCAGCTCCGACTTAGTCGGAGCTGCTATCAGTTTTTGTGCAGTTTCCGTCGCCGCCGGCGCGTTTTGTATTCGCAATAACTTTTTTCCTAGAAGGTTTTGAGAACTCATAAACATAACTTCTTACTTATGCCTCTGGGGAATTTTTTTGACATGTTCACATTCAAGCTCAAAGGTCAAGTTCACGAGTTCTGAAATAGCTAAAAAAATCCTTGTAAACACGATAACTTGAACAATATTTGTGCTATCAGACTCTTATTTGGTGTATATCAACTATGGAGAAAGGCCAAGATTTGAAAAGGTTTTTGCTAACATCCGTCAAAGGTCAAGATCATAGCGAGGTCACAACTTAAGCATGCTTTTGCAAAAATGTCTTATTTCTACTATTAACACTTTGAATCATTAAATGATTTTGATTCACAATGAACAGTGATCACTGATTATGGGACCTTGAATTCGAAAGGTCAAGGGCACAAGATATGGTCAAGGTCACCAGTTCTGAAAACACTAAATAACTTTTTTCCATGAAGTTATCAACACCTCATATTTATAGCTTCTTTCTTGTACACCTGGGGAATTATGTTGACATGCTCACATTCAAGGTCAAAGGTCAAAGGTCAAGGTCATGAGTTCTTAAATCACTACAACAATCCTTATAAACATGATAACTTTAAACGTTTTTGTGCTGTCAGGCTCTTATTTGGTATATATTAACTATGGAGAAAGACCAAGATTTGAAAACGTTTTCGCTAAAATCTGTCAAAAGGTCAAGGTCACAGCAAGGTCACAACTTAAGCAGCTATTGTGAATATGCCTTATGTTAACAATGAACACTTTGAGTCATTGCATGATTGTTATACACAATGAAAAGTAATCATTGATGGTGTGACCTTGAAGGTCAAAGGTCAAGGTCATGAGTTATTGGTTAAGGCCATGTTAATCCTTTGATCCAATTTTGAAATCAGAAATATGTTTTAAGAACAAACTTGTGAAAAGTGACCCCAGTGATGATTCAACTTGTTTGAATAACTTAAACAATGAACAAATTTTTATCAAAAAAAATTCCCATTTTATTTATGCTGAGTAGAAGGCGGAACAGGGAAAGGCGAGACCCAAAGTTTCGGAGCTGCTCTGCTTTTGCGGTGTCCCACATACGCTCATCTAGTTTTAGAATGTTTCCTTTAACCCTAAGTCGCCAAACATTTTGTAATTTTTTTTATTTTTATACAATCAGGTGATGATTCTTTAGTTCCAACATTATTTACACAATTATCAGTTATTCCTTGATCTAGATCATATCCTTTCATTTTGATTGCTCATTTTTAGCTCATCTGACCTGATATGGCGTCTGTTTGTCCGTCCATCTTTTAACTTTTCACATTTTCAGTTTCTTCTTAAGAACCCATGGCCCTACAATGCGGACATCTTGTGTACGGGTACCTTAGCCAATGGGGAATATATAAATGGTTGATTTGGTGACTTATGACTTAAGTCACATGGACCATGCCCTAGAAACAATTTTCGTCCTCTTTTCCAGAAATAGAAGCCTTAATTTACGCTTAAATCTGATATGCAGACCCCAGGCCAATGTGGAATATAAACTGTAGATCTGTCAAACCTCTGAAAACTGTTTTCGGACACTTACCTTAAATATAAAATATATGAAGCCTGATGAGCTACAGAGCCAAGAGCTTTATTTTTTTACACGATCAGGTCTTTTTAGCAACTTTATTGCATGTATCATAATAATTAATGGGATGAAGTTTCAATATTGCTTATGCCATAAATTTTATTCAGTTTGTACCCTAGTATTAGAAAGATCAATTTGGTCATCATATAATGTATTTCATGTGATTTTGTGCCGACTTTGTAAGTTGATGATTGCTTGTTGGAAAAAACTTTAGAAACCTTCTATTCTCATGTTCCATATCTTGAATTTAAAGAAATATGTAAGAAATTAAATCTTTTCATTATTCAAGTTCTGTGCTGAAAAGCAAGTTATGACATGAATATCATACTGTAACAAATTTGGTATCAGTTTAAGCGTATATAAAAATGAACACAAAAGATTCACATGAGCCATGGCACTATGAACTTTGACCTCTACAGGTTCCATGGATCCTTACCAGAGGGCGCCACGATCTCCACGCTGCAAGAAGCCCCAAAATGCTGAAGGAGGGGGAATTAACTCTGAGGAAAATAAATCTCCAACAACAGATCAGGTAGGCTGACTGAAGTGTCGTAAAATCTTTACTCCAGTAACTCGGCAGTCCTCTGGTAATCAATGTTCTCATAACCATTACAACCTTACAAAAACAACTGTCTTGCTACTTGAAGTTGTTTTAACTTTGTTATAATTGTTTAAAAATGTAAACTATGAATTTGATATGATTATCGATACATTTAGATGAACTATAATGTTTTTCTGCATTTAGCATTTAATTACTGAAATAATAATTTTCACAGTTGTTTCTTTGCTTGAAGATTTGAATTTATGTTATTTATTTGGTATGTTTACTATTAATTATCCTAGTTTGTAAGGTTCTTACGCTTGTATAATGCATAGCATAGATTTATGAATTTACATCTGCATTTGATAGTGCATTTACCATTGACATGTAAGGTGATGAAATATTTAATTGAACTCTAACTACTTGATGTTTATGATGATTACATGATGATTATATGATTTGCTGTCTTCTGTTAGCTGATATAGATATATTCATACGATCATTTCATGCTTTTGCACTGAAACCTTTGCCGTGTGATTTTTTTAATTTCAATTATGATCTTAAGTTTCAGTAGACTCAGTATTTTATGTTGATTTCTCTGGCAGTGGTAGCTTAATATTAAGTTTTAGGCAAGCAAACTGCCATTTCAGCCTTGTGCATACTAAAAAAAACATCTAATTGGATAGGAATTTTTTAAGATTAAAAAATGCATAATTTTGAAATCACTTTTATGGCCTGTTTTTGATAAAAATGTGGTCTTTGCTCACATTTGTGCTCTTTGTAGCTTCTTACGTTTTGATACTATTCAGTTGTCCGATTTAATCCTATGTGGTAAAGTTTTTAGATTTCAATTCTTTCGTGACTTATATAGGCACATAGGCAGATATGGCTCCAGCTTCTGTTGACTTTCGTTGCATGTCTTTTAGTTTTCCTTCTTTTTTTTTGATTTATTGTGTTTCTGTTGTGGTATTGATTTCAGTCGTCGCCTCCCTCCGTGTTTGTTAACTCCCCTACACCGCCAACAAGATCAAAGAGAAAAGAGGACACTAAAGGAGCGTCAAATGCCCCTCCCCCTCGCCCCCCTCCTCCCAAACACAAAGGTGACCTGAAGGTCATCACCGAAAAGTCATTTGACGGGAACGTGTTCCAGTTTGGAGTGGAACCGTTTTCCCCCTACGAGATTATTGTCAATCCTGACGATCCTATCTTTAATAAAAATTCTGAAAACTCTGACACTGCTAAGCCAATGGATAAATCAGAATCTGGTTGTGACCTTGATGAAAGGGAGGTAACTCCGACTTCACCAGGCGATGTTACCCCTGAGATTGACAATAACGGCGATAAGACGCCACCTATTGTGGATGAACCTGAAACAAAACCGAAAGAGCATGACCCTAACAAACTTTCAGTCAAGAAATGTGTGTCAGATACGGCCCATATAAGAGATGATCAGGTTTTGCTGAAAACACGCAAACTCCAGAGACGGTCGTCCTCCGATCCCGACATCGGGAAGAGCTCTCTGGATCCTTCCAGTAAACCATCGTTCATAAAGAGGATTAGAAATTCATACAAAGGACACAGTCATAAGACAAACAAAGAACATGCTTGCGACCATAACACATCTGACACAAGTATTCTGAACACAACCGAAACTGCAGATGAATGTTTTGCCGACGAGGCGGACACTGCGGCATCAGCTGCAGCTGTGGAGGCTGTGGAGGGTACGGATCAGACAGCTGCGGAAGGGGAGGGTTCGGAGGCAGGTGGCAAGCGCTTTTTGAGAAAAATGAGTACAAAGTTTCGCTCACACATCGGTGCTAAGACCCGGCCGAGTGAAGCTGACGGCGAGGGCGAGGGTGTACGAGTGGAGAGGGATCGTACCAGAGGATGGAGAGACCAAGCTAGAGCAGATGTCATAGATTTGAGAGAAAATGGGAAAAAGCCCCTCACTCGACGAATAAGCTTAGTAGACCTTCTCCAAGGCAAAAAATTAGGTAACTGGCTGTGAGAAGTGGTGATTAAGAGTTTTGTCATGTTTTGCGCTTGTTTTTGATATATTCTTTATTTCACTAGTCAGTCTCTGTTAGGAGATTGTTAACCGCACCTGTGTAAGCAGAGAATTTGTTGTTTCATCACGTTGCTAACCGTCTTGTCATTTCTTCCTCTCCTGCATTTTCAGGGTATGACCAATATGTTAGCTTCGTAACTGCACTGAGGCGCTCTGGCCAGTGATAAGTGCCTTCCACTCTCTCTTGCTTTGCTTCTTATACACAGCACTTGCTGTCGTCTCGTCCTGCCATACTTCAAGCTCAACACCAATTAAATACTTACAATTGGACTTACTCATTGAATGCAATTTGCACGTGCATGTTCAAATTTGAATTTCACCCTGGGCACTTTACCCCTAACCTTATTGTTTAGCTTGAAATATGATGCAGACTTGGTGATTTAACTGTTCTCGTTTCGGCCTGACATTTTTGTTTGCATCATTGCATGTGGTGCTTGTGACTGCTCATGGTTCTAACACTCAGTTGGTTTTAGAGTTCACTAGTTTCTCACGGTTTCTCAGCTTCTCTGAACAAACCGAGACCCGCCACTAGCATCCTTCTGTTCATTAGCTCCTTCTTAGTTGCCTTCCGTTAGATTCTTTCACTAGAAGCTTTCTTTCTTTCCAAATGGGAGCTAAGGCGACCATGATTAATTAGTGCTTGGTTTTTTCACTTTATATAGATTAATGGGGTGTGTTTGAGCCCTACAAGCTTAAAGCAAAAGAAACATCCCCCTGAGTTGAAACGGACCAAGTCGCAAGGTACAACACGAGCTAAGTTACAGAAGGCTCAGAGCTTTGCTTCAATGGAGGATCATTCTAATGGAGGAGGTGCCCGCCGTGTGAAATACTTACTTATATATACTTACATACTTACTGTTCAGTCTGTGCTCCACTCCCAAGATGAAGAAATCTTATGTAGCATAGCTAGATCATTTCTTTCTTTTGTTAACTCTTTTGTGTAAAAGGGAAAGCATTGCTCTGATAGAAAATATTTCATCAAATCAAATTATTACAAAATATTTCTTTTTGGATGTGATAAGCGATGGGTGAAGGATTTATGTTGACTAGTTTCAACACTATTTTTGTAATCATATTACTAAATATCTCCTTTTTATAATGGTTTGAATTGATGTTGAAGAAGTGTAAACCTTCAACATGAAGTGATTAAAAGTTTTTGAAGCAATTATAAGAATTTTTCGATTAAAAAACCCCTTCAGATTATTAAACATAAAATTAACCAAAATAAAAGTCACTGGGAAACAGTTTGAAAGTTTAAATTTAATCGGGAGCTATAGAATTATTGGAAAATAATTTATAATTGTGAAAACTGATTTGTTTGTAAGTATCTATCTTTTGTTATCTGCTAAAAATTTATTTGTAAGTATACTGCAAAAATGTTATTTATCTTTGCATCTTGAAACTATTCTTTTAAATGTTTCATACATTTGCATTGTATACATTTGAGCTGATTTCTTGCAAATTATTCATCTAATTTATCTACCATTCATTTTCCTTACTTTTAGTCATGTTTTGAGCTTGATTTATCCAATGTTTCTTCTGCATTCTATTTCTTCAATCATTCTTTCAACATTTTCATTACTGGAACGAATTTGGTTCATCAACGCATATTTCGTATCATAGTATTGTTTCAGTTTAAGCTCATCTTGGGACCAAAAGCACATCTGAATATGATACTCGTGTTGTTCAATGTTTGCACCTAAGTACGACTATCGATAACATGAAGTAATCCCGCAAATCCTTGTACTGTCTACTGTACGTGAGAGCGAAACCTGGCCCAAAGATATCCTGTTTATTCCACTACTGGTAGTGATTAGCCAAAGCTGTTAGTTAGGTCTGCATGTCTTAGTTGATTAGTTATATAGATCTTTGAATAGATTATGCATGGTCGATTTATCATTGAAATTCAATTTTCTAAGATTTGCCTGAATTTTCTGGTTCTTCTAGATATTGAGCATGACGAACTTTGGAATTCTTAAAATGTAATATATAAATATTGCTATTTAAATGTTTGTTATGTAATTATCATTGAAGTAAATGTAAAGAATAAGAGTTAAGAGATATACAGTATGTGTCGTGATAGTGTTAGTACGTGTCTACTAGTCTAGTGGTTAGTTAGTCTGGTTAGTTAGGGGAGTGTGACTCTAAACCAATAGTTAACTCTCACACAATGTCTGTCTCTATCTCTCGTCTTTGGGAATTATTCAAACAATGAAACAAGGTAATCAACGCCAATTTATTTGTTCACTTTATTGAGCAAGTGCAAGAACTTGTTCAAACATAATATTATGATATTTGGATTAAGAATATGTAATAGTTTACAAAAGCAATTTTTTAATGAAAATGTTTCTGGAGAGTTGGGAGTTCCAAAGGGAAAATTCATGTAGTTATAATAGTGATTATGAGCCAAATATTATTTTTCATTGTTTGAAGAATTCCTTTTAACAATGTCCTGTGTCTATCTTGCTTCAATTGAAGTGTTTAAATGACATTGAATGATTAATTAGTTTTGTAAAACAGCTCGTTATAGTTATTGATTGGAGTAATTATTAGACTCTTTGATAGCTTATTAAATATAAGTAAAGTTTTAAGTTTCCTTCTAAGATAACCTGATCTTTACAGATGAGGCATAGATATAACTAGTGTTTGTATGAGATAACCTTTGCATGTTAACAAATTTAAGAAAAATGTCTCTCAACACTCACATATATAATGTAGGCATTATTGAGTTTCTGCTTTTCATCCACCATATTGGTTCATGAAGAACTAAGCTAGAACATGCCAGCCTTGTAGATCACCCGAATTATTTTGATTGTATTTTTATTTTACAATAATGCGATAACCTTGATTTTCCAGTTACATATCTCTCAGTGGACTTCTCAAGTTAGCATATTCATGATTTCATTGCCATGGATACCAATAAACTTGTCACACTTACATTGCCATCGAAATAAATCACAAAATAGATGAATAAAATTGTATCGCAATTGTTAGAATATTGCTTGATGACTCGATGGAGGTCACAACATCGTTTTGAATTTATAAAATACCAAGTAACATGATATTTCGCCATGGTGTGTTCATGCATTTTGTAAATTTCAACATGGAAACACTGGTTTCAATGCTCATAGCATCTATTGCATTCAAGGTTTATATGCGGAAAAGCATATTGTAATTGATGAAATTTGTTGCTATTTCTATGAGCCTGTAACTGTGATGAGTTTATCTCTAGCCGTGGTTCAATGCTTGATATCCATGGATTTTGTAACTTGAACACCTCTGTGTGTTATTTATGTAGCTCTCCACGTGACTAACACATCTAGTTATGAATCATGCCGCACCTGATCCGCACTGACCTTCCACAACCTTCAACACCCCCTAGTGTCTGCCATTTTCTAAGGGAGATAACTCATGCATCTTGTTGCTCTTGCATTCGTTCCCTCTCTCTAAGGGAGATAACTCATGCATCTTGTTACCCTTTCTTTTTATGTCTTCTCTTCAAGGGAGATAATCTTCCAATACATTCAACACCATTCAGTAGCCTGTAATAGTTTTGAAAATTGCGTAAGCTTTTTCTGCCATATTTTATGGCGAGCTGAATGCCAAGGATTTTGATTGACTGTCATCATTTTCCGCAGGTTTAATTTTATTCTTTTAAAATTTTTTTATTAAAAAGTAATTATCAGCAACCAAGACTAGCTTTTGAAAACTGCGCAAAAATTCTAATGTGGTAATAGGATTATTTTCTAACTTTGTGTTAAACATCTACACAGAGAAAATGTATAGCATTACAGTGTTTAATGAAGTAGAAAATGCTCATAGCAGACAGGTTATTGTAGGTACTATATCCCTTTAAGAGAAACCAACACAGTTGTTGAACCATATATGGGTTTGTAGCAAACAAAGGGTGAAAACATGAATAGCCTTGCTTAAAGGTTTACTACAATGAAATACTCTAAAGTTATCTCAGAAAAATACATAAGGTATTGATATTTATTAGTTTTATCATTAAACATAAGAAATAGTACAAAGCTATCCTTAAGAAGTTTATCAAGTACTTCAAGAATTTCAGGTTTCGGCATGATTTTGCCATATAGTTTGAATTAATGTGAGATTAGTGTTTCATTTATGTGTGTGAACTAGTCTTTAGTATATACTGATAGGAGAATATTAGATGAGAAATATTCTTGTTTTATCCAACCAACAGCATGTGACATGTGTTGTCTATTCAAGGGTAGTACAGCTATTATTGCGAGCCAATGAGCTCAATTCAAACACTAGCTTGCCACCATTATTTATCAAGTTTATCAGAAAAATCTTATTTGATGATAATAGCTGCACTGCCCTCTTCTCTTCTCCATGTCTTCTAGATGGAACTAACTTTCCTTTCTCTCAGCATCTTGGAATCAAGTGAGGTTCTTCAAGGGTGCAAATCTCTTCTTTTGAAGTAGAATGGTAGAATGCGCATTGTTGCCACCCAAAAAGGACCTCACTGGTAACAAAGTGGAATGAACTTGAGAAATCCTGATAGGAGTGTCGACTATGAACGTAACCACATATTTAGGAGTGTCTAATGATTGTAACCACCTCCTCCTACAGCATGTTGTCTAGCTCTGAGTTTCTGTCGTTACCTGGCTACACCTGACACTGTTAATTACAGGTGTTGCCGCCCTATGTCATATGTAAGCATATCAAACTGTACAAGCGTCATGCACACTCTGTTATTGTGGTCATTTCTACCCCAAAATGAAATTCTTATTCCAAAATATGTTAAAAATTCATTGTCATTGTAGCTTGGCTTCTTTTCATGCTTGGTGACCTTACATTCTTCATCAGACAATGAAACGCTAAGTTATTCTTAGTAAGCGGTTTCCACAGGGAGACCTGTAAAATATCAATATATATATATATATATATAAATATGCAAGTGATGGAGAAAAAGTTGAACTGGCCGACGTTTGTCAACTAATCTTTTAATTAAAAGAAATCTTATTTGGATGATTCCTACTAATGTTGGACTCAATCACTATTCTCAGTGAGTGTTATTCATCAGGGGTCTCGAAACCCCCCCACAATAAACTTATTATTTCTATAGAAAATTTGATAGACCCCCAAGTTACCCCCCCTTCCAAAATTTCTGGTTTCGCCACTGATGAGTAACTCGCAGTGAATTCATTTAGGCTGATTAACAATAAACTTACTACAAATACAGGCCTCAAAATAGCGACCAATTTAGGAGCATTTGCCCCCTAGTTTTCTACTTTGCTCCCTGTAATTTTGAGTTAGGAGCACACATGCTCCTTGAAAAATTTCAATGTTCACTACAAAATCTCTATCTTTACAAAATATTGTAACATTTTCCCATTACATTTGTTTAAATATGGTATTATATATTAGCTAGCTGAAACATTTCTTGTTTATATTCATTAATATAGGTAATTTCAACATCTATTTAATTTTATTTTGCTCCTAAGAAAACAGCATTAGGAGCGTTTACTCTCCTTTGAACTTTTTTTTACTTTGAGGCCTGATATAGAAATGACCACAATGACACAATCAGACTGAGACACTGCATCTCCTGAGTGGAAGTTGTCCAGGGGAGCTTCGCTATATGATTGTCATTTTGAACTGTTCTTGAGCATTTTGACTACATACCTGTCATGTTTGAATAGTTCACATTTATTGCATCTTCATCTTTGTTTGATGTTAGTTCAAATATTTTTGCACTGTTTATCCATTTGATCTATGCCAGCTCATTGTGTGTTGGTGAGAAAATATCATTCATTTTGAAGAGACTTTCATCTGTTTATATTTCAAATCATACATTGCATTCCAAATGATGATACTGAATAACTGTTTCTAAATTCTAATTCTAAAAAAAAACATGGAATGTTTTGAAAGTCAGTCATCAATCACATTTCAAAATTATCATATCATATTTTTCATAAGATATTCATCAAATGAGGTTTGTTTTGTCTGATAGCACGTATTAACAAATTTGGAAATCAATATTTTGAAACTTTGTGAAGCAAAGAAATGAATGAAATCAATTGCGTACTTGTCATCACAGAAGTTCTTAAAACATCTCATCCAATGAAATACCTTATCTACCAAATTTAAAGAAAATCATCCATCATATCATCGTTGTTATCCTTGAGCCCTCTTTTGTCATGACGACAGTTCATAAATATATCTAATCATAGCCAAAAATTAAAAAATCTTTCCATCCCACCTGGTGCCCATATTTCACCTGTGCTACTATTAACCCTACTGATGCCACTGTTCTGTTGTGTAGACAAGTCTGACGGTGCTTCCTTCTCCCGCTCCCGGAGCTCCAGTATGTCCAGTCTGGAAAACGTCTCGAAAGAGGCCATCCAATCGCTGATGTTTGCCGACTCCTACACGAGGAAAACAGGTAGAGAAGGTCGAGATCACTTTATAAATCTGAATGTTTGTCTCTTTGATACGTGTCTCTAACACATGCATGCATGGCTGTCGTCGCCGTGGAAACACAAACGCCATGTTGTGTACATGTGGTCAATTCTTTGGGATGTGCAACTCTTGCTTTGATTCATCTGTCTTTATTCTGCGGCTTCTGCGACCTATCATCTTGGTAATGTATGTTTCCAATTTTTCGCCGAACTATGCCGAAGGGATTCAGGATGGTTTTGAAATGCGAAATGGGTTCCATATTTTATGACTACTACTTTCAGACATATTTATGTTGTTTTCAAGGTAACTGCAAGGCTGTTTGTGGTACTTTTGATAGCTTATCACTTCAACTGCAAACATTTCACGAATATCTGCCATTCTATCTATAACCCTGACAAAAGACATGTTCTGTGATGTTATGTAATGTTGTTTAAAAGATCACTGTTGTAGTTTTTTATCTAAAATTTGAAATTCTTCCTTGTCAAAGACTTTTACAATCACATTCTTGGACGCACAAACATTCAGATTTATGTGTTAAATATTGCTAAAACTGCTTTTGAATGTTTTGTTATTGCTTTAAAGCACATGTATATATATTTTGATGTCTTTGCTTTGACATAACTGTTTGATGCTTATGTTGTATTTTTTTTCACGAATGTTCAATGTTGTTAAAAATTTCTTAAGACGTTTTAAGTATCCATTTACCTTCATTGGTCAGCAAAAATTGATGGATCAAACAGTTATGTGTCAACAAGTTTTACTTCACTTCACACATTTAACAAATGATTCATTTTCAAGTTTAAAGGCGCTGTAGCACATTTTTTCGCTCAAATAAGTTGATGAAATGTATTTGAAAATTAATGTCACCAATAGTAAAAGACCATTCTCTCTTCGGAAAATCAAGTTAAAAATGATTATACATGGTTCGATAATGCCATGGGAATCGTTTTTGTAATGCGAAATTATTAAATTGTGTTCACAATAAAATGGCCGCCATGCAATTTTGGCTTTATACACAACTGCGGATAATTGGTTTGTGTAATAAGATGTTTTACCATCTAAAGTAAATATAAATGTCGTAAACTATCTTTATAAATCGCAAATTTGAAAAAATAAAATTTGAAAAAAACATGCCTCAGCGCCTTTAAAGTTGTTATAGGTTTTACTTACACTGATCGATTAATCAAACATTATCAATCCTAACTGAAGTTGACAACAAGAATAGTTGAAAACATGGAAGAAGGTCTATTAAGAACTGTAGCATATATATTCTCCATGATTTCTGGCATTAAGTATTTGCTTTTGCCCACAGACAATTTCACATGTCCGTGCCTGTGGGTTGGTACGAGCCTGGGCTCTGTTATTGTGATCGTTCTCAACCTGCCACCCAGCGGGGACCAGCGCCTCAGTCAACCTGTCATCGTATCTCCCAGTGGTATATATCTTAAAGTTTTCCATCTTGACCCTTTCATGTTTGTACAGATGGGTAAAAGCTCTTTAATTTATAGCAAATTTACAAAGAAATTTGAGATTGTGTCTTACTATGCTGTAAAGAACTAAAATGTTGTAACATTATTGCCAAATACAAATAAATTTTTGTGTAGGGTGTTATTGCTCACTATCTTCACATCACAGTTATTCCTGGAATATATCTGTTTCAGGAACAATATTCCGGTTAAAAGGAGCAATACTAGCCATGTCGTTCCTGGACTGTAACGGGGTGTTGATACCGTCAGCGTCGGAGGTGTGGCGGGAATCACTGCAACGAGAGAACCGCGACAACTCACAAGAGAAGGCCATGAAAAATAGTAAAACACCTTCATATCTACCACAGGGTGTTTTGCTCTTCTTTTTTGGCATTTTTATGAACATAATTAACTTTCTTTTGTAACCATACTTCCACCGTTATGGTAATGTTAATATGGTGGACATGCTAATATATATCACTGATATGCTCATTGTTAGAACTAAATATGAACTAAATATAAATATATGAACATAAAGAATTTGAAACTCAAATGGCATTAGTCTAAACAAATTTGTGTCCTTCTTGCTGAAATATATATATAGAAAGTACCAAAATGACCCTTTTAAAGTTCAAGTCATGTCGTTCACAGTTTAATTCCAAATATGGTTTCAACAGAATGTGAACTGAAATCCCATTTTCAGGACAAATGTCATTATCCAACAAACCACGGATATCACCGACATCGTCCACTGAGGTCAGTGACCGCCAGTTTGTGATCATCTGTTCAGAGAAGCAGGGAAGAGTCATGTCCCTTCCCTCACAGACGTGTGCGTACAAGGTGAAGATTACAGAGACCTCCTTTGTGGTCAGAGCAGAGGTGGTCGCCTTAAGATGTAAGTGAATGTCGTGTCATATTCAGAGGCATTGATCAGTCGACCAGTTTGCTCAGTTACTTGGTAAAAGTCTATTGTTGAATGGTATTCATTGAGGTATTTCTGAGATTTATTTAGTTCAGCAATGGTGAAATGATGTGTATGTGATATGTTTTTGCAAAACTCTCAGGAATCGTTTCTTTTCTTCAAATTTTGTGACTGTATACAAATTCAAGTTCACTATGATGTTAATTAGCAGCTCCGACTAAGTCGGAGGTCAAGGTCAAATACCAAGGTATAACAAAGGTCAAAGGTCAAGGTCACGAGTTCTGAAATCGCTAAAAAAAATCCTTGTTAACACGATAACTTGAAAAATATTTGTAGTATCAGGCTCTTATTTGGTGTACATCAACTATGGAGAAAGGCCAAGATTTGAAAAGGTTTTCGCTAACATCCGTCAAAGGTCAAGGTCACAGTGAGGGCACGACTTAAGCATGCTTTTGCGAAAATGTCTTATTTCAACTATTAACACTTTGAATCATTAAATGATTGTTATACACAATGAAAAGTGATCACTGATTGAGTGACCTTGAATTTTAACGGTCAAGGTCACGAGATAGGGTCAAGGTCACCAGTTCTGAAATCACTTAATAACTTTTTTCCATGAAGGTATCAACACCTCATATATATAGCTTCTTTCTTGTACACCTGGGGAAACATTTTGATATGCTCACATTCAAGGTCAAAGGTCAAGGTCATGAGTTCTGAAATCACTACAAAAATCCTTGTAAACACGATAACTTCAACAACTTCTGTGCTATCAGCCCCTAACTTGGTATATATCAACTATGGAGAAAGACCAAGATTTGAAAACGTTTTTGCTAAAATCTGTCAAAGGTCAAGGTCACAGCAAGGTCACAACTTAAGCGTGCTATTGTGAATATGCCTTATGTTAACAATGAGCACTATTGAGTCATTGCATGATTGTTATACACAATGAAAAGTAATCATTGATGGTGTGACCTTGAACGTCAAGTTCAAGGTCATGAGATATTGGTTAAGGCCATGTTAATCTTTTGATCTAATTTTGAAATCAGAAATAGTTTTTAAGAACAAAGTTGTGAAAAGTGACCCCAGTGATGATTCAACTTGTTAGAATAACTTGAATAATGAAAAACATTTTGTCCAAAAAAATTCCAATTTTATTTATGCTGAGGAGAAGGCGGAACAGGGAAAGGCGAGACCCAAAGTTTCGGAGCTGCTCTGCTTTTGCGGTGTCCCGCACACGCTCTTCTAGTTAGTAGATGTTTTTAGTTTTGCAAAGTGCGAAACAAACTAGCAAACTGGTCTTATTTGGCTCATCTTTGTCAGTGGGGGACATTGCCATATATATATACTATAAAATGGCTCCTTTCTGTTTTCATATGTTTTCAAATTGCTATGTTTTGATATGAAGGCAGATTTGTATAAAATATTACGAGTTGAATATGTTGTGAACATCAACAAGTTCTCTACTATTCTCTTATGTCTAAACACAAAGGTAACACAACAAAGAATTCATAGATTTAATGTTATGTTTCGCCACCCGTAAGGGCGGCTTCATCAGACTTTGTCTTAATTCTTTTGTGCCGTCGTGAATCATTTATTTGATCCATGTATGTATTCATGTGTTGTTTACATGGTTAGCACCTCCCCAAATGCAAGCCCTCTACTGCTGTACATGCTCTTAGAGGCCTGCCTTATAATTAGGAGATAAACCTACTGTGTTTGAAAATCAGAGACATGTTATACTGGATTGATAGAGAGTAAATTTAAAATTGAAACCGAACGCGTAGTTTTCAGAAACGCCTGACCATTGCGTCAATGACATTGTGTTTGCTCGCCTTCTCAACTGCATCAAGTGTCGCTATTTGGATAGATCTTGATACTGACGCAGGTTGTCTTGCTAATCTATCGGATGTAGCTCTAAAACACGCTACAGGAAAAAATAATTTGATTGTATCAGTTGTTTTGATTTCTACAATCGGCTGTTTGTTCGGATAGATTGTGACGTCAAAATGTAGATTTGTCAATACGCGGTGAAGCGGCGATAAAATCAGAGGGGGTTCAATCCAGAATTGATCACGTTTGATTTTGCTGGAGAACCAATCAGAATCGAGTATCCAGTAATGTCATGGTAGAATAATATAATAATAATACAAAGTACATAGGAAATTTGGTTTGTGCATTTTGCACCCGGCAGTCACAGTGCAGCACCAGTTCAAGCGTTGTTTTATCCTTATAATGCTGAGCGCCAAGCAAGGAAACAACAACTCCCATCTTTTAACGTCTTTTGGTATGATGCGGCCGGGAATCGAACCCCAACCTACCCGGTGATGAGCAGACGCTCTACCAACTGAGCTACATGCATATATCAGTGGAAACTTGATGATGTTGTTTCCCGTTAAGTATAAATGCTCTTATATGTTACTAAAAGCCCATATATATTCCCATTACAGACAGCGTGTGTCTTATGTGCTATGTGGCTAATGGACACGTGATGGGCTTCAGTCTGCCCAGCCTCAAACCTCTCCTCGACATGGACTTCCTCCCCCTCACAGACTACAGGTACCATACCACTCTTAGTCATTGTCCAGATAGCTAAATGTCTCTTAGCACTGTTATCTATGGACAAGATATTCAAAGTTTTCTTAGCACTGTCTTCCTGGGCCCAGTTATCCAAAGTTTTCTTAGCACTGTCTTCCTGGGCCCAGTTATCCAAAGTTTTCTCAGCACTCGTCTTTAGTCAAGAAATCCAAATGATATCTCTTAGCACTGTCATTGTCATTTTGTGCTTATATTTCCCAAAACATTCTTCTGACAATGTCGTCTTGGCCCCAGATTTCCAAAATATTCTTAGCAATGTTGTCGTTGATCGAGATATGATAATTCTAGAACTGTCCTCCTGGGCACAGATTTCTCTTAGCAGATATGTAGATATATATTATGCAGAATTGGAGATATATTATCCAGGCAGAGAGATTTAAGCTTGTACTTTCAGAATTGCATAAGTTTGAAAAGCTTGTGCTTTGGCAATGTCAATTTGACCCCTGATGTGTATATTTTGTTACAGGGTGGCAAGAACCTTCTGTTTCGGTAACAGCGGTCACGCCCTGTACTTCTGCTCCCCGACGGAGGTCCAGAAAATCACTTATTCTGCTGATATTAGGTTTGTGCTCTTCTTCTCACAACAGTTGCAGAAACATTCAGTTTCAAATAGAATTGTCCTGGGGCGTAAACCCTCTTGATCGAACAACTAAATTACTGATGTCAGCTAGCCAGGGATTGTGATATTTTAAACCATTTAAAAATATTCTTTTACAATGTAATTGCAAATGAAAATGCCAGAAATTAATGTAAAAAACAGCAAACTTGAACAAGTGAAAACAACGGTAACACTTACCCTGTGGCAAGTGAATGGTTCACAAAATAATTAATCTTCAGAATGTAAATGTACTGAATAGTAAAAGAAAATATGCTACCATGTAACAAAACTCAAATTCCATGAAATATGAACGAACATAATATTGTCACAACAAAGTAACATCATTGAACTGCAAGTAAGTTCTCCAATGTCTGATCTCTCCTGCCCCAGTGACACACTAAACGACATGCTGGGAGATCTGTTCCTGGCCTGTGAAACACCTGAAGCTCCTAAGCAGGGGTTCTTCAAGAACCTCTTCAGCGGGGGACCTTCTACACTGGACAGGGAGGAGCTCTGTGAGTCAAATATAGAGCGTTTCTTATTCATAGAGGATTCTGAATCAATTTAATGCCATTTTATTGACAAGTAAATTATTTGGTATCAAATAAGCAAAAGTGAGCTTATTACCATATCATCCACAAGTTTAATACAATGATTTTGAGTGATAAGGAGTATTTTTGTTACTCGCCCATATTGATCATATGAAGTAATCATAATTCTGTTATTTATGTCCATAAATTGGTTGTATATAGCAGTCTGTTATTGTTTTGTCATAAAAACAAAAAAGAAGCAATCATTTAGAGACAAAAAAGGAATTTTGACTTGATGGTTTAGGACTATGAAGAAATGTCATAGAAACTGTAAAATAATATGAGCATGAAAAGGAAAGTCCCAACATTTAAAAACTTTATCAAATCTGCAACAAAGAACAACAAAGGCTTTATATTTGAGCAAAAATGGAGAATAATGGTGAACGATATGCTTGAGTAGTTGAAATTGCAACTATCCCAATCTACGTGTTCATATATGTAAAAATGATAAATGATTGCAAGACTTGAATGTATGTAAAGAAATTGTTAACAAAGTACTTTGAACTAAATAAAAGATATAAAAATTAAAATTAAAAAAATGCTGTAACTTGATGTCAGAAACTGACATTTGTGATTGTCTTTCAGTATTTGAGACCATTTGAACAATGTCTTATTATTTATTGTTAGCCTTCAACCCCAGAGATAGTAAATAATGCAATCATCAGCTACAAAGCCAATTCTGAATTTATGGTGGATTCTTAACTGGATGAGTAATTGTTTCATGAGGATAACCTAAATGTTGTACTCTAAGAAGTATACATCAATTCATAGACTCTGTATATCGTCTCCATACCTGTCACTCACTTCCTGCAGTTGGAGAGAGTAGCGGCAAGGCGTCAAAGGGTCTGGCTAAACACATCCCTGGCAGCGGACTCCAGCACTTGCAAGCTCAGAGTGGAGCGGTCGGCGGGGAGATCGCCCGGGCCAGGATGGTAATGTCTTCTTCTCAGTCGTATTGTCGGGCATCTTGGGATCAATTCATTTAATGAGTGACAAGTTTATTCTGTGAAAAGGCCTCGAGGCAAATATCACATGAAATACATAGAGGATATCTGTCTTTTCTTGACTAGTACCATGTTTATCTTATCGAGTGAGGTAGAAAGGTTATATTTTCACGAGTGGCGCAGATAAGCATGGTATATGTCAAGAATTGATGGATATTCTATTTATTATATGATGTTTTCCTTGTAATATATTCGAAAAGGGTCGTTTTCACGTTGAATGGCCACTAGGAATGGCCCGTGACCACAGTAACACTGACGTCATAAACCAATTCGCTTCAGACCATTGTTTTATGACGTCAAATTATATCAGTCACTGGTCGCAGTGAAAATATAGGTTATTTTCACTGTAGCTTGAAAGACAGTTTATTTCACTGATAAATCCAAATATTTCACTATTCGTCATATAATAAAGATAAGTTATTGACACATGAGAAATTGCTATTTTGGTAGGTTTCATTTTCTTGAAATATAATCAAAACTGTGAAAAGATTGTCACACTTAGTTTGGATGTAAATTCTGATAATACAATTTTATAAAACTCAAACACAGAAACTTGATTCCAATTAAACTTCAGTTATGACTGTTGACATTGTGAGAATCTGAGGTGTTGAAATTAAATGAATGAGCATAAGTATATTTTAAACGCAAAGAGTTGAGATAGAAATGAAATTAATCATCTTATCAATAAAATCATTGGTATATTTTATCATAAGCTTCAATCAGCCTATCTGCAAGTTCTGACATCTGATTGCCATGTTGCCAGGCGCTGACGGAGAGAGGAGAGAAGCTGGGCGATCTGGACGACAAGACCGCTCAGATGATGTTCCAGGCGGAAAGCTTCGCGCAAGCAGCACACCAGATAATGAACAAGTACAAGGACAAGAAGTGGTATCAGTTCTAATCATCAACCCACACTGCCGTCACACGGCAGCTGGTTTAGACCTTGTCACCATGGAAACATGCCTTGTTGCCATGACAACGTGCACTGTGGTACCCCTACTTGATTCTTAGCCGCAGTCGAGCACCGGTTTGCCCCTCACTGCTGGCTGGACTGCTCTCGCTGCATGTAGTAGGTTCCAGGTATGTTCTTGCAACGACGTGTACGACGTCGTAGTGCATGTGTAGACAGAGGGACATACAGACGACTGATTGGTTGTAGGTGATCACTGAATAAATACCTCTAGGAATCGGGATTGTGCTGCTCAACCATTCCACCAGATGTACGCTTCGCCGTTTGACTATCTCTTGTAGGAACAGAATGGACACCGTTTGAATTCTGTACCCCATCTTGCTGACATTGTTGACTTGTTTATTCTAATCCTTATTGACACAATTGTAAACTATGTACAATACGTTCCGTTTACTTTTTATAATACTATATTGCTATCTGAGTTTGCATCCCCTGTGCAATTGATCTAAGTAGTGTAGATAGTATTTAAAACCACCCTGATGATCCAAGGGACATAACTCTGTTGTCCCAGGAGTCGGTTGTGTATTCATCTGCATCCGTCAGTCATTGAGTGGGTGAGTTGTTCACTGCTAGCGTGTAGATCTCCTTGCTTGTGGTTGGTAACTGAGGTGGAACTGTCATAGATCCAAGTGCAATATATCAGAGTACAGGTCGCTACGACCCAGGTCAACCCGACCCTGTGACCTGACCTCGGTTAGGGAACTCATTCTCCCATCAAATATGTATAGTTTGCTAATGTACAGTAGTAACCTGAATGTAATGCTGAACTAAATTATTTATGTTGTACATATAGATGCTTTTAGTTTTGTATCTTTCTGTTGTGCATACATTCCACAAAGAAAATTGAATTGAATTGTTCTAATTGAATTTTCATCTTTCCTCTTATCATGGTTTTGGCAATACTTTTAATATTCCAAACATTGTTAAATGATTGTACACTTGGTTGAAAGCTGGCAGAGGTGGAGAACTTTGTCAAAGTTCAATGAAAAACGACTCTCTAGATATTGCTGAAACATTCCTAAAAGAAACAGCCATTGAGCTGAATGCAAATTTTAATCCTGTTTTAACTGCAGGTATTTTCTCCAGTACATTCCATTGTCAGACCAAATATCATTATGAAGCTAGAAACAGAGTGATATTAATGATAAAATCTGTATTTCACTGATTCAGCATTCAACAGTTCTACTTTCTATTTTTGTAGGAACGATCAAAATGCAGTAGAATATTGTTTGTTATTGGACATATGTCACCAAATTCACGTTATCTGAGATGTAAGCTAAAAGCTTTCTATGGTAATAAATGGCAACTAATAAAATTTCTAGATATTTATATTTTCGTTTCGGTAAAGTATTTTAGAATTTGATTTTATAAAAGTTTGATAAATCGACATTTCTTTAAAGCTTGATTTGCATAGTCACTAGTTAAAAGGAAGTCGAAGCCAGTTTTCAGATTCCAACATGGTAGTGTTTGAACGCACAGCTTTCTGTGTGGTCTGTTTATAACAGTTTCTTAGCAAAGCAATACAAATTTGAGTTCTATAGCACAGAATCAGCAAGATCGAGATACGTCAAGGATAAGGTGACAAGTTCAAGGGGATATTGGCTGTTTCTTATGTAAAGCTTGGTTTGTTGATGTTTTTGTGATACCTTGCTTTAGTGAATGTTTTCTAGCAAGCTTTTTTATTTTGACACTCAGGACATCTAGATAAATGATAGATATGATGAACTTGTTCCGCTTCTAGAAATGAGGATGATAATTATTGTATATCCAAGCACTGCTGACTATTACTAAAAGAAACAATTGCATATTTGAAGACTACCACAATACTGTATCCTGTAGAGGGACGTGTGGCTTCGTCTATAGGTTGTTGATGTGTTTTGTTGACGTTTTTATACCCTTGTGTATCGATGACATAATGTTACATAATATGCACGGCTAAAGCAGCTAAGTCTGGGTGAAAGTATATGTAGTATGATAGTGGCAGTTGCTAGCAAACACTTACACCAAAATTTCTCATCATGATTGATTTAAGATCTTGCATCAAATCTGCGTTTATCACAGTTACAAACTTCTCCTAAAGTTACAGTAAGTTATTATTTGCATTTCACAGAGAGTTTGAGATTTGTCGACAATCAGATGTAGTCATGCTAGTCCTCCTCCACTAACTTAATACTCTTAGAATGAAGATGAATCAAAGATATATATAATATATATATAAATCTATATCGTTGTTCTCTGTTGTTTATGACTATTAAGCTTGAAATATTATTTAAGAGGTGTTTTATGATTCCGAGAGTGTTGGTTGTTAATGTTCTATTTTATTTGTTTGAAAACATTCTTCAAGTTTGGATGTTAGATTTGCATTAGTCGGTGAGACTTGAATAGTTAGAGTTCACATATATGATGAAGACATTGCATAGTTCAACTTCTAGTCATGCCACAGAGTGTCGCTGGAGTAGGGATCATGTGAAGATAAAAATCTATTGTCCGTCTTAAAAGACATCTGTCTAACAAATTAATCTGAATGAATTGAAAATTCTGAAACACATATACCACGGTATGTAATGAAATTGAAGAGATGATTTTAGAATTGAGGACTGAATTTACTTCTCCAATATTTTATGTTCACTATTTGACAGAAAAATCTGCTATTTTCCAAAATGTTGAAAAGTTAAAACTCATGAAAACTGTTATTTCTACAATGGTCATCATTACATAATGCAAATCTAGCAGAGGAATGTTGCCTGTTATGCTCCCTTTGTATGTTGTTGTTACCAGTTCTCAGATGTTATGCCATATGAAGTTGTTTTCAGCATAACCTGTGGTCCATTATATTGCATAATTCTTCTTATAATTACCATGGATACCAGAAATGGATTGTGATATTTTTTTGTATATTTTATAGCGTTTTCAGTAGACCAGCCCATGATCTTTAACAAGGGTACTCGTCACTAGTTTCTATCTTGTGGCTTGGGCAGTAGATCTCTTTGATTATTTCTGATGCTTTCATTACGGTAACAAAAAATGTGATCAAAATCAAGAAAATGGCAATTAATTGAACAAGGAAACTCATTTAAATATATTTGAAACTGAAGACCTTGCTTGAAACAGTATTAATGATAATGAACTGGTTATCTATAAAGAGGTTTTATCGTGGATGTCATAATTTGCAATAACATAAAAATATTATTTATTATTGAACCACAATTGACAATATTTTACTTATCAGTGTTTCCTTTCATTCAAACAGTAACGAAATGAGTCCAATTTATTTGTGATAATTTTGTTTAAATAATTAATTCTAAGCACCGGTAGCATACTTAATAGATTTTAGTTCCGCTATAAAGCCCTGGGAAGACTGAGTGTCACTCATCAATGTGCAATGTATGTTTCCTCCTCATTCCAAAGAGTCTCTAGGCATGTACAGTTACTTCTGTTGATAAGGGTGGGTGTAGACTGGGATGTCTTTCTGTATATAGACCACATGTTGAACAGCACAGACTGTTTGGGAAGGTGTAGACAGGGTGAACTTTGAGGGATGTTTTGTAATATATTGCAGATGAATTCAGAGTTGTGGTGGACTTTATAACTTTGCACTGGCTTTGTCATATTCATCAACTCTTTCAACCCTATATTTTCAAAATGGATTCTTCCAGACTTTTTTCCATAGAAGAGTCCACTCGGAGATTAGGGAGCTTACTTAGTCACCTGTTGAAGTCAGTATGTGCACTCCAGCATCCATATACTGAACTTGATGAGCTCACTGCAAGAACCTCCTGGTTACAGTCTACTTAAAACAAAGCCTGAAATTTGTCATGAAATTATTTAATGAAATATGATAATGGCCATGACCGACAAACTATATTTTTCTTAAACCTTTGTTTGTCAATAAAAGTTATCATGTTGATCACTTAATTTTCGTATTTTACGTTTATTGTAGCAATTTAATGAACAATTTGTTAATAGAAAATATTGAATGGTTTATTTTTTAGCTCAAGTTAAAATAAATTTCTTGATCATGCTGTTTACATGAAATTTATATCAGTGATTATGATGAGAAAATTTTTCTGCAATTTTACTTGTAAATGAAAGTAACGTTTTAAAAAGAAGAGACATGCTTCTATTGTAGCGATGTAGGCCATCCATCCTGTCTGGGGGACCTCCAACTGCTGAGTGGTATTCCTATATGTTTGACAATAAAACCATTGCACACTGTAGCGGTGAGGTAGGACGGGGCGACGGGTGGTGGGGCGTAAGGAGAGCTGGGCGTGGACAGACAGACGGACAGACAGATAGAGAGAGTAGAGTTAACCCTTCTCTCGGCCACTCACTCCAGTGTAGATGCTTTAACCCTTGTGATTTTCTCCCTCTGTCCAGTGCTGTTGTTTCTCTGTCACAATTGAAAATAATACGTTAAACATAACATGTACAAAGCTGTAGAAAAACATCACACAATAAACAATTTGAACTTAAACAACTTTGTTGTCATTATGGTCCTTCTTGATAATTCAATTAAGAATTGAATGTCAGTTTGTGTGTTTGCACTGGAAAATGAACGATGTCAAAGAGGATTCAAACTCCCGTGAACGAGGCGAGCTTGCGAGCAAGTTCACGTGAGAGTTTGAATACCACTTTGACATCGTGCAAACACACAAACTGACATTCAATTCTTATAATTTCTTGCATTATTTATCGTGATTTCCTGTTTGATAATACCTGCAGCACCCATCATGCTGAGTGAAGCGTTATAAAATATAATCTTTAAGGGACACAAGATCAGAGTTATCCGTCCTTTGAATGACGTCATGGCATGGATGTCGCCATTTGCTGTTGTCACCTCGTCAATATTATGTAAACAACAGTCGGAAAAGCAATATTTCATTACCACCACTGCTCAAATCCGAATCCCGTTAGTTCATAATGGTTAGATTGTGAGTATTTGCTTATAGATTGCATAATTTGTATTCAGCCAGCGACAGTGAATGTCTTTCCCCGTTCGGTTCTAGAATACGCCTTATGACTCGCTTAGCTCAACAGCAAACAGTTATGCGTGATCTGTTATTGAAATGTTTTATTTATTTTAACAATTGTGTTATTCAATCAAATAAGTCGGTAAATGCATGGAAACCGTTGGAAATTTGCTAACAAAATCACGCTCATCGAACGTTCACATGACCTGAAAGCGTTCACACGAGTATGAAAGATTTTCCATTTAGCGGATTGTGATTAGCCGGAAGATTTTACAATTTGCATTATAATTAAACAGAATTTACTAAATCTTTTTAATACAAGTATTCTTTTACACATAAACAGGGTTCAATTTCAAACAACCATCGTATCATATACCAGGTACCCAGTTTTACTGCTGGGTAGACAGAGGCACACTTCGAACTAAGTCACTTACCAAGGGTAACACAACAAGTCGCTCAACTCATGTCTCAGTGCGGGTTCATAAAATATCAACATTTTATTAAATATTAAAAAGGAGCGTATGAGAAACAGAATTTTCAGAAACAGATCAGGGTTCCTTTTCAATATGTGGTAAATGTTGATATTTCCAGAATACAAATAAGAACTAAAACAATACCAGACTTTTCCATTGGACTTTGGATTGTAAAAGCCTGAAGAGAACTGGTCTTGAGGAATAAGGTACATTTATTGCACACTAACCTGTATAACTGCTCATCCAAGCTGGTCAACCTAACATTCAATTGCAAGCTAATAATGTGCAGGCCTACATATACTCTTGTTGGATTTAACAAAGGTGTTTTGCTGAAGATCAAAGTGTGATTTCCAGATTTCTGTGAGTAATATAGGAAGCTATGCTTTATTATAAACTTTATTTAAACAAATGTGTAATTGTCAGTTTCCTAAACTCTTTAAATTTGCTGTCTTTTATTTAACATTTAAAGGTATTCAAACCTCAGGGGTTAGGCTTCGCGGAAATGATTCTGACAACAGTAAAGAATAACGACACAAAAGTATTGGATTGCAAATCCACCCCAAAATAGTAGAAAAAAAACATTTAAAAAAATACTTCATTTTTACAGCCGCCAAACGTTTCATTAGCCAATCATCTGCTAGCAGAGGTGTGACGTGTTACTCAGGAGTCCTGCTCAACGAGTAGCTGGCTTATGTTATTGTTTACATTATACACTCGTATAGCCGTCACGTATTTTTCACTGATCTCACTTGTCAAAACAGCCTAAACGTGATCAAAGGTATTAGAAACAATGTCGGCATATTCTGTTCAGTCGTTAATTAACTTTGGTTGTTGTACACATGTGTGTAGAGGTTATATAAAATGGTAACTATAGCATTACACATACAATACATAGACACATTGTAAAGAAGTAATATTTATTTGCATTTCAAAGGCGTATTTTGTATAATTTACTTATCAAATCTTTTGTTTATTTTTGCAGTCAATCTTTTCCAACCAACTATTCCAACTATTCCAACGTCGCAAGTTATATTCAAAGACTCGCAAAAACTCATAAATACTGTAAGAATGAAGAATGTGAACTGTATTACCTTACACAATGAATACACTATGAAACGAATGAAGAATGTGGAATAAACATTGGAAGTGAATTGACATTTATATATTTCTTTGAAGAATGAGAACTATCAGAACAGAAACACGCACACGTACATTTCATTGACATTTTACATTTATAAATAGGCCTATTTGAAAGGAATTGAAGACGAGTGCCCATTATTGACATTATGTAAGAATTTTGAAGAATGAAGAAGTGAATTAATAATTGTTACTGACCATGATACAGAGACTTGTATCAGAAACCCCAAAGACATTATCCACAATCACATCATTGACTTTGAACTATGTACAATTGAGAAATAATCACTGACAGAAATATGGCAGCAAAGGATGATTATTTAGGTCTAGACGACATGGTTTCTGAAGAAGGTGGTAAAAGACAGAGGAAATATACAGAAATGGGTCTTAGTTACATGAAGGAATTGAAGAACACACATTTAAAGATAAGATAGAATTTAGAAGAATACAGACTAAACAGCAACAAGTTCTTGATTAAGTGTCTACAAACCCAGATAAAGAAGCCTTGAGAAAGTTGTACTCTGAATGTTTATCACAATGGGATGAGTTTTTCCAGATGAGAGATAAATATTTGGAACTATTACCTGAACAAGAAGAAAATGAGTATATGTGTGAAGAAGGGGTTATTCAAAATGATAAGATCATTCATCTAAAATCTGTTGTTGAGGAATGGTTTTTCAAGAATATGAATAATTCAGAAGGTGATAGAAAGAATAGTGTCTCACATCCAGACTCTAAGTAGAACAGTTTTCTAAGTCAGGAATGCAGGGGTTTGAAGATGCAGCAAGTCATGGGTCTAGATCAGGTAGTCATGTGTCAAAGGCTGGAAGTAACGTTTCAAGAACAAGTAGTTCTCTATGTTAAGGAGAAAGTACGAGTATCTGTCCATTCCTTGAAAATAATGGAGACGAGGGCCCGTAGGGCCCGAGTCCCAATATTTTCAAGGAATGGACAGATACGAGAATTTTTTCCTACTTAAAGTACACTCAAGTTATTGCTTATGTGAAGAAACATAAAGTATGTGTGTAGCAAGTCATTTAATCACGAACTATATAATATATTGAGTCAACGAGTCGATGACCCAACCACAAATGAAATCGACACCACAACGAAAGCGTGCTTCCCCCAACTTGCACGTGCGGCTTCACTCAATCCGACGTGCTAGACATGACCCAAAAGAAATTACATCCGAAAGTATGGATTCTCCATAGCACAATGGTTAGCGTGCTAGGTTAGCAAACAAGAGGTCCCGGGTTCGGATCCCCCTTTCGTTGTCAACATTTTCAGATTTTAAAAAGTGTTAAAAAATATTTGCAAGGCGTTCTTATGTAAAGTAGTTCCGTGCGTGGCATAAATCAGAATACAGTTACTACAGCTTAAACCCTAAGTCACCCGTGCAACTGTCCATTACTGGAAAATAATGGAGAGATTGAACAATAGAATGACGTCAGAAGTGTACTTTAACAGTAGCTATGCTCAAAGAACAGCAGCAGAAGGCAGAGTTAATGACAAAGGCAAAATCTTTTAAAGATAGATAGAAATGAGTAAATTAAGGATTAAGATGGAAGAAGAGGAGTTAAACATTAACACAAAGATAGCAATTGCAGAGGCCAGGACAGAAGTGTTAGAAGATTTTGTCAGAGAAAACATTGATATTGAGAGACTTGGTGCAACCAGTATTGACTACAATAAAGATTACATCAGGCATGAACATGACATTCCAGAAGTTAAACACTGTCCAAGAAATATCAAGCATGAAAAGACAAGGTTAGACCCTGACATGGGACATTTTGTCCCACAAAGACAACAAGAAAGAGACAGTTATCCACAAAGACAACAAGATAGGGAACATGTTCCGCATATATCACAACATAGACAACAAGAAATAGACAATGTTCAACATAGACCAGAGGAAAGAGACAATTTCCCAGACAACACAGAGATAGCTTCTGTCATGAGGTTGTTGAAGAGGCCTGTAACTGAAATCGCCAAGTTTAGTGGAGACCCAGTTCAGTATCCTAGGTTCATGAGACAGTTTAACAGTAGAATTGTAATGAATTGTGACAACATGGATGATGTTCTCTGTTACCTAGAACAGTACACATTAGGTGAAGCACACAAGATTGTCACCGGATACAGTTATTTTAGAAGCACAGCATGCTTATGATGCTATCATGGTGGCATTTGATGACAGATATGGCGACAGAGAAATATTGCTTGTGCTTTTCTGAAAAAGGCACAATAATGGCCTGAGATAAGGACAGATGATGGAAGATCTCTTGATCAATATGGAATATTCTTGGGCGAATGTGAAAATGCCATCCAAAGTTTGGACGCACTGAGAATCTTAGGGAGTACCCAGAGAATACGAAGATATCCATATCGTTACCATGACAAGTGGCGATCTATCGTTCTCACGACTAAAAGCCGACACAACATCGTAACTTTTAATCAACTTGTACAGTTTGACAGACAGGAAGCAAGAAAGGCTAATGATCCTGTGTATGGGATGAGAGCTATGACAACAGACAAGCACTACACTCAAAGTCGGTAAACGGTGTACAAACAGAATAACCGGACTCCAAAGAACAGAACATTTGCCACTTGAGTGACAGATTTGACTGGAGGAGAAATAAAAGAACAAAAGAAAGCTGGACAGGGAAAGTCTTCTGCAACATTTGACAAGGATAGAGACATAAACCAGAACAAACAAGTTCCAGTGAAGGCAGTGCTTGAACCATGTATCTACTGTGTGCAATCAACAACATGGACTCGGCTCTTGTTATACATTGGCGAAACTACAGTATGATGACAGAATCAAATTCCTAAGTTCCAAAGGACTTTGTTTCAAGTGTCTTAAGTATGGTCACATGAGCAAAGATTGTAAAGTTGAAATAGTCTGCACAGTTTGTCATGGAAGACACAACACAATGTTGCATGTCAGAAGAGAGTTTTTGCTAAAGCCATTGAATACAAATGATGAGAATGATACCAGCGCTTGTGTGAGTTCGACCGGTCAGTCTATGGGGGCTGGTATTGAGGAATGTACAATGGCAATCATTCCAGTCAAAGTCAGAGTAAAGAATAGCATGAAAGTGATGGACACTTATGCATTTCTAGATCCAGGCAGCAGTGTATCCTTCTGCAGTGAAACCCTGATGCACCAGCTCTGTTGTAATGGGAGGAAGTTGAGAATCACCTTGGATACTGTGGGCTCACCCTGCACTCTGAACACATATGAGATCAGGGGACTGGAGGTGTATGATCTTGACCAGCAGAATGTTAACTATCTACCAAAGGTCTATACAAAAGGAAAGAATGCCTGTAACATCATGTCACATACCAAAAGAAGAAGATATCTCCAGATGCCCACATCTCAGAGATGTAAGTCTGCCGCAACTACCATGTGGAATTGATCTGCTAATCGGCAACAACGTTCCAGATGCTTACACTCCCTGTGATCTGCGTACAGGACCTAGAGGTACTCCGCACGCGACGAAAACCCGCCTTGGATGGATGATGTGGAATGTAGTTAGAGACAAGACAGAAAGCAGAACTGACAGCTACTCTGTAAAGAGAGCCGAAGTGGTGGCAATTGAAGACATGAACAGATTGGAAAGACTTGTAAAGGAATCTATCAATTTCGATTTTCCTGAAATACTGATAGAAGATAAGAAAGAGAAATCACTTGAAAACCAGAAGTTTGTCAAGAAGGTAAAGGAGTCAATTGTGCAGTCAGAAGGCCACCATCAGATTAATCTACCCTTCAGGAAAGAGGACCCTGTATTACCGGACAATCACTACCAGGCACTTCAAAGACCTAGAAACCTGAAGAGAAAATTAGAGAAGAACCGCAAGTTTCATGAGGACTATAAAAGGTTCATGTGAAACCTCGTCGACAAGGGATACGCAGAAGTAGTACCGAATGACGACCCATATGACATTGAAGGCAAGATATGGTACCTACCACACCATGGGGTATATTACCCTCACAAGCCTGATAAAATCAGAGTTGTCTTTGACTGTTCAGCATCTTACGAAGGAGTTTCCCTCAACAATCAACTGTTATCTGGACCAGACCTGACAAACAATCTCATAGGGATACTACTCAGATTCAGACAGGAGAATGTTGCTGTCATGGCGGATGTTGAGGCCATGTTCCATCAAGTTCAAGTACCTGTACAACTGCTGAACAAAAGTTTGTTTAACTATGCAAGATTTCCTACGTAAAATCATAATTTTTGGAAAAATTCAATTTCAAGATTTTCTTAACAGAACACATTATGGATAATATTTTCGGACAAGATGTAGAGATGTCATTTTTACACTACATATACAAGGGACAGATATGTAAAATGCCAGAAACAATTTTAGCGTACAACAAAAGAGACAAGGGGGCAACATTTGAAAATTAAGAATTCATTGTTACTGCAATAAAATATTAATGAGATATTACTGGTGGTCAGACGGAAACACAAAATATGATCCTATATCGTACCAAATGAAGGTGCACTTATTCGGCGCAACATCGTCTCCAAGTTGTTCCAAAGCAGCTTTACGCCAGACAGCCGACGACAATGAATCAAGTTCATCTGAAAAATCTGTAGCCATAATCAGGAAGAGCTTTTACGTCGACGATTGTTTGAAGTCCTTGAAATCAGAACAAGAAGCTATTGGGATCATAAAAGATGTAACAGAATTATGTCAGAAAGGAGGTTTTCATCTCACCAAATTGATTTGCAACAGTCACAATGTTATGAAAAGTATACCCAAAGAAGAACAGGAAAAGGTGTGAAGAGCTTGAGACTGGACCATGATGAACTCCCCACAGAGAGAGCTTTAGAGGAATATGAATTTATTTATTTTTCAACATTTGGCCTTATTTGAAGGAGTTTGTAATTGTCTCAACTATTGATACAATTAAGGGGCTGGAATGTAACGGCCAAAGAGCTTCTTTGATATTTTACTAGCGCATCGCTTACTTTATGTGGGCCAGGGGAAGCCACTCTATTTGTTTGAGTGAGAATGAAGAGTGCAGCCATGTGCGTGGTGTGGCGTGTCATTGAATTTGAAGAATGTGTAGAGGTTATATAAAATGGTAACTATAGCATTACACATACAATACACAAACACATTGTAAAGAATTAATATTTATTCGCATTTCAAAGGCGTATTTTGTATAATTTACTTATAAAATCTTTTGTTTATTTTTGCAGTCAATCTTTTCCAACCAACTATTCCAACTATTCCAACGTCGCAAGTTATATTCAAAGACTCGCAAAAACTCATAAATACTGTAAGAATGAAGAATGTGAACTGTATTACCTTACACAATGAATACACTATGAAACGAATGAAGAATGTGGAATAAACATTGGAAGTGAATTGACATTTATATATTTCTTTGAAGAATGAGAACTATCAGAACTGTGAACAGAAAGAAACACGCACACGTACACCATCAATGAGATAACTAGAGTATTATATCAGTAGTTCAAGGTTTGTCTTCAAAGTGACAGCCAAGCATTGTAAATTGGCTATTGGCTGGTGTATTTGCTGTTTATTGAAGTTTTTCTAATACTCCAGGATTTCTGGAATAGTGTATTTGGGGAAGTTATGTGGGTCATGAGTTTGGCTGGGCCCAGTTACCGGTAGGTTCTGTCAAAGGCATGAAAATGCATTACTGTCAAGTTAGTTTCTTCTAATGAGAAGCTAGGGGTTGTGGGTTGTAGACAACCTCCCTTCAAACTTTGTTGAACATTTCGCCATGTGAACTTGTGGGGAGGCTTCCTTTGAATATGAGCATAATTATGTACATTGTAAGTAACAAGTAGATGTGTAGATGGGAAGTAGACATTCGAAAATAAACCAAAAGAAAGCATCGATAATTATCTCGTAAAAGGAAATTATATTTGAGAAAGTTTATTTGATTATTCGTTAATATCTAACTAAACAATCTGAAAATAATATCATGTGAATATACATGAGGAGTCCTGTCTGTCACTAAACAGCGCTAAACAGAGGAAATTCGGTATGCATAATTGGCATGAAGAATCTCCAAAACCATCACACGATTATATACTGAACAGCAAAAGAAGTTTTAATGATTATAGTTTCTGTTTGCATATCAGCCCATGGTTTGTCATATCATTAGTAAATGTCACAGAACATGTTGAGCTATTGGTACTGTAGAGTACAGATGGTTACCATTGCAAAGTCAAATGGTATCAGTTCGCAAAAATGCACGTCACATGTTCTCATGGTAACATGCTCTGAAGGGGTCAGGTAAAATTAAAATTAATCGTGCTGTAATCCGCGACTTGTTCTGAGAAAACGACCCCAAATTGTCCCCCAGTCTCAATGTTAAAAGTTGATGCTTGGCAAAAAAAACCTGTGAAATATTCGGAAACTGGGATAATGGCATGCTGATCAGTTTTCAAAGGACTGTTAATATGCTAGTGGAACACCTTGGTACCCGAAAAGGAATGCAATACCTTGACGTTTTACCAAAATGAGACCCATGAGAACCATTGAAGAACAGCAACCCGTTTGAATATCCTGCAATAGATCCCAACTATCTCTCCCATCCTGACGATGTCAAGACGCTTATTATAGGTGACGTGTTTGCAGAAAAGTTTCAATTTTCATTGTGTACTAATAACTCTTTACTAATCATTAATTCACCTCTAAGTTATTTGCCCTGAATTGTTCTTAAGATAATTATTACCATACATCTTACTGGACCTCTTACCGGTATTGTCATTGTAATGCATTCATCGTATTTTATATTTTTATTCATACACAATTAACGTTTCAATCTTGGTATTTGTTTTGTTTCAGGAGTCAGAGGTGTTCAAAACAATTCAAGGCAAAGAGTTTGAAGGATATTAGAATTGAACCGGAATGGCCTATGACATAAATGTTCGGTCTGTGTCACTGACAATAAACCATTCTGTTGGTACCCGCAAGATGGGACCTGTCAGTGATAAGCCACAGTCGGGGATCATAAACTCAGTTTTGTGAAGATAGTTTTCTACCATTTCAACATTTAATTGAAGTAGAGGTTCCCTTTTTTTTTTAGCTCATCAGGCCTGAAATGGCCAATGGCCCTCTAGGGGATCTTTTTTTGTACATTTTATCCCGGGCGGTGGGGAGTGAAGGGGGTGTGCATTTTACAGATACAGACTAATGTTTGCTTCATTCAAACATGTTACTCATTTGTGTTTTGAAATCAAATGTGTGCATGTTTGTGCTTTTAAATTACTATGTGTGAGCCATCCTTTAACAGCTTTTTAACTGCAAGTGTTTTAATGAACCTCCTATCACCCAGTTGGTGATATCTGAATTAGCAAGTATTACCTGTCAACGCCTGTTCGTCTAACTAATATTCATAAATTTGTGTGACCTATGGTTTATATGATAAACTACCTCAGACTATAAAGCATGCACAAGGCTTATCTACAGAGCCAATGGCTCTATTTGTTAAGATCTTCGAATTTAGATCTATATGCAACCATGCACTTCCTAATGAGCTACAGAGTCAATGACCCCCCTTTTTACTACTTTACCGTTTATGTTAAATTTTAATGAGTTACTAATATATTTATTCATCGATCATAAAAGACACAAAATGTGGCAGATAAATAATGCCAAGTGTTCAAAATATTATTGCAAATAATTTCACACACTATGACAATACATTTAACGATTTTAAAGCCACTTTACAACCGAAACCCTGCCTTGCTCGTTTTCTGTAGACATTGTGCATGTTCTTTTATATTTCAGAGTCAGTTTCAGGATTACGTGTGTTAATGATAATCAGTGTCATGTACTGATGTTGTAAAAAAGTATGAACTTTGCAATATTGGTCATTTTCAAAGTTTAAATGTAATTCATTTTGAAAGAGATTTTATAGGTTTATAACCCTTTCATTGGTTTAATCCATTTGCTGCCAAAATGAATATGTATGTATCATTAGCAGGGATTAAGCTTTATATTCCGTTGTTCATACTGATGTAATGGTTGACGGATAGTTCACCTGCAGTCCCATGCAATGTGATGTTTGATATTTACTTACCTCTGACAAAGCAAATGTAGATTTTCCAAATGCTGTACATATTCACTATATACTGGAAAATGTAAGGACATGTATATAGTATGTTTGGGGTGTAACAATACATCGAACTATCGATGCATCGCAGTAGTTGGCTTGGCAATAGTGCTATATCGAAAGTATATACAAAAACACTATCGCTATCGCAATAGTAAGGTTAACTATCGATACTATCAAAACTATTAAATTTCCCTTAATTACGAATGCTTTACACGAGCCTCACTGCATTTGATTCAAGATTTTTCATTTTAGAATGTCAAAAGGGAAGAACTAGAGATAGGAAATAGCAAAATCACAAAGAGTCTTTTCATTTATGATTTCTTTACTGATTTTGGTTCCATAGTCCTTACATCAATGAAACATTTCCACTAAAACCTATAAGAAATCTAGCTGATTATTGCGTATTTGTAGAAGAAAATCCTACCGCAATATATTGCAATAGTGAGTTACAATAGTCTATTGCTATCGCAATAGTAAGTGGCAATAGACTATCGCTATTGCAATAGTCTCTTTGGGTCAATAGTCACCCTTAGTATCTGTACATACGAACTTTACATATATGTCTTGCTGCGATGAATGATTGTTTAGACAAATGAGCTAATTGCAATATTATCAGCTGTACGAATATTTTTAGAAATACATGCACGGTTCTATTGTATATATATATTTATATTAGATTGAGATAAGAGTTGTCCCAGTAATGACAATGCGATGACAGATATCTGGTTTACATCAAAACTAAACGATGAAATGAATTTTGAAAAATTATCACATTATTTATAGTCAAAGACAACCCCGAAAAATATTGACAAATTCTAAATATGACTCAAATACGGATAGGCCTACTACTCCGGTTAATACAACCAAATCACATCATAATACACATCATCAACTGGCGACATCACACTATCTGCCACACAGTAACGTAACGACGTAAGAAAGTATGACCTTCATGATGGATTACAGACTTCAATGAACATTGCATCCATCCTTCATTCCAAAAGATGAACAAAACAAAGGAAAATATGTTTATTGGTGAATCATAAATTAATTGCATCAAGTAATTAAAATTTCACCTTTTTCACTAGCATACAATATTTTCAGAAAATAATTAAAACTGTTTCAATGATTTATTTATAGTTTGATTTTATTATATGACAAATTCTAAATATGACTCAAATACGGATAGGCCTACTACTCCGGTTAATACAACCGAATGACATCATAATACCTTCACATCATCAACTGGCGACATCACACTATCTGCCACACATTCGTAACGACGTAAGAAGGTATGACCTTCATGATGGTATGTATACATCCTTCATTCCAAATGATGAATAAAACAAAGGAAAATATGTTTATTGGTACATCATAAAATTAATTGCATCAAGTAATTAAAATTTCATCTTTTTCACTAGCATACAATATTTTCAGAAAATAATTAAAAATGTTTCAATGATTTATTTATAGTTTGATTTTATTATATGCCAGTTCAAATAAAACATTTTATGAGAAAATAACATCCGCGTAACAGTTGAAGGTTTCCTTGTAATACGACATCATTCCTTTCGTATGATATCGGCTCCTCTCTCTCCGATCATGATACTCGGTGCATTCGTGTTTCCTGACACCAGGCTTGGCATAATGGACGCGTCCACAATTCGTAGTCCGGAGATACCCTTTACTCTGCAATTAGGAAATAGAAAGTAATGAATAATGAATCAAATTTAATGACATTGTCATTAATGTTTAATGTGATCTCAAGCTTCTTGCAAATATTACAATGTGTATATTATACAACCATGACCATTATACTCATACTTGTCTACTTTAGATTGGTTAAACGTGTATCACACATGGAGAACATGCACAATATCCATAGATCCGCAGGATTTCGGTTGTCAATTGCATTTAAAACCGTTAATTGATTTTGCCATAGTGCGTGAGATTATTTGTAGTAATATTTTAAACGCTTGGCATTATTATTATGTTTTTTATGATAAATAAATATATTAGTAACTGGGTACAGTAGAGAAAACCGAACCGTTGAAATGAGAGAAAACTATCTTCACAACCTGAGTTTTGGATCAACGACTGTGGTTTTATCATTGACAGGTCCCATCTTGCAGGTACCAACCGAATGGTTTATTGTCAGTGTCACAGACCGAACGTAGCAATCCCAGTATTCATCTGTGTCATAGGTCATTCCGGTGCATGTCGGGAACACCCTCGTATCCGGTTCAATTCCAATATCCTTCAAACTCTTTGCTTTGAATAGTTTTTGAACGACTCTGACTCCTGAAACGAGACAAATATCTAGAATGAAACGTTAACTTTTAATGAATGAAAACATTACATACGAGGAATGCATTACTTTTAACATGACAATAAAAGGTCCAGTAAGATTAATAGCAATAATTACCGTTTTTGAGGACGAAGCAAATAGCTTAGGGGTGAACTGAAAAGTAATTAGTAAACAATGCAAATGTAGTTTTAGTTAAAACCCGTTTTAAACTTGTCTGCAATCACATTACCTCTAATTAGCGTCTTGACATCGTCAGGGTGAGAAAGATAGTTGGGATCTATTGCAGGATATTCAAACGGGTTGCTGCTCTTCAGTCTGATTGTTCCAACACTCTTAGGACGGAGCAGACTCGGCATGACGGTTAACCCTTCACCAGCCTTCCACTGCATCTCTTCTATAACCTAGTCAAGTCAGCGATTTGTATGATAGTCAAGCATAACGAAGATATATTCCTTATCAAGCAGCTTTTCCTTTTCCTTTTCACAATATTCGTAAGGTATCATGTCACTGTTTAGGAATTTGAAACTGGACATAGCTATCTTGGTAGATATTTAAACTAATTCTGAAAACTTTTTTTTTAACAAACTTCGGAATTACCTTGATGACAGGTTTTACGTTGGCAATGATGATAATACACTGATGACACTTCTTGAAGATGCGGATTATCAATTATATAGCTTTGCATGTAATCATAGTTAGTCCAGTGATCAATATGTTTTACTTGTAGCCCCCACTCAACATTGTTCATGATTTTAGTATTAAAATACTATTCAAATCAATAAGGAGAAAGACCGAATATATTCATCTACCAAATCACCTTTGGTTTGAAATCAATCCCCCCAAACTTCTCCCCGACGAGGAATGAGAAGAGATGAAGTTGTACGTCTGGGCTCGGCTCGTCCTCTTTAGTCTTCATGAAGGCATTCGTCTCCATTCCGATGATAGACGAAAGGTAACCTGTTATGAAATATCACTTGTTTCCTCATATGATTATGAAGGTTTCAAATGTTCACATGCTCTTGATCTCAGGCAATAACACCATGACCTATCAGAGAATTGTGAAGAAGTACTACATAGAAGATTGTTGACTGTTCTCATTGAATGCCAAATGTTTTTCTTATGAAGTGAAGTAGACATTTATATGTAAACAAGTGGTAAATATATGATTTCTGCTTCACGAGGTTGGATATAAATTATATTAAAATTTGACCAGAAGTTCCATGTCCTATCCATTAGACAAATTTTATATTGTACCATAGTTCGTAAATTAAGTTCATTGAATGTCCATCAGTATCATCTTGGTTTCCTTGGATGACGTCATCATATTGTTACAATGACATCATATGATGGAAAGTTATTTTACTCAGTAAAATAACAGGTTATATTCTGAGTCTACTTCAAACACAGGAAGCGAAATAGCATTGGATACCCATCGACGATTGACTGGTAAAGCTTGATATAATCTGACGCAGACACGTATATACTGAAGACTTTTCCCTAGGTGATCCCGTCAGTTTGTTCACCTACTTAGAAAACCTATCATTGTTTAGAATACTTACGACACGAGTATTTTCTGTGCGAGAGCGAGAGATAGGCCGACACTAGTATCCAGGAACTAGTGTCGTAAACAAACCATGGCGTGGATATGAATATAATATTATATTTTATACCGAAGCCATGTGATAGAGGACAACACCAATCAGTCAGTTCCTTATTTAACGTCATACCTCATGTTCATGAAGTCACAATGGCAAATTAATATTTTGCCCCAGGTTATCGTGACAAATATGAATCTTGAAATGTATATATGAATCTTGAAATGTTGTATTTTTAATTTGAATCTTGAAATGTTTGGCCTTGTTCAAAAATCAAATTGATGAACAAACTTTCGGGATGCAGCACATTGTCTATGAATGATGATTCTTTACCAATCCTCCAGCACAACTTACATCCCAAGGACACCCACTGTACATGATCGTTCTACGTTGATACTCAAGTAGGAACAACATGTTAGGTATACAGTCATATGTGAACGTAATTTATGACTCTGTATATGTACTTATACACTGACCTGTACCAAACATACTGTACTGCAGATGAGACCACCAGGTTTCAGCTTTATCAGGTGTAATGGACAGAGGTTGCTTGATGGTGGCCCTCATAACTGTCATCAGATGGTCCTGGAGGTTGTCTCCCACTGGCAGGTCGGCCTCCACCGTGATCTATATGAGATATATAGAACAGGGTCCTGGCTCCATATACACATTATTAGACAGGAATTATCAACAATTAAATGTATTTTGTTCTCAATACCTTTCTTGCAACATATGGCTATTAATAGGTCTGCATCAAGTGCAATAATGAAATAATATAATATCCAACAACTACGTTTTTCAAACAGACAGGTTTATTGACTTTTTATATACGATTTTCATCTATGTAGTCGTAATTCTGTCAGTATCATGATAATTGATCTTTAGGGTATTTTTTATTGTAACAGTTAGTTGTAGATTACATACCCCCACATCGGCAAGATGTTTCCTGGGTCCAATTCCAGACAACATCAACAACTGAGGAGATCCTACAGCACCTGCTGACAGAATTACCTCCCTTGATGCCTTCACTTTATGAAGTCGGCCATCTTTGACATATTCAACACCAACTGCTTTTTTATTTTCTATAATTACCTGTAAAAAGATGAAATGAATGAAACTTTTGACTTGAGCGAAGTGGGGTTTGTGATGTAGTAAGTTTTGCATTTATGACCAATAGTGGGATGAATGATAACCTGTAAAAAATCCCTTATGACAATTAAACCTTTAGCTGAAGGTGCAGTTGTGATGGAATAAGTTGTCCGTTAGTTGGGCAGGGAAATCTGAAATTTTACATGAATTTCGTTAGATTCATAGGTACTTAGTGTCTGATCATGTTTGACAGTTGAAGAGGTGTAAAAAACTTCACTTACTTTTCCCCTCAAATCATTATGATATCTCACCTTTGTTACGTGACTGTTTGCTAGAACATGGAGGTTTGCTCTGTCAATGACTGGCCAGAGGAAAGCTTTAGATGTGCTCATTCGTTCTCCATTTCGAGTTGTTGCTTGAGAAAGCATAAATCCTGAATAACATTAGATTTATATATGTTAGTTATGGACAGAGCTCACCTTTTTTTCTCTGAAGTACAATTAGTCAATTCTTGTGTGACAATGTTACAATTTTGGAGATTATTTAGAAGTGGTGTTGATTGATGTAAAAGAGTGAAAACATTATTGCGTCCCTGCTCACGACCCTGTGACAGTCAGCGACCTGTGTGTATAAAAACATACGGTAACATGCCATACCTTCCTGCGTTTCCCCGTTTATATCCACTTCCTTATAGCCGACCTGGAGCCCAGCCGTGAGAATATGTTCTGACATCGGGTGGGTTGGAGCTTGAGACACAGTCAGCGGACCTCCCAAACCGTGGTAGTCTGGTGATAGCAAGACAGGTCATTATACTGCATTTGGAAAGTTTTTAAAAATGGCAAGATGACTGACAACAACATGGTGGAAGTCTGAGAATATTTTCACGGAGAAATCTGGTTAAGTTAACTTCATCCTTATGCATCAACATTTAGCTTGATGAATTGATCATTTGGTGCTTTAGTTTGACCAAGCCTAAGAAATCAATAATAATAATAATAATAATAGTCCAACCTCCGAATTATATTCAACTAGTTTGTTTAACGATACCATTAATCCATGAGCACATGCGCCAAAACCTTCTATCACCAAGCTATCATCCCTAAACATTTCATGAACAGTAGTCAAGCAGTAAGATCTGAATCTGTCAGACCTGACTGCATACGTAATGCTACCTTGAGCCTTCCTCGTCTAGGAGGATAGCCAAGATAGCAAGTTTTCAGCAATCCCTATGCTACTCTCCCTTCACACACGGATGGAACTGACATTCCAAATGATGCGTATTCATTCAACTGAGATATATCTTATTGTACTCTTTATGATGTGGGATTTCAATACAGGTATTTGATATGCCTCGGAGGCCACATACATGTCAATATTGGGCAACTCAACCAAGCACATACTGTGTGATGTATGACACGAAACGTGCTTCATGATATCAATATAATATGAGCTGTTTCAATGTATCTAGTTTGGTCGAGATTCTCACCAAATATTTTATTCGAAAATAACATATCATTTATTTTAGATTAGTTTATTGATTTATTTATATGTATCATTGTTTTATTTGGGATCACACCGTGCAAATTATTATTTTCGGAATGAGACCTTGTGAGAATCGGACCCAGATCACCAAAGTCAGCACCAATCTGCAGCACTGACTGTACGGACAGCTTATTTGTAAAAAATTACAACAGTAGGCCTGTACCTGATTTCTTAAGACTTGGTATTTGAACATCTTCTGACTTTTTAAAGTATGGCAGCACATCCTTATAGCTCCATCCTTCACACCCAATGGCTGCCCATCTGTCGTAGTCAAGGCGATTACCTCTGACATACAGGTTACCGTTTATTTGACTAGTTCCGCCAAGAGCTCTCCCGCGAGGCCAAAATACTTTCTGAAACATGATTTATGGAAATGGTAACCAATTTCGAGAACACGGCAAGGAATTTTTCAGTGAACTATACCAAGTGTTATAGTGGAATATCATTAAATACAAGGACCATTTTTTTAATAAAATAAAACTTAATTTGAATCCAACATTGCCATTTTTTCATTACAACGCCCTTTTAAACATTTTTTATCATGGTTTTATTTCATTATTTGAGCATGTTAATTTCATTAGAATTTCAATTTCATGGATTGTTATCAAATTAATTTTAATATGCAAATAATAACTTGATCAAGAACAGCCTTTGCACAATGTTTCTGCGGTTCTGTGTAGTACATCCAATCAAATTGCGAGGTGATAGCCCTGTCCTGGTGAAGGGGCGTGTCCAATAAGGGCTGGTCTCGGTCGTCTCCTCCTGCCTCGATCACCAGGACTGTCACGTGACTATCCTCGGATAATCTGGACGCGAGCACTGACCCCGCAGACCCTGATCCAACTGTTGACATGTTTAACATACATGTAGACATGTACACAGGTATTGTTCGTTATGCGTTTGACCCGAAAGGAAGTTTGTGATTTTCCAACTAAAAACCCCATCTGATTTTGAACTAATGGTACTTGACATCAAAAGTGATATAAAATACTTTCATCGCCACATTTGGTTTGGAGAATACAAGTTCTATCCAAATTTATATACTGAAAGTGCATAACACACAGACGAAGTTATGTGAACTTGACCTGTCAATTTTAATCACTCCTTCTTTTGATAGGTAAGACATATGCGTCTTGATTTTATATGTCTGCTTCATATAAAACAAGAATCGTGTTTGGGCTAGTAGTTATTTTATATCGAGCACAAGATTAAGTACCAATGGTAACAATACATACATATATATAAGTACACTTACCAATGATATAATCATAGGAACTGTTAACATTCGGAGAAAGCACAGTGGCATCGTTTCCTTTAAAGACAAACATGCGGAGTACAATACCCACAACAACAACATAGAGCACGACGACAAGAGAGGAGGTGGATGTCATGTTGTTCTAGATCGGTCCGTACCAGAGAGTAGAGAAAGTGACCCCACGCTACTCTAGTCCACTAGTCATCGATGCACTAAATTTGACTTAAATCCCCATTTTAAAAAAAGAAGAAATGTGTTACTTATCGAGGGGTACGTGTTGTGTATGTTTTAATGTTTAGCTGGCTGTGACTGTCCATACATTAAAGGGTCTATAAAATAAAGGTCACAGACAGTCTTAGATCCGGTGACTTTGCGTAAGTTGAAAGTTTACTTATTATATCTTAACTGGTTTATTGGAGAGTACATTAACTGTGTGGCTTTGACAATGAAATATTTAATGTGTAAGCCAGCATTTTGAAATAATAGAGCCAATTGCTCTGTAGCTCATCAGGATTACATGATTTACAGTGGAAAGCTTACGACATGCACATGAGATCATAATTTATGCAATCTTGACTGTATCTGCAATTACAATCAGATGGTTGGTATGTCTACACATGGATCACCATTCAAGTGTTGTTCTTTCGTTAAATGAAGTAAAACAATAGCCTATAGTGTAGGGAGTTATCTCACATACCACAAACTCTCATACATGTATTTGCTTATATCTTGGGAAAATGTCAAATGCATATCTTAAACGCTATAAAAGTAGGGTGTATAGTTAAAGAGATACACCAGAAAGGGTGATGACATCCCTACAGATACAAAACTCAGTTAGGTTCATTTATCCCCCGTACAATTCACATCTAGAGATCATGGTTGACACGTGTACCGACTTTGGTGAAGCTAACATGTATACATTAGAAGATATTCTCCAGACACAAAGAAGAGGTGGACATGGACAACACCAGAAATCCAGACACAAAAATGTAATCCTTGGTTAATGTATACGCATGCTTTAATCGAAACCTGCAAATATAATACTCAGGTCTACTTGTCGCTCACGAAAGACATCTCGGAATCATGATTCACCTCTTTATCAAGTTTTGTGCAGATTGCAGGTCCGGTAGGTTCTCCCTAGAGTCACTGCTTAACCCTCCCCCATAACGTATTTCATATCATATTATTCATAACATAGGCCTTAAGTCACTTTGGTGGTTTCTTTGTTTGACACACGATATTTGCTAACTTTACGCACATCATTGATACTTTAAAGTCAAATACTACTTCTCCTCGATGAGCAATTTCGTTTGTATAAGAATCTAATAAAGTTTGTTTGACAAATTGTTGTATAAAGAGCAAACGTTGGTTAACTCAGAATAACCTCTGTGGGAAGAGAATGCTCTCACGGATGACAATGACCATTTTTTTACACGACACGACACCGCCATTTGTTCTTCAGCCATGATTATTCCACGTCAATCTATGGAAATAGTTTATAGTTTCTTGTGAATGAATGTATTGGATAACAACGCCAGTGTGTCCATTTGTCAGGTTTCTCGCTGCGGGCCCCTTTATACACGACTTAGAATGTAAATTACGGGAATTTCCATCTTTGAACAACCTGCACGTTTACGGAGCCTCCGGTCTACCTTCGATGGTGCAATATATTCGTATATTATATACATATTCACTGTGCAACCTATCAACATTTCAGCATCGAGGGCGATCCCCGTACAACCTGTCAGCATTCTTTGTGCATCCTCTGTTCTTTCTATGTGCCTTCTCCGTGCCACCATTGACGACTATGGCGACATTTGGCCGACCATGCAGCAACATTTCTGCCTCCTCTACGATACCTGAACAATCCCTCAGTGATCCCCGGAGAGTGGTTGGCACTGGGTTTATAATAAGCTGCATTTGTGTGTATTTGTTTCAGTCCAATCCCACAGCTAAATTAAACAACCAAATAATGTTTTGCAGGTGAAATATAAAGAAAACAGGCTCTATTGCTGAACAACATGGCCATTGCTGTTTGCTAAAGAATATGATATTTTAAAAGACATTAATGAATATACAAAAATCCAGTTATATTATTAAATCCACGGGTAATGCATACGGAAGAAACAGGGTACATCATTCTGAGTTCATCAGTTTTGAATCATTATATGTTCATATTAAAGAAAAGCATGCCTTCTAAAAAATAGCACTTTTAAAATAATGTCTTAACTGACAGAGATAGGAGAGTAATGTCTTTTTTACTTGGTTTATGATGTCTTACAGTGACATTGCATCGACATAATAAAGTTTGAGAGATAAATTAGGTCGCCAACATATGTTATTAATCAACCTTTCGTAATTGAAGGGGTTGGGGGGAAGATAGTAATAACCCAAACAACCATAAAATCTGAGATAACTATATTTTGTGGCCTGCAATACCATTTTCTACCACATAGAAACTTGTTATCTCCCCTAGCTACATACACTTCCTTTATTGCGTCATCCCTTTTTTATGATATGCCAGATTAGTTTTTAACCATTTCGGAAATAATGCCATAAGCCACAAAACATGGCCGGAAACAATGAGGGTTATCATGTTTATTCCTGAAATAAAACATATAAATTGAGTGGGTTATCATTAATTGCATTCGTTATGAGGTACCTATTTCAGGAAAAACATGTCATAACCCACAAACTCATCAGGGGTGGTAACTGGTTAATTTAACCAAGGTAAAGTCGGTACTTGCTTCAGAATAAGATTGCTCATTTTATTGGGTTTTTTCTCTCCACATAATACATTGATTCACAAATAGAAATATCATTTTTACATAAACGTACAAATCTGTATTTTTAAGCAAACTTTAATATCTTTAAACTTCATTTTCTCAGTTTCACTTTTTTGATGGTTATCACTATCTTCCCCCGATCCCTTAATTTTTGAAACACAATTCCCAAAATTTTGGCCAAAATCCGTGTTGAAACAGCGATTTCAGCACCATGCATATGTTTGAACAAACATAATGATAAAATCATATCCCAATGAATAAAATAGTGCGTACCTCTTTACAAAACCTTTTATTAATTTTCATAATTCTTTTTCAAAATCCAACATGGCAGAACAAAATCAATGCTTGGATATGGATAAAACATCGAGTTTTCTTCACAAATTGTACTCCATGTGACCTGAGGGTTGGACAAATATATATAATTTTCAATTCCATACTAAACTGAATTAAACATTTTTTACAAAAAAATAACCTTAAATAGAAGGTAATTGGGGTTTCTTACAGGATTTAAACACCCTACATGAGATCAAACACTCTACATGAGATACGGTGATGGTGATTTCTCGTTGAGAATATTATTTCATTGATACCCTGGACTGTCAATTTTTGCCTCTTCTTCAAGAGGAGACGTACTTTCAAAAAAGATGTTCAAATGTCTTAAAATCAATATGTCAAGGATATCATATAGAAATACATGGCATGTACGGTAAACATGGATTCACATCCAAAACTCTATTCCACAGGAGTGAAATCTCCCAGGATATATCGTTTTGACAATAGATCGGATGCTCTGTCACCATCAACCAAATGACTTTGTAATAATTTTTGCATCATCAACTGTTGACATGGAATCACATTATATGCCACACAATACACAATCTTGTGATTTTTACGGGGCAATTCCCTTGCTAGGAAAGGCATGAGGTACATTATGGTATACAGACTTCATTAAACACTGTCTCCATCTTTCATTCTAACAGATGAATAAAACAAAACAATTATGTTTATTGGTGCATCAAACACTCATTATTGAAAAGTACTGAAAACTTCATCTTTTCCACTGGTATACAACATTTTAAGAAAACGTTTAATTATTGAAAATGGTTTCAATAATTTATTTAATTTTAGTGTATGTCAGTTCGATTAATGAAACATTTTATTAGAAAATAATGTTCGTGCAACAGTTGAAGATTTCCTTGTATACGACATCATTCCTTTCTGATGATATCGGCTCCTCTCTCTCCGATCATGATACTCGGTGCATTAGTGTTTCCTGACACCAGACTTGGCATAATGGACGCGTCCACAACTCGTAGTCCGGAGATACCCTTTACTCTGCAATAAGAAACAGAAAGTAATCTATTGTCATTAATGTTTAAGGTGATTTCAAACGTCTTGCAACATTTCAATTTGTATATGATACAGCCATGACCTTTATAATCATACCATTAGACTAGTAAAACGTGTAGCACACGTGGAGAACATGTACAATGTCCACAGAACACGAGGAAGGCAGGGTATCGGTTGTTAGTTGGACTTTGTCATTGTGTGTGATATTATTTGTAATAATACTTAAAACACTTGACATTTTTTATCTGCCAATTTTAGTGTCTTTTATGATGAATAAATATATTAGTCACTCAGTAAAACTTAACATAAACGGTAAAGGAGAGAAAACGGAACCGCTACTTCAATGACATGTTTAGTAGAAAAGTATCTTCACAAACCTGAGTTTGGAATCCACGACTGTGGTTTTATCATTGGCAGGTCCCATCTTACAGGTTCCAACAGGGTGATAGATTGTCAGTGTCACAGACCGAACATAGCATTCCCAGTATTCATCTGTGTCATAAGCAATTCCGGTGCATGTTGGGAACATCCTCGTATCCGGTTCAATTCCAATATCCTTCAAACTATTTGCTTTGAATAGTTTTTGAACAACTCTGACTCCTGAAACGAAACGTATACAAAGATCGAAACGTTACTTTTGTATGAATAAAGATATAAATTACGAGGAATGCCTACAAAATGACAATAAAAGGTCCAGTAAGACGAATGGTAATAATTATCTTAAGGATTTTGAGGACGAAGCAAATAGCTTAGACGGCAACTGAAACTAATTAGTAAAAACTACAATGTGTGTTTTGTGTTTTAGTTGAAGACAGTTTTTAACTTTTCTGCAATCACGTTACCTCTTATAAGCGTCTTGACATCGTCAGGGTGAGAGAGATAGTTGGGATCTATTGCAGGATATTCAAACGGGTTGCTGCTCTTCAGTCTGATTGTTCCAACACTCTTAGGACGGAGCAGACTCGGCATGACGGTTAACCCTTCACCAACCTTCCACTGCATCTCTTCTATGACCTAGTCAAGTCAGAGATTTGTATGATAGTCAAACCTACATAAGATTTTAGTATAGATTCATTATCAAACCGCATTTTTTCCAAGGATTTTCAAATTGGATACTGCCATCTTTGTAAATATTTAAACTAATTGTGAAAACGGTTTTGTAAAAAACTTCGGAATTACTGTGGTGACAGGTTTTACGATGACAATGATGATAATGCAAACATGACACTTCTTGAAGATGCAGATTATCAATAAAGAATTATATAGCTTGGCATATCAGCATAGTTAGTCCACTGATCAAGATATTTTACTTGTAGCACCCACTCCATTAGTCATGCTTTTAGTATTAAAATACTATTCAAATCAATAATGAAAAAAGCCAACATTATCTGCTGAATCACCTTTGGATCGAAATCAATCCCCTCAAACTTCTCCCCGACGAGGAATGCGAAAAGATGAAGTTGTACGTCTGGACTCGGCTCGTCCTCTTTAGTCTTCATGAAGGCATTCGTCTCCAGTCCAATGTTAGACGACAGGTAACCTATACACAATAAACGTTTGTTTGAAGTATGAGGCTTCAAATGTTCATATGCTCTTGCTGTCAGACAATGACACCATGAACTATCAGAGACTCGCACAATGAAGTAGTAATACATAGGGGATATATATTATATATATATATATTACTAGTCGACAAGAGTCACATAAACAAATGACATGGATAAGAATACGATAAGAAGTTTGATTATTACCGAAGCCATATAATTGAGGGAAATACCAAACCTTTACTTACAAAAATAGTCTAAGGCTTCACGGTGTCCGCATTGAGACGATACATGACTTCATATCATTGTTAACGACGTCACAATGGCAAATTTATATTTTCTCTAGGGCAACGTATGAAATATAATAATAAACTCGATATGATTGCCATCGTTCAAAAATGAAATTTCTTATAAATTTGCCCTTCGATTCAAAAGGAGTTAAACATTAAGGATGCAGTTGTCTTTGAAAGCTGATTCTTTCAAATGCTCTAATGCAACTGACGTCCCAAGGACACCCACTGTACATGATCGTTCTACGTAGATACTCGAGTAGGCACAAAAGGTTCGGTATACAGTCTTATGTGAACGTAATTTATGACTTTGTATATGTACTTATACACTGACCTGTACCAAACAGCTTGTACTGCAGATGAGACCACCAGGATTCGGCTTTATCAGGTGTAATGGACAGAGGCTGCTTGATGGTGGCCCTCATAACTGTCATCAGGTGGTCCTGGAGGTTGTCTCCCACTGGCAGGTCGGCCTCCACCTTGATCTGGATGGAATTAGCATCTAAAACTGTGATATTTTATATCAGAAGACACTATTCTCCCTATATTCTCCCTCCCGTGGGGGGATGTATCCGACAGGATGTATCAACAAATCCAATTTATAGTTGGTTAACCCTTGAATACGTTTTGAAAAGAGATGGCTTCTGAACTGCATCAAGTTCAATCTTGAAAAGAGATACTATCCAACAACACAGTTTTTCAAATAGACATTTTCATTGACTTTTTATATAAGGATCCTATATATTTTAATCTATGTAGTCGTAGTTCTGTATCATATCAGTATCATAATATAAAGTTGAAAACGTTTTTCTTTGACTTTTGTTAAGATGACTCTTTAAGTGAACGTCATAAACCTGTTAAACAAATTTGCAGGTGGATGAATGTAAAAACACAAATTTGAATTTGCATGTTTAAGTATATAAATGTAACTGATCTTTAGGATATTTTTTATTGTAACAACTAGTTGTATATTACATACCCCCATATCAGCAAGATGTTTCTTGGGTCCGATTCCAGACAACATCAACAACTGTGGAGATCCTACAGCACCTGCTGACAGAATTACCTCCCTTGATGCCTTCACTTTATGAAGTCGGCCATCTTTGATGTATTCAACACCCACTGCTTTTTTATTTTCTATGATTACCTGTAAGAAGATTCTTTAGGACAATTAAACTTTCGACTTGAGCGAAGTGGGGGTTGTGATAGAATAAGTTGTGCATTAGTTGCCAATAGAAATGGAAATTTTACATTTTACATGAATTTCGTTACATTCATGAGGTACTTAGTGTCTGTTAATCCATGGTGATGACGTCACTCTATTGTGTTAACAGTGGATTATTTTTAAGAATCTACTGGTCATTGACTAATCCGGTCAGGAGGGGTGTCAGGTTTTGACATTTTCGTAATGGCTCACAATGTAATTTGTTCAAGATTGATGTATTTTGTCTTAGTATATCTGATTAGAATCTTAAAATATCTGATTATTTTTGTAAAGTCTGACCCGGGAATCGAACATGTAACCCTTCGACTGTCACGCAGCGCCTTAACCTATTCGGCTACCAGGCCTGCTGGTAATCATTTGATTGTTTGTCAGTAAGATCCCTGTATTCTAAACAAGACTGGTAAAGTGTGAAATGCATGGGGATCGTGCTGAAACACATGAAATGAAGGAGTTTGGCTGTCAGTCAAATCGCTTTGCGTGGAAGATTTGCGCCATGCACGTGCGTGGAAGAATCCATTTCATAAGGGCCGAAGCTACGTGTACCATATCCGATGAATGGGCACCGAAATTTGCAAAATAATATTTATATATATATATAAATATTATAATATTTATAATATTTTTGGGGGTTACATAATTGAAATATATTGTCTATAATGCTAGATAATCACATATGTATGTTTCGTGACGTCATACATGGATTAAGATGGAGAATGCATGAGGAGCCGTGGATTCGTTAAAAATAATCAACTCGCCCCTTCGGGGCTCGTTGATTATTTTAACGAATCCACGGCTCCTCATGCATTCTCCATTACATAATGTCTGAAGTATTTTCTATCTATGTCTATAATGTTTAATAGTTAAAGAGGTGCAAACTATTTCACTTACTTTCCCCCTCAATATCTCACCTTGGTTACGTGACTGTTCGCTAGAACATGGAGGTTTGGTCTGTTAATGACTGGCCAGAGGAAAGCTTTGGATGTGCTCATTCGTTCTCCATTTCGAGTCGTTGCTTGAGAACGCATAAACCCTAAATAAACATTTATATATGTTAGTTAAGAACAGTTTCACTGAAATACAATAAGTCAATTGTTGTGTGACAATGTTACGATTTTGGAAATTATTTAGAAGTTACTATTTTGATTAATGTCAAAGAGTAAAATTGTATTCCATAAACATTATTACGTCACTTGCCTGCTCACGACCCTGTGGCCACCGGTGACTTGTGTGAATAAAAAACATATGCCTAACCTTCCTGCGTTTCCCCGTTTATATCCACTTCCTTATAGCCGATCTGGAGCCCAGCCTTCAGAATATGTTCTGATATCGGGTGGGTTGGAGCTTGAGACACAGTAAGCGGACCTCCCACACCGTGGTAGTCTGGTGATAGCAAGACAAGTCATTACTCTGCATTTGGAATGGCTTTAAAATGGCAAGATGACTGACAAGTACAATTTAGAATACTTTAACCTACACCCCTATGTTTGGACATTTATCACATTTAGCTTGATGACTTTATCATTTTAGTGGTTGACAGATCATTAATAATAATAGCCCACTAAAGTGATAACAAAAATCACATAGAATCACTTGAAATATCCCGTCAGCTAAAAGTGACCCAGTTTCAAAACCCAGTACTTGATGCATCAGATCACGCTTAGAATTATAACATGACCGACTCCAAAAGTCTTATTTAATAACCCCACATTTGGCTATGAGGTGTAAAATACAGGATTCATAGTGCCATAGAGCTATACACTCTTTATTTTCTCAAAAATACTGAATAAGAATAACGTTTTGATTCAGAAATAATGTTTGCAATGGCGAAGTGGAACAACGTTTTTCCTATCAAGTAGTGAAATCGTAAATGTTCACATACTGAGTTTTAATAAACTCGAGCCAGCATATGATAAAAACATTAATTCTCAACCATTTTCTGAAATTTGTTTGCGAAATTGTAATTTGAATGAATTTTTTTGGCATAAAACCACATTTGATTGCTAGGCCTCCATATATAATCCATACAATGTGACCCATTTTCCCCCCTGCCTGTCAACCCTTAAACCGTTCCTACGCCTATGTTACTCTGAGTTTGAACTTAAGGCATCGTAAAACCACATAAACCCTTCAAAATTTCAGATCACCAGCAATGAAGCGGTCAACTATCCGACAATCATTGTTGCTCAACTGAGTTATATGCACCGAACCGCGTTTAAATATACAAGCATTTAACAATAACTAATATTTAGTCACAAAGTTTGTTATAATATTTAAGGCTTGCGCTCTTCTTGGCTTAGCCTTTTGGATTATATTGTCCAACTTTCCCTCAAAGTCATGAACTCCATCAATAGAAAATTTGAAAAATGTGTTTTGTTCAGTTAGATAAGTCGCTCAAAGTTGAAGTTGTAATTTTTGAAGGCCGCACACTGTTCATCCACGGTAATTAACTGTTGCTTGGATAAGTTACCCTTCCTCATTCAATCTTGATGAATGCATGATGTAATGTTTATGTAAGGGATATAGTGTATTGTTAATTGTAGCAATTGCATCAGTTATAATTATTTCATTTATAAAATATATGCTGCAACAGTTTTCAAAAAGTTCGCTATCACCTTTAACCCTATGTTGGTATAATACGATGGTAGTTTGAATTTGAACCTTGAGCGCCTGACAGGCGACCGGTTGTATTCTCCTCAGTGTACTCGTTGACCAGGGGTCATGTGTCGACCAGCGCTTTGACCATGCAATGTGCATGGATATATGCGCAATATAAATGGACTATTATTACTATTATTATTATTATTATTAAATGTTGAATCGAAGAATTTATTTCATTCGAAAAGAAAAAATTGCTCAATTTATCAGAAGCAGAATTTGAGATATACCGATGTACTGACAAAAACCTTGAGCAACCTCCGAAATATGTTCAACTAATTTATTTTATGATACCGTTTATCCATGAGCACATTCACCATATACATATCATTATACCTACCTACCTATATGACATATATAAATTTGAATCAAACTGTCTTGCTGTGTGTTGGTTTATCGGCCATCATCCCTAAACATTCCATGAACAGTAGTCAAGCAGTATGATCAGAAGCAGAATTTGAGATATACCGATGTACTGACAAAAACCTTGAGCAACCTCCTAAATATGTTCAACTAATTTATTTTATGATACCGTTTATCCATGAGCACATTCACCATATATATATCATTATACCTACTATATGAAATATATAAATTTGAATCAAACTGTCTTGCTGTGTGTTGGTTTATCGGCTATCATCCCTAAACATTCCATCAACATTAGTCAAGCAGTATGAACCCAATCCGTCAGACTGGATGCATAATGCAACTTTCTGCCTCCCTGTTCTAGGAGGGTAGCTAAGATAGCGAGTATTCAGCTCTAACTGATGCGTATTCATTCAACTGAGATATATCTTATTGTATCCTTTATGATGTGGGATTTCAATACAGGTATTTGATATGCCTCGGAGGTCACACACATGTCAATATGGGGGAACTCAAACAAGCACATACTGTGTGCTTTATGACACGAAACGTGCTTCATGATATCAATATAACAAGGCGGTTTTAGCGTATCTTTTTAGGTGGATATTTTCGCTACATATTTTATTCCAAAATACCAGATCATTTCTTTTAAATGTGTTTATTGATATATTTATGTGTAACATTGCTTCATTATGAATCACACTGTCAAATTCTTATTTTCGGAATGAGACCTTGAGGGAATCGAACCCAGACGCCAGAGTCAGCACTAATAGCTAGCACTGACTGTACCAACAGCTTATGTGTATAAACATTAAAACACGTATGCCTATACCTGATTTCTTAAGACTTGGTATTTGAACATCTTCTGATTTCTTGAAGTATGGCAGCACATCTTTATAGCTCCATCCTTCACATCCATTGGCTGCCCATCTGTCGTAGTCGTGGCGATGACCTCTTACATACAAGTTACCGTTTATTTGACTGCTTCCGCCAAGAGCTCTCCCTCGGGGCCAAAATACTTTCTGAAACATTAATTATGGAAATGGTAACTAATTTCGAGAAAAAACTTAGGAATATTTCAATGAACTAGGCCAGGTGTTGTCGTGGAAATATCATTCAATACAAGGACCATTTTTGCTAAAATTATTAAACTTAATTTGAATCCAACATTGACTTTTTTCATTACAACGCCCTTTTAAACATTTTTATCATGCTTTTATTTCATTATTTGAAAATGTTGATTTCATTAGAATTTCTATTTCATGGATTATGTTATCAAATTAATATGCAAATAATAACTTGATCAAGAACAGCCTTTGCAGCATGTTTCTGCGGTTCCGTGTAGTACATCCAATCAAACTGCGAGGTGACCGCGCTGTCCTGGTAAAGGGGCGTGTCCAATAAGGGCTGGTCTCGGTCGTCTCCTCCTGCCTCGATCACCAGGACTGTCACGTGACTATCCTCGGATAATCTGGACGCGAGCACTGACCCCGCAGACCCTGATCCAACTGTTGACATGTTTAACATACATGTAGAGATAAACATAGGTCACATGACGTTGAATAGGATGAATAGCAAATAAGTAAATATAAATATTGCCTATATTAAAAATGTAACTATTAACATATGTTTTATCGATCTATAAATATTGCCTTTTAAAAATGTAACTATTACAATATCTTTTATCGAACTGAATAATCTCTGAAGGCGAAAGGAAGTTTGTGATTTACAAATTAAAACCCCCATTACATTTTTTAATTCACGATACTTGACATCAAAAGAAGTATAAAAAACACATTCATCGCCACATTTTGGTTTGGAGAATACAAATTGTATCGACATTTAGATGTTGAAGCTGCATAAACTCATCCATTGTGTTGTTGGGGGTCAAATATGACAAACGTTATAAATGGTCTTATTTTATCGAGAAGTACCAACTGTTACCGAAAACAATCATTTTCATCATGCTCGACTTGGTATATTGACGATATGAAGGTAAAAGTAGTGATTTCTGATCGAAAACCGCGCGCGCGCCAATGAATCAAACGTAATTTTGGAATCTTATTTACACCAGACAAAATAACAAATTTGGGTTGAAAATGTTCAATAGGTCATATAACTACTGTGCATGTAAATATTACGTGCACTTTCGGTTTCTGCACATGCATACTGATGTTAATAGATTTTAATTGGAAACTAGTAATTATGATATGTTTGGCGATTGGGGATGAATATGGAAGCTAAGTGAATTTGTTTGTAGTGTAAACAGCACATATGGTGTGTTGGAACGCATTAAAGCCAAATAAAATTTTATGAAACACAATGGATGCACCTTTAAATTGAAAACAAGAATACAAATTGTATGGACATTTAGATATTGAAACTGCATAAACTCACATTAAATTGAAAACAAGTTAACTTAAATTCGGTCGATTTTAAATCAAACATTGCTGGGTAAGAAATATGTGATTTAACTTGTTATGTCTGTTTGCGTCGTGTTTGAGCTAGTAGTTATTTTATAACGAGCAAACACAAACAATCAAGAGGCAATGCTATAATGCTATAATGATATAATTACACTTACCAATGATGTAGTCATAGGAGCTGTTGACATTCGGGGATAGGACAGTGCTATCAATTCCATTAAAGACAAACTTGCGGAGAACAACAGCCACAACAACAACGTAGAGCACGACGACGAGAGAGGAGACGGATGTCATGTTGTCGTTGATCCGTCTATACTTGACAGTAAAGAAAGGGACCCACACTGCTCTGGTCATTGTGACCATCAGTAAACAGGCCACGGTCCACTAACTTTCACTTTACTCCCCATTTGTGATAAGACGATAAGTTGTGTATGTTCTAATGTATAGCTGGCTGTGACTGTCCATACAATAAAGGGTCCATACAATAAAGGTCACAGACAGTCCAAGGTCGGGTTGCTTTGTCCAAGTTGAAAGTTCAATTTATTATATCTTAACTGGTTTTATTTGGAGAGTACATTGACAGTGTGGCTATTGGCCATCTAAGATTCAAAGTGTAAGTGAAAATTTTGAAATAATAGAGCCAATGGCTCTGTAGGTCACCAGGCTTACGTGATTAATTGTAGAATGTACGACATTGGTATTGGATAAAGTTATTAAACATGCCATCCTATCGCATACCAAAGAAATGCTACAATATGATGAATTTATATGATACAAATGGACATAAGAACTGGGTAACAGACATTAAACAACTTTTATTTACGACCGGATTTGGAAATATTTGGCACAACCAAGAACATGGAATATATCCGGAATTTATGAAAGCCTTTACTCAAAGACTAAAAGATATATTTTTGTAAAATTGGCATGCGAAATTATCTCTCTCAAGCAAATGCGACACTTACCTAATGTTCAAGAGCGATATCCATATCGAATTATATATCTATCTTGTTTAAATGTTAAAAGGTATAGAATAAGTCTAGCACGGTTTCGATGCTCATCCCATGAACTTTTAATTGAGACTGGTAGATATGTAAATATACCTAGAGAACAAAGAACGTGTAAAGTATGCCTTTCGAATGTGATTGAAGACGAGTATCATTTTCTTCTGGTTTGTCCTTTCTACAGTAACATTCGAAAGAAATATATAAAGGGTAAATATTATGTCCATCCAAATAAGTATAAATTTTCGTTACTGTTAAACAGTACAAACATCGTAGAAATTGAAAACCTATCCATGTATATTTTCTACCCATTTGTACATAGACATTATATTGTTTCATGAACGATTATAAAGAAGCATATGTATATATGCAATCAGGTCTTTGAAGGGCATTTAGAAGTGGTATACATAAGAACAGGAAGATTTTCTGGAGAACAACTTCTTTATTTCACATTAAAGAAGTTGTTATCCAGAAAATCTTCCTGTTCTTATATATATGTAATGTACCACAGGCTTGAGGCCTTTTGAGTACCGGAACTAAAAATTAAGAGTATAATGTACTCATGGAATTATAAGCATTTTTGACAGTATCTGCAATTACAATCAGATGGTTGGTATGTCTACACAAGATTCAGCATTCTAGTGGTGTTCGTTCATTAAAGGAAGTATAACAATAGCCTATAGTACACATCCTCGGGTAATTTGAGTACAGATTCTCCTGATAAGGTTTCCCATGGGTGATATAGTGGAGAGTAACGGAGCATATATAAAACCATGGGTAACCGAGGATGATAGTACAGGAAGTTATCTTTATGTCCCAGATACCACCCACTGAATCTCATATATTTGCTTTCATTATCTTAGGGAAATGCCAAATGCATATCTTAAACGCTATAAAAGTATGGTGTATAGTTAAAGCGATACACAACAGACAGAATGATGACATCCCTACAGATACACTCAGTTATGTTTCCATGGACACCATAACAAGTATAATTCTGATACATATATCACCCGCTCACTTCACATCTAGAGATCATAGTTGACATGTGTACCAACTTTGTTTAAGTTAACGTGTATACTTTAGAAGATTTGCTCCTGACAACAAACAATAGTCGCTGCTGAAGCCTTCTTTCCATGGACACGCAAACTATCCGGACACAAAAATCACAATATAGTACCCTCTTGATTAATATGCATGCTTTAATCGAAACCTGCAAATATAATACTCATACCTACTTGTTGCTCATGAAAGACACATCTCGGAACCATGATTCGACTTAATTATTTATCAATTGTGTAGGTTGAAGATTCGGTAGGTTCCCCGTAGAGTAACTGCTTACCCCTCCCCCATAGCCTACTCCATATCGTCTTATCCATAATATAGGATAATAGAGGCGCTGTCCCTTTGGTGGTTTATTTGTTTGACGCACGATATTTGCTAACTTTACGCACTCCTCACGGTGACAAACTCACTTGGATGCTTTGAAGGCAACTTCTCTTCGGTAAGCATTTTCGCTTTTATAAGAATCTAACGAAGTTTGTTTTAGAAAGAAGACTGAAACATATTAATTTGCAATGTTATCTACTCAAGATTGTATTATATTTCAATATGGTGGTATCATCAGTCTTTGGTCCTCCCTAATGTCCTTCTGATGAGGGCTTTCCTTCGTAAACAAAACCAGGGGGAGGATTTGATCCAACTTATGAACCGACCGTCACAATCTTTGAGTTGCTGCATAGGTAGAATTCCGATAATGGATTTATAGAGTGGATTTGATCGTTTGGTGGTAAACTCAGGAGTAAGGAAGCGCATGTTCTGTCTGACCAGACCAACAATAGTGATACCAATTGAGAGCAGCTCTACGCCAAGATCGTGATCTATAAACATAATGTCTGCTGTAATGTTCCGAAAACTCCTTGTTACTCTGCCATCAAAACGTAGGGCAGCCATCAGTTGTTCAAACCTATGGCAGGACAAAACCTTACTGTTTACTTATAAATATCCCACTGACTCATCATGTTTTGTACACTTGTCATTAGTATCTCAGTTAGAGCCTAGATTCCATTTTCAATTGTCATTTCATTGTTTACCCTTTTGACATAGGAACTTTCTTCCATAAATGTTTGTGAATGCAACACTCGGCTCAATGATGTACTGCAACATCTCAGCTTCATTTTGAATATAATCCGCATGATTAACCTTTGTCTGTTGTTTGTTAAGAACGTTATCATCTGGTCTCTTTTATGTTATGAATCAAAACCGAACCAGAGGTTTTGTTTGGGAAAGAAATTGGGGAGATCCGAAGGTTTTCTTTTTCAAACAAAACTAAGGGGGAGGTTTTGTTCTAACTTATGAACGAACGGTTACTTTATTTAAGATGTAACTTAATATTTGAAAAGGATTCAGTGTTTTTCACTATTGGAATCAGTTGTCAGCGAGGAGAGCACAGCCACGATCTGCACGTGATGTACGCCTTCAACTCATGCCGTGCACGTACTATCTGTCTCATATATAGCAGAAGGTTAATACTGACCGACAATTAGCTATGCGACGTGGTCTTTAGCAGTCTAGTTGATAAGAGTGCTGAGGAAGCGAAGGGTCCCATGATCGAAAGAAGCATTATCACTAGATATTGTTAATTATCACATTTGTCATATTTTAAAATGGTAAAATTAAGTGAAAAACTCCACATTATCATAAGTCTTTGAAAGACATTCAAATTCAATAGCCATTCAATAGCTGTGTCACAATAACAAGATGTGTTTGTTAAACACGAATGCCCCCGGATATACCAAAGTGATGGCAACGGTTATGGCAAAGGTCAAGGTCATTAGGTCAAATATGATGACCTCATATGAAGGTCTCATCACAAGGTATGCACATGCCAAGTATGAAAGCCCTAGATCTGAGCAATCCAAAGTTATGGCCAAGGTTAAAGTTTTTTGTGGAAAAACACCCAAACGGACAGACGGACGGACAGGTGAAAAACAAATATACCCCCGGAATCTCCGATTCGGGGGCATAAAAAAACAAACTGAAATACCGATTATCATAGATTTGAACTCCGAGTGTGACACCAGTCGGAGCTTCTAGTACATCCTGCATCTGAATATAAACATTGGTCTTCCTGTCCCTATCATATAATGAGGTTTGATAGGTCAATGTTATTGCATGGGGCGCATACGCCCCAAGCAGTAATAAGGTGAATTTCTCCCTTTATACTGTTGGAATTTTCAAATAGAACCTTCAGCCAATGATATGCGTTGTCTTAGTATCTTTGAAATTCTATTGACCAATGACCAAAGCTGTAGCAAATTATGAACCACGTGACATTGTGGGTAATCCGAAATAATTGGCACAAACAAATGTGGATTTTGATTATCAATATTTGTCATATAGATAGAATTGTTCTTCAATGTTTCATTAGAATCAATGATAAACTTGTAATCTGCAATTCAAATCAATATCACAAGTAACAAAGTGCTTTTCTATAAGTTAAGTACATTATTTGGCATTCCAGAATCGGAAACTACGTTCCGTTTGGTTAACAGTTTTTCTGGTTATGATTGATTCGGCACCCGGCGCAACACCCGGCATACGCCGCCGAAAATGGTGAAACCGGCGTACGCCTAAGGCATAATCCGAATGCTTCGGTTTGAAATGACAGGCGAAGGTGGCGTATAATGGCTTACAAATGCTATCCATGCGACATTTAATAACTATATTTTCTTTGACTTTGCATTTGACAACTAGATACTTTGACGAAGTGATTTATTTAAGAATAATACTGGTTCGTTAAAACAATGGCTAACACGCTAATAAAATGTCAATTCATGTTTGGAAGTTATTTTTAAAAAAGTTTTCTCATTTAAATGACATGTTAATTTAAGCTAGTTTGAGGGATGATGACGTCTTTCTGTTTGTACGCCGATACACTTGTTAACTTCAGAACGGTGCATGTACTCCGGTCACTTGGTCGGTGTATATGCCGATGAAACGAATCAAACATAGCCACTGACCTACTTTTCCAAAATTTTGCTGATGTCGAGTTAGCGAAGGCAATGTAACAGCGTTGGTCTCCATAGATTAAAATCTAAAATTTAAAAGAATAATCGCCACACGGTAAATTGACATATTTGTTTGAGAGCTTTACATTGATATGATAACACACGGTTTTGAATTGTGTTGTGCATTGGTTGCTGTCTTGGAACTCCCGTTACATTTCGTCCTTAGGGTTAGAACAAGTCCGAATCCTTTCGGTGATACTTTTTTTGGAATAATACATCCGATTGAGGTCTTTGTGATTATTGACTGTAAACATGTGATATTGCATTATTTATACAAAGCGTAGGATACAAAGGGTAATTCTAAGGAGAGAAAATAACTCATAAAAAATAATAAAAAGTTTTAAAACAATTAAAATGCCTGTCTATAAATTTCTAACAAATAACACTTGATCTAGACATAAAGACAAATATATATAACATTAAAATCATATGTAATAGTTAATTAGGCTCTAATTTGTTACAGAAAATTCTTCAAAATAAGATATATTGATATGTTATGATGTTTGGAGAGGACCATCGGACAACACCAATCAGGACTTCTTATGCAGACTTTCGAATTTTGTAAAATGGATATATTACTCCTTCAGCTTTTCCTCACGCAATACTTCCTTCCTTAATTGTATGTTCTTCCTCAACCCTTTCATCATACATTGTCGGACATCCATCAAGTCCATATCCAGCACCCATATTCACCTGGAATCACCTCCCACTAACAAATCACCGCCTCACGTTCCATACACTACATCTACCCAGGTGCCCCAAGCTTGCCTTTTTAAAGGCTTTTCTTGTTTTCCATCCATTGAGACTAAAACGATGACCATGTGTGATATGCACACGGATAACTTACATTTACGTCTTCATACAATTGAATCAGAAAAATGTGTTTAAAATGTTGTTTTTTATTATTGAAACGATCCCTTATGACCTTGCACTGTCAAGATGTTACCCATCAAGCACTTGCGACACATTGTGACATTGTTGTTCAAGTAGCAATACTTTTGAAAATGTCGCTGTTGTCAGAAACTTTACTTGATGGTTTCTAAAGTAATATCTTTGATATTTGAGATAAACTTGTGAAAAGTAAAACCACACCATATATATAATTATGAATTGAACAAATTAGAGTTTGCTATCGTGTGTTGTTAAATGCCACTTCGAAAACCTCGGCTTCCAAAAGTTAGGTTAATTGACCATGCTGGACAGTAGAGTGGCATCACTAAAGGTTTATAAACTGACGGGCAAAAGAAAGAAAAACACTCACTTGTTTTCGATTAATTATTTTTTTAAAGAAATGAGATGCATTTGATTATGGCACGATACAATAACCTCTCGGCAGTAGAGTGAATGACTTAATTGGTGACTTTTATTTTAAAACTAAAATATCATTATTTAAAGTAGACAGGGGTAAGAAATCAAATTTACACCAACATGACTCCTACCATGTTTAAAAGTTATGTTTTATTGATTTTCACACAGGGTATGTGTTACATGTCAATGAACAGTTGTGTTTTATCAAAATTAATTTGGGGGAATTTCAAAATTTAAATTTTAAATTTTAATAAACAAACAAGTCCGTTTTTCAATACGACGTCGGAAGCTCGAAATATTTGTCTTTGAAAATTAAACATATGATAGATACAACTGAGCCATATACTATCTTTTGCCCGTACGTTTAGGTTCTCAGTGGGATGTTAGTCCTAACAAATGTATATTTGCTTTGAAGAACCATCCTACATCAAAACTTTCTGTTCCGTTAGTGACAAAGTCATCATCTGACTGGCCTTAGAAACGAGATTGTTGCTGCTTTCATCAGAATCTGTTTCTAATTCTTCATTAAGAACATAGTCACTGTCTGACTCGCTTTCACGTTTTAAGCTGATATATCGTGTTTTTTGCGAAGCAATCTCATTTAAATGGGATATACGTTAAAATAGACGTTTTTCATTTTCTTCAGTCCTTTTGGTGGTGAGTTATCTTTATCCATTTTGCACAGAAACAGGAGATTTGTCAGCATCACTCCCATGAACAATGGTTGGCGTAATGGTAACTTCCACCAACTCAGGATCCCATGATGCAATGAAGGTAAATTGTCCCAGTAAATATGTCCCCATGCTTCTGAGTATTACTGGGTCATGATTTATGAGAGTTATCCGTTTCGTATAAGATCAGCAGCTTTCTCCGCGATCATGATGGTTGGAGCGTTGGTGTTTCCTGACACGATGGTTGGCATAATGGAAGCGTCCACAACTCGTAGTCCGGACATACCCTTAACCCTGAAAGTAAATATCGAATTCTTTCAGTCATCGTACTAAATCTAAAAATAATCATACTGCGATGGACAATTTCCGACATAATACGAAAAGAAATAATAATGTAAAATTATTGAAAGGACGACAGTGTGGCAAGAGCTCCCTTTGGTGTTCACCAAAATGTTTTGGATGGTTTCAGTATCCTTGCTCATTTCTGAACCTCTTAATTTATATATGTACCATTACCTTGATGGGTTGAATCGTCAGCGAAACCCATAATTGCACATCTAAAACTCCATTGCCATTTCCGTATGAGAGCTAAAATTATGAATTTATGTCGCTTTTTCTAATGATGAAATGTCCGCACCTTAATTGAGGATCAACAACTGCTGTTTTATCATTTGTCTTTCCCATTTTACAGGTTCCAAACGGATGGTACAATGTCAACCCACATGCACGGATGTAGCATTCCCAGAATTCATCTGTGTCAAAGGTCATTGTGGTGCAGATCGGGGAAATACCAAAGTTTGGTTCAAGTATGATCTTTCTTAAAGTTGTGGTGTTGTACATTTTCTGAAATATCCGTATACCTAGGGAGAAACAAGTGTGAATCTTATTCATGAAATATTTACCAAAACATGTATCATAGTATCAATATAACGCCTGCAATAAGAACAATTTTGAGACATTTTCTTTCAAAAATATTTTTCTACGGGTGTACATTTCTACATTTTTACTTTAAATGTCACATGCTTTGCCCGGCACTTAACTAGTATCACGAAGCGCCACTAAAATTCCATTACGCTGGTATTAATTTAAGGAAACATTTTGCTGGCGGCTTTTGTTACTCTTCCATTACATGTGCTATATAACTTGGAAAATAGCTTTCGTCTGCCTGCATTGCAAGTAAGAGTTTTATTTAAACCCATGACAAAATGCAGACAATAACACCGAGACGTATAACTAATAAAGAAGTTAGATATACATACAACATGTTCTCTTTCATCACATTAGTTTCCAAAATAAAAAAAATAAACAAAGAAAACATTCAAAACAGATTACCTCTAATGAGCGTCTTGACATCGTCAGGATGGGAGAGATAGTTGGGATCTATTGCAGGATATTCAAACGGGTTGCTGCTCTTCAGTCTGATTGTTCCAACACTCTTAGGACGGAGTAGAGTTGTAATCGCTGTGAACCCTTCTCCAGTAGGCCAGCTCATTTCCTTTAATACCTATAAAAGTCGGAAAAAACTCATGTATTAATGTATTATTATGTACTTTCTCATCCATGATGTACACTATACATGTGAATATTATTGTTATTGTTATTGTTATGTACTATTATCAATGTAGGATCACATGTTATAGATTAAAACAGTATGTATTTACTGTCTATGTTAATGTTTCAATGTATGACATGTAACCTTTAAACAACACCTCACACACTTTGACACCAACTAGCAGGATTCTATGAATGGAAATATCTAAAAGTAGCGAAAAATGAATTGATTTATGTGCCATTGATCTTATATTATAGAATTACTAGTCTGACATCTTGTCTTCTATTTTATACCGTACCGTTTGCTGGTGAAATACCACACATGTAAAGCATCATATTTCTTTATATAACACCCCCTTAGTTTTAACATATATAATAACATATATAACACATGGTCATAATAATACATACCTTCTAGAGTTTCTCCGTTAGCTTCAACCTCTGTGTACCCGATCTCCAGCCCAGCCTTCAGGATATGCTCTGCTATTGGTTGAGGCTCTGTGTGGCTTATTGTTAAGGGACCGCCCACTCCGTGATATTCTATGAACAAAATGTATGAATAGTTGCAATCAACATTTTGTACATGTATAAATACTTTTACAAAAATGCTGTTTTCAGTTTTTTGTGGTATTGGTTTTGTTTCTGAAAGTCCAATATTTGCCTGATATTGGAAGCAGTGATGTAACTAAAATGTAATTAGGCAAGTAACTGTTACATGATATTATAGAAGAATCTAACCCGATCTCTTTAGACTGGGTATTTGAATATCTTCTGATTTCTTGAAGTATGGCAAGACATCCTTGTAGCTCCATCCTTCACAGCCATTGGCTGCCCATCTGTCGTAGTCTTGACTATGACCTCTGACATGTATCATAGCGTTGATAAGACTCGAGCCACCCACGCCACGTCCACGTGGCCAGAAGGTTCTCTGTGAAGAACACAATTGACCAAGTTAACCAAAGTAACACCTCTAATTTTAGAGATATAAACATGACAATCTGTACGTTTTTAAGTTAATTTGGTCGATTTATTATATTATTTCAATGAAATATAAACATGAACGAAAGTTATCATTCTTGGGTAAGGTGGTGAAGTGTGGTATCTCTACGAATTACTTACGAATTACATAGGACTTACCTGCGGTGTACACGACAAACATACGACAGAGTCAGGAGCCCACTACCGACAACTAACTGGAGGAACTTACTACTCATCCCAACTCTGATACGAGTGAGGCCGACCCCTTCACGACTCACTGCCGACTTTTCCCGTTTACTTATCGACCATCACGACTCGGTCAAGGGCTTTACCAGACCCATGAAGACTCACTTAAGACTCATTCCCGACCCACTCATGACAATAACGACTTGTTTACTACTCCGACCCCTTCACGACTCACTGCCGACTTTTCCCGTTTACTAATCGACCATCACGACTCGGTCAAGGACTTTTCCACACCCATGAAGACTCACTTAAGACTCATTCCCGACCCACTCATGACAATAACGACTTGTTTACTACTCCGACCCCTTCACGACTCACTGCCGACTTTTCCCGTTTACTAATCGACCATCACGACTCGGTCAAGGGCTCTTCCAGACCCATGAAGACTCACTTAAGACTCATTCCCGACCCACTCATGACAATAACGACTTGTTTACTACTCCGACCCCTTCACGACTCACTGCCGACTTTTCCCGTTTACTAATCGACCATCACGACTCGGTCAAGGGCTCTTCCAGACCCATGAAGACTCACTTAAGACTCATTCCCGACCCACTCATGACAATAACGACTTGTTTACTACTCCGACCCCTTCACGACTCACTGCAGACTTTTCCCGTTTACTAATCGACCATCACGACTCGGTCAAGGACTCTTCCAGACCCATGAAGACTCACTTAAGACTCATTCATGACAATAACGACTTGCTTACTACTCATCACGACCCAGATACTGTGGACGTACTTGTCAAATACAATTCATATATACTCATGGTAACATGGTTGACACCCCCTAATAGTTATAGGAATGAAATGTTATATAAGCACAACAATATTACAATAATTGTCCATGCATTTAATTTGCTAAAATCCATTTTCTGTTTTTGTCTGATTTTTGGTATATTTTGATTCAGTAGACTATTTTTTTAAAATGCATCTTTTACTTATTTATTATAACAGAGGGGCGGGATAGCGCAGTGGTTAGCGCGTTCGGCTTCGGATCAAGAGGTCCGTGGTTCGAATCCCGCCAGGGGCACGGCAACTTTGTCTGCAGTAGAGAACTGTTCTACACGCAGTCAGGTTTGGGTGCAATGCTACACTGAATTTCAGTGCAGTACCACCCATGGTTCGCTAGTTCCAGCCGTTGCTCGCAGGTTTCACCGCAATGCATAGCCACATGGCCTTGCGGGCTTTCCCCCTGCCATAATACTAGCAGCCGTGATATAAGTGAAATACTCTTGAAAGCGGCGTTAAACACTAACTCACTCACTCACTCACTATTATAACAGAAATGAGAACACTAAAACACTGTAACAATGTACCAATGCCAAGATCTCAAGGCACAAGGAATGAACTCTTTTGACTAAATTTCATTTTTCTGATATTTCCCTTTCTTTGGTATTTTAAAGTACAGGTGGAGAAATAACAAATGCTCAAGGACACTATTCACAAAAATATATCATGTAGTTACATATTTTACCCAAAACATAATCGAAACTGACACGTTACGTTGTTTATATAGCATTTATATTCCTATAACTATTAGGGGGTGTCAACCATTTTTACCATGAGTATATAATAAAATCGGCAAGAAATGATGTTTATGATCGGACTCGGGTTTATAATGGGCTGACAGCAGCCGACGACTCACTTCAAGAAGAAAATATGTACATTGTTAAAGTGGTGTTGGTATTGCAAAATTACCTTCAATTGGAAAGAGAAGGGTGTAGATAACCATTGAAAACTCACCTCCAAAACTAAACGATTCTGGGTTCGTCAATTAGCAGGGATAACTGTGATAACTTACTTGAGGAGCGTTTTGAAGACAGGATTTATACATTAATTTTTATTGTCCTATATTTCCAAAAATAAGGGTATGGTAGGGGTATAATTTAAAGTGATGCATCCCATTAATGAATATGACATAACGTCAAGTGTAATCAAATTGGATTAAGTCATATTTGGAATTTCCAGTCGAATAGTGCGAACTTCTCAAAAAGTCAGGAATTAGGTTTTGAACATGTTCCAAAACCAACTCCCTACAAAATCTGACCTACCGACTTTTAAAGATTCACCGACGTTCCAGATCGCCTAAACACACTCACTCGTAGCTTATTGAAATGGGGGTATAAGCCAGTGTTGTGTGTTATTTCGAGTATAATCGGTGTAATTTTGCGTTACATTTTAGTATTGAATCGCATCGTAACAAACCTACATATAAATGGTTCTGTGATGTAAAGTTCTGTGTTTTGAATTAACCTGACGTTTAACCTTTATACTCATTTTCATTTTCTAAGCTGCTTTGACACAACTGCTCTTATTCAATAGTTGAACACAGTTCCTACGCATGTTAAAAACATAAGAACTCAGGTGTAGACATAATAATTTCGTTAGAAATATATGCCTTTTAGATAGTGAAAAAAATTAATTGTTATATTTGGGATCACACTATATCTGATATACACGCGTAGTACAAATCGTCCCCCAAAAAGTGCGAAACTTGGTACTATTTCATATGGTGTGGTCCCAAATATAACAATGTAATAATCTCGTTAGTCTTACCTTACCAGCGAATATTTGTGCTGCATGTTTTTGCGGCTCAGTAAAGTACGCCCAGTCAAATTCACTGTAAAAGTTATCAATGAAGCTTATGGGAGTGTCCAGGGAGGGCTGGTTCCGGTCATCTCCTCCAGCCTCGACCAGCAGGACAGTCACGTGACTATCCTCGGACAGTCTTGAAGCCAGAACAGATCCGGCTGAACCAGCTCCAACTGGAATAACAGAAGTTAACATAGTTATTTAAACATATGTCCATGCAAACTAAACACACAAATTTCAGTGATACGTAGCACAAGTTAATAACACATTTGGCGATGCCGCTCTCTCTATCATGAATTTTGCTTATATAAATTAGTATTAATAAAAGCAAATGCTCTTCTTACCTATTATGTTATCATACGATGCATTCAATTTAGGTGATAGAACATCAGACTGATTCCTAGGAAGCTCCCACTGATAGATGACGACGGCCACGACAACCGAGTACAGCGCGACCAACAGGGATGTCCCCGGCATGGCTCCTTGTAGCTGGAGTTGTGTCAACTGTCGATAATTAACATGGAGGCGGTTAGCACACAACAAACGTGATACCGGATATTGCGGGTATTTTATGACATCTTTTTATTTAGAATAAAAGCCATTTACAAAATAAAGAGAGGTAACATTGTTTTATCTGGGATCACATTTTCTGCTATAGATCAAATTCTTGTACCTTTTCGGAACGAGTCCCTTCCGGGATTCGAACCCATACCCTAGAGTAAGGCACCAACCGCCAACACTGGTTGTCCTGACCACCGAGGTCCAACTAACGGCAGTTACAAGCTTCAACCGACCCACTGCATACTTCTTCCTTATTTGAGTAAAACAGTCGTATAGTTGCCTTTGAATAATGTACTTTGGGGAATTAGAGAAACGCTACAGGTTCTTTCGCCTAACACAAGTTAATTAGGTTATGAATATTTTAAAAAATATATAATATAATATATATAAAACTCTGTCAAACTATCAGCTATGAAAAACTTAGTATCTCCTTCTATGCAGAACTTAGTATCTCTTCCTATGCAGAACTTAGTATATCCGCTATGTAGAACTTAGTATCTCCTGCTATGCAGAACTTAGTATCTCCTGCTATGCAGAACCTAGTATATCCTGCTATGCAGAACTTAGTATCTCCTGCTATGCAGAACTTAGTATCTCCTGCTATGCAGAACTTAGTATCTCCTGCTATGCAGAACTAAGTATATCCGCTATGTAGAACTTAGTATCTCCTGCTATGCAGAACTTAGTATCTCCTGCTATGCAGAACCTAGTATATCCTGCTATGCAGAACTTAGTATATCCTGCTATGCAGAACTTAGTATCTCCTGCTATGCAGAACTTAGTATATCCTGCTATGCAGAACTTAGTATCTCCTGCTATGCAGAACTAAGTATATGCTGCTATGCATAACTAAGTATCTCCTGCTATGCAGAACTTAGTATCTCCTGCTATGCAGAACTTAGTATATCCGCTATGTAGAACTTAGTATCTCCTGCTATGCAGAACTTAGTATCTCCTGCTATTCAGAACTTAGTATCTCCTGCTATGCAGAACTTAGTATCTCCTGCTATGCAGAACTTAGTATCTCCTGCTATGCAGAACTTAGTATCTCCTGCTATGCAGAACTTAGTATATCCTGCTATGCAGAACTTAGTATCTCCTGCTATGCAGAACTTAGTATATCCGCTATGCAGAACTTAGTATCTCCTGCTATGCAGAACTTAGTATCTCCTGCTATGCAGAACTTAGTATCTCCTACTATGTGGAACTTATTATCTCCTGCTATGTAGAACTTAGTATCCCCTGCTATGCAGAACTTAGTATCTCCTGCTATGTAGAACTTAGTATCTCCTGCTATGCAGAACTAAGTATCTCCTGCTATGTAGAACTAAGTATCTCCTGCTATGCAGAACTTAGTATCTCCTGCTATGCAGAACCTAGTATATCCTGCTATGCAGAACTTAGTATCTCCTGCTATGCAGAACTTAGTATCTCCTGCTATGCAGAACTTAGTATCTCCTGCTCTGCAGAACTTAGTATCTCCTGCTATGCAGAACTTAGTATCTCCTGCTATGTAGAACTTAGTATATCCGCTATGTAGAACTTAGTATCTCCTGCTATGCAGAACTTAGTATCTCCTGCTATGCAGAACTTAGTATCTCCTGCTATGCAGAACTTAGTATCTCCTGCTATGTAGAACTTAGTATATCCGCTATGTAGAACTTAGTATCTCCTGCTATGCAGAACTTAGTATCTCCTGCTATGCAGAATTTAGTATCTCCTGCTATGCAGAACTTAGTATCTCCTGCTATGCAGAACTTAGTATCTCCTGCTATGTAGAACTTAGTATCTCCTGCTATGCAGAACTTAGTATATCCTGCTATGCAGAACTTAGTATCTCCTGCTATGCAGAACTAAGTATATGCTGCTATGCATAACTAAGTATCTCCTGCTATGCAGAACTTAGTATCTCCTGCTATGCAGAACTTAGTATATCCGCTATGTAGAACTTAGGATCTCCTGCTATGCAGAACTTAGTATCTCCTGCTATGCAGAACTAAGTATATCCGCTATGTAGAACTTAGTATCTCCTGCTATGCAGAACTTAGTATCTCCTGCTATGCAGAACCTAGTATATCCTGCTATGCAGAACTTAGTATATCCTGCTATGCAGAACTTAGTATCTCCTGCTATGCAGAACTTAGTATATCCTGCTATGCAGAACTTAGTATCTCCTGCTATGCAGAACTAAGTATATGCTGCTATGCATAACTAAGTATCTCCTGCTATGCAGAACTTAGTATCTCCTGCTATGCAGAACTTAGTATATCCGCTATGTAGAACTTAGTATCTCCTGCTATGCAGAACTTAGTATCTCCTGCTATTCAGAACTTAGTATCTCCTGCTATGCAGAACTTAGTATCTCCTGCTATGCAGAACTTAGTATCTCCTGCTATGCAGAACTTAGTATCTCCTGCTATGCAGAACTTAGTATATCCTGCTATGCAGAACTTAGTATCTCCTGCTATGCAGAACTTAGTATCTCCTGCTATGCAGAACTTAGTATCTCCTGCTATGCAGAACTTAGTATCTCCTGCTATGCAGAACTTAGTATCTCCTACTATGTGGAACTTATTATCTCCTGCTATGTAGAACTTAGTATCCCCTGCTATGCAGAACTTAGTATCTCCTGCTATGTAGAACTTAGTATCTCCTGCTATGCAGAACTAAGTATCCCCTGCTATGCAGAACTTAGTATCTCCTGCTATGCAGAACTTAGTATCTCCTGCTATGCAGAACTTAGTATCTCCTGCTATGCAGAACTTAGTATCTCCTACTATGTGGAACTTATTATCTCCTGCTATGTAGAACTTAGTATCCCCTGCTATGCAGAACTTAGTATCTCCTGCTATGCAGAACTAAGTATCCCCTGCTATGCAGAACTTAGTATCTCCTGCTATGCAGAACTTAGTATCTCCTGCTATGCAGAACTTAGTATCTCCTGCTATGCAGAACTTAGTATCTCCTGCTATGCAGAACTTAGTATCTCCTGCTATGCAGAACTTAGTATCTCCTGCTATGCAGAACTTAGTATCTCCTGCTATGCAGAACTTAGTATCTCCTGCTATGCAGAACTTAGTATCTCCTGCTATGCAGAACTTAGTATCTCCTACTATGCAGAACTTAGTATCTCCTGCTATGCAGAACCTAGTATATCCTGCTATGCAGAACTTAGTATCTCCTGCTATGCAGAACCTAGTATATCCTGCTATGCAGAACTTAGTATCTCCTGCTATGCAGAACTTAGTATCTCCTGCTATGCAGAACTTAGTATCTCCTGCTCTGCAGAACTTAGTATCTCCTGCTATGCAGAACTTAGTATCTCCTGCTATGTAGAACTTAGTATATCCGCTATGTAGAACTTAGTATCTCCTGCTATGCAGAACTTAGTATCTCCTGCTATGCAGAACTTAGTATATCCGCTATGTAGAACTTAGTATCTCCTGCTATGCAGAACTTAGTATCTCCTGCTATGCAGAATTTAGTATCTCCTGCTATGCAGAACTTAGTATCTCCTGCTATGCAGAACTTAGTATCTCCTGCTATGTAGAACTTAGTATCTCCTGCTATGCAGAACTTAGTATATCCTGCTATGCAGAACTTAGTATCTCCTGCTATGCAGAACTAAGTATATGCTGCTATGCATAACTAAGTATCTCCTGCTATGCAGAACTTAGTATCTCCTGCTATGCAGAACTTAGTATATCCGCTATGTAGAACTTAGTATCTCCTGCTATGCAGAACTTAGTATCTCCTGCTATTCAGAACTTAGTATCTCCTGCTATGCAGAACTTAGTATCTCCTGCTATGCAGAACTTAGTATCTCCTGCTATGTAGAACTTAGTATCTCCTGCTATGCAAAACTTAGTATCTCCTGCTATGCAGAACTTAGTATCTCCTGCTATGCAGAACTTAGTATCTCCTGCTATGCAGAACTTAGTATCTCCTGCTATGCAGAACTTAGTATCTCCTGCTATGCAGAACTTAGTATCTCCTGCTATGCAGAACCTAGTATATCCTGCTATGCAGAACTTAGTATCTCCTGCTATGCAGAACTTAGTATCTCCTGCTATGCAGAACTTAGTATCTCCTGCTATGTAGAACTTAGTATCTCCTGCTATGCAGAACTTAGTATATCCTGCTATGCAGAACTTAGTATCTCCTGCTATGCAGAACTAAGTATATGCTGCTATGCATAACTAAGTATCTCCTGCTATGCAGAACTTAGTATCTCCTGCTATGCAGAACTTAGTATATCCGCTATGTAGAACTTAGTATCTCCTGCTATGCAGAACTTAGTATCTCCTGCTATTCAGAACTTAGTATCTCCTGCTATGCAGAACTTAGTATCTCCTGCTATGCAGAACTTAGTATCTCCTGCTATGTAGAACTTAGTATCTCCTGCTATGCATAACTTAGTATCTCCTGCTATGCAGAACTTAGTATCTCCTGCTATGCAGAACTTAGTATCTCCTGCTATGCAGAACTTAGTATCTCCTGCTATGCAGAACTTAGTATCTCCTGCTATGCAGAACTTAGTATCTCCTGCTATGCAGAACCTAGTATATCCTGCTATGCAGAACTTAGTATCTCCTGCTATGCAGAACTTAGTATCTCCTGCTATGCAGAACTTAGTATCTCCTGCTCTGCAGAACTTAGTATCTCCTGCTATGCAGTACTTAGTATCTCCTGCTATGTAGAACTTAGTATATCCGCTATGTAGAACTTAGTATCTCCTGCTATGCAGAACTTAGTATCTCCTGCTATGCAGAACTTAGTATATCCGCTATGTAGAACTTAGTATCTCCTGCTATGCAGAACTTAGTATCTCCTGCTATGCAGAACTTAGTATCTCCTGCTATGCAGAACTTAGTATCTCCTGCTATGCAGAACTTAGTATCTCCTGCTATGCAGAACTTAGTATCTCCTGCTATGCAGAACTTAGTATCTCCTGCTCTGCAGAACTTAGTATCTCCTGCTATGCAGAACTTAGTATCTCCTGCTATGCAGAACTTAGTATCTCCTGCTATGCAGAACTTAGTATATCCGCTATGTAGAACTTAGTATCTCCTGCTATGCAGAACTTAGTATCTCCTGCTATGCATAACTTAGTATCTCCTGCTATGCAGAACTTAGTATCTCCTGCTATGCAGAACTTAGTATCTCCTGCTATGCAGAACTTAGTATCTCCTGCTATGCAGAACTTAGTATCTCCTGCTATGCAGAACTTAGTATCTCCTGCTATGCAGAACTAAGTATCTCCTACTATGCAGAACTTAGTATCTCCTGCTATGCAGAACTTAGTATCTCCTGCTATGTAGAACTAAGTATCTCCTGCTACGCAGAACTTAGTATCTCCTGCTATGCAGAACTTAGTATCTCCTGCTATGCAGAACTTAGTATCTCCTGCTATGCAGAACTTAGTATCTCCTGCTATGCAGAACTTAGTATCTCCTGCTATGCAGAACTTAGTATCTCCTGCTATGCAGAACTTAGTATCTCCTGCTATGCAGAACTTAGTATCTCCTGCTATGCAGAACTTAGTATCTCCTGCTATGCAGAACTAAGTATCTCCTACTATGCAGAACTTAGTATCTCCTGCTATGCAGAACTTAGTATCTCCTGCTCTGCAGAACTTAGTATCTCCTGCTATGCAGAACTTAGTATCTCCTGCTATGCAGAACTTAGTATCTCCTGCTATGCAGAACTTAGTATATCCGCTATGTAGAACTTAGTATCTCCTGCTATGCAGAACTTAGTATCTCCTGCTATGCATAACTTAGTATCTCCTGCTATGCAGAACTTAGTATCTCCTGCTATGCAGAACTTAGTATCTCCTGCTATGCAGAACTTAGTATCTCCTGCTATGCAGAACTTAGTATCTCCTGCTATGCAGAACTTAGTATCTCCTGCTATGCAGAACTTAGTATCTCCTGCTATGCAGAACTTAGCATCTCCTGCTATGCAGAACTTAGTATCTCCTGCTATGCAGAACTTAGTATCTCCTGCTATGCATAACTTAGTATCTCCTGCTATGCAGAACTTAGTATCTCCTGCTATGCAGAACTTAGTATCTCCTGCTATGCAGAACTTAGTATCTCCTGCTATGCAGAACTTAGTATCTCCTGCTATGCAGAACTTAGTATCTCCTGCTATGCAGAACTTAGTATCTCCTGCTATGCAGAACTTAGTATCTCCTGCTATGTAGAACTTAGTATATCCGCTATGCAGAACTTAGTATCTCCTGCTATGCAGAACTTAGTATCTCCTGCTATGCAGAACTTAGTATCTCCTGCTATGTAGAACTTAGTATATCCGCTATGCAGAACTTAGTATCTCCTGCTATGCAGAACTTAGTATCTCCTGCTATGCAGAACTTAGTATCTCCTGCTATGTAGAACTTAGTATCTCCTGCTATGTAGAACTTAGTATATCCGCTATGCAGAACTTAGTATCTCCTGCTATGCAGAACTTAGTATCTCCTGCTATGCAGAACTTAGTATCTCCTGCTATGCAGAACTTAGTATCTCCTGCTATGCAGAACTAAGTATATCCTGCTATGCAGAACTTAGTATCTCCTGCTATGCAGAACTTAGTATCTCCTGCTATGCAGAACTTAGTATCTCCTGCTATGCAGAACTTAGTATCTCCTGCTATGCAGAACTTAGTATCTCCTGCTATGCAGAACTTAGTATCTCCTGCTATGTAGAACTTAGTATCTCCTGCTATGCAGAACTTAGTATATCCTGCTATGCAGAACTTAGTATCTCCTGCTATGCAGAACTAAGTATATGCTGCTATGCATAACTAAGTATCTCCTGCTATGCAGAACTTAGTATCTCCTGCTATGCAGAACTTAGTATATCCGCTATGTAGAACTTAGTATCTCCTGCTATGCAGAACTTAGTATCTCCTGCTATTCAGAACTTAGTATCTCCTGCTATGCAGAACTTAGTATCTCCTGCTATGCAGAACTTAGTATCTCCTGCTATGTAGAACTTAGTATCTCCTGCTATGCAAAACTTAGTATCTCCTGCTATGCAGAACTTAGTATCTCCTGCTATGCAGAACTTAGTATCTCCTGCTATGCAGAACTTAGTATCTCCTGCTATGCAGAACTTAGTATCTCCTGCTATACAGAACTTAGTATCTCCTGCTATGCAGAACCTAGTATATCCTGCTATGCAGAACTTAGTATCTCCTGCTATGCAGAACTTAGTATCTCCTGCTATGCAGAACTTAGTATCTCCTGCTATGTAGAACTTAGTATCTCCTGCTATGCAGAACTTAGTATATCCTGCTATGCAGAACTTAGTATCTCCTGCTATGCAGAACTAAGTATATGCTGCTATGCATAACTAAGTATCTCCTGCTATGCAGAACTTAGTATCTCCTGCTATGCAGAACTTAGTATATCCGCTATGTAGAACTTAGTATCTCCTGCTATGCAGAACTTAGTATCTCCTGCTATTCAGAACTTAGTATCTCCTGCTATGCAGAACTTAGTATCTCCTGCTATGCAGAACTTAGTATCTCCTGCTATGTAGAACTTAGTATCTCCTGCTATGCAAAACTTAGTATCTCCTGCTATGCAGAACTTAGTATCTCCTGCTATGCAGAACTTAGTATCTCCTGCTATGCAGAACTTAGTATCTCCTGCTATGCAGAACTTAGTATCTCCTGCTATGCAGAACTTAGTATCTCCTGCTATGCAGAACTTAGTATATCCTGCTATGCAGAACTTAGTATCTCCTGCTATGCAGAACTTAGTATCTCCTGCTATGCAGAACTTAGTATCTCCTGCTCTGCAGAACTTAGTATCTCCTGCTATGCAGTACTTAGTATCTCCTGCTATGTAGAACTTAGTATATCCGCTATGTAGAACTTAGTATCTCCTGCTATGCAGAACTTAGTATCACCTGCTATGCAGAACTTAGTATATCCGCTATGTAGAACTTAGTATCTCCTGCTATGCAGAACTTAGTATCTCCTGCTATGCAGAACTTAGTATCTCCTGCTATGCAGAACTTAGTATCTCCTGCTATGCAGAACTTAGTATCTCCTGCTATGCAGAACTTAGTATCTCCTGCTATGTAGAACTTAGTATCTCCTGCTATGTAGAACTTAGTATCTCCTGCTATGCAGAACTTAGTATCTCCTGCTATGCAGAACTTAGTATCTCCTGCTATGCAGAACTTAGTATCTCCTGCTCTGCAGAACTTAGTATCTCCTGCTATGCAGAACTTAGTATCTCCTGCTATGCAGAACTTAGTATCTCCTGCTATGCAGAACTTAGTATATCCGCTATGTAGAACTTAGTATCTCCTGCTATGCAGAACTTAGTATCTCCTGCTATGCATAACTTAGTATCTCCTGCTATGCAGAACTTAGTATCTCCTGCTATGCAGAACTTAGTATCTCCTGCTATGCAGAGCTTAGTATCTCCTGCTATGCAGAACTTAGTATCTCCTGCTATGCAGAACTTAGTATCTCCTGCTATGCAGAACTAAGTATCTCCTACTATGCAGAACTTAGTATCTCCTGCTATGCAGAACTTAGTATCTCCTGCTATGTAGAACTAAGTATCTCCTGCTACGCAGAACTTAGTATCTCCTGCTATGCAGAACTTAGTATCTCCTGCTATGCAGAACTTAGTATCTCCTGCTATGCAGAACTTAGTATCTCCTGCTATGCAGAACTTAGTATCTCCTGCTATGCAGAACTTAGTATCTCCTGCTATGCAGAACTTAGTATCTCCTGCTATGCAGAACTTAGTATCTCCTGCTATGCAGAACTTAGTATCTCCTGCTATGCAGAACTAAATATCTCCTACTATGCAGAACTTAGTATCTCCTGCAATGCAGAACTTAGTATCTCCTGCTCTGCAGAACTTAGTATCTCCTGCTATGCAGAACTTAGTATCTCCTGCTATGCAGAACTTAGTATCTCCTGCTATGCAGAACTTAGTATCTCCTGCTATGCAGAACTTAGTATCTCCTCCTATGCAGAACTTAGTATCTCCTGCTATGCAGAACTTAGTATCTCCTGCTATGCAGAACTTAGTATCTCCTGCTATGCAGAACTTAGTATCTCCTGCTATGCAGAACTTAGTATCTCCTGCTATGCATAACTTAGTATCTCCTGCTATGCATAACTTAGTATCTCCTGCTATGCAGAACTTAGTATCTCCTGCTATGCAGAACTTAGTATCTCCTGCTATGCAGAACTTAGTATCTCCTTCTATGCAGAACTTAGTATCTCCTGCTATGCAGAACTTAGTATCTCCTGCTATGCAGAACCTAGTATCTCCTGCTATGCAGAACTTAGTATCTCCTGCTATGCAGAACTTAGTATCTCCTGCTATGCAGAACTTAGTATCTCCTGCTATGCAGAACTTAGTATCTCCTGCTATGCAGAACTTAGTATCTCCTGCTATGCAGAACTTAGTATCTCCTGCTATGCAGAACTTAGTATCTCCTGCTATGCAGAACTTAGTATCTCCTGCTCTGCAGAACTTAGTATCTCCTGCTATGCAGAACTTAGTATCTCCTGCTATGCAGAACTTAGTATCTCCTGCTATGCAGAACTTAGTATATCCGCTATGTAGAACTTAGTATCTCCTGCTATGCAGAACTAAATATCTCCTACTATGCAGAACTTAGTATCTCCTGCTACGCAGAACTTAGTATCTCCTGCTATGCAGAACTTAGTATCTCCTGCTATGCAGAACTTAGTATCTCCTGCTATGCAGAACTTAGTATCTCCTGCTATGCAGAACTTAGTATCTCCTGCTATGCAGAACTTAGTATCTCCTGCTATGCAGAACTAAATATCTCCTACTATGCAGAACTTAGTATCTCCTACTATGCAGAACTTAGTATCTCCTGCTCTGCAGAACTTAGTATCTCCTGCTATGCAGAACTTAGTATCTCCTGCTCTGCAGAACTTAGTATCTCCTGCTATGCAGAACTTAGTATCTCCTGCTATGTAGAACTTAGTATCTCCTGCTATGCAGAACTTAGTATATCCGCTATGTAGAACTTAGTATCTCCTGCTATGCAGAACTTAGTATCTCCTGCTATGCATAACTTAGTATCTCCTGCTATGCAGAACTTAGTATCTCCTGCTATGCAGAACTTAGTATCTCCTGCTATGCAGAACTTAGTATCTCCTGCTATGTAGAACTTAGTATCTCCTGCTATGCAGAACTTAGTATATCCGCTATGTAGAACTTAGTATCTCCTGCTATGCAGAACTTAGTATCTCCTGCTATGCATAACTTAGTATCTCCTGCTATGCAGAACTTAGTATCTCCTGCTATGCAGAACTTAGTATCTCCTGCTATGCAGAACTTAGTATCTCCTGCTATGTAGAACTTAGTATCTCCTGCTATGTAGAACTTAGTATATCCGCTATGCAGAACTTAGTATCTCCTGCTATGCAGAACTTAGTATCTCCTGCTATGCAGAACTTAGTATCTCCTGCTATGCAGAACTTAGTATCTCCTGCTATGCAGAACTAAGTATATCCTGCTATGCAGAACTTAGTATCTCCTGCTATGCAGAACTTAGTATCTCCTGCTATGCAGAACTTCGTATCTCCTGCTATGCAGAACTTAGTATCTCCTGCTATGCAGAACTTAGTATCTCCTGCTATGCAGAACTTAGTATCTCCTGCTATGTAGAACTTAGTATCTCCTGCTATGCAGAACTTAGTATATCCTGCTATGCAGAACTTAGTATCTCCTGCTATGCAGAACTAAGTATATGCTGCTATGCATAACTAAGTATCTCCTGCTATGCAGAACTTAGTATCTCCTGCTATGCAGAACTTAGTATATCCGCTATGTAGAACTTAGTATCTCCTGCTATGCAGAACTTAGTATCTCCTGCTATTCAGAACTTAGTATCTCCTGCTATGCAGAACTTAGTATCTCCTGCTATGCAGAACTTAGTATCTCCTGCTATGTAGAACTTAGTATCTCCTGCTATGCATAACTTAGTATCTCCTGCTATGCAGAACTTAGTATCTCCTGCTATGCAGAACTTAGTATCTCCTGCTATGCAGAACTTAGTATCTCCTGCTATGCAGAACTTAGTATCTCCTGCTATGCAGAACTTAGTATCTCCTGCTATGCAGAACCTAGTATATCCTGCTATGCAGAACTTAGTATCTCCTGCTATGCAGAACTTAGTATCTCCTGCTATGCAGAACTTAGTATCTCCTGCTATGCAGAACTTAGTATCTCCTGCTATGCAGAACTTAGTATATCCTGCTATGCAGAACTTAGTATCTCCTGCTATGCAGAACTAAGTATATGCTGCTATGCATAACTAAGTATCTCCTGCTATGCAGAACTTAGTATCTCCTGCTATGCAGAACTTAGTATATCCGCTATGTAGAACTTAGTATCTCCTGCTATGCAGAACTTAGTATCTCCTGCTATTCAGAACTTAGTATCTCCTGCTATGCAGAACTTAGTATCTCCTGCTATGCAGAACTTAGTATCTCCTGCTATGTAGAACTTAGTATCTCCTGCTATGCAAAACTTAGTATCTCCTGCTATGCAGAACTTAGTATCTCCTGCTATGCAGAACTTAGTATCTCCTGCTATGCAGAACTTAGTATCTCCTGCTATGCAGAACTTAGTATCTCCTGCTATGCAGAACTTAGTATCTCCTGCTATGCAGAACCTAGTATATCCTGCTATGCAGAACTTAGTATCTCCTGCTATGCAGAACTTAGTATCTCCTGCTATGCAGAACTTAGTATCTCCTGCTCTGCAGAACTTAGTATCTCCTGCTATGCAGTACTTAGTATCTCCTGCTATGTAGAACTTAGTATATCCGCTATGTAGAACTTAGTATCTCCTGCTATGCAGAACTTAGTATCACCTGCTATGCAGAACTTAGTATATCCGCTATGTAGAACTTAGTATCTCCTGCTATGCAGAACTTAGTATCTCCTGCTATGCAGAACTTAGTATCTCCTGCTATGCAGAACTTAGTATCTCCTGCTATGCAGAACTTAGTATCTCCTGCTATGCAGAACTTAGTATCTCCTGCTATGCAGAACTTAGTATCTCCTGCTCTGCAGAACTTAGTATCTCCTGCTATGCAGAACTTAGTATCTCCTGCTATGCAGAACTTAGTATCTCCTGCTATGCAGAACTTAGTATATCCGCTATGTAGAACTTAGTATCTCCTGCTATGCAGAACTTAGTATCTCCTGCTATGCATAACTTAGTATCTCCTGCTATGCAGAACTTAGTATCTCCTGCTATGCAGAACTTAGTATCTCCTGCTATGCAGAACTTAGTATCTCCTGCTATGCAGAACCTAGTATATCCTGCTATGCAGAACTTAGTATCTCCTGCTATGCAGAACTTAGTATCTCCTGCTATGCAGAACTTAGTATCTCCTGCTATGTAGAACTTAGTATCTCCTGCTATGCAGAACTTAGTATATCCTGCTATGCAGAACTTAGTATCTCCTGCTATGCAGAACTAAGTATATGCTGCTATGCATAACTAAGTATCTCCTGCTATGCAGAACTTAGTATCTCCTGCTATGCAGAACTTAGTATATCCGCTATGTAGAACTTAGTATCTCCTGCTATGCAGAACTTAGTATCTCCTGCTATTCAGAACTTAGTATCTCCTGCTATGCAGAACTTAGTATCTCCTGCTATGCAGAACTTAGTATCTCCTGCTATGTAGAACTTAGTATCTCCTGCTATGCAAAACTTAGTATCTCCTGCTATGCAGAACTTAGTATCTCCTGCTATGCAGAACTTAGTATCTCCTGCTATGCAGAACTTAGTATCTCCTGCTATGCAGAACTTAGTATCTCCTGCTATGCAGAACTTAGTATCTCCTGCTATGCAGAACCTAGTATATCCTGCTATGCAGAACTTAGTATCTCCTGCTATGCAGAACTTAGTATCTCCTGCTATGCAGAACTTAGTATCTCCTGCTCTGCAGAACTTAGTATCTCCTGCTATGCAGTACTTAGTATCTCCTGCTATGTAGAACTTAGTATATCCGCTATGTAGAACTTAGTATCTCCTGCTATGCAGAACTTAGTATCACCTGCTATGCAGAACTTAGTATATCCGCTATGTAGAACTTAGTATCTCCTGCTATGCAGAACTTAGTATCTCCTGCTATGCAGAACTTAGTATCTCCTGCTATGCAGAACTTAGTATCTCCTGCTATGCAGAACTTAGTATCTCCTGCTATGCAGAACTTAGTATCTCCTGCTATGCAGAACTTAGTATCTCCTGCTCTGCAGAACTTAGTATCTCCTGCTATGTAGAACTTAGTATCTCCTGCTATGCAGAACTTAGTATCTCCTGCTATGCAGAACTTAGTATATCCGCTATGTAGAACTTAGTATCTCCTGCTATGCAGAACTTAGTATCTCCTGCTATGCATAACTTAGTATCTCCTGCTATGCAGAACTTAGTATCTCCTGCTATGCAGAACTTAGTATCTCCTGCTATGCAGAACTTAGTATCTCCTGCTATGCAGAACTTAGTATCTCCTGCTATGCAGAACTTAGTATCTCCTGCTATGCAGAACTAAGTATCTCCTACTATGCAGAACTTAGTATCTCCTGCTATGCAGAACTTAGTATCTCCTGCTATGTAGAACTAAGTATCTCCTGCTACGCAGAACTTAGTATCTCCTGCTATGCAGAACTTAGTATCTCCTGCTATGCAGAACTTAGTATCTCCTGCTATGCAGAACTTAGTATCTCCTGCTATGCAGAACTTAGTATCTCCTGCTATGCAGAACTTAGTATCTCCTGCTATGCAGAACTTAGTATCTCCTGCTATGCAGAACTTAGTATCTCCTGCTATGCAGAACTAAATATCTCCTACTATGCAGAACTTAGTATCTCCTGCAATGCAGAACTTAGTATCTCCTGCTCTGCAGAACTTAGTATCTCCTGCTATGCAGAACTTAGTATCTCCTGCTATGCAGAACTTAGTATCTCCTGCTATGCAGAACTTAGTATCTCCTGCTATGCAGAACTTAGTATCTCCTGCTATGCAGAACTTAGTATCTCCTGCTATGCAGAACTTAGTATCTCCTGCTATGCAGAACTTAGTATCTCCTGCTATGCAGAACTTAGTATCTCCTGCTATGCAGAACTTAGTATCTCCTGCTATGCATAACTTAGTATCTCCTGCTATGCATAACTTAGTATCTCCTGCTATGCAGAACTTAGTATCTCCTGCTATGCAGAACTTAGTATCTCCTGCTATGCAGAACTTAGTATCTCCTTCTATGCAGAACTTAGTATCTCCTGCTATGCAGAACTTAGTATCTCCTGCTATGCAGAACCTAGTATCTCCTGCTATGCAGAACTTAGTATCTCCTGCTATGCAGAACTTAGTATCTCCTGCTATGCAGAACTTAGTATCTCCTGCTATGCAGAACTTAGTATCTCCTGCTATGCAGAACTTAGTATCTCCTGCTATGCAGAACTTAGTATCTCCTGCTATGCAGAACTTAGTATCTCCTGCTATGTAGAACTTAGTATCTCCTGCTCTGCAGAACTTAGTATCTCCTGCTATGCAGAACTTAGTATCTCCTGCTATGCAGAACTTAGTATCTCCTGCTATGCAGAACTTAGTATATCCGCTATGTAGAACTTAGTATCTCCTGCTATGCAGAACTAAATATCTCCTACTATGCAGAACTTAGTATCTCCTGCTACGCAGAACTTAGTATCTCCTGCTATGCAGAACTTAGTATCTCCTGCTATGCAGAACTTAGTATCTCCTGCTATGCAGAACTTAGTATCTCCTGCTATGCAGAACTTAGTATCTCCTGCTATGCAGAACTTAGTATCTCCTGCTATGCAGAACTAAATATCTCCTACTATGCAGAACTTAGTATCTCCTACTATGCAGAACTTAGTATCTCCTGCTCTGCAGAACTTAGTATCTCCTGCTATGCAGAACTTAGTATCTCCTGCTCTGCAGAACTTAGTATCTCCTGCTATGCAGAACTTAGTATCTCCTGCTATGTAGAACTTAGTATCTCCTGCTATGCAGAACTTAGTATATCCGCTATGTAGAACTTAGTATCTCCTGCTATGCAGAACTTAGTATCTCCTGCTATGCATAACTTAGTATCTCCTGCTATGCAGAACTTAGTATCTCCTGCTATGCAGAACTTAGTATCTCCTGCTATGCAGAACTTAGTATCTCCTGCTATGCAGAACTTAGTATCTCCTGCTATGCAGAACTTAGTATCTCCTGCTATGCAGAACTTAGTATCTCCTGCTATGCAGAACTTAGTATCTCCTGCTATGCAGAACTTAGTATCTCCTGCTATGCAGAACTTAGTATCTCCTGCTATGCAGAACTTAGTATCTCCTGCTATGCAGAACTTAGTATCTCCTGCTATGCAGAACTTAGTATCTCCTGCTATGCATAACTTAGTATCTCCTGCTATGCATAACTTAGTATCTCCTGCTATGCAGAACTTAGTATCTCCTGCTATGCAGAACTTAGTATCTCCTGCTATTCAGAACTTAGTATCTCCTTCTATGCAGAACTTAGTATCTCCTGCTATGCAGAACTTAGTATCTCCTGCTATGCAGAACCTAGTATCTCCTGCTATGCAGAACTTAGTATCTCCTGCTATGCAGAACTTAGTATCTCCTGCTATGCAGAACTTAGTATCTCCTGCTATGCAGAACTTAGTATCTCCTGCTATGCAGAACTTAGTATCTCCTGCTATGTAGAACTTAGTATATCCGCTATGCAGAACTTAGTATCTCCTGCTATGCAGAACTTAGTATCTCCTGCTATGCAGAACTTAGTATCTCCTGCTATGTAGAACTTAGTATATCCGCTATGCAGAACTTAGTATCTCCTGCTATGCAGAACTTAGTATCTCCTGCTATGCAGAACTTAGTATCTCCTGCTATGTAGAACTTAGTATCTCCTGCTATGTAGAACTTAGTATATCCGCTATGCAGAACTTAGTATCTCCTGCTATGCAGAACTTAGTATCTCCTGCTATGCAGAACTTAGTATCTCCTGCTATGCAGAACTTAGTATCTCCTGCTATGCAGAACTAAGTATATCCTGCTATGCAGAACTTAGTATCTCCTGCTATGCAGAACTTAGTAGCTCCTGCTATGCAGAACTTAGTATCTCCTGCTATGCAGAACTTAGTATCTCCTGCTATGCAGAACTTAGTATCTCCTGCTATGTAGAACTTAGTATCTCCTGCTATGTAGAACTTAGTATATCCGCTATGCAGAACTTAGTATCTCCTGCTATGCAGAACTTAGTATCTCCTGCTATGCAGAACTTAGTATCTCCTGCTATGCAGAACTTAGTATCTCCTGCTATGCAGAACTTAGTATCTCCTGCTATGCAGAACTTAGAATCTCCTGCTATGCAGAACTTAGTATCTCCTGCTATGCAGAACTTAGTATCTCCTGCTATGCAGAACTTAGTATCTCCTGCTATGCAGAACTTAGTATCTCCTGCTATGCAGAACTTAGTATCTCCTGCTATGCAGAACTTAGTATCTCCTGCTATGTAGAACTTAGTATATCCGCTATGCAGAACTAAGTATCTCCTGCTATGCAGAACTTAGTATCTCCTGCTATGCAGAACTTAGTATCTCCTGCTATGCAGAACTTAGTATCTCCTGCTATGTAGAACTTAGTATCTCCTGCTATGTAGAACTTAGTATATCCGCTATGCAGAACTTAGTATCTCCTGCTATGCAGAACTTAGTATCTCCTGCTATGCAGAACTTAGTATCTCCTGCTATGCAGAACTTAGTATCTCCTGCTATGCAGAACTAAGTATATCCTGCTATGCAGAACTTAGTATCTCCTGCTATGCAGAACTTAGTATCTCCTGCTATGCAGAACTTAGTATCTCCTGCTATGCAGAACTTAGTATCTCCTGCTATGCAGAACTTAGTATCTCCTGCTATGTAGAACTTAGTATCTCCTGCTATGTAGAACTTAGTATATCCGCTATGCAGAACTTAGTATCTCCTGCTATGCAGAACTTAGTATCTCCTGCTATGCAGAACTTAGTATCTCCTGCTATGCAGAACTTAGTATCTCCTGCTATGCAGAACTTAGTATCTCCTGCTATGCAGAACTTAGAATCTCCTGCTATGCAGAACTTAGTATCTCCTGCTATGCAGAACTTAGTATCTCCTGCTATGCAGAACTTAGTATCTCCTGCTATGCAGAACTTAGTATCTCCTGCTATGCAGAACTTAGTATCTCCTGCTATGCAGAACTTAGTATCTCCTATTATGTAGAACTTAGTATATCCGCTATGCAGAACTTAGTATCTCCTGCTATGCAGAACTTAGTATCTCCTGCTATGCAGAACTTAGTATCTCCTGCTATGTAGAACTTAGTATATCCGCTATGCAGAACTTAGTATCTCCTGCTATGCAGAACTTAGTATCTCCTGCTATGCAGAACTTAGTATCTCCTGCTATGTAGAACTTAGTATCTCCTGCTATGTAGAACTTAGTATATCCGCTATGCAGAACTTAGTATCTCCTGCTATGCAGAACTTAGTATCTCCTGCTATGCAGAACTTAGTATCTCCTGCTATGCAGAACTTAGTATCTCCTGCTATGCAGAACTTAGTATCTCCTGCTATGTAGAACTTAGTATATCCGCTATGCAGAACTTAGTATCTCCTGCTATGCAGAACTTAGTATCTCCTGCTATGCAGAACTTAGTATCTCCTGCTATGTAGAACTTAGTATCTCCTGCTATGCAGAACTTAGTATCTCCTGCTATGCAGAACTTAGTATCTCCTGCTATGCAGAACCTAGTATCTCCTGCTATGCAGAACTTAGTATCTTCTGCTATGTAGAACTTAGTATCTCCTGCTATGCAGAACTTAGTATCTCCTGCTATGCAGAACTTAGTATCTCCTGCTATGCAGAACTTAGTATCTCCTGCTATGCAGAACTTAGTATCTCCTGCTATGCAGAACTTAGTATCTCCTGCTATGCAGAACTTAGTATCTCCTGCTATGTAGAACTTAGTATATCCGCTATGCAGAACTTAGTATCTCCTGCTATGCAGAACTTAGTATCTCCTGCTATGCAGAACTTAGTATCTCCTGCTATGCAGAACTTAGTATCTCCTGCTATGCAGAACTTAGTATCTCCTGCTATGCAGAACTTAGTATCTCCTGCTATGCAGAACTTAGTATCTCCTGCTATGCAGAACTTAGTATCTCCTGCTATGCAGAACTTAGTATCTCCTGCTATGTAGAACTTAGTATATCCGCTATGCAGAACTTAGTATCTCCTGCTGTGCAGAACTTAGTATCTCCTGCTATGCAGAACTTAGTATCTCCTTCTATGCAGAACTTAGTATCTCCTGCTATGCAGAACTTAGTATCTCCTGCTATGCAGAACTTAGTATCTCCTGCTATGTAGAACTTAGTATATCCGCTATGCAGAACTTAGTATCTCCTGCTATGCAGAACTTAGTATCTCCTGCTATGCAGAACTTAGTATCTCCTTCTATGCAGAACTAAGTATCTCCTGCTATGTAGAACTTAGTATATCCGCTATGCAGAACTTAGTATCTCCTGCTATGCAGAACTTAGTATCTCCTGCTATGCAGAACTTAGTATCTCCGACTATGTGGAACTTATTATCTCCTGCTATGTAGAACTTAGTATCTCCTGCTATGCAGAACTTAGTATCTCCTGCTATGCAGAACTTAGTATCTCCTGCTATGTAGAACTTAGTATATCCGCTATGCAGAACTTAGTATCTCCTGCTATGCAGAACTTAGTATCTCCTGCTATGCAGAACTTAGTATCTCCTTCTATGCAGAACTAAGTATCTCCTGCTATGTAGAACTTAGTATATCCGCTATGCAGAACTTAGTATCTCCTGCTATGCAGAACTTAGTATCTCCTGCTATGCAGAACTTAGTATCTCCGACTATGTAGAACTTAGTATCTCCTGCTATGCAGAACTTAGTATCTCCTGCTATGCAGAACTTAGTATCTCCTGCTATGCAGAACTTAGTATCTCCTGCTATGCAGAACTTAGTATCTCCGACTATGTGGAACTTATTATCTCCTGCTATGCAGAACTTAGTATCTCCTTCTATGCAGAACTAAGTATCTCCTGCTATGTAGAACTTAGTATATCCGCTATGCAGAACTTAGTATCTCCTGCTATGCAGAACTTAGTATCTCCTGCTATGCAGAACTTAGTATCTCCGACTATGTGGAACTTATTATCTCCTGCTATGTAGAACTTAGTATCTCCTGCTATGCAGAACTTAGTATCTCCTGCTATGCAGAACTTAGTATCTCCTGCTATGCAGAACTTAGTATCTCCTGCTATGCAGAACTTAGTATCTCCTGCTATGCAGAACTTAGTATCTCCTGCTATGCAGAACTTAGTATCTCCTGCTATGTAGAACTTAGTATCTCCTGCTATGCAGAACTTAGTATCTCCTGCTATGCAGAACTTAGTATCTCCTGCTATGCAGAACTTAGTATCTCCTGCTATGCAGAACTTAGTATCTCCTGCTATGCAGAACTTAGTATCTCCTGCTATGCAGAACTAAGTATCTCCTGCTATGCATATGCAGAACTTAGTATCTCCTGCTTAGGACAAGGTATATTTTCATGTATACACATGTAATCACACACTACGAATCGTCATTTCTGTGCACAATACATATACATGTATATATATATATGGTTTTTTTTTTGTAGATAACTGACTAAACTTTCTACATTTATCACGCTCCATTTTACAAATGTTGAGCACTCTACCAATTCGTAACAAGGCCAAACTACACAAAACCAAGTTGGTTTTTGTATTTTGCTTATATATATATATATATATATATATATATATATATATATATATATATATATATATATATATATATACGTTTAATAGAAAACAGCAGACGCGGTGAAGTGGTCAAGCCTTTATCTCCAACTTATCTCCTACATAGGAGATAGTATGACAAACAAATTCTCTTTCTATCACCACAAACCAGATACAACAACAAACATCATAATGGACATTCCCTGCGACACTTGCCGAGGCGTTTATTACGATCGTGCACCATACAAGATCTCACAAATATGATTTGCGCCTCACTCCTCCTCCAGCACAAATCATCAATCAGGGCGATGTTGCGGGACGCTCACTTTATCTGGCTTAACTGTTTCCAAGTATCACACTTCGGTTTACCATATAGCATTAAGCATCACTGCATTCCAGATGTTTCTGTAAACATCTAATCAACCTACAAGGTAGGCACCAAGCACTGCATACTCCAGGGCTCCGTTCCATAACAGCGAGCGTAGTAGCGCTCAATCTCTCTTGAACGACACAGTGCAAATTCCTCGAAGTTTGCTCGCCTTGCTACGTAGCGCTACATTGAGCAATGGCGTTCAAGAGAGGTTTAAAAGTAATCTCTAATTGAGCGATTACTTTGAAACCTCTCTTGAATACGGACCGTATGTTTCTGCAACATAACCCGCCTACGAGGTAGGCACCAAGCACTGCAATTCCAAGCTGTTACTGTAACATATAACCCGCCTATAAGGTAAGCACCATGCACTGCATATTCCAGATGTTACTGTAACATAACCCGCCTACAAGGTAGGCACCAATCACTATAATTCCCAGATGTTACTGAAACCTCGAATTACCTACACACGGTTTGTACCCAGCACTGCAGCTACTACTCAAGTACTCATACTTCAACATATCCCAACCATCACTCATAAACATGAATTCATGCCACGAACCATCACTTAACCATGTACCCTCGATTCGATTCGACCTACACTTCATGAACCATTACTTCATGAATTATCACTTTATAACTGAACAATCACTTCGTGAACCCCGTCTCCTTTATTCATGGACTTTCACTTCATAGCCCATCACTTCATAATCGTGAGCTATCACGCCAAAAATCATGAACCATCACGACATGAACGTCGAACAACACTTCATAACAATGAATATTCAATTCACGAACCATGAATCACCACTTCATACAAATGAAGACTCACCTCATATCCATGAACAACCGTTTTATGAACCAATAACCATCATTTCATAAATCACCACTTCATCAACGAATGCTTCAATAAAATTCACCATGAACCATAAGTTTGATGACAATAACGACTTCTTCATCGACCATTAGGCATCATACACTATTTATTAGCCATAACCACCAGTTCGTGAACCTCTAGCCATCACTTACACCCCAATTCATACCTTCATAAGTCGTGGATCATCACTTCAACAGCCACCATCACTTCTCATCCGTGAGGCATTACTTCACAACTAAAAATTACATGTCGCCAAAACATAAACACCACAATGCACACGTCACTATTTGCCTTATAAAGACAACACATTTATTCTTAATACAGCACACCATACACAGAGAATACTAAACGATGTCCCGTTTGATAACATGTTTATGTACCGAGTGGATGGTTTGGTATTTTAACGAGCGAAAGCGAGTTAAATACCGAAGCCATTCACGAGTTTCATAAACATGTTATCAAACGGGACCGAGTTTAGTATTTTATTTATAACTCAATGATGTAAGTAGCGCTGAATTGCAAGGAAATCGTTTTTAGTGATGGTTACTTGCAAATAGGTCACCCGCTATTGCAGTCGCGCGGCTAACATTGTGACGTCAACCAAAAACGACTATTACGTCACGCGCCGATTATGACGTTACGGCATCACGCGGTGGTATCACACATGTGTGGAACCAACTCATTGTTATCTAATGAGTGATCTCACCACGGTTGAGTAATAAATTAACATACCTCAACGAAAACTATTAAATAACGCAACATGATACGCTAGTGTCGCAAGCGAGAATGAACTTGACGCGCTCTGACGTCACATTTATAGACATCTCTCACAGCGCCCTCTTCACAGGCATTACCTCCAATTTTATCTGGTTTATTCCCAAAGCGAAAGCAATTTCTCTCTGATTCGCCCAACTCAAACGATAGAAATTACATTTCATCGTGACACTAATACTCTTTGTACATTATTATTGAAACTTCAAACAAACCTTTGAATTTATGTTGTTGTTTGCATATTTAATGCTTTTTATTTTGTTTAAAAACCATATCAAAACAGTTAATTTAACGTTATTGCCACTGACAGTTTAATATATATTTTCATGATGAAGATTTGAAATATATACATATATACATGCAATATTGTGTAAATTAGGATTGAAAATAGGTCAAATGAAATCTCTTTACTTACATAGGCTGCAAATCGTCACGTACACATTCCTTAAGCACGTCGTGTTCCATCGAGTTTCCAAACTAGTATTTCCAGTCTTTGTCACACAGTCGATTACATTGTTACAGGGGTAATGCGAATCCTTTAACCTACAAACCCGTTTCGCTTCATGGATGTCGGGGGTATACCTCTGACCTGGTTATCTGATAAAGTAGATTGTATTCCAACTGTTTTATCTTATCACTGTAACGTATTACTTATAATGCAGTTTGAAAAGGTGAACATTCTCAATAGTCAATAAGAATGAACAAAATAGGTATCTTGTCAAGTTTTAATCGTCCCTCGGTGTCTCGGTGTTCTTTTGGTATACATATATAACACATAGTAATTATACGAGCTAAATACAAAAACAAACGTGGTTTTGTGTAGTTAGGCCTTGTTGTAAATTAGTGCTCAACATATGGTGATTTAGCTAGATAAAATGTAGGGAAATAAACAAAATATGTTGCCTACAAAACACACTGTTTGTGAACCCACAATGTTTTTTAGGAAACTGGGTTATTATTTATATTCTTATACAAGAAAATGGCAAACATTAATTCAATGCATCTTGCAGTGATTATAACATATAATATAACAATCAATCTTTGTTAAACGTTTAAAAACCATTGCCCATTATATCTTAATTTGATAGACATGTATACTCACGAGCAAAAGAAACACATATTTAAAGGGGCAGTAGCACGTTTTTTCGCTCAAATAAGTCGATGAAATGAATTTGAAAGATAATGTCACCAATAGTAGAACACCCTTCCCTCTTCGGAAAAAATCAGTTAAAAATGAGTATACATGGTTTCGGAAAGTCATCGTTTTTGTCATTCGAAATAATAAAATGTGTTCACAATAAAATGGCCGCCATGCAATTTTTTTCTTTTTACGCAACACCGTTATTACCACGATGAATACTTGGTTTGTGTAATAAGATGATTAACCCTCTATAAATGTTTATAAATGACATAAACTATCATTTTAAATGGGAAATTTGAAAAAAATAAAATTTGCAAAAAACGTGCTACTGCCCCTTTAAGTGAGTTAAACAATCGATATTATACGTTGAATGTATTTGATAGTCACCTTTTGTAAAAAAGTACTCACAATTTCATACATCAAAGTATGATACTTTTATTTTTATGTCTGTTCAAATGCACTTCGGGTGTTTCAAAATTATATTTGGTCAGACTGTTTGAAATTTAAGTTAAACATATATACAAATATAGACATTAAATAAATAAAAGATGTTGTCGACAAAAATACCCTGCTTGGAATTAATTTGTTTCATACATCATTACATTAATGTATCATAGGACGTAAATTATTAGCCAAAAGCCCATTTGGACTCACCTATAGCTCATCTAGTTAAGGAGATTCGAAAACGACGATTTCTTAAAAAGTGTGCAACTCAGAAATATAAACAGGTTATGTTTGAAATTTGAAATTTAGTTTAGTTGGCTTCTGAAGACATGATGTAACTTTATTTCTGTCTTATGCATCAGCCTGTGTATTGACATATATTGTACTTTTTATATGGTGACGTTTCTTTTGCACGTGAGTTTACATGGCAAATACATGAAAGGTTTAATTATTAGAAATATATGCCATGTTTGAACTCAGATATTCATGTTGATTGGTAGAACCTTTAAGGCCGTTAAGCATGTTCTATTATAAACTCCCGGTTAAGTAACGATATGTTATCAGGTCACGGTGAATGTGCTGGTATTTGTTGTCATAGGAGCTACACAGCAGTCAAGTGACGTCAATATGAGCTACTATTGCTGGAAAATCACGTAGACCTGTATATTTTACATAATCTATTTGGGCCATATGTGACTTTCCAGTACATTTACTCAATGAATTGATACGCTTACAAAATGAATTATCAATGAGCAAGCCTATTAAATAGAACAGATTCAGTAGGCTTAACTTCGTAAAAGAAGTGTCAAGTAACACAAATATCCATGTACGTCCTTATACCGGCACATTTATGTATTCAAATGGTAGCATCTGTATACCAGTTACGGCAGTATATATCTATATCTTCCAACTTGTTTTATCGGTACTTCAGGGCCCCCCTGTGTTATTGCTGCTGTGACAATATTCGTGTCAGCGAGTTTGTAAAACAACCCACTTCGTACACGTGCTCGTGTGGTATCACATTAGTTATCTATGTATTGTATTCAGTATTTGTAGTCAACAGAATATATAACTCACTACCAATGTTAAGCCTCTTTCATTAGACGTGTCACAGATTTGGTATAAAATTTCATTTTGCTCATGTTGTTTCAAACTATTACATTACTTTAAATAAAACGGTGTTACATGGTGATTCTTTTATTATTCTCAAGATTTAATCAATGTCCGCAGAGCTTGCAGCATGTGGATTTTAAACTCCTACACACTTAAGTTTTGAGCGTGAATATGATCAACGAATGCTTTTAAAAGTTTAAACTGTCCATTTTGTAAATTTATTTTTGTGTGAAGGCTTACACCTTGCTAGATAAAGAAAAACATTTGACAACGTCTTGGGAGACATGGGAACTCAAACATCCCTCTCCATTTCCGTATGTACACTGCTTATCATAATTTAAATATCAATCTGAGATTACATGATTACTTGTTTTGGTAATTCTAATGTCACCACGGCACTGGCATGATTTGAAAGAAAACACGATGAATATATAATTATCTAAAGTTATAACGGTTTATTATGCACACTTTACATTGATAGCGGGATATGTACAATCCCAAAACATGATTCAAACGTCAACAATTCACACTACGGTTATATTTTAGAAGTCAGTTGCAGATAAAACTATTAAACAATTTCATTAGAAGATAATTTTGCCGGTGAATATGCCGCCATGTATACAAATATTGCAGGAATACAATATGTACATCGTTGCTGTGTCCATGTCACACCTCTCTGATGTTTATCATGTCTCAGAGTTATCCATTTCTTATAAGATCAGCAGCTTTCTCAGCGATCATGATGGTTGGAGCGTTGGTGTTTCCTGACACGATGGTTGGCATAATGGACGCGTCCACAACTCGTAGTCCGGAGATACCCTTCACTCTGAAATATATATTGACTGGAATAAATAGATAAACTAGCGGCAAAAAGAAACGTTACCAACAACAAAGCCAGATAGTAAAGGCCGCTAGTTTATAAGAACTGGTTTTTAAACAAGTGAATATAAGAAAATAAAACTATCCTGGCATGTTGATGGTGATTGTGATGGTCTCCATGTATAGAATCGTTCAGTGAGTAATCACCTTAATTTGGGATCTACCACTGCGGTTTTATCGTTCTGGGCTCCCATCTTAGCGGTACCAACAGGATGGTTCGTTGTCGGTGTAAAGGACCTGACGTAGCATTCCCAGTACTCATCTGTGTCAAAGGTCACACCGGTGCATGTCGGGAAAACACTGAAGTTCGGTTCTATACCCACATCTTTCAAGCTCTTTGTATTAAAGAGTTTCTGAACCACCCGCACACCTACGAAGGGAAACCGAAAACGCCAGTCATTACAGCAGATTCTATAGCACAGTTACTAAGAAAGTAATCCTATTGATCCTATATTAATCATATCCAAAGTGATTCAATTTACAATTTAAAAAAAATCACACTTGCACATTCAAACACTTAGATCGAAGTAAACATTAATAACATTTCTAATGTAATCTGTGTTGTTTTCATTTCAAACTTGCTACCTCTAGTAAGCGTCTTGACATCGTCAGGATGGGAGAGATAGTTAATTAGTTAATTAAAACAAATTTAAACCATGCACATATAATGTATACTTCTCGATATTACCAACGAACCGCACTGGTGTAATCTACCATATATATATGCTATCTAAAAAGGAAGTACGAATCTAGATTATGAAGTTGATTTTAAAAGACCAGAAATAATTAATGCAACTTTGCATTAAATCTGCCTGAAGTACGATATTGGCAGTCTGAACTACGATTTTTGCAGTCTGAAGTAAGATATTGGCAGTCGGAAGTACGATATTGACAGCCTGAACTACGATATTGGCAGCCTGAACTACGATATTCAGATTCTGCATACAATCAAAAGTTAAACCCTCACCGTCTGCTGGTCAATGGGATTAAATACCAAAATCTATTTCACCCACCTGTTGATCCAAATGAAATCCACTAGAAGGGAATATCAAAGATGGGATATGCAGTTGTATATCTGGACTCGGCTCGTCTGCCTTGGTTTTCATAAAGGCTACTGCGTCGCATCCAATGTTCGAGGAAAGTAGACCTATAGAGGATAAGTGTTTGAGAACTGTATCGCCTGCCGGCGGTTCAACAAAATGAAGCACTTTGTAGCGCTCATGATCGCTCAATGTATCGCTCAATGAGCACTTCTTCTCTCTTGAACGACACAGTGCAAATTCCTCATAGTTTGCTCGCCTTGCTACGTAGCGCTACATTGAGCAATCGCGTTCAAGAGAGGTTTAAAAGTAATCGCTAACTGAGCGATTACTTTGAAACCTATCTTGATCAAGGCCCTGGAGAATCACATCGACCACATACACATGAGAATCAAGTGTGTATACCAATTCACTTTTTATGAAACAAATGAGTTTAAACGTAGATAAATGGCCATACGGCAATAAAGCCAACTCTATATCCTAGGCATAAGCACTAATACCACTGGAAACGATAATGCCTGATTTAAAACAGCATTCTCATTATTGCCTAGGCACCATGTTATTGCCTGGGCATTAACGCTATTGCCGCTGACACACACACACACACACACATTTATATATATAAGAACGGGGAGATTTCATGGATAGCAGCCTCTTAAACGTGAAAGAAGACGTCGTTTCGGAATATATGCTTTCTCCTTCATCAGGTTGAGTAACAGACTTAAGTTCGTAGTTGAATGTAAGAAAGAAGAACATGGGATAGATTTATGTAGCAAAGAAGAAAAATGTGAGGAAACACAATAAAAAAATGTGATTGTGTTTCTTCGCAAACGTCGTGTATCTTCACATGAAAAATGTTGTTGTCCAGGAATTCTTCCTGCTCTTATGTCTATCACTTCTAAATGCCCCTCAAATACTAGAATAAACTATCATACACTTTCCATATATTCGAATAAAAAACCAGCAACGAATATGCAAATATTGCACATACGTTTTGATGTTGCTATTGGAACTTATCCTAGGATAAGTATTAGTATTGTTAATATTATAAGTCTACTATGTACCTGTAATCGATAATTTATGACACAAATACATATTTCAAAGTTGTCTTCAATACTAAAGACAGAACTTAAATATTTGTAAACAGACACTGAGATAACGATGGCAAACGATATTAAACAGGTGAATACGGTCCACCTGTTCGGAACAGCATGTACTGCAGGCGAGTCACGATGGAGTCTGCTAGATGTAGAGGCCAAGACAGCGACTCCTTGATCTGAGCTGTGAACAGAGTGCTCACATGGTCCTGTAGGTTCTCTCCTACCGGTAGATCAGCCTCCACCTCTATCTGTAATCAATCAGCGTAACTTGGAACATTTCATAAGTTTAAAGTTTTGATGCAAATGTCAAACTGACTGAAATATCAGGCGAACTAACAAGCAGGTTCTAACATTATCTGGAAAAAGAATAATTCAATGAAACCATTTAAAACACCATAATTATAAATAGTGCTATTAACAAATTCAACATTTCTGCGTGTCTTAATCATTTTCCAATTAGAAATGTTTCTTACAATATACATATTTCAATTGTGGATAATTTTGTTATTTCCCATCCTTCTACTTGACTAACAAATCTCAAGTCAATATTGAACGTTAGTAAATGTTGTATTTTGGAAAAAGTATTTTTGTTTTTATTAATTTGAATAAAATTAAACATGCTCACCCCAAGATCTGTTAGATATGTCTTAGGTCCGATTCCAGACAACATCAACAACTGTGGAGATCCTACAGCACCTGCTGACAGAATTACCTCCCTTGATGCCTTCACTCTCTGAAGTCGGCCATCTATGACGTATTCAACACCATATGCTCTCTTTTTCTGAATGTTAACCTGGGAATAATTATTGAAGTTAAGTGTATATTTTATAAAGTTTCAAATCTAAAAGAGGACTTATACTTATTTTTAAAATCCGTTATATATATAATGTTAAACATCAAGTGAAAATGAAGTGCTTAAACAAAACAGAAATCTTTTTCACTACCTTGGTAACGTGACTGTTGGCAAGAACATGAAGATTTGGTCTGTGTAACGCTGGCCATAAGAAAGCATTCGATGTACTCATCCGTTCTCCATTACCAATAGTATTCTGGCCACGACTGAATCCTGGTTTAATCAAATAGAAGGTCGCCTGTTTTTATTGAATGTTGAAAGCATTGTGTATGAAATTTTTCAACGGACGCTGAAAAATAAATGTATATCTATTGATATAACTGTTGAGTATCTATTTTTGTTCCTCCATCGAGAGTCTTTGAAATACAACCAGTCACAATGGCAGTTTTCTGGAGCTATTCGACCTTAGTGCCGCATTCAACATGATTGACCACCACCTAATACTCCAAAGGCTCAGAGATACTATAAACTTTGTATTTTTTCTGGAGAATAAATGATTGTTTGATTGATTGATTGATTGAAAACTTTTTCACCTGGAACTTGATGACGCCGCGTTTGCTAAAGTTAAACCGAAGTGTGGAGTCCCCAAGGGTTCTGTTCTGGGACCCATCTTGTTCTCTATGTACATAAGGAGCAAGGATCGATTACAGACAGGCCCTCAGTTGGCCGACCAGTATCCAGACGATATACAGTTTAACACAGTGTTCTCTCCCATGCTTGACTCTGATCTTTCATTTCATTTCAACAATCTCACCAATACCTGTTTCATTCTAATCCGGATCTCCAATGTTTGACTCTTATCTTTCATTTCATTTCAACAATCTCATCAAGACCTGTTCCTTCTATTCCGGATCTCCAATGTTTGACTCTGATCTTTCCACAATCTCCTCAAGACCTGTTTTTTTTCTACTGCAGAATATTGGTAAGATTCGCAAGTGCCTAACAGAGAAGTCTTCTGCAACAATGGCCTTGTCCCTAGTTGTGGCTCGACTCAACTACTACAATTCCCTTCTGTCTTGAGCAACTAAGCATCAACTTAACAGGGCTTTATATTTGACACATTGACTATGAAATTTTAGCACATCACTCTTGTTCTCCCAAGTCTACACTGGCTTCTAGTAGAACAACGCATCACCTACAAGATCCTGTGCCTTGTCTACCAGTCTTTGTCCAGTCAGGCTCCTCTCTACATAGGTGATCTGACCAAAGCCTACAAACCAGTAAGAACTCTACGGTCGCAAATCAAATCCGTCTTCCCTGTTTCCTTTTAAAAAAAAAAATCCCGTATTGGCGAAAGACCATTTGCCATTTCAGCGACAAAAGAATGGGAAACTCTGCCCCAGTACTTGAAAGACAGTGGAACATTTCTGTTCAAACGCGTTTTCTCTGTCTACTGTCTTCTCTGTATGTACTTTGCATGGATTTAGAGCGTTATAAGTGGACTATTGTTATTATTCATTCAAATGACTCCCATTTCATTGGGAATAAAATACTTAAACCTCAGAAAGATGATACGCATACAATGATATTTCATCATAACAATGTTTACCTTCTTGAGATTCCCCATTTATATCCAGTTCAGCATAACCCATCTCTCGTCCAGCCTGGATGATTCTGTCTGCAAGTGTTGGACTTTCATTTTGGGTCACGATCAGTGGACCTTCCTTTCCATGGTATTCTATATAAATGTACGTGTTAATTTTAATTTTTTTTATCAACATACCTGTATAACACTAAATCATTTACATCAGCACCTGAAACAGATAACCACGTTCTGTCAAGTCTAAAGTATAAAGTATATTTCAATAATAACATCCTACGTTTTATGATCATGCGTTGTAGAACTTGATATATGTCATTTGTTTAGACGATGTTACCTATCATTAATATCAACACCTAGGTCGGCAGGTCTGTTAAATTTTACGGATATCATGGACTAAAATTACAATAACCTAAGTCCATGCTGATATTTACAAATACAAGAAATATTGCATGCATTTAACTCTTAAAAGTGTACTTGAGTAATGGTTAAAGAAAGTAAGACACCCTGGTTCGTTGGGATTTTTTCATGTTTTTAAAATAAACGTTATTTATAAACCAGAAGATTATGTCAGAAAGTCTCCTTTCCAATTTGCTTCATGCTCAAGACGGTGTCCTATCATAGTCACTATAAAGTAAATATAAATTCACACAACATATACTTATTACTGAATAATGTAAATAACATGAATCAGAATCTGATAAAAGAAATACGTTGGGGTCATGTTATTTGAGATACATTTAAAACACCTGATGGTTAAACACCAACCAGACTTTTTGAGGCTAGGTATTTGAATATCTTCTGATTTCTTGAAATAAGGCAGCACATCCTTATAGCTCCATCCTTCACACCCATTGGCTGTCCATCTGTCGTAGTCAAGGCGATGACCTCTAACATACAGCATGGCATTGATGGAACTAGTTCCACCAAAACCTTTTCCTCGTGGCCAATAAGATCTCTGTAGAGAAAGTTCGAATGTAGGGATGTGAATTGGTGTTTATATAAAATCCTGAATGGATTTAGGACACAAAGTACAAATTAGTTCTGAAAGATAATATTTTCAAAAATAAATATATTAACATGGTTCTAAAAAACTGAGGAAATGTAAAAAAAACACTGCAATAAGGGGGCTGCGATCGAGCCAAAACAGAGCATGGAAGTCCGACAAGGCAGATACTAAGCTTACATTTCTAGTCATTCCTTTTGCTGCTAACTTTTGAGGTACTGTGAAATAAGCCCAGTCAAATTCAGTCTGGAAGCTAAGCCCATGATAAAAGGGAGTGTCCAATATTGGTGTATTACGCGTGTCACCTCCAGCCTCGACCAGCAGGACAGTCACGTGACTATCCTCGGACAGTCGAGAAGCCAGAACAGATCCAGCTGAACCAGCTCCAACTGGAAATGAGAAGTTGATACAATTATGCTGATAGACATTGGGATACAGGCGCAAATATAACCTGGTCATATGTGTCACTTTGTATCACAGCTTATTTAAACAAAAATGAGTTAGTTCTTATTAGAATAAGAGACATATATTGTACCAATAATAGGATTATACCTATTTAAATAATGTTATATTGTATCAAAATTGTAAATCATACAACTAGTATTCGATGCATACCCAAATTGTTCAACATGGTGTAAAGCTTTGAGAACTATTTCTAAACAGGAAAAGTATAAATTAAGAGACCTACTTATACTCTATAGAAAAATTACCTATTATATAATCGTATGAAGCATTCAACTTGGGTGAGAGAATATCAGGATCAGGTCTGGGTATCATGAACTGGTAGAGGACAACAGCAGCAACAGCAACATGGACGGTGACGAGAAACGTTGTCAGTGTCATCCTTCTCAATGGTTGGTTGATATATTATTTGTATTTTTAGGGATTTCTGTAAAAGTAAACAACGATATTGTACAGTCTAAGTTATGTCAATTCAATTGTATTTTAGTTTTAGTTTTATTTGTCAATCGTATCATTTCAATAATAACACTCTAATATATATTCAGGTCATAATTACAGTTATTATATTGACATACTTTCAGAAAATATATATACAGTAAAAAGGTTGAATAAAAATACAAATATCTGAGCCTTGATTATAGCGATATATACTATGTATGTCAATAACGCATTTCAAAACATAGGCTCAGAATGTCAAAGCATACTTAAAGGGACTGTAACACGTTTTCTAATTGAAATAAATAGATCTCACAAAACGGAAAAGAAATTTACCAATTGCAAAACAGTCATCCTCGGTCGATAAAAAGTGTTAAAAAACGAATGGTTATGGTTCGGTTAAGTATAAGATATAGTTTGGTGGCTCATTCCGTGGTAATCTCATCAAATTTGGTATAAAGCCTCCCCATATTATGCAGAAGTGTCTGTTGGGAATTTAACCTTTTTTAACAAATTGATTTTGTTTCTTTCCATGGCAAAAAATAGTCTATTTGAAGGGTAGGTTTTGTTTCAGGGGCAGATCTATAAAACTACATGACCAATCCTCACCAAATGGCGTGTACTACCTCCCCATACCATGTAGATGTGCCTTTTGGGATTGTTCAACCTTTTTACATTTCATTTTGGTTTTGTTTGTTTCCATTGTAACAATTTTGACTTTCTCTATTTGAAGGTAGGGTTTGTTTCCAGAGCAGATCTCTACAACTAGTTGACCAATCCTCACCAAAGTTTGTATACTACCTCCCCCTTGTATGTACATTTTGGCCCAATTGATAGATGAGAAGAATAAGTGATTATATGTGTCTTTATAAACATTATTAACACGTTAACACTATTGATGACCTTATTGTGTCTCACAGCACGACACTCAAAAAGCATTGATATGCCTTCGCATATGTTCCTTAAGCACCTAAGATCAGCTAATACTGCTGTAAGCACACCTCACAGTCTGTCTTAAACCATGTCATGGTGGTCTTTTCAACTTTAGATTAATCGTGCAGTTACTGTACTGTTTTCGGGACGAATTACTTGCGGGATTCGGACCTACACTCTCAAAGTAAGGCACCAACCCCAAAAACTGACTACCAACGCCTTACCCATTCGGCCGCCGTGACCTAACATGTTGTGATCGAATCCACCAAAGGACTCTTGTTCAAAAAGATTTAAGAATGTGTACTGTTGCAGCGAATGTGCCCCCAAATATAACAATGTTCATACCGATTTATAAAGAACAGGTAAAGCACCATTTAAAATATTCACATTATCTTATCATGCAATAAAAAGTCCCACACGTTTTACTATTTCACTGGCTGATAATATATCGCACAATGTGTGAAAGGATAACATATAATAAAGTCTGTCAGCCACTTGCCCCTGCATAGTATCAGAAAACAATGTCATGTGTATCACTTATTTAGAACGTTGTTTTTATCGCCAGGAGAAATTATGGTAAAATATTACATAGTGAATAACTAGTTTCTATTGCGATCTTTAAACTCTAGACCTTTACATTCTCGCATTCAGGAATAGCAACACGTATGGTATAAGTGAAACTGATAACCTGGACTCCATTGACAGCGTTATCTCTATCATACCACTATCGTCAGGATGTCAACGAGGTCATATCAACATTAAAGTTCTCTTGGACAATGTGCATAATAATTACAGTTTATTTTGGTGAGGGAATATAAAGAAACAAACAAGGAGTAGCTATATGGTTCTATTTAATAATATTTTCTATAATGTACAGGTACATGTAGTATAAATAGTCACTCATGGTAAACAAGAGTCATCAGAAGATGACATATCCCACCGGTCCTACAACATTTGTAAAACACATCTTTGACAGATACTTGTGTATCTACTAGCGTACTTCAGTTAGTGGGTATTACAGATGCTGAGTTTCAGGTATGTTAAGGGTTTTGGAGCAGTCAAAACCAAACACATTTCTATGGAAACAGAATTTTATTTTTCAGAAATCTGAAAATATCAAAAGGCACCATTTCAGTTAGTGGGTAATACACTTGCAAAGTTTCAGGAATATATGATGAACGGTTTTGGAGCTGTGCCCCGGAAAGGAACCTGTCTCTGAACAAAGTCCAAATTCAACACGTTTCTATGGAAACGAACAAAAATAAAATTTTCAGAAATCTGAAATATCATAAGGCACCACTTCAGTTGGTAGGTAGTACACATGGAAAGTTTCGGAAAGATATCATAAACGGTTTTCGAGTTCTTCTCCGGAAACGAAATGATTACGGACGGACGGACGGACAGGGCGACGACTGTATCGCAGGGTATTACATACCGATGGGATAAAAAGGATTTCCTATTGTATCACTAAATATTTCAAAAATATTTATAAGTACAAAGGTTGTAAATTGCTTAACCGATTGAGATTTCATAAATCAACTGGCCAATTAAAATGGGAAGAAATATTTTACAAATATTTCAAACAGAATTAATGAGAAAACATTAATTTGATTGCTAGTAGATGTACTTAGAGCGTTAATCTAAAATGGTTTCAGTACAAGATGAATCAGAATATTTTAACAAAAAAGATGTGTATACCATGCTATGCTTTATTGAATTTAACGTATAAATATATCAGGGCAAACCGACCAAGGACGATGTGACCCGGAGTGAACCGGTTTCGGCACAAAACACACAACAACTTCCTCATATCAAACATTAACATTTACTAGGGCGAATATGATAATGAATGCAAAAGTGCACGGGATACCGCTCGGTGCTTTCTCCGTGCATTTCAGTCAAGTAACTGTAAATGTGATCGACAACGCTATGCTGAGTCCCTGTCACAGTATAAACAACTGTGTGCTGTGAACTATCGTCTTCGTTTTCAGATTTTACAACTGTATTACAACTTAGTAACGCACTGTCTACTAAAGACAGTAAAATATTCTGGAGAACTGTGAAATCAAAATCATCATTTGTTAACAACAACATTACGCCGTCAGATTAGATAGATCACTTCATGAATGTTTTTCAGACCTCTTATTTTTCAGATTACAACAAAGACTTTTATATTTCTGTAAGTAATTTTGTGGAATCAATTAGTGACAGACTTACTGATTCATCAGTTGACAATGACTATCTGGACAAGGTAATTACCTACCAAAAAATAATTAATGCTATTCAAGAAATGCATAATAGAAAAGCACCCGGACTCTGTGGCATTCAAATCGATTTTTTTAAAAATGCACCTCATCATTGTATAGTGTTGTTGAAATATTTATTTAATAGCATTTTATCTACAGGTATTTATCCATCTGAGTGGACGTTCGGAGTTATAATTCCCCTGTACAAGAAAGGTAAAATTGATAGTCCTGGGAATTATAGACCTATTACATTGCTTGAAGTAACTGGTAAAATATTTTGTAAAATTATCAACAACAGGTTAACCTCTTGGGCCGAAAGGGAAGATTTCTTTGCTAACGAGCAGGCTGGGTTCAGGCATGGTTTTCAGACTCATGATAATATATTCATTCTTAATGCTATAATAAGTAAATATTTTTCATTATACAAAGGTCGTCTCTATTGTGCATTTATTGATCTGAAGGCTGCTTTTGATTCAATGGATAGATGTGGTCTCCTTTACAAACTTTGGTTTTTTCGACTGTTTATCTGGACTTCGTCAGGGTTGCCAGTTGTCTCCCTTTCTTTTCTCTTTCTTTGTCAACGATATCATTGAAAGTTTATCAGCTGATGTTTGCTGATGACATTGCACCATTTGATTTTACAGTTATAGGTCTGCAAAAGAGATTGGATAAGTTAATATCTTATTGTAATCGTTTTTAGAAAGGCTGGTAGATTGAGAAGCTATGAAAAATTCCATTTAAATGGTCAGTCGCTGGAAATTGTTCCTTCATATAAATATTTGGGTGTTCACTTCTCATCTTCTGGATCTTGGTATATCACACAGAAAACTTTGGCTGATCAAGCTGGGAAGGTGTTGGTTATTCTCAAATCATCGGTTAAGAATTTCTATAGTTTACCAATAAATGTTCTGTTTCACATATTTGATGTCAAAGTTTTGCCAGTGTTCCTTTATGGAAGTGAGGTCGTGGGTTTTTACTCGTCACCATCTGTATTGAATGTACATGATAAGTTTTGTAAACAGCTTTTGGGTCTCTCTAGAAACACCCCAAACCTTGCAGCTCGTGCTGAAGTTGGTCGTCATTTATTAAGGTAAATCAGTATGTTAACATTGGGTTCGCCTCTTGTCTCAAGTTGAGAATGTTATCTTAAGAAAGGTTTATAATTATCAGTATTCTCATGCTGAAAAGGGTATAGATTTTTTGGCCTTAAAGGGGAAATCTCTTTTGTTTATTTACAGTTTTGGAAATGTGTGGGCTAAACAAAATGTTGGTAAAGTCTTTTTATTCATTGAATTATTTAAGCAAAGATGTATAGACATAGATAATCAGTTGTGGTCATTTCGTATTATACTCGTCTCAAAATTGGATTTATATCGTACAATAAAAAAAGATGTAGAACTTGAATTATATATCAATAGTGTCTGTGTGAGGCAGTTTCGTATTTTTCTAAGTAGATTTCGTTGTTCAAATCATAATTTGATGATAGAATGTGGTAGATATTTAGGTTTTAAAAGGGAGGATCGCCTTTGCCCACTTTGTATCATACCTTATATAGAAAATGAATATCACTTTTGCCTGGTATGTCCCTTCTATAAGAAATTAAGAAATGATATTCTTCCAAATTATTATCACACATATCCCTCTGAAGTAAAACTAACCCAATTGTTTTCCTCAAAGAATACTTTTGTCATCAATAATCTGGCAAAATATATATTTCTAGCCATGAAAAAAAAGAAACAAATTTCTTGTAACCACAAAAGACATAATGCTGTCATTTTCATAATGTTGTACGGTGCTCTATGTATGTATTATATTATGCTGTAATCTGATGTATGTATGTATGGCCCCTTTACTGAATAAACTCTCTCTCTCTCTCTCTCTCTCTCTCTCTCTCTCTCTCTCTCTCTCTCTCTCTCTCTCTCTCTCTCTCTCTCTCTCTCTCTCTCTCTCTCTCTTACGTCTCACGGAATGGACTAATCGTTGCAGTTCATTTGGAGTTAACGTTGTATTCAAAGTATTTTGAAAGTAGTACATGTGCGGTTTTGAATTTTAATAATTAATTTCTCATAATAAGTGTTATCAGACATTTGACAATGACTCATTCGAAATTCATTACAAATAATGTATAACGTTTTCAAAACAACGTACAATCTGATAACAAAAAGTGTCCAATTTAAAAAAAATACAAGTATGCTTTTTGCTGTCCAAATACAAGTAGGCCTAATATAGTGTCATTTATTGATTGGCATTCTATAAATTAAGATGATGAAGTGACATTTTTATGGACAAACACCTTCTTTGTTCCCTGTAGGTGGCGTTTAGACACAGTGGAATGAGAAGAAACTTGGAGGAACTAAATATAAATGAGTTTTGTTTTCCTTCGTCTCCGTACTTCCTGAGCTGTAAATATCAACAAGATAGCTTCCTCTCTAAACACAGACGACGGATATTTAAGTCTTAGTGCCTTTCACCTGTTGCTAAACTATATTCAATACTTATATTTCATATTAGTGTGTATTTCATCAATACTATTTAAGTGTTTCTACCTTATCTATTTCATGTACAACAAGCTCATTTATTTGATAAACATTCATCTACTCTCCAATCACTCTCAATGTCGTATTCGTTTAGTATATGACATTACCGAATTGACATCCAATTAATTTGCTCAATTTAGTACATTATATAACCTCGTACATCAATACTCTTTATTGTTTAAACAACGCAACTCCAATTCATTGTAAAAACAAGTCATGTACATCTACTTCCTTATTTGTTACTAGTAATAGTTAATGATATGCGCCCACAATTTGTTATCGAAGGAGATGGTATTAAAGAATTCCTCTCTCACAAGTTGTATTTAAAGGTGCTGTAGCACCATTACTCGACCCGATTAGTCCTATCCATAGAAAACGGTTATCTGTAATTGAAGAAAATGGCGCGACGTACAAAGCAACAGTGATGTGGAACTCGTCAGTCTGAGAGGTAGATTTGTAGGTCATGAAATTTCAACTTGTATCTTTAAATTTCATGATAAAAAAATAAAAACAGATGGCTCTAATATGCCACTGTATAATATGCCACCATAGATGTCAGTCCTGAATAAGACAAACATATCTCTACGTATGTCCAGAAAGCTTTGAGGGTCTTAAGCATCGTTTTATCTAGACAATTCTTGACTTAGAATCAAAAGTAAACACTAAGTATTTTGAAAATTCAACTGTATCACGACCATGCTACGCTTTTATTTAGCACATTTTACCTTGAAAATTCAACTTGCTAACTCGAAAATTCAAGATCCTATCCTCTAACATAGAATCTTGAACATTTAACTTGAAAATGTAACTTTAAAATATAACTTTGTATCTTGAAAATTCAACATATTTCTTGAAAATTCAACTTGCTTTCTTGAACAATCAACTTAACATTTTGAAAAATGATCTCAATATCTTGAAAACTCAAGTTATTATCTTAACTTACCAGGTACACTGCCAAAGGAACAAAATTATAATTACAAATTGTATTCAAGTTTTTAGTTGAATTAAAGGATTAAAAAGTATTTATTATTGTTGTATATTCAAGTTTTAAAGTTCACGATACTATATTGAATAGTCAACCCTAATTTGTTTAATTTTCAAAATAGTAAGATGAATTTTCTAGATACTAACTTAAATGTTCAAAATATTAAGATGAATTTTCAACTTAGTCTCTTGAGTTGCAAGAGCCTAACATTTCAAGAAAGATTCTGAATAATAGCATAGCGTAGCCCTAATAGGGTTGATGAATCTGTGTAATATAAACTTTTAAAAATCAATCTTATCAATATGAAATAGAACATGGTGGTATAAGTAAATAAGTAAAATATGAATTGCCTATTAATTTATCAATCAATTATGAAATACTGTGCATGTTGGTTTTGATTTTCTAATTCGAATTTTTTTCTTTTAAGTACAATGTTTCATCATTTATTTCTCTAATCTTTCAAAATATAATGTTTACAACCGTACCTTCCACTAGGAAAACGCCTGATGATTTTACGTTTTATAACTTGGCACCAGAGGGTATGCAACTGACAATTTGGAGAAGATCATGAAATAAATATAGAGTAATAGTCGCCATCAGTTGTGCACATGATAAGGTGCGTTGTGGCGTGCATTTCAGTAGCAAGATCTTGTTCCTCCAACTGGCCATTAGTTTTGCACGTGGAGCATATTTTCGGCCAAACGGCCTCAAACATGGTCCATGTGCAAAACTTATGGCCAGTTTTCGGACATTCTCCTACACATATTATACACATTGTACTATTCCCCCGGCCTAGAATACGCCGTAGCATGTATGTACAATTTAATTTTAACATATCAAAGTGCAAAGAGAAGTCGAATTTAGAAATTTGATATCTTGTATAACGCAATTCTTACCTTTCCATACTATTTAAATAAAGCAGTGATCACAATGTTAATGTTTTACATATAAACTTGTACCTTACCTACATGTACATTTCGCTCTGTGAAGGGAGTTCTGCAGACTGGATCAAGATGACCCAGTGTGTCTTTGTGCCCATTTCACCGAGTGTGCACACAACTCAATTCAATACCGTGTAATGCAAGGGATTTGTTCTCAGGAGTTCCTGGAGTGAGCACAGTTAGCCTTCTACTTATAAACCTGTACCTTGGCAGCTGAAAAGTGTTCACCGTTTGGTGATGATATATGAAATCTGTTCAATTTTACAATGAATTATATTGATTAGTAATTACAATAATTAGACTAACCTCTGTATATATGGAGGTAAATAACCGACATCGTGTCATTCATCATATCTAATGTTCAGGTCAATGTTGAGTTCATCCCAAATGACTCATCATATAGACTTTTTGTCACATTTCAAGTTGCAGTGAGTTTCAGTGCAAGCCGGAATCAATGTTTTCGCTGTCTCAGATGACGTGGATGAGATTGGAAACTTAGGTTTAATGCCGTTCTTTATAATTACAGGTCGCATTGATTAGAGGAAGTACTATAAACTTAGGTGTGCCGGGTTTAAATACTGAAAAAAGTTGGCATTTGTTTGTTGTACAACAAGACTATGACTGATTTCACTTACGCGCACAGCAAAACTTGAATTATGTGAAATGACACGCAGAGTATAATTTTATTGTCGTTTTACTAGATCTTAACCCCATTGCAAAGGTTTGGCAAATCTTTGAGGACACATTTGAATAGTTAGAACAAAAATATATTGAAGATGAGAAGCGAGCGAGTCATGAAAAGTCGATCAAGCTGTCTTAGGAACTCAAAGACGATCTGGTTTATTCAAAAAAGTGTTTGGAGCTAAACAGCGGCCTGAATGGCTATTGTCCTATTTAAACAATTTGTAAATAGATTATCAACATAATGTGCCAATTTTCATAAATCTATGTCAAAAATTAGATTAAGGAGTTGAATTTTGCCCGTTACTATATATACTGTGAAATGTAATGTATAATGAAACATGTAATAAACTGTTATAAATAAAACATGTTGTAAAGTTATTAGTTTTATTTCTTGATACGACCCCCATACAGGCCCATTGTTTAGTTAATCTGATATGCCTCACTGCTTCTGTACCTGAACAATAGGTCGCCTGCACTTTGAGAACCCCCCAATACAAGGACCTCTGTCGTATCAAACAACAATGTCCTGTGTACCATGTGCATCTGAAAAAATGCATTTTGGCATTACTATCGTAACATGAAGCATTCAACTTGGGTGAGAGAATATCAGGATCAGTTCTGGGAATCATGAACTGGTAGATGACAACAGCAGCAACAGCAACATGGACGGTGACGAGAAACGTTGTCAGTGTCATCCTTCTAAATGGTTGGTTGATATATTATTTGTATTTTTAGGGATTTCTGTAAAAGAAAACAACGATATTGTACAGTCTAAGTTATGTCGATTCAATTGTACTTAAGTTTGAGTTTTATTTGTCAATCTTATTATTTCAATAATAACACTCCAATATATATTCAGGTCATAATTACAGTTATTATATTGACATACTTTCAGAAAATAGAGAATCTCACCAAATCGTCAAATATATCAACATATACAGTAAAAAGATTGATTAAAAATACAAATATCTGAGGCTTGATTATAGCGATATCTACTATGTAAGTCAATAACGCATTTCAAACCATAGGCTTAGAATGTCAATGCATACTTAAAGGGACTGTAACACGTTTTCTAACGGAAATAAATAGATCTCACAAAATGGAAAAGAAATTTACCAATTGCAAAACAGTCATCCTCGATCAATAAAAAGAGTTAAAAAACGAATGGTTATGGTTCGGTATAAGTATAAGATACAGTTCGGTGGCTCCTTCCGTGGTTACCTCATCAAATTTGGTATAAAGCCTCCCAATATTATGCAGAAGTGTCTTTTGGGGGTTAAACCTTTTTTAACAAATTTATTTTGTTTCTTTCCATGGTAAAAATAGTCTATTTGAAAGGTAGGTTTTGTTTCATGGGCAGATCTCTAAAAGTACATGACCAATCCTCAACAAATTGTGTGTACTACCTCCCCATACCATGTAGATGTGCCTTTTGGGATTGTTCAACCTTTTAAAATTTCATGTTGGTTTTGTTTGTTTCCATGGTAACAATTTTGACTTTCTCTATTTGAAGGGTAGGGTTTGTTTCCAGAGCAAATCTCTACAACTAGTTGACCAATCCTCACCAAAGTTTGTATACTGCCTCCCCCTTGTATGTACATTTTGGCCCAATTGATAGATGAGAAGAATTAATGATTATATGTGTCTTTATAATAACACTATCATCAGGATGTCAACGAGGTCATATCTACATTAAAGTTCTCCTGGACAATGTGCATAATAATTACAGTTTATTTTGGTGAGTGAATATAAAGAAACAAACAAAGAAACAAACAAGGAGTAGCTATATGGTTTTATTTAATAATATTTTCTATAATGTACAGGTACATGTAGTATATATAGTCACTCATGGTAAACAAGAGTCATCAGAAGATGACATATCCCACCGGTCCTACAAAACGGACGGACAGAGAGACAGACAGACAGGGCGATGACTATATCCCACGGATGTCATTCCCAGGTTCATGTACATGTACGAAGGTTTTATGAGAGCGGTGTCTGAATATTTTAGAAAAATACACATTAATCATACACAACCGATTCATGTTTTTTCCTATTGTACCATTCAATATTTCAAAAATATTTATAAGTACAAAGGTTGTAAATTGCTTAACCGATTGAGATTTCATAAATCAACGGCCAATTAAGATGGGAAGAAATATTTACAAATATTTCCAACAGAATGAATGAGAAAACATTAATTTGATGGCTACTAGTTGTACTCAGAGCGTTAATCTAAAATGGTTTCAGTACAAGATGAATCAGAATATTTTAACAAAAAAGATATGTATACTTTGCTATGCTTTATTGTATTTATCATATAAATATATCAGGGCAAACCGACCCAGGACGATGTGACCCGGAGTGATCCGGTTTCGGCACAAAACACACAACAACTTCATTATATCAAACATCAACATTTACTAAGGCGAATCAACCTAGACGAATTGGTTTTGGTACGAACTGACCCGGACATAGGCCTATCCACTTTCCTCCCATGTGGTTTGAGTGGGGAAACGCCTCGAGACGTCTTAAATATGAAGTAAGATAGGGATTCCTCCATGCGATTTCGTTTGCGATAAAATAGGTGCAGCGTCTCCGTACTTCCTGAGCTGTAAATATCAACAAGATAGCTTCCTCTCTAAACACAGACGACGGATATTTAAGTCTTAATGCCTTTCACCTTTTGCTAAACTATATTCAATACTTATATTTCATATTAGTGTGTATTTCATCAATACTATTTAAGTGTTTCTACCTAATCTATTTCATGTACAACAAGCTCATTTATTTGATAAACATTCATCTACTTTTCAATCACTCTCAATCTCGTATTCGTTTAGTATATGACATGACCTAACTGACATCCACTTAATTTGCTCAATCTGTTATCGAAGGAGTTGGTATTAAAGAATTCCGCTCTCACAAGTTGTATTTACATTATGTAGCACCATTACTCGACCAGATAAGTCCTATCCATAGAAAACGGTTATCTGTAATTGAAGAAAATGGCGCGACGTACAGTGATGTGGAACTCGTCAGTCTGACAGGTAGATTTGTAGGTCATGAAATTTCAACTTATATCTTCAAATTTCAAGGTGAAAAAATAAAAACTGATGGCCCTAATATGACACCGTATAATATGCCACCGTAGGTGTCAGTCCTGAATAAGACAAACAGATCTGTACGTATGTCCAGAAAGCTTTAAGGGCCTAAAGCATCGTTTTATCTTGACAATTCTTGACTTAGAATCAAAAGTTAACACTAAGCATTTTGAAAATTCAACTGTATCACGACCATGCTACGCTATTATTTAGCACATTTTACCTTGAAAATTCACCTTGCTAACTCAAAAATTCAAGATCCTATCCTCTAACATTGAATCTTGAAAATTTAACTTGGAAATATAACTTTAAAATATAACTTTGTGTCTTGAAAATTCAACATATTTCTTAAAAATTCAACTTTCTTTCTTGAACATTCAACTTAACATTTTGAAAAATGATCTAAATATCTTGAAAACTCAAGTTATTATCTTTACTTACCAGGTACAATGCCAAAATTGTAATTACAAATTGTATTCAAGTTTTAAAGTTGAATTGAAACATCAAAAAGTATTTGTTATTGTTGTATATAAGATACCTACGGTCATAAAACACAGGCGGTCAATGGGACCGCTTTATGAGACAATAAAACATGCTCGTGATTTTAGACGTTAGTTAGAGCGTCGCTTAGCAAATGACGTCATAGTTTACGTCACTTTGACTGTTCAATGTAGAGAATGTGTTCTACGCCGGCAGGCAATAATTTAAAAAAAATATAGTTCATACCATCAACATAATATCTCCATGGTTTGTATAGAAAAGTGAGTAACTAATTAAGGGAATCTCATATAAGAAATAGAAGACTTGTTGTTGTGCTTTATCGAAGAATTAAACATAGCAGAGAGCATAAAACTATGCTCCCTGCTATGTTTTATTCAACGATAAAGCACGCCAACTCGTCTTCTATTTCTTAAATATTCAAGTTTTAAAGTTGTAGTTTCTAGAATTTTCACGATACTTAATTGAATATTCACTCCTATTTTGTTAAATTTTCAAAATAGTAAGATGAATTTTCTAGATACTAACTTAAATGTTCAAAATATTAAGATGAATTTTCAACTTAGTATCTTGAGTTGCAAGAGCTTAAAATTTCAAGATAAAAGATTCTGAATAATAGAATAGCGTAGCCCTAAAAGGGTTGATGAATCTGTGTAATATAAACTTTTAAAAATCAATCTTATCAATATGAAATAGAACATGGTGGTATAAGTAAATAAGTAAAATATGAATTGCCCATTAATTTATCAATCAATTATGAAATACTATGCATGTTGGTTTTGATTTTCTAATTCGATTTTTTTTCTTTTAAGTACAATGTTTCATCATTTGTTACTCTAATCTTTCAAAATATAATGTTTACAACCGTACCTTCTACTAGGAAAACGCCTGATGATTTTATGTTTTAAAACTTGGCAGCAAAGGGTATGCAACTGACAATTCGGAGAAGATCATGAAATAAATATAGAGCAAAAGTCGCCATTAGTCGTGCACATGATAAGGTGCGTTGTGGCGTGCATTTCAGTAGCAAGATCTTGTTTACTAAAACTTTGTTTTAAGCAGGAGAATGTCCTCAAACTGGCCATTAGTTTTACACGTGGAGCATATTTTCGGCCTGACGGCCTCAAACATGGTCCACGTGCAAAACTAATGGCCAGTTTTCGGACATTCTCCTACACATATTGTACACATTGTACTATTCCCCCGGCCTGAAATACGCCGTAGCATGTTTGTACAATTTAATTTTAACATATCAAAGTGCAAAGAGAAGTCGAATTTAGAAATTTGATATCTTGTATAATGCCATTCTTACCTTTCCATACTATTTAAATAAAGCAGTGATCACAATGTTAATGTTTTACATATAAACTTGTACCTTACCTACATGTACATTTCGCTCTGTGAAGGGAGTTCTGCAGAATGGATCAAGATGACCCAGTGTGTCTTTGTGCCCATTACCGAGTGTGCACACAACTCAATTCAATACCGTGTAATACAAGGACCTCTGCCGCATCAAACAACAATGGACTCTGTACAATGTGCATATGAAAAAATGCATTTTGGCATTAATATCGTAACATCAAAACCTAATTAAACAACACAAACATGCAACTTTAGCATATGTTTACACCTTGGAATAGTGTTATGTAGAATAACCCGACGTGTTTCTTTCGTGATGATTCGTGACAATTCAGCTCGTAGTGAAATAGGGGCATTAGATGCACACTGTACCTCTGGCTGGGCCGATATGGCCCATACACTTCGCAGATCTGGATGTGGAATAGATCTTTGTTTTTTTTATCGAGTTCATTTCATGAAAAGGGAAAAGTATAGATTCCTTAATCCTAGCGTTGAGTATTGTCATCACATGATCCTGAAGATTCTCCCCAACTGGTAAATCTGCCTCCACTTTAATATTAATCTGAAAACAATTACAATCATTTCTTTCCGAAAATATGGCATAGTTATAACTACTTTCGTCAAGTACTTTAAAATTGATTAAGCATTTTAATTTTCAACATGTTTTGATAATTTAACTTTTTAAAGATGTCGTTTTTGTTATGTACTTTTTGACAGACTTGATACCATGTTAACTCTAATTTTAAGGTACACATTCTCACTCCGAGATCCATTAGATGTTTCTTCGGTCCAATTCCAGAGAACAGAAAACTGTGGAGATCCTACAGCACCAGCTGACATAATTACCTCCTTTGATGCCTTTACTTTCTGAAGCCGGCACCGATTGCTCTCCTGTTCGCAATGATAACCTGGGAATAATGTTGAAATTAGTTTGTAAAAGATTAAAGTTTCAAAACATATAGAAGAACAGGAATATTTTCTGGATAACAGTTTCTTTAACCGTTTCGGTGTATATATTATCTTCCAGGACCTCCTTTCACAAAGCACTAAGGTGATCGTAAGTAACTAAGGTAGCCTTAGTGCAATGTTAAAGAATGGGAGTTAAGGTTAACCTTAGTAAAGATTGCTTTGTGAAAGGAGGCCCTGTTCTTATGTACTTATAAATGCCATTCAAAGACGAAAAACTAATGGAGGTATATAGGACAGCCAGGACAGATCCGACTGAACCAGGTTTGATTGGAAACTAGTAATTGACATATATAATTGATATATTTGACGATTGGGGATGGAGATGCGAGCTGTGTGAATGTATGTGTACTGTAAACAGCACATATGGTGTATTGGAACATATCAAAGCCAAATAAAACTTTATGAAACACAATGGATGTACCTTAAAGGTACGTTTTGTGACTGATGATCACCTTAATGTTCGGTGAAACAAACCATGATATGCATTTGCAGACGTTCACAATATATATCTCAATTATTGAGACATAGTCAATGTCTATGCAAACTGATAACTTCTAAAACATGGAGTTTGGCCAAGTAATGACAGTAAAGAATGCAACAATGTAAATAAGTATTTCGATAGGTCAAATGTTTAAAGTGTAAGTAGCCAAAACAGGAATAGACATAACAACAGTTTAGTTTTTATAAAGCTTGAACTGTTTTGGGGTTAAGCAATTTGAAGCAAACCAAATTTTATTGAAATATTGTAAATATATTGGCATTATTTCTAAGGAAGGAAATATAGTGTTGAAATAAAAGAGAACACTTTTAAAAGTTTATCAGAGTTTATTAGAGTATTGCCTATACCCCTTACACCACAAACAGTCTTACCTATTATATAATCATAGGAGTGAGTGAGTGAGTGAGTTATTGTTTAACGCCATTAGCGGCGAGTTTAATCATAGGAAGCATTCAACATGGGTGAGAGAATATCAGGATCAGAACTGGGTATCATGAACTGGTAGAGGACAACAGCAGCAACAGCAACATGGACGGTGACGAGAAACGTCAGTGTCATCCTTTGAAGTCTTAGTAATATATATATAAATGTTCATTAAACGTGCCTAGTGGGCACCTGCTGAATGTAGTGGGCACCTCATCAAGTGCCCACTAGACACGTTGGCTCAAATGACTCGTTTCATCACTTTTAATGAATGAAAACATTACATACGAGGAATGCATTACTTATAAAATGACAATAAAAGGTCCAGTAAGATTAATAGTAATAATTACTGTTAAAATTTTGAGGACGAAGCAAAAAGCTAATGTAGTTTTAGTTAAAACCCGTTTTAAACTTGTCTGCAATCACATTACCGCTAATAAGCGTCTTGACATCGTCAGGATGGGAGAGATAGTTTGGATCTATTGAAGGATATTCAAACGGGTTGCTGCTCTTCAGTCTGATTGTTCCAACACTCTTAAGACGGAGCAGACTCGGCATGACGGTTAACCCTTCACCAGCCTTCCATTGCATCTCTTCTATAACCTAGTCAAGTCAGAGATTTGTATGATAGTCAAGCATAACGAAGATATATTCCTAATCAAGCAGCTTTTACTTTTCCTTTTCACAATATTCGTAAGGTATCATGTCACTGTTTAGGAATTTAAAACTGGACATAGCCATCTTGGTAGATATTTAAACTAATTCTGAAAACGGTTTTTTAACAAAGTTCGGAATTACCGTGGTTTCCGATGGCAATGATGATAATGCAAAGATGACACTTCTTGAAGATGCAGATTATCAATTATATAGCTTTGCATGTCATCATAGTTAGTCCAGTGATCAAGATATTTTACTTGTATGCCCCAACTCAGCATAATTTTATTATTTAAACACTATCTAAATCAAAAAGGAGAAAGAACGAACATATTCATCTGCTAAATCACCGTTGGATTGAAATCAATCCCCCCAAACTTCTCCCTGACGAGGAAGGCGAAGAGATGAAGCTGAATGTCTGGACTCGGCTCGTTCTCTTTAGTCTTCACGAAGGCATTCGTCTCAAGTCCGATGTTAAAAGAAAGGTAACCTGTTATGAAACATCCTTTGTTTCAAATGTTCACATACTCTTGATCTCAGGCAATAACACCATGAACTATCAGAGAATCGCACAAGCTTCATGAAGTAGTAATACATTGAGAATTGTTGACAACTCTCGTCGAATGCCAAGTGTTTGGCATATGAAGTGAAGTAGACATTTATATGTTTATAAGTGGTAAATATATGATTTCTGCTTCATGAGATGGGATATACATGATATTCGACCATAAGTTTTATGTTCTATTTATTAGATTTAACATAACATTTAACATAATAATATATAGAACCATAGTTCGTGAAGTTAATTGTATATCAATCAGTATCGTCTTGGTGTCATCGTATGACATCATCATATTGTTACGATGATATCATATGATGGATAGTTATTTTACTCAGTAAAATAGCATGTTATATTCTGAGTCTACTTCAAAAACAGGAAGCGAAATAGCATTGGATACCCATAGACGAGTGACTGGTAAAGCTTGATATAATCTGACGCAGACACGTATATACTGAAGTCTTTTCCCTAGGTGATCCGATCAATGTGTTCACCTACTTAGCTAAACCCTTGAGAACGCATAAACCCTGAATGAAGTTAGATGTATATATGTTATTTATGAACAGTTTCACTGAAATACAATAAGTCAATTGTTGTGTGACAATGTTACGATTTTGGAAATTATTTAGAAGTTACTATTTTGATTTATGTCACAGAGTAAAAATGCATTCCATAAACATCATTACGTCCCTTGTCTGCTCACGACCCTGTGGGCACCGGCGACTTGTGTGAATAAAAAACATATGCCTAACCTTCCTGCATTTCCCCGTTTATATCCACTTCCTTATAGCCGATCTTGAGTCCAGCCTTCAGAATATGTTCTGATATCGGATGAGTGGGAGCTTGAGACACAGTCAGAGGACCTCCCACACCGTGGTAGTCTGGTGAAAGAAAGACGTCTTGACATCAATCTAGGAACTCTTTTTCGCTAAAAGGTACATTTATTGTGTTGTTGGGGTCACATGTTCCAAACGTTATAAGTGGTGTTACTTTATCGAGAAGTATGAAAACCAATAACTGTGGTAACAATAACTTATCTGATGAGACTAACTTAAAAATTGTGGATTCTGTTTGCACATTCATTGACTTTAGCAAACGTTTCCAGTAATTTAGAAAGCACGTAACATTTGAAAAAAATATCTTATCTGTTAGCATACAACAGCATAAAGTTCGTATTTTACATTTTTGAATGTCCATGTTAATTTACGTATTCACCTATTGGTATATGAATTGTTTCTTGTTATAATGTATGTTACATGTTAATGTATAAATCACGGGGAGACGTGAACAGCTTTGTTACATGTGACATAGTTTTCTGCTTGTAGCACATTTTTAAATTGACGATATGTTCCCAATTTATTACCATTAATAAAATCTTTATCGTTCGATAAGTCAGCAAGCCAGCTGTTATTGTCTAAAAATAACAACCACCGTTTTGTATTATCAAAATCAGCATTTGCAGGTGGTAAATTCCAACTTGAAATAAAGTTAAAACACGGTTATACCAAGAAGTTCTAAAATTGCATGATCCTCTACCCTCTTCTTCTATCAGCTGTAGAAGTGTTGGCAAATTACATTAAATCATATCCTTGGCTGTTCCATTATTTAATAGGTAATTGCAAAATTCTGCCCTGACTTTTTGTAGGAGTTTTGGCATGTAGAAGTTTTGGCATGTAGAAATTTGGGGAGGTAACCATCTCAATCCGTCAGACCTGACTGGATGCATAATGCAACTTTCAGCCTCCCTGGAGGGTAGCTAAGATAGCGAGCAGTCAGCTCTAAATGATGAGTATTCATTCAAACTGAGATATTTTTCATTGTATCCTTTATGATGTGGGATTTCAATACAGGTATTTGATATGCCTCGGAGGTCACACACATGTCAATATGGGGGAACTCAAACAAGCACATACTGTGTGCTTTATGACACGAAACGTGCTACATGATGTCAATATAACATGGCGGTTTCAGCGTATCGTTTTAGGTGGATATTCTCACTACATATTTTATTAAAAAATACCAGATCATTTTAGATGTGTTTATTTATCTATTTATGTGTAACATTGTTTTATTATGGATCACTCGGTGCAAATAATTATGTTTGGGAATCGAACCTAGACCCCCAGAGTCAACACTGACTGTACCAACAACTTATGTCTATACAAATTACAACAGATTTCTTAAGACTTGGTATTTGAACATCTTCTGATTTCTTGAAGTACGGCAACACATCCTTATAGCTCCCTCCTTCCCACCCATTGGCTGCCAATCTGTCGTAGACATGACGATGACCTCTTACATACAAGTTACCATTTATTTGACTGCTTCCGCCAAGAGCTCTCCCTCGGGGCCAAAATACTTTCTGAAACATTAATTATTGAAATGGTAACTAATTTCGAGAAAAATCTTAGGAATATTTCAATGAACTAGGCCAGGTCTTGTGGAAATATCATTCAATTCAAGGACCATTTTTGCTAAAATTATTAAACTTAATTCGAATCCAGCATTTACTATTTTCATTACAACGCCCTTTTAAACATTTATATCATGGTTTTATTTTATTATTTGAAATTGTTGATTTCATTAGAAATTCAATTTCATGGACTATGTTATCAAATTAATATGCAAATAATTACTTGATCAAGAACAGCCTTTGCAGCATGTTTCTGCGGTTCCGTGTAGTACATCCAATCAAACTGCGAAGTGACCGCGCTGTCCTGGTAAAGGGGCGTGTCCAATAAGGGCTGGTCTCGGTCGTCTCCTCCTGCCTCAATCACCAGGACTGTCACGTGACTATCCTCGGACAATCTGGACGCGAGCACTGACCCCGCAGACCCTGATCCAACTGTTGACAAGTTTAACGTACATGTAGACATGAACATAGATGACATGACGTTGAATAGGATGAATGTCAAATTAGTAAATATAAATATTGTCTATATTAAAAATGTAACTATAAACATATGTTTTATCAATCTATAAATATTGTCTTTATTAAAAATGTAACTATTAAAATATCTTTTATCTAACTGAATAATCTCTGCAGGCGAAAGGAAGTTTGTGATTTGAAAATTAAAACCCCCCATTACATTTTTTAATTCACAATATTTGACATCAAAAGAAGTATAAAAAAACACATTCATCGCCATATTTGGTTTTGAGAATACAAATTGTATGGACATTTAGATGCAAAAACTCACATTAAATTGAAAACAAGTTAACTTAACTTCCGTCGATTTTAAATCAAACATTGTTAGGTTAGAAATATGTGATTTAACTTGTCATGTCTGTTGCGTCGTGTTTGAGCTAGTAGTTATTTTATAACGAGCAAACAAAAACATTCAAGAGGCAATGCTATAATGCTATAATGATATAATTACACTAACCAATGATGTAGTCATAGGAGCTGTTGACATTCGGGGATAGGACAGAGCCATCAATTCCATTAAAGACAAACTTGCGGAGAACAACAGCCACAACAACAACGTAGAGCACGACGACGAGAGAGGAGACAGATGTCATGTTGTCGTTGATCCGTCTATACTCGACATTAACGAAAGGAACCCACACTGCTCTGGTCATTGTGACCATCAGTAAACAGGCCACGGTCCACTAACTTTCACTTTACTCCATACAATAAAGGGTCCATACAATAAAGGTCACAGACAGTCCAAGGTCGGGTTGCTTTGTCCAAGTTGAAAGTTCACTTTATTATATCTCAACTGGTTTTATTTGGTGAGTATATTGGCTGTGTGGCTATTGGCCATCTGCGATTCAAAGTGTAAGTTAGCATTTTGAAATAATAGAGCCAATGGCTCTGTAGGTCACAAGGCTTACATGATTCATTGTAGAATGTACGGATCATGGAATCAAAAGCATTTTTGACAGTATCTGCAATTACAAACAGATGGTTGGTATGTCTACACAAGATTCAGCATTCTAGTGGTGTTCGTTAATTAAAGGAAGTATAACAATAGCCTATAGTACAGGAAGTTATCTTTATGTCCCAGATACCACTCTCTCTGAATCTCATATATTTGCTTTCATTATATCTTGGGGAAATGCCAAATGCATATCTTAAACGCTATAAAAGTATGGTGTATAGTTAAAGCGATACACAACAGACATCCCTACAGATACACTCAGTTATGTTTCCATGACCACCATAACAATAATTCTGATACATATATCACCCGCTCAATTCACATCTAGAGATCATAATTGACATGTGTACCAACTTTGTTTAAGCTAACATATCTACTTTAGAAGATATGCTCCTGACAACAAACAATAGTCGCTGCTGAAGTCCTCTTGGACACCGCAAAATATATGGACACAAAAATCACAATATAGTACCTGCTTAATTAATATGCATGCTTTAATCGAAACCTGCAAATATAATACTCAGACCTACTTGTCGCTCATGAAAGACACATCTCGGAATCATGATTCGACTTAATTATTTATCAAATTTTGTGTAGGTTGAAGATTCGGTAGGTTATCCGTAGAGTAACTGCTTACCCCTCCCCCATAGCCTATTCCATATCGTCTTATCCATAACGTAGACCATGTAGAGGCCCTGTCCCTTTGGTGGTTTCTTTGACGCACGATATTTGCTAACTTTACGCACTCCTCAAGGTGACAAACTCACTTGGATGCTTTGAAGGCAAAACCTACTTTGATTTGGTAAGCATTTTCGCTTTTATAAGAATCTAACGAAGTTTGTTTTAGAAAGAATATTGAAACATATTAATTTGCAATGTTATCTACTCAAGATTGTATTATACTTCAATATGGTGGTATCATCAGTCTTCGGTCCTCCCTAATGTTTCTCTGATGAGGGCTTTCATTCGTAAACAAAACCAGGGGGAGGATTTGATCCAACTTATGAACCGACCATCACAATCTTTGAGTCTAGCATAGGTAGAAATCCGATAATGGATTTATAGAGTGGATTTGATCGTTTGGTTGTAAACTCAGGAGTAAGGAAGCGCGTGTTCTGTCTGACCAGTCCAACAATAGTGATGCCAATTGAGAGCAGCTCTATGCCAAGATCGCGGTCTGTAAACAAAATGTCTGCTGTAATATTCCGAAAACTCTTTGTAACTTTATCATCAAAACGTAGGGCAGCCATCAGTTGTTCAAACCTAATTGCAGGAATTCGTTGCTTTGACGACAAAACCTTACTGTTTACTTAAAAACATCCCACTGACTTATCATGTTTTGTACACTTGTCGTTAGTATCTCAATTACAGCCTAGATTCCATTTTCAATTGTCATTTCATTGTTTACTCTTTTGACATAGGAACTATCTTCCATAACTGTTTTTGAATGCAACACTCGGCTCAATGGTGTACTGCAACATCTAAGCTTCATTTTGAATATAATCCGCATGATTAACCTTTGTCTGTTGTTTGCTAAGAACGTTATTATCTGGTCTCTTTTATGTTATGAATCAAAACCGAACCAGAAGTTTTGTTTGGGAAAGAAATTGGGGAGACCGAAGGTTTTCTTTTTTAAACAAAACTAAGGGGGAGGTTTTGTTCTAACTTATGAATGAACGGTTACTTTACATTACACTCCACATTATCATAAGTCTTTAAAGGCATTCAAATTCAATATCCATTCAAACCACATCAGCACCAGACATTCCTACAGTAAACCTCTACTACGATGAAATTTGTAATGTTCCCACATATTTGTGGAAAAATTGTGTAGCAAAAAGATGGTTTAAAAAAACCCAACTGTAACACCGATGATCATAAATTTGAACTCCGAGTGTGACACCAGTCGGAGTTTCTTGTACATCCTGCATCTGAATATAAACATTGATCTTCCTGTCCTTATCATTTAATGATGTTTGATATGCACACTGATAACTTACATTTACGTCTTCATAAAATTGAGGAGGCAGGATTGCACAGTGGTTAGCGCCTTCGGCTTCGGATCAAGAGGTCTGTGGTTCGAATCCCTCCAGAGGCACGGCAACTGTGTCTGCAGTAGAGAACTGTTCTACACGCAGTAAGGTTTGGGGGGCAATGCTACACTGAATTTCAGCGTAGTACCACCCATGGTTCTCTAGTTCCAGCCGCTGCTCGCAGATTTCACCGCAGTGCATAGCCACATGGCGTTGCGGGCTTTCTCCCTGCAATAATACTAGCAGCCGTGATATAAGTGAAATACTCTTGAAAGAGGCGTTAAACCCCAACTCACTCACTCATTCATTTCATACAATTGAATCAGAAAAATATGTTTAAAATGTTTTTTTAAATTTATTGAAACGATCCCTTATGACCTAACACTATCAAGATGTTACCCATCATGCACATGCGACACATTGTGACATTGTTGTTCAAGTACCAGTACTTTTGAAAATGTCGCTGTTGTCAGAAACTTTACTTGATGGTTTCTAAAGTAATATCTTTGATAGTTGAGATACACTTGTGAAAAGTAAAACCACATCATATATATATAATTATGAATTGAACAAAATAGAGTTTGCTATCGTGTGTTGTCAAATGCAACTACGAAAACCTCGTCTTCCAAATGTTAGGTTAATTGACTATAGAAATGGTTAAGTTGGTAAAAGAATACCATGTTGGACAATAGAGTGGCATCTAAAGGTTTATTGGTTCTCAGTGGGATGTTAGTCTAAACAAATGTATATTTGCTTTGAAGAACCATCCTACATCAAAACTTTCTGTTCCGTTAGTGACAAAGTCATCATCTGATAATTCAACAATCTGACCTTAGAAACGAAATTGTTGCTGTTTTGATCAGAATCTTTTTCTTATTCTCCATTCAGAACATAGTGACTGTCTGACTCGCTTTCACGTTTTAAGCTGATATATCGTGTTTATTGCGAGGCAATCTCATTTAAATGGGATATACGTTAAAATAGACGTTTTTCATTTGCTTCAGTCCTTTTGGTGGTGAGTTATCTACATCCATTTTGCACAGGAACAGAAGATTTGTCAGCATCACTCCCATGAACAATGGTTGGCGTAGTGGTAACTTCCACCAACTCAGGATCGCATGATGCAATGAAGGTAAATTTTCCCAGGAAATATGTCCTCATGCTTCTGAGTATTACTGGGTCATGATTTATCAGAGTTATCTGTTTCGTATAAGATCAGCAGCTTTCTCAGCGATCATGATGGTTGGAGCGTTGGTGTTTCCTGACACGATAGTTGGCATAATGGACGCGTCCACAACTCGTAGTCCGGAGATACCCTTCACTCTGAAAGTAAATATCGAATTCTTTCAGTCATCGTACTAAAACTAATAATAATCATACTGCGATGGACAATTTCCAGCATAATACGAAAAGAAATAATAATGTAAAATGCTTGAAATGACGACAGTTTTGGCGAGGGCTACCTTTTGTGTTCACTGACATGATGGTGGATGGTTTCAGTATCCTTGTTCATGTCCGAACCTCTTAATTTCTATATGCCTTAATTGTTTCGAATCTCAACTCTACCCACAATTGCACATCTGATACTCCATAGCTATTTCCGTATGAGAGCTAAAATTATGTATTTATGTCTATTTCTAATGATGAAATGTCCGCACCTTAATTGAGGATCAACAACTGCTGTTTTATCATTTGTCTTTCCCATTTTACAGGTTCCAACTGGATGGTACAATGTCAAACCACATGCACGGATGTAGCATTCCCAGAATTCATCTGTGTCAAAGGTCATTGTGGTGCAGATCGGGGAAATATCAAAGTTTGGTTCAAGTATGATCTTTCTTAAAGTTGTCGTGTTGTGCATTTTCTGAAACACCCGTATACCTAGGGAGAAACAGGTGTGAATCGTATTCATGAAATATTTACCAAAACATGTATCATAGTATCAATATAACGCCTGTAATAAGAAGAATAAGAACAATTTTGAGACATTTTCTACGGGTGTACATTTCTACATTTGTACTTTAAATGTCACATGCCTTTGCCCGGCACTTAACTAGTATCACGAAGCGCCACTAAAATCCATTACGCTGGTATTAAGTGAAGGAAATATTGCAGGTGGCTTGCTGGCGGCCTGTGTTACTCTTCCATTACATTTGCTATATAACTTGGAAAATAGCTTTCGTCTGCCTGCATTGCAAGTAAGAGTTTTATTTAAAACCATGACATAATGCAGACAATAACACCGAGACGTGTAACTAATAAAGAAGTTAGATATACAAAGAACATGTTCTCTTTCATCGCATTAGTTTCCAAAATAAAAACATAAACAAAGAAAACATTCGAAACAGATGACCTCTAATGAGCGTCTTGACATCGTCAGGATGGGAGAGATAGTTGGGATCTATTGCAGGATATTCAAACGGGTTGCTGCTCTTCAGTCTGATTGTTCCAACACTCTTGGGGCGGAGCAGAGTTGTAATCGCTGTGAAACCTTCTCCAGTTGGCCAGTTCATTTCCTTTAAAACCTATAAAAGTCGGAACAAACTCTTGTATTAATGTATTATTATGTACTTTCTCATCCATGATGTACACTATGCATGTGAATATGGTCTGTTATGTACTATTATCAATACCGCCTATGTGAATGTTTCAACGAGAACACGAACAAATACAGAAAGGACCATTATGAGACAATTCGTCGAAACTCATTCATAGAAACCCTCGCTTCAAAACAGTTAACAGTAAAGTCAGTTGACAAACTATGTAATAATAAAAATGGAAAACAGCTACTTAAATAGTAACATTCTAAAATATAATAAATAGTTATAATATTTTCATTTAGTCAATAGTCAATAGTGTTTCTTTAATTGAATATACCTTCTCCTCGATGTTTAATCCATCTGAGGCAAATAACAAGGTAAAGAAAAACGTCTGTATGTCAGGACTGGGTTCATCTTCCTTTGTTTTGAAATATGCATACAAATCCAACCCAACGTTGGACGATAGGAGACCTGGAAAAATTAACGTGTAAATTTACCACATCAATTGCCACAGCCCCCTGAAGTACCATTCCCCCTTCTGGACTCGCCACGGTACTATGATATTATGGTCAGCACATGTACATGTACCGGTAAGATGACATTATTCTGGCGATGTACGCGATTGCAATACATGACCACATAAAAAATATTTTTAATAAACAAATAAAATATTTCACCAAGTTTTACATTCGTAGAGTCAGAAAGAAATTACTATGCACCATAGTGCTTACTTCCTGTATAACAGACCTATGATACCATCGCATGTTGTGCAGTATTACTACACAGTTTCCTATGTCATTTCTTAATTCTTAATTCTAACCCACCAGAGAGTTTTGTCAGACAGTTCTCACCTGTTCTAAAGAGCACGTACTGCAGGTAGGACAACACACCCACTTTGTCAGTTGTGATGGACAGTGGCTGGTTGATTCTGACACTGAGAGACGACATAATGTGGTCCTGGAGGTTGTCTCCTACGGGCAGGTCTGTCTCCACCTTCATCTGGTCAACATCATGGTTACTTTGTTACATGTTAAAGACAAGAGGCCAATCGAAGGGAAGTGAACTTAACCAAGCCATGTGCATTCCTTTTAAAACTCTTTTTAAAGGTACATCCATTGTGTTGTTTGGGGTCACATATGCTAAACGTTATAAATTGTATTATTTTATCAAGAGGTATTGACTGTTGCCGAAAATTGTCTTTTTGATCCCAGTTAGCTCAGTATACCGATGATATAAAGGTAAAAGTGTCGTTTTCTGATTGAAAACCGGACAATACCCTGCGTGTGACGCGCGTCAATTAGTCACACGTAAAGTTGGAAACTTATGTACAACAGACTAAAAGAAAACTTTAATTTGATAATGATTAATATGTCTTATAACTACACGTGCATGTGAATGGGACCATAGTTTCGGTTTCTGCACAAGTATAATGATGTTGCTCGATTTTAATCGGAAACTTGTAATTATTATATATTTGGCGATTGGGGATGAATATGCAAGTTGAGTGAAATTATTTGAACTGATATCAGCACATATCGTATGTTGGCATTATTTCAAAGGCAGATACAATTTTATGAAACACAATGGATTCACCTTTAACGATTGCGGATTATTATTAAGCGATTGGTAACACCTATTTTCCAATTTGACATAAGACTTTATTTTAGTAGGAACGGCGTGAAAACAGTGTCTTTGAAAAAGGATTTTTTCTGGATTACAACTCCTTTATTGTGAAGACACACACTGTTCGGGGTATACACTTATACTACCTTGACACTACATAAGTTGTTTCCCAGAACATTTTGGTTCCTAATCTATTCTGCTTCTCAATGCCCTTCAAAGACTTGGTTAAGATGTCAATGCGTTAAACTCTTGGCACAACAAAAACCAACACGAGTTCCTGAAATTGTCAAGTGCAAACATTCCAAGAAACCAAGTCAGAAAAAGTTACTGTAGTTTTCTTTGTCTACGTGCGAACGTAGACTACAGCACTTTCGGGGTGGAAACAGGATTTCCACAGTGACACACTGGATTGAATTGTTGATCGAAAACATTCTTTAAAATCCCTAAAAATTCAAAATCATGGTTGGGTTACATTGTCAATATATCAAAATAAAAATTATAATAGGCCATTGAATCTAATTCTGAGGTGAATGAATTGAAACATACCGATTCCAGACAACATAAAAAACGTATTCAACACCGACTACTTTAAAAAAAATAAATTATGATTACAAACGGTTTTGTAAATAATTGCCCTCCTAAACGCTTATTCGATTTTGATAATATGTACTCACCCCAAGATATGCTCGTTGTTTCTTTGGTCCGATTCCAGACAACATCAACAACTGTGGAGATCCTATAGCACCTGCTGACAGAATTACCTCCCTTGATGCCTTCACGTTATGAAGTCGGCCATCTTTGACGTATTCAACACCAGTTGCTCTCTTGTTCTCAATGTTTACCTGGGAATAGAGATGGAGATACAACATAACTTCATTAAAATACTAGTTATTGATTATAAGATATGTGAATATTAAAGAAATTGAGCATATGAAACAAGAGGATGAAAAACATAAATGATACTTACGCCTTAGATATGCAACTTTTAATAAATCGGTTTGATAGCAATTCGCTTCCTATATACAGTAGTGAAATGTATCGATGTGCATATGAATTCAAATATTGACGTCGCAAAAATATATTACCTTTGTTACATGAGTGTTCGCTAGAACATGGAGGTTTGGTCTGTTTATCACTGGCCAGAGGAAAGCTTTAGATGTGCTCAGACGTTCTCGGTTTCTAATAGTTGACTGAGCGCGACTGAAACCTAGAAAAGATTAAACTGAATGCATTCAGATTTGTGAATGATTTGATCCATAACTTGCATGTGTAACCATTGTCAATGACTGAAAGAAACAATGATTAACATAGAGGGAAAGATTGAGCACCTTTTACATTTAAAACTAAATGTTGTTGCTAACTTGGGCTAACTTGACTGAATTAATCACTCATGACATTAGCATATATAATATAAACTATACATAAACAGAAAATAATTCATGTGGACATTTTAATGAATTATTCCTATAGTTCTGATGGTACCGATTTAAATGAAACCAAAACTAGCTCTTGTTCCTGTGCGAAAATCACTTTAGAGTTAAAATGTCAAAATTAACGATGTTGTTACCATATCAAACATAAATCGTTTATCGGTTGTCTTGTTATTTAAAAAAAATATTTGACAAAAAGGTTACAATGATATATTTTGGAATACCATTTGGCTTATTTTGAGTAAAAAAAGGTTTATAATGCAGTACCTAGAGTTAAAGGACATATTCTAAATGCACCATCGGTTCACTTGAAAGTGGGTTTAACTCACTCGCATTAGAACAACCAAAATATGGCTATATTATTCAGAACTAATCTCTTTGACACAATCCCGCCTATTGGCTGCAATGTTACCCAAGCGGCTTGAAATATATTATTTTCTATTGAATTATAATCTGCAAGTGGTTCATTAGACTATAATGTGAAAAATGAGACCCCAAAAAGTAATACCTTGTTCCTATATTAAACTAGAGCGACATAAACATTCACACCTCACACACTTTGCAGGATTCTATGAATGGAAATATCTAAAAGTAGCGAAAAATTAATTGATGTATGTGCTATTGATAAACTGCAGGACAGTTCTTATATTATAGAATTACTTTTTCTGACATCTTGTCTTCTATTTTATACCGTATCGTTTGCTGGTGAAATACCACACATGTAAAGCGTAATGTTTTCTTTAAATATCACCCCCTTATTTTTAACATATATAATAATATATATAACACATGGTCATAATGATACATACCTTCTAGAGTTTCTCCGTTAGCTTCAATCTCTGTGTACCCGATCTCCAGCCCAGCCTTCAGGATATGCTCTGCTATTGGTTGAGGCTCTGTGTGGCTTATTGTTAAGGGACCGCCCACTCCGTGATATTCTATGAACAAAATGTATGAAAAGTTGCAATCAACATTTTGTACATGAAAAATACTCTTGCAAAAAATGCTGTTTTAATGGGTTTTTTTTGTGGTATTGGTTTTGTTTCTGAAAGTCCAATATTTGCCTGACATTGGAAGCAGTGATGTAACTAAAATGTAATTGTGCAAGTAACTGTTACATGATGTTATAGAAGAATCTAACCCGATCTCTTTAGACTGGGTATTTGAATATCTTCTGATTTCTTGAAGTATGGCAACACATCCTTGTAGCTCCATCTTTCACAGCCATTGGCTGCCCATCTGTCGTAGTCTTGACTATGACCTCTGACATGTATCATAGCGTTGATAAGACTCGAGCCACCCACGCCACGTCCTCGTGAAGAACACCATTGACCAAGTTAACCAAAGTAACACTTCTAGTTTTAGAGATATAAACATGACAATCTGTACGTTTTTAAGTTAATTTGGTCGATTTATTATATTATTTCAATGAAATATAAACATGAAGGTAAGTTATCATTCTTGGGTAAGGTGGTGAAGTGTGATATCTCTGCGAATTCCTTACGAATTACATAGGACTTACCTGCGACATACACGACTCACATACGACAGAGTCAGCAGCCCACTTCCGACAACTAATTGGAGGGACTTAGTTCTCATCCCAACTCTGATACGAGTGAGGCCGATCCCTTCACGACTCACTGCCGACTTTTCCCTGTTACTAATCGACCATCACACATCGGACAAGGAGTCATTCTGACCCATGAAGACTCACTTAAGACTCATTCCCGACCAACTCACGACAATTACGACATGTTTACAACTCATCACGACCCAGATACTGTGAACGTAGTTGTCAAATACAATTCATATATAATAAAATCGGCAAGAAATGATGTTTATGATCGGACTCGGGTTTATAATGGCCTGACAGCAGCCGACGACTCACTCCAAGAAGAAAATACGTACATTGTTAAAGTAGTGTTGGAATTGCAAAATTACCTTCAATTGGAGAGAGAAGGGTGTACTGTAGAGAACCATTGAAATCTCACCTCCAAAACTAAACGATTCTGGGTTCGTCAATTAGCAGGGATAACTATGATAACTTTCTTGAGGAGCGTTTTGAAGACAGGATTTATACATTAATTTTCATTGGGCTATATTTCCAAAAATAAGGGTATGGTAAGGGTATGATGTGATGCACCCCATTAATGAATATGACATAACGTCAAGTATAATCAAATTGGATTTAGTCATATTTGGAATTTCCAGTGGAAAAGTGCGAACTTCTCAAAAAGTCAGGAATTAGGTTTTGAACATGTTCCCAAACCAACTCCTGACAAAATCTGACCTACCAACTCTTAAAAATTCAACGACGCTCCAGATCGCCTAAACACACTGACTCGAAGCTCATTGAAATGTGGGTATAAGCCAGTGTTGTGTGATATTTCGAGTATAATCGCTGTAATTGTGCGTTATATTTTAGTATTGAATCGCATCGGAACAAACCTACTTATGAATGGTTCTGTGATGTAAAGTTCTGTGTTTTGAATTAACCTGACGTTTAACCTTTCTACTCATTTTCATTTTCTAAGCTGCTTTGACATAACTGCTCTTATTCAATAGTAACACAGTTTCTACGCATGTTAAAAACATAAGAAATCAGGTGTAGACATAATAATTTCGTTAGAAATACATGCCTTTTAGATAGTGAAAAAAATCCATTGTTATATTTGGGATCACTCTATATCTGATAGTACAAATCGTCCCCCAAAAAGTGCGAAACTGGTTCTATTTCATATGGTGTGGTCCCAAATATAACAATGTTGTAATAATCTCGTTAGTCTTACCTTCCCAGCGAGTATCTGTGCTGCATGTTTTTGCGGCTCAGTAAAGTACGCCCAGTCAAATTCACTGTACAAGTTATCAATGAAGCTTATTGGCGTGTCCAGGGAGGGCTGGTTCCGGTCATCTCCTCCAGCCTCGATCAGCAGGACAGTCACTTGACTATCCTCGGACAGTCGTGAAGCCAGAACAGATCCGGCTGAACCAGCTCCAACTGGAATAACAGAAGTTAACATAGTTATTTTAAACATAGGTCCATGCAAACTAAAACACAAATTTCAGTGATACGTAGCGCAAGTTAATAACAAATTTGGCGATGCAGCTCTCTCTGTCATGAATTTTGCTTATATGAATTAATATTAATAAAAGCAAATGCTCTTCTTACCTATTATGTAATCATATGATGCATTCAATTTAGGTGATAGAACATCAGACTGATTCCTAGGAAGCTCCCAATGATAGATGACGACGGCCACGACAACCGTGCACAGCGAGACCAACAGGGACGTCCCCGGCATGGCTCTTGTAGCTTGAGTTGTGTCAACTGTCGATAATTAACATGGAGGCGGTTAGCACACAACAAACGTGATACCGGATACTGCGGGTATTTTATGACATCTTTTAAATTAGAATACAAGCCATTTACAAAATAAAGAGAGGTAACATGGTTTAATCTGGGATCACATTTTCTGCTATAGTTCAAATTCTTGTACCTTTTCGGAACGAGTCCCTTCCGGGATTCGAACCTTCACCCTAGAGTAAGGCACCAACCGCCAACACTGGCTGTCCTAACAACTTACCTATTTGGCCAGCGAGGTCCAACAAACGGCAGTTACAAGCTTCAACCGACCGTCTGCATACTTCTTCCTTATTTGAATAAACCAGTCGTATAGTTGCCTTTGAATAATGTACTTTGGGGAATTAGAGAAACGCTACAGGTTCTTTCGCCTAACACAAGTTAATTAGGTTATGAATATTTAAAAAATATATAATATAATATATATATAAAACTCTGTCAAATTATCAGCTATGTAGAACTTAGTATATCCTTCTATGTATATATATATATCTAAAATTCTGTCAAACTATCTGCTATGTAGAACTTAGAACTTAGTATCTCCTGCTATGTAGAACTTAGTATCTCCTGCTATGTAGAACTTAGTATCTCCTGCTATGCAGAACTTAGTATATCCTGCTATGCAGAACTTAGTATCTCCTGCTATGCAGAACTTAGTATCTCCTGCTATGCATAACTTAGTATATCCTGCTATGCAGAACTTAGTATATCCTGCTATGCAGAACTTAGTATCTCCTGCTATGCAGAACTTAGTATCTCCTGCTATGCAGAACTCAGTATCTCCTGCTATGCAGAACTCAGTATCTCCTGCTATGCAGAACTCAGTATCTCCTGCTATGCAGAACTTAGTATCTCCTTCTATGCATATGTAGAACTTAGTATCTCCTGCTATGCATATGTAGAACTTAGTATCTCCTGCTATGCATATGCAGAATTCAGTATCTCCTGCTATGCATATGCAGAATTCAGTATCTCCTGCTATGCATATGCAGAACTCAGTATCTCCTGCTATGCAGAACTCAGTATCTCCTGCTATGCAGAACTTAGTATCTTCTGCTATGCATATGCAGAACTCAGTATCTCCTGCTATGCATATGCAGAACTCAGTATCTCCTGTTATGCAGAACTCAGTATCTCCTGCTATGCAGAACTTAGTATCTCCTGCTATGCATATGCAGAACTCAGTATCTCCTGCTATGCAGAACTAAGTATCTCCTGCTATGCAGAACTAAGTATCTCCTGCTATGCATATGTAGAACTTAGTATCTCCTGCTATGCAGAACTTAGTATCTCCTGCTTAGGACAAGGTATATCTTTCATGTATACACATGTTATCACACACTACCAATCGTCATTTCTGTACACAATACCTTTATCTCCAACTTATCTCCTACATAGGAGATAGTATGACAAACAAATTCTCTTTCTATCACCACAAACCAGATAAAACAACAAACATCATAATGGACATTCCCTGCGACACTTGTCGAGGCGTTTATTACGATCGTGCACCGTACAATATCTCACAAATATGATTCGCGCCTCACTCCTCCTCCACCACAAATCATCAATCAGGGCGATGTTGCGGGACGCTCACTTTATCTAGCATAACTGTTCCCAAGTATCACACTTCGGTTTACCATATAGCATTTAGCATCACTGCATTCCAGATGTTTCTGTAAACATCTAATCCACCTACAAGGCAGGCACCAAGCACTGCGTACTCCAGGGCTCCGTTCCATAACAGCGAGCGTAGTAGCGCTCAATCTCTCTTGAACGACACAGTCCAAATTCCTCGTAGTTTGCTCACCTTGCTACGTAGCGCTACATTGAGCAATTGCGTTCAAGAGAGGTTTAAAAGTAATCGCTAATTGAGTGATTACTTTGAAACCTCTCTTGAATACCGACCATATGTTTCTGTAACATAACCCGCCTACGAGGTAGGCACCAAGCACTGCAATTCCAAGCTGTTACTGTAACATATAACCCGCCTATAAGGTAAGCACCATGCACTGCATATTCCAGATGTTACTGTAGCATAACCCGCCTTCAGGGTAGGCACCAATCACTGCAATTGCCAGACGTTTCTGTAACATAACCCGCCTACAAGGTAGGCACCAATCACTATAATTCCCAGATGTTACTGAAACCTCGAATTACCTACACAAGGTTTGTACCCATCACTGCAGCTACTACTCAAGTACTCATACTTCAACATATCCCAACCATCACTAATACACATGAATTCATGCCACGAACCATCACTTGATAACCATGTACCCTCGATTCGAGTCGACCTACACTTCATGAACCATGAACCATTACTTCATGAATTATCACTTTATAAATGAACAATCACTTCGTGAACCCCGTCTCCTTTATTCATGGACTTTCACTTCATAGCCCATCACTTCATAATCATGAACTATCACGCCAAAAATCATGAACCATCACTACATGAACGACGAACAACACTTCATAACCATGAATATTCAATTCACGAACCATGAATCACCACTTCATAAAAATGAAGACTCATCTCATATCCATGAACAAACGTTTTATGAACCAATAACCATCATTTCATAAATCACCACTTCATCAACGAATGCTTCAATAAAATTCACCATTAACCATAAGTTTGTTGACAATAACGACTTCTTCATCGACCATTAGGCATCATACACTATTTATTAGCCATAACCACCAGTTCGTGAACCTCAAGCCATCACTTACACCCCAATTCATACCTTCATAAGTCGTGGATCATCACTTCAACAGCCACCACCATCACTTCTCATCCGTGAGGCATTACTTCACAACCAAAAATTACATGTCGCCAAAACATAAACACCACAATGCACACGTCACTATTTGCCTTATAAAGACAACACATTTATTCATAATACAGCACACCATACATTAACATACCTCAACGAAAACTATTAAATAACGTCAACATGATACGCTAGTGTCGCAAGCGAGAATGAACTTGACGCGCTCTGACGTCACATTTATAGACATCTCTCACAGCGCCCTCTTCACAGGCATTACCTCCCATTGTATCTGGTTTATTCCCAAAGCGAAAGCAATTTCTCTCTAATTCGCCCAACTCAAACGATAGAAATTACATTTCATCGTGACAGTAATACTCTTCGTACATTATTATTGAAACTTCAAACATGTTATCACACACTACGAATCGTCATTTCTGTACACAATACCTTTATCTCCAACTTATCTCCTACATAGGAGATAGTATGACAAACAAATTCTCTTTCTATCACCACAAACCAGATAAAACATCAAACATCATAATGGACATTCCCTGCGACACTTGCCGAGGCGTTTATTATGATAGTGCACCGTACAATATCTCACAAATATGATTCGCGCCTCACTCCTCCTCCACCACAAATCATCAATCAGGGCGATGTTGCGGGACGCTCACTTTATATGGCATAACTGTTCCCAAGTATCACACTTCGGTTTACCATATAGCATTTAGCATCATTGCATTCCAGATGTTTCTGTAAACATCTAATCCACCTACAAGGCAGGCACCAAGCACTGCGTACTCCAGGGCTCCGTTCCATAACAGCGAGCGTAGAAGCGCTCACTCTCTCTTGAACGACACAGTCCAAATTCCTCGAAGTTTGCTCACCTTGCTACGTAGCGCTACATTGAGCAATCGCGTTCAAGAGAGGTTTAAAAGTAATCGCTAATTGAGTGATTACTTTGAAACCTCTCTTGAATACCTACCATATGTTTCTGTAACATAACCCGCCTACGAGGTAGGCACCAAGCACTGCAATTCCAAGCTGTTACTGTAACATATAACCCGCCTATAAGGTAAGCACCATGCACTGCATATTCCAGATGTTACTGTAGCATAACCCGCCTTCAGGGTAGGCACCAATCACTGCAATTGCCAGACGTTTCTGTAACATAACCCGCCTACAAGGTAGGCACCAATCACTATAATTCCCAGATGTTACTGAAATCTCGAATTACCTACACAAGGTTTGTACCCAGCACTGCAGCTACTACTCAAGTACTCATACTTCAACATATCCCAACCATCACTCATACACATGAATTCATGCCACGAACCATCACTTTATAACCATGTACCCCCGATTCGATTCGACCTACACTTCATGAACCATGAACCATTACTTCATGAATTATCACTTTATAAATGAACAATCACTTCGTGAACCCCGTCTCCTTTATTCATGGACTTTCACTTCATAGCCCATCACTTCATAATCATGAACTATCACGCCAAAAATCATGAACCATCACTACATGAACGACGAACAACACTTCATAACCATGAATATTCAATTCACGAACCATGAATCACCACTTCATAAAAATGAAGACTCATCTCATATCCATGAACAAACGTTTTATGAACCAATAACCATCATTTCATAAATCACCACTTCATCAACGAATGCTTCAATAAAATTCACCATTAACCATAAGTTTGTTGACAATAACGACTTCTTCATCGACCATTAGGCATCATACACTATTTATTAGCCATAACCACCAGTTCGTGAACCTCTAGCCATCGCTTACACCCCAATTCATACCTTCATAAGTCGTGGATCATCACTTCAACAGCCACCACCATCACTTCTCATCCGTGAGGCATTACTTCACAACCAAAAATTACATGTCGCCAAAACATAAACACCACAATGCACACGTCACTATTTTCCTTATAAAGACAACACATTTATTCTTAATACAGTACACCATACATTGACATACCTCAACGAAAACTATTAAATATCGTCAACATGATACGCTAGTGTCGCAAGCGAGAATGAACGTCACATTTATAGACATCTCTCACAGCGCCCTCTTCACAGGCATTACCTCCCATTTTATCTTATTTATTCCCAAAGCGAAAGCAATTTCTCTCTAATTCGCCCAACTCAAACGATAGAAATTACATTTCATCGTGACAGTAATACTCTTCGTACATTATTATTGAAACTTCAAACAAACCTTTGAATTTATGTAGTTGTTTGCATATTTAATGCTTGTTATTTTGTTTAAAAACCATATCAAAACAGTTAATGTAACGTTATTGCCACTGACAGTTTAATATATATTTTCTTGATGAACATTGTGTAAATTAGGATTGAAAATGGGTCAAATGAAATCTCTTTACTTACATAGGCTGCAAATCGTCACGTACACAATCCTTAAGCACGTCGTGTTCCATCGAGTTTCCAAACTTGTATGTCCAGTCTTTGTCACACAGTCGCTTACATTGTTACAGGGTTAAATGCGAATCTTTTAACCTATAAACCCGTTTCGCTTCATGGATGTCGGGGGTATACCTCTGACCTGATTATCTGATAGAGTAGATTGTATTCCAGCTGTTTTATATTATCACTGTAACGTATTACTTATAATGCAGTTTTAAAAGGTGAACATACTCAATAGTCAATAAGAATGAACAAAATAGGTACCTTGTCAAGTTTTAATCGTCCCTCGGTGTCTCGGTGTTCTTTTGGTATACATATATAACACATAGTAAATAAACAAGCTAAATACAAAAACCAACGTGGTTTTGTGTAGTTAGGCCTTGTAGCAAATTAGTGCTCAACATATAGGGGATTTAGTTAGATAAAATATAGAAAAATAAACAAAATATGTTGCCTACAAAACACTCTGTGTGTGAACCCACAATGTCTTTTTAGGAAACTGGGTTATAATTTATATTCTCATACAAGAAAATAGCAAACATTAAATCAATGCATCTTGCAGTGATTATAACATGTGAGATAACAATCAGTCTTTGTTAAACGTTTAAAAACCATTGCCCATTATATCTCAATTTGATAGACATGTATACTCACGAGCAAAAGAAACACATTTTTAAAGGGGCAGTAGCACGTTTTTTCGCTCAAATAAGTCGATGAAATGAATTTGAAAGATAATGTCACCAATAGTAGAACACCCTTCCCTCTTCGGAAAAAAATCAAGTTAAAAATGAGTATACATGGTTTCGGAAAGTCATCGTTTTTGTCATTCGAAATAATAAAATGTGTTCACAATAAAATGGCCGCCATGCAATTTTTTTCTTTTTACGCAACACCGTTATTACCACTATGAATACTTGGTTTGTGTAATAAGATGATTAACCCTCTATAAATGTTTATAAATGACATAAACTATCATTTTAAATGGGAAATTTGAAAAAAATAAAATTTGCAAAAAACGTGCTACTGCCCCTTTAAGTGAGTTAAACAATCGATATTATACGTTGAATGTATTTGATAGTCACCTTTTGTAAAAAAGTACTCACAATTTCATACATCATAGTATGATACTTTTATTTTTATGTCTGTTCAAATGCACTTGGGGTGTTTCAAAATTATATTTGGTCAGACTGTTTGAAATTTAAGTTAAACATATATACAAATATAGACATTAAATAAATAAAAGATGTTGTCGACAAAAATACCCTGCTTGGAATTAATTTGTTTCATACATCATTACATTAATGTATCATAGGACGTAAATTATTAGCCAAAAGCCCATTTGGACTCACCTAGCTCATCTAGTTAAGGAGATTCGAAAACGACGATTTCTTAAAAAGTGTGCAACTCAGAAATATAAACAGGTTATGTTTGAAATTTGAAATTTAGTTTAGTTGGCTTCTGAAGACATGATGTAACTTTATTTCTGTCTTATGCATCAGCCTGTGTATTGACATATATTGTACTTTTTATATGGTGACGTTTCTTTTGCAGGTGAGTTTACATGGCAAATACATGAAAGGTTTAATTATTAGAAATACATGCCGTGTTTGAACTCAGATATTCATGTTGATTGGTAGAACCTTTAAGGCCGTTAAGCATGTTCTATTATAAACTCCCGGTTAAGTAACGATATGTTATCAGGTCACGGTGAATGTGCTGGTATTTGTTGTCATAGGAGCTACACAGCAGTCAAGTGACGTCAATATGAGCTACTATTGCTGGAAAATCACGTAGACCTGTATATTTTACATAATCTATTTGGGCCATATGTGACTTTCCAGTACATTTACTCAATGAATTGATACGCTTACAAAATGAATTATCAATGAGCAAGCCTATTAAATAGAACAGATTCAGTAGGCTTAACTTCGTAAAAGAAGTGTCAAGTAACACAAATATCCATGTACGTCCTTATACCGGCACATTTATGTATTCAAATGGTAGCATCTGTATACCAGTATATATCTATATCTTCCAACTTGTGTTATCGGTACTTCAGGGCCCCCCTGTGTTATTGCTGCTGTTACAATATGTCAGCAAGTTTGTAAAACAACCCACTTCGTACACGTGCTCGTGTGGTATCAAATTAGTTATCTATGTATTGTATTCAGTATTTGTAGTCAACAGAATATATAACTCACTACCAATGTTAAGCCTCTTTCATTAGACGTGTCACAGATTTGGTATAAAATTTCATTTTGCTCATGTTGTTTCAAACTATTACATTACTTTAAATAAAACGGTGTTACATGGTGATTCTTTTATTATTCTCAAGCTTTAATCAATGTTCGCAGAGCTTGCAGCATGTGGATTTTAAACTCCTACACACTTAAGTTTTGAGCGTGAATATGATCAACGAATGCTTTTAAAAGTTTAAACTGTCCATTTTGTAAATTTATTTTTGTGTGAAGGCTTACACCTTGCTAGATAAAGAAAAACATTTGACAACATCTTGGGAGACATGGGAACTCAAACATCCCTCTCCATTTCCGTATGTACACTGCTTATCATAATTTAAATATCAATCTGAGATTACATGATTACTTGTTTTGGTAACTTCTAATGTCACCACGGCACTGGCATGATTTGAAAGAAAACACGATGAATATATAATTATCTAAAGTTATAACGGTTTATTATGCACACTTTACATTGATAGCGGGATATGTACAATCCCAAAACATGATTCAAACGTCAACAATTCACACTACGGTTATATTTTAGAAGCCAGTTGCAGATAAAACTATTAAACAATTTCATTAGAAGATAATTTTGCCGGTGAATATGCCGCCATGTATAAAAATATTGCAGGAATACAATATGTACATCGTTGCTGTGTCCATGTCACACCTCTCTGATGTTTATCATGTCTCAGAGTTATCCATTTCTTATAAGATCAGCAGCTTTCTCAGCGATCATGATGGTTGGAGCGTTGGTGTTTCCTGACACGATGGTTGGCATAATGGACGCGTCCACAACTCGTAGTCCGGAGATACCCTTCACTCTGAAATATATATTGACTGGAATAAATAGATAAACTAGCGGCAAAAAGAAACGTTACCAACAACAAAGCCAGATAGTAAAGGCCGCTAGTTTATAAGAACTGGTTTTTAAAAAAGTGAGAATAAGAAAATAAAAATATCCTGGCATGTTGATGGTGATTGTGATGGTCTCCATGTATGAATCGTTCAGTGAGTAATCACCTTAATTTGGGATCTACCACTGCGGTTTTATCGTTCTGGGCTCCCATCTTAGCGGTACCAACAGGATGGTTCGTTGTCGGTGTAAAGGACCTGACGTAGCATTCCCAGTACTCATCTGTGTCAAAGGTCACACCGGTGCATGTCGGGAAAACACTGAAGTTCGGTTCTATACCCACATCTTTCAAACTCTTTGTATTAAAGAGTTTCTGAACCACCCGCACACCTACGAAGGGAAACCGAAAACGCCAGTCATTACAGCAGATTCTATAGCACAGTTACTAAGAAAGTAATCCTATTGATCCTATATTAATCATATCCAAAGTGATTCAATTTACAATTTAAAAAAAATCACACTTGCACATTCAAACACTTAGATCGAAGTAAACATTAATAACATTTCTAATGTAATCTGTGTTGTTTTCATTTCAAACTTGCTACCTCTAATAAGGGTCTTGACATCGTCAGGATGGGAGAGATAGTTGGGATCTATTATAGGATATTCAAACGGGTTGCTGCTCTTCAGTCGGATTGTTCCAACACTCTTAGGACGGAGTAGTGTTGGTGCCACTGTTAAACCTTCACCAGAAGGCCAAGTCAAACTCTTTAGAACCTTTGTGTAGAACATATAGAAATATTAGAGAATAATCGATATATTTGAAAATTAAAAGCACAATAGCACTCCAATTAAAAGAAATGTAAACCATGCACATATAATGCATACGTTTCGATATATTACCAATGAACCGCACTGGTGTAATCTACCACATATATTACGCTATCTAGAAAAGAAGTACGAATTCAGATTATAAAGTTGATTTTAAAAATTAGAAATAATTAAAGCAACTTTGCATTAAATCTGACTGAAGTACGATATTGGCAGCCTAAACTACGATATTTGCAGCCTAAACTACGATATTGGCAGCCTAAACTTCGATATTGGCAGCCTAAACTACGATATTGGCATCCTAAACTACGATATTAGCAGCCTGAACTATGATATTGGCAGTCTGAACTACGATATTTGCATACTGAACTACGATATTGGCAGTCTGAACTACGATATTGGCAGTCTGAACTACGATATTGGCAGTCTGAACTACGATATTGGCAGTCTGAAGTACGATATTTGCAGTCTGAAGTACGATATTGGCATCCTGAACTATGATATTGGCAGTCTGAACTACGATATGTGCAGTCTGAACTACGATATTGGCAGTCTGAAGTACGATATTTGCAGTCTGAAGTACGATATTAGCAGCCTGAACTATGATATTGGCAGTCTGAAGTACGATATTGGCATCCTGAACTACGATATTGGCAGCCTGAACTACGATATTAGCAGTCTGAACTACGATATTGGCAATCTGAAGTACGATATTGGCAGTCTGAAGTACGATATTGGCATCCTGAACTACGATCTTGGCAGTCTGAAGTACGATATTGGCATCCTGAAGTACGATATTGGCAGCTTTCAGATTCTGCATACAATCAAAAGTTAACTCCACATCTTCTGCTGGTCAAATAAATAAAATAAATACCAAAATCTATTTCACTCACCTGTTGATCCAGATGAAATCCACTAGAAGGGAATATCAAAGATGGGATATGCAGTTGTATATCTGGACTCGGCTCGTCTGCCTTGGTTTTCATAAAGGCTACTGCGTCGTTTCCAATGTTCGAGGAAAGAAGACCTATAGAGGATAAGTGTTTGAGAACTGTATCTCCTGGAGAATAACATCGACCACATCCTGGGCAATAATGTTATTACCGGATAATGTGGTTGGGCAATAATGTTATTACCTTAAGTCCGTATAACAACATGGGATAGATTTATGTAGCAAAGAAGATAAATGTGAGGAAACACAAAAAAACATGTGATTGTGTTTCTTCGCAAACGTCGTGTATCTTCACATGAAAAATGTTGTTGTCCAGGAATTCTTCCTGTTCTTATGTTTATCACTTCTAAATGACCTTCAAATACTAGTATAAACTATCATACACTTTCCATATATTCGAATAAAAAACCAGCAACGAATATGCAAATATTGCACATACATTTTGATGTTGCTATTGAACTTATCCTAGGATTTGTATTATTATTGTTATTATTATAAGTCTACTATGTACCTGTAATCAATAATTTATGACACAAATACATATTTCAAAGTTGTCTTCAATACTAAAGACAGAACTTAAATATTTGTAAACAGACACTGAGATAACGATGGCAAACGATATTAAACAGGTGAATACGGTCCACCTGTTCGGAACAGCATGTACTGCAGGCGAGTCGCGATGGAGTCTGCTAGATGTAGAGGCCAAGACAGCGACTCCTTGATCTGAGCTGTGAACAGAGTGCTCACATGGTCCTGTAGGTTCTCTCCTACCGGTAGATCAGCCTCCACCTCTATCTGTAATCAATCAGCGTAACTTGGAACATTTCATTAGTTTAAAGTTTTGATGCAAATGTCAAACTGACTGAAATATCAGGCGAACTAACAAGCAGTTTCTAACATTATCTGGAAAAAGAATAATTCAATGAAACCATTTAAAACACCATAATTATAAATAGTGCTATTAACAAATTCAACATTTCTGCGTGTCTTAATCATTTTCCAATAAGAAATGTTTCTTACAATATACATATTTCAATTGTGGATAATTTTGTTATTTCCCATCCTTCTACTTGACTAACAAATCTCAAGTCACTACTGAACCTTAGTAAATGTTGTATTTTGGAAAATTTATTTTTGTTTTTATTAATTTAAATAAAATTAAACATGCTCACCCCAAGATCTGTTAGATACGTCTTAGGTCCGATTCCAGACAACATCAACAACTGTGGAGATCCTACAGCACCTGCTGACAGAATTACCTCCCTTGATGCCTTCACTTTCTGAAGTCGGCCTTCTTTGACGTATTCAACACCATATGCTCTCTTGTCCTCAATGTTAACCTGGGAATAGTGTTGAAGTTAAGTGTATATTTTATATAGTTTCAAATCTAAAAGAGGACTTATACTTATTTTTAAAATCCGTTACATATATAATGTTAAACATCAAGTGAAAATTGAAGTGTTTAAAAAAAGAAAGAAATCTTTTTCACTACCTTGGTAACGTGACTGTTGGCAAGAACATGAAGATTTGGTCTGTGTAAGACTGGCCATAAGAAAGCATTTGATGTACTCATCCTTTCTCCATTACCAATAGTATTCTGGGCACGACTGAATCCTGGTTTAATCAAATAGAAGGTCGCGTGTTAGTTTTCATTGAATGTTTAAATCATTGTGTATGAAATATTTCAATGAACGCTGAAAAGTAAATGTATATCTATTGATATAACTGTTGAGTACCCATTCGTGTTCCTCCATCGACAGTCGAAATACAACCAGACACAATGTCGGTTTTCTGGAGCTATTCGACCTTAGTGCCGCATTCAACATGATTGACCACCACCTAATACTCCAAAGGCTCAGAGATACAATAAACTTTGTATTTTTTTTCTGGAGAATAAATGATTGTTTGATTGATTGATTGATTGATAACTTTTTCACCTGGAACTTGATGACGCCACATTTGCTAAAGTTAACCCGAAGTGTGGAGTCCCCAAGGGTTCTTTTCTGGGACCCATCTTGTTCTCTATGTACATACGGAGTAGGGTTCGATTACAGACATGCCCTCAGTTGGCCGACCAGTATCCAGACGATATATAGTTTAACACAGTGTTCTCTCCAATGCTTGACTCTGATCTTTCATTTCATTTCAACAATCTCATCCATACCTGTTTTTTTTACTCCAGAATATTGGTAAGATTCGCAAGTGCCTAACAGAGATGTCTTCTGCAACAATGGTCTTGTTCCTAGTTGTGGCTCGACTCGACTCGACTACTACAATTCCCTACTGTCTGAAGCAACGAAGCATCAACTTAAAGATATTCTAACCTCAGGGGGTAGGCTTCGCGGAAATGATTCTGACAACAGTAAAGAATAACGACACAAAAGTATTGGATTACAAATCCACCCCAAAATAGTAGAAAAAACGTTTTTAAAAAATACTTCATTTTTACAGCCTCCAAACGTTTCATTAGCCAATCATCTGCTAGCAGAGGTGTGACGTGTTACTCGGGAGTCCTGCTCAACGAGTAGCTGGCTTATGTTATTGTTTACATTATACACTCGTATTTTTCACTCGTATTTTTCACTTATCTCACTTGTCAAAACAGCCTAAACGTGATCAAAGCTATTAGAAACAATGTCGGCATATTATGTTCAGTCGTTAATTAACCTTGGTTGTTGTACACATGTGTTTAGATTGTTTAGTCTCCGATAATGCCGAGTGGATATTTCAGCGTAAATCTACTGCCATTGTATTTTCTTTGTGTCATTTTGAAGTGTCAGTTCTATAGAGTCACTGCGTGAATGTCCATCACTGACCATTTCCTTTATATCAGACTCTTATTCAGGCAATGAGATCTCGCTTTGAACAACGTAAGTCAAGCGATAACAAAGATTTGAATGAAGAACAAGCGAATGTACCAAATGATCGGGATACATATCTCGTTACTATGTCTCGCATTTATCTATTCCATTATTTAACAGTTGAAATGAAATAACAGCACATTTGTAGGATACTATCTCAAAGTATTTTGATTCAATAAAACAATTCATTAAACAATGTGTTTCCACAATTATACAAAATTGGATCGGCAAACAAATCAGAATTCATGCTAATCCTACTCAACGAAAAACGAGACTTATGCGACGTATATATCTATATCATTTTACAAATTAAAAGAAATACATATCAATTGTTGCACTACATTGTGATGATTTTCTTACTAGTTCGCATGTAAACAACACTTTACGATGTTCTTATTGATTTAAATAACTAACCTGTTGTCACCATATGATTGCTTATCCATGTACATCGGTGTGCATCATACATTATAGTGAATGACCGGCTGCTATCACCGACGAAACAACAGAACATAATATTCTTAAATTTCGTTGGCTGAATATAACATTCCTAGTGTTGATTGGCAACTATGTCCAGACTGAATGTCGCCTATATGTGTATCTTTATTTTAACGAACGACCCGTTCAGTATCACCAGTTACGTCATATGACAGGAAGTTGGCAATATCTTGACGCGCCACCTCTTATATAATTGAACCGGTCCACTGACCAATATCTGGCATCAAAGCAAAGGTGTTAATGCATTAAGCGCAATTAGTGAGTGTTGATTACATGACTAACTTCTGAACAAACTTAAAATCAAGCACAACAAAAAATAAATAATAGTGACGTTTACAATTGAAATTATTCATTTCAAAGCATATTGTAGCCTATAAAATAACCCAACCAAACTAAAACCAGCAACTGAATATAGAAAAATCCTTCAAAAACTCCGAACTTACTTCCTACAGACGCACAAATACCCATTCTATCGGAAACTTACAATGTCAAAAGTTGTTATTGTGTTTTAAACGAATAATCGACGAAAATCGACAAATCGCCTAAGGATTTCATTGTGTATTGTGTACTCCTGTGTATGACGTCACATCGCTTACAAAACTTATGCTACACTGAGGGGCCGCGGAAAACTGTTTGAAGAATGAGATAATGAGCAGGCCAAATTTACTCACTTTGAACCGCGATATCTGGGTAAGTAGGTGACGCTTCGAAATAACAGTTACTGTTTTGTTTACTTGAAAGTATTGTCTATATGAACAAACGAATTAACATCGAACAAAACTGAGAGGTTCTATTATCTTTAACAGGCTGCAAGGAGTTTAAATTTGACACATTGACTATGAAATTTGAGCACATCACTCCTGTTCTCTAAAGTCTACACTGGCTTCCAGTAGAACAACGCATCACCTACAAGATCCAGTGCCTTGTCTTCCAGTCTTTGTCCAGTCAGGCTCCTATCTACATAGGTGGTCTGATCAAAGCCTACAAACCAGTAAGAACTCTACGGTCGCAAATCAAAACCGTTTTCCATGTTTCCATTGTAAAAAAAAAAATCCCATATTGGCGAAAGACCATTTGCCTATTCAGCGACAAAAGCATGGGAAACTCTGCCCCAGTACTTGAAAGACAGTGGAACATTTCTGTTCAGACGCGTTTTCTCTGTCTACTGTATTCTCTGTATGTACTTTGCATGGATTTAGAGCGTTATAAGTGGACTATTGTTATTACTCATTCAAATGACTCCCATTTCATTTGGAATAAAATACTTAAACCTCAGAAAGATGATACGCACACAATGATATTTCATCATTATAATGTTTACCTTCTTGAGATTCCCCATTTATATCCAGTTCAGCATAACCCATCTCTCGTCCAGCCTGGATGATTCTGCTTGCAAGTGTTGGACTTTTATTTTGGGTCACGATCAGTGGACCTTCCTGTCCATGGTAATCTATATAAATGTACGTGTTATTTTTTATATTTTTTTTTATGAACATACCTGAATTACATTTAATCATTTACATCAGCACCTAAAACAGATAACCACGTTCTGTCAGGTATAAAGTATAAAGTATATTTCAATAATAACATCCCACGTTTTATGAACATGCGTTGTAGAACTTGATATATGTGGTTTGTTTAGACTATGTTACCTGTCATTAATATCAACTAGGTCTAGGTCGGCAGGTCTGTTAAATTTTACGGATATCATGGACTAAAATTACAATAATCTACGTCCATGGTAATATTTATAAATACAAGAAATATTGCATGCATTTAACTTTTAAAAGTGTACTTGAGTAATGGTTAAAGAAAGTAAGACACCCTGGTTCGTCGGGATTGTCATGTTTTTAAAATAAACGTTATTTATAAACCAGAAGATTATGTCAGAAAGTATCTGATCCAATTTGCTTCATGATTAAGACCGTGTCTTATCATAGTCACTATAAAGTAGATATGAATTCACACTAAATATACTTATTACTGAATAATGTAAATACACATGAATCAGAATCTGATAAAAGGAATACGTTGGGATCATGATATTTGAGATACATTTAAAACACCTGATGGTTAGACACCAACCAGACTTCTTGAGGCTAGGTATTTGAATATCTTCTGATTTCTTGAAATAAGGCAGCACATCCTTATAGCTCCATCCTTCACACCCATTTGCTGCCCATCTGTCGTAGTCAAGGCGATGACCTCTGACATACAGCATGGCATTGATGGAACTACTTCCACCAAAACCTCTTCCTCGTGGCCAATAACATCTCTGTAGAGAAAGTTCGAATGTAGGGAAGTGAACAGAATGGATTTAGCATGCAAGGTACAAATTAGTTCTGAAAGATAATATTTTCAAAAATAAAATATATTAACCTGGTTCTAATAAACTGACGAAATGTAAAAAAACCCACTGCAATAAGGGGGCTGCGATCGAGCCAAAACAAAGGGTGGAAGTCCGGCAAGGCATATACTAAGCTTACATTTCTAGTCATTCCTTTTGCTGCTAACTTTTGAGGTACTGTGAAATAAGCCCAGTCAAATTCAGTCTGAAAACTGAGCCCATGATAAAACGGGGTGTCCAATATTGGTGTATTACGCGTGTCACCTCCAGCCTCGATCAGCAGGACAGTCACGTGACTATCCTCGGACAGTCGAGAAGCCAGAACAGATCCAGCCGAACCAGCTCCAACTGGAAATGAGAAGTTGATACAATTATGCTGATAGACATTGGGAAACAGGCGCAAATATAACCTGGTCATATGTGTCACAGCTTATTTTTAAAACATTGAGTTAGTACTAATTAGAATAAGAGACATTAATATTGTACCAATAATAGGATTCCACCTATTTAAAGAATGTTATATTGTATCAAAATTGTAAATCAAACAACTAGTATTAGATGCATACCAAAGTTGTTCAACATGGTGTAAAGCTTTGAGAACTATTTCTAAACAGGAAAAGTATTGATTAAGAGACCAATATTACCTATTATATAATCGTATGAAGCATTCAACTTGGGTGAGAGAATATCAGGATCAGTTCTGGGTATCATGAACTGGTAGATGACAACAGCAGCAACAGCAACATGGACGGTGACGAGAAACGTTGTCAGTGTCATCCTTCTAAATGGTTGGTTGATATATTATTTGTATTTTTAGGGATTTCTGTAAAAGAAAACAACGATCTTGTACAGTCTAAGTTATGTCAATTCAATTGTACTTTAGTTTTAGTATTATTTGTCAATCTTATTATTTCAATAATAACACTCCAATATATATTCAGGTCATAATTACAGTTATTATATTGACATACTTTCAGAAAATAGAGAATCTCACCAAATCGTCAAATATATCAACATATACAGTAAAAAGGTTGATAAAAGTTACAAATATCTGAGGCTTGATTATAGCGATATCAACTATGTAGATATCACTTATATATATCGATTCAAGAAAATGTGGGGTATCCTGATTCAGTATACCTCAGGAAACCCTAAGAGTTTCATGTGGTATCCTGATCAGGAAACCCTAAGAGTTTCATGAGGTATCCTGATCAGGATACCCTAAGGGTTTCATGAGGTATCCTGATCAGGATACCCTAAGGGTTTCATGAGATATCCTGGTCAGTTTATGTGGAATTTCCTAAGCACTGGATACTTCAGGAAACTCAAGGAAACTCCAGTTACTTACTTACTTAATCCTCTTCATTCCTGCCGGAACATAAGGCTGCAACAAATTTCCTCCATTTGCTCCTGTCTTGTGCAAGTGCTTGTGCCTCTGCAAGTGTTGTTTTCGCTTGTTGAAGTTCCCATGTTACTGTTCTCCTCCATGTTGTTCTTGGCCTTCCTCCTTTTACTCCGTCCAGGTGGTGTCCACACGAGGGCTGTTCTTGGGATGGAGTCTGGGGTCATCCTGAAGACATGTCCAAGCCACCTGTACCTCCTTGCCTTTATCTCCATTGATACTGAGTGGGCTCCTGTCTTCTTGTAGAGGTCGGTGTTGGAGATCTTGTTCGGCCAGTAGATGTTACAGATCTTCCGTAAGCATGTGTTGTGGAAGGCATCGATCTTGTTCATGTCGGACTGTATGACTCTCCGGCACTCTGAACCATACAGGAGTACAGACTTGACGTTGCTGTTGTACAGTTTCAGCTTGGTCTTGAGGCTGTAGTTCTTGCTCTTCCAGATGGGGCGGAGTCTGCTGAAAGCACCTCTTGCCTTGCTCAACCGGGCCTTGATGTCTTTGTGGGCTCCGTTGTCGTTGCTAATGACGCTGCCGAGATACGTGAAGTCTTTGACAAATTTCAGTTCTCCTTCTTTGATGGTGATTGGGGTTGTGGCAGAACTGTTTAGGTTCATCACTTTGGTCTTGTATATATTTACTTGCAGCCCAATGTCATTGGCGAACTTGTTGAGTCTGGTTGACTTTTCTTGCAGATGCTTGAAGATGGTGGAGATGACAGCAAGGTCGTCAGCAAAATCAAGATCTTCCAGTTGTGAGAAGAGCGTCCATTGAATACCACGAGGATGGTCTGAGGTGGTTTGGCGCATTATCCAATCAATAGCTATGATGAAGAGTAGTGGTGAGAGAATGCAGCCTTGGTGAACTCCTGACTTGACCATGAAAGATTCAGAAAGGGCAGTGTTGTGAATAACATGGCATTCAAATCGTTCATAAAACATCTCCATGAGGCTGACGATCTTGTCTGGTATTCCATATGATCTTAAGATCTTCCAGAGACTCTCTCGGTGTATGCTGTCAAACGCCTTCTTGAAGTCGATGAAGTTGGCATAAAGGGAGGCATTCCACTCAAGACTCTGTTCAATGATGTTCCGCAGTGTAAAGAATTGATCAATGCAGCCCTTGCCCTTTCTAAATCCAGCCTGTTCTTTTCTGAGCCTCTTGTCAATTTCCCCATCAATCCTCTTGAGAAGAATTCTGCAGAATACTTTGCTGGGGATCGACAATAGTGTTATTCCTCGCCAGTTGTCAGTTTTGCTGAGATCTCCCTTTTTTGGTATCTTGACGATTAGCCCTTTGTTCCAGTCGGGTGGTATGACTTGGTTCTCCCAGATCTTCTTAAGGAGATTAGTGAAGAGTCTTGTGGCTGTTGGTAGGTCAGTTTTTATCAGCTCTGCTTGGAGTGAGTCAATGCCTGGGGATTTCCTGTTCTTCATGGCTCTGATGGCTGTCTCAACTTCTTTCATTGTGGGTGGTTCTATGCTGATGTTGACGTCAGGTTCGCAATGAGGTTGTAGCTCTAATGGGTTTTCAGGCTCTGGTCTGTTGAGTACCTCTTCAAAATGTTGTACCCATCTCTAGGCTTGCTCAATCTCGGTTGTGAGTACCTTCCCTGTCTTGTCTTTGATTGGAGATGATGTTGTGTTTCGGCCTTTTCCACACAGAGTGTTGGTGATCTTATATACCCTGCTCAACTCTCCCTTGTTTGGGGCCTTCTCTGCCTCTGCTGCTAGATCCTCCACGTAGCATCTCTTGTCCCTTCTGGCACTCTTCTTGACCTGTTTGTCTTTGGCCCTGTACTCCTCTTGTGCCCTTTCCTGTAGTCTGGGGGATATGTTGTTTAATAATCGCTTCTTTGCTTCTTTCCTTTCATTGATTTTCTTCCATGTCCTTGATGTTATCCATTCTTTATCTCTCTTGCTTTTGAAGCCAAGGATCTTCTCTGCTATTTCTGTGTAGGCTGACTTTATGGTCTCCCACACTGATGAAACACTTCTGTCACTGTCACCCCCTTCTAGTGCACTGAATCGGTTTTTGAGCTCGATGGTATATTCCTTCTTCACCTCAGGCAAGTTGAGCTTGTTGATGTCAACAAGTCTCTCTCCGTTGTTGTTGATGTTTCCACACCCGTGTCGTCCTATTACTTCCTCCAGATCTTTATTCTCTCTTCCAACTTTGGCATTCATATCTCCCATGGTTACAAGCATGTCATGTTGAGGGATCTTGCTAATGGTTTTACTGAGCTGTTCGTAGAACTCATTTTTTGTTTCTTCATCTGCCTCGTTGGTTGGGGCGTAACACTGTAAGATGGTAAGCTTGCAGTACTTGGAGTCAAACCATGCCTTGATGATTCTATCGTTGATAGGTTCCCATTAAAGTAGGCTTTTCCTGTTGTTCTTGCTTAGAATGATGGCAACACCACTGGAGTGATCATCTGTCTTGCCTGAGTAAAGGATGCTCTTTCCGCAAGAGGTTCTTTTGGTGCCAGCACCAGTCCATCTGCACTCACTGATACCAAGAATATCAAGATTGTACCTGTCCATCTCTCTAGTAACTTGTTTTTTTTATTATTTTATTTCTTTTTGAGGTACATATACATTTAGGTTCAAACTATCAAGAAGTGACATTTTACACAGCAACATTTACATATAGGCAAATTTTAATTTGCATACATGCAAGTATGCACAGGTTGTATCAAGTTTTCAATTACAATGGTAACAAAGGCATATAAAGAAGAAGTGATTAGTCTTTGAATAGTAAATAGCAGGATGACCAAAATTTCATATATCTTGAGTAGTTGCAATTCGAATAACAGTTGTATTTATCAATGTTATATATTTTCTTCAGATCGTTTTGAATGTATGTGAAGCTTGGTTTCAAACCAAATTGTTTTGCTTTGAAAATGGTGTATTTCACATTTGTAATTATCATGTTCAATACCCTGTTTCTGTATTCGGGGTATCCAAGAAAAATGTTTCGTTTGGAAAACTTTATGTTCGCTTCAGTGTACGTCTCTATCCATTCTTTAACTTTGTTCCATAAGTTTTTAACAATTTGACAATCAAAAAATAGATGAACTATGGTTTCTTTCTCTTTATTTCAAAAACTGCATTTATTTTCATCTTTTAATTTCATCTTTTGCAGAAGATCATTTGTCGGCAAAATTCTATGAAGTATGGAATATTGAAACCATTTTGTTTTGGAATTTAGTTTAGACATGAAGGGTATTTCATTTATGTTATTCCATTCGCTTTCATTAATTGAACATTCAAGATCTAATTCCCACTTTTTTCTGTACTTGCATTCTGTCATAGTGTTTTCTGTCTTTTGTAATATATCATAAAAGCTCCGACATCCCTTTTTCTTAGTAGCTATATTTTCAATAAAGTATGGGACAAGTGGCATTTCTAGTTTTTTTTCTATTTTGATTTTGTATTTTAAAAAATATGCTTTAATTGCTTGGGTAATGCCAGTATATTCTAGGAAATTTGTCTTGCATTTGTATATTCCAGTCATTTCTAGGTAATTTAGAAATTTACCGTCACTTTTGATTATATCATTTATCAGGTAAATACCGGATTTTGACATATTCTTATTATTTATAGACTTGTTGTTTATTCTAACATTGTCGTTATTCCATATTGGTTGGGATAATATGTCAGATTGAGTGTTGACGGTATTCCCCATTTGTTTGTTAAAGCATCCCCATGCCTTTAAAACATCTTTCCAAAAATCGTTTGTTCTTGGAGTACAGACTTTCTCAATGAGGGATGATTCAGTGTATTGAAAAAAATCTCTGTGCATTGGCGATACGTTAATATAGAAAAGTTTCTTTAATTTTGAGTTACTTTCAGAATCGAAGAGCCTTTTAACCGAACTTATCTTTTGCGAAATGATTGTATTTCTTATATCTGGAACTCTAATCCCACCCTCTTTGAAGCTTCTAGTTATTATTGTACGTTTAATTTTATCAGGTTTACCTTTCCAAATGAAACTAAATGCTAGCTTTTCGAGCTCTTTTAATATATTTTCACTTGGGTTTGAAAGTGTTGTAAAGATATGATTAAGTTTAGGTAGAATAAGACTTTTCAAAACGGTTGTTCTACCAAGTGGGGTAAGATTTCTTCCAAGCCACTGGTTCATCGTTGTCCTAATTTGTTTTAGTTTATCTTTATAGTTTCTCTCTACCATTTCTGCCAAGTTATGTGTGAAAGTTATGCCAAGGATAGTAAAATCTGTTCTAGACCAGTCAAGTTTGTAATCTTTGCATATTGTCTTTTTAGAGTGCTTTAAAGAACCTATCCAGATAACTTGGGTTTTGCTTGTATTAAGTTTAAGACCTGAAAAGGAGGCGTATTCTGTTAATGTTCGTAATGTTGCTTGAAGGCATGCTTCAGTCCCATCTAGTGTTAAAGAGGTATCGTCTGCAAACTGAGTAATCAAATATTCACTGTCACCTATTTTGATTCCTTTAATTTTTTTTTATTATTACGAATCATAATGCTTAATATTTCAGCACAAAGAATAAATAAGTACGGCGAAAGTGGATCTCATTGTCTGCATCCACGTGTGATTTCGAAGAAACCTGATGAGAAACCATTAACGAGTACACTTGAATTGATATTTCTATAAAATGTGCATATCCAATTTTTAACTTTTGTGCCAAAGTTGAAAAAGTCAAGAACCTTTTGGATAAATGTCCAATCTACAGAGTCAAAAGCTTTTTCGAAATCTATAAGTAGTAGTAGACCTGGGATTTCCATGCACTCTGCATATTCCATAATGTCATAGATCTGCCTTGTACATTCCCCAATATATCTATTTGACAGAAAACCTCGTTGGTCTTCATTTATTATTTTTGGAAGTACTTTTTTCATTCGATTGGCAATTGTGGCTGATGCTATCTTATACGATACATTTAAAAGAGATATAGGTCTCCAGTTTTTCAAAAACTGCTTTGGTTTATCTTTTTTTGGAATACATGTTATAAGACCCTGTTTTTGGCTAATAGATAACTCGCCTGTTTTGTAAGACATGTTCAGCGATCGAATCAGAAAGGCATGCAAGTCCAACCAAAAAATACGTAAAATTCTACTGTAAAACCTGATGGGCCGGGATTTTTTTCGTTTTTCATGTTTTTAAGCGATCTTAAAACCTCATCATATTTTAATTCTCCTTCGAGCAAATCTTTGTCTAAGTCAGTGAGCTTTGGTACCTCACAATGTTTAAAGAGTTCCTCTAGATCGATTGGCGAACAGTTTTGCTTCTTATATATATTTTTATAATAGCATCTAGTTTCGTTTATTATTTCTTTAGTGTTAGAGATGATTTTGTTTTCTTGTGTTTCTAATTTTGTTATAGATTTATTAATAAAATTTCTTTTTTCTAGGGATAAGAAGTATTTTGTCGGTTTTTCTCCTTTTTCCTTCCATTCACTTTTGGACCTTAATATCACACCTTCAGCCTTAACGCTAATTATATTTTCCAATTTAAGATTGACATCGTTTATTCATTTTACGACTTCTTCTTTTTCAGCCGTGCCTCGACTCTGATCTAAACTTTTATTTAAATTTTCGAGTGTTTTGTTGAGGTCTTTTTCATTTTTTTCCCTCTCCCGTTTTCGTTCTGATGAATATTTGATAGTAAAACCTCTTATCATGATAAGTAAAGTTTCAAAGAACAGTTGGTCATTTATTTCAAAAATTGCATTTCCATTATCATCTAACCCTATTTGATACTGTTGTTTTGTTGTATTGACTATTTTCTTAACTTCTTCCACATAGTTCTTATCATAAAGTAATGAATTGTTAAATTTCCAAAACCCTTTCCCCCTATCAACATCCAATAATTTCAAAGTTACCCAAGTCATTGAGTGATCCGACTTAAAAGCAGGTTCAATATCTGCATTCTCAATAGATGGTTCTAAATCTCTAGACAAAAAGAAAATAATCTAATCTCGACTGTTTAATAGGTTTAGTTTGTCGCCATGTGTATCGTGTAATATCCGTGTTTAATAGTCGCCAAGGGTCAATGATATCATATTCTTCAATAAATGACAATACAAATTCTCTTGCCTTTTGGTTATTTATATTTTTGTAATTGAATAAATCTAGGTCAGGGTTCTGTATAAGATTCCAGTCTCCACAAATCGTGAAATGGTCCGAGTCGAATTCTGCAATAGTTTCAAATAGGTTTTCATAAAAAGAAGGACTGTCTGTATTAGGTCCATACAAAGTTATCAGAGTTAATGTTTTTTCACATATTTCGATCTTAAGTGCAAGGTAATTTCCATTTGCTTTATCTTGTTTTTGGTCTATCATATTGAAGACAAATTTTTCATTAAACAGTATCGCTACTCCACGAGCATTGCTTTTATAAGAACTAAAGAAACATTTTGTCGAGCCGCATTCTCTCTGTATTACTTGTTCAATTTCTGGAGTAAAATGGGTGTCTTGGAGACAATAGATATCTGCTTTTTTTCGTTTAAGATTTGAAAATACCTCGACACGTTTTTTCTTATTTTTTAGTCCTTGACAATTTGAAGTAACAATTTTTAGACTACCATTCATTTTTATTTATTACAATGAAGTTGTCGTTGCTAATAAAGTAAAGGCATGTATATGTACCGTTGTAAAAGTAATGGAATGGGAGTAACGTAAATACAGAGAGAAAGAAAGAGATATCTACAAGAGCGTAGGGAAACTGAAAGGTAGGGTTATATACACAAGTATAGGAAAGATCATTTGTCATAGGAGAGACTACTATAGGTTGCGTTATTGATTTTTTCATACGAGCCGCGTGTAAGAGGTAAAGGCTCGTGCTTTTCAAGCATGCGTGTTTGTTGCTGAAGGCGTGCAGGATAAGCATGCATGTTATGGGAGTTATGTTTATGGTGTTTTTTCCAGAATGTTTGACATCAGATTGTCTAATTTATCAGTTAAGGATACTGTGTATTTGGGAAGATATCTAAATGTGAGTATTACATATTGTTAATACCATTGTAGTCTAGTAAAATATCACCTTTGTTTAACCAGTAAGTGAAAATCATGATCGTATTTCAAAACAGGATGAGTATCAAGACACATATGAATGTAAACAAATGACTTTGGAATAAAACCATAATCATATACATACATACCTACATACATACATACATACACCATACATGCACATACATATATATGTAGAAGGTACTCAGTCAGTATATAAATAACAATGCACATACACACATCTACATATAGTTGGATATGTGTATGTGTATTATATTCTTTATAATGATTTAAGGTTTTAGAATCATAGGAAAACAAATGCTTATCATTTCAGGACAAAGCTGTGACACTAAACATCCACAACTAAGCAGTACATGTACATAAATACATACATACAATTGGTCACTAAGTATATTAGGTCATCCTTGCACATGCACATAGATACACATACATGTATTCACAAGAGGATACTTACACATGTAAGTATGGTAACACACATATACATGCACATATATATATATATACATACATATAAATACATACACACATACATATATACATATATATATATATATATATATATATATATATATATATATATATATATATATATATATATACACATATATGTTGGAAGAGAATACACTTGCACATTAAGAAATAGGTATTAACTTGTTTGGTATCTTATGGTTTTTCCATATCATCTATGGGTGCTTGTTTTTCTATACTTTTCCATACTTATGATATTGACAATGCATATGTAATAATAGTCAGATTACAGTAAATAATTCATGAATATGTGTAAAAAAATCAACATTATATTGGATATAGTTGTTGTCAGCATGTTTTTTAAATATATAAATTCATGCAACTAAATAGTTATGCTAAACATGCATGCATTGAAGGAGTAGATAGGATAATATGAATTATTAGCTTAGTGGGTTTTTTTTAAAGAAATCCATGTATTCATTTTGGAGAAGTAATAGATTGACATATGAATGTATGTAACATCAAATACTCATAATGATTTAATAACTGCTCTGAAAACATTGATTGGGTCTATTCAATATTGGCTTACATTTTCTGTCAACATGTTATTTAAATCTTTAAATTCATTCAACTGAATACTTATGTTAAACATGCATGCATTGAAGGAGTAGATAGGATAATATGAATTATTAGCTTAGTGTTTTTTAATACTATCCATGTATTCATTTTGGAGAAGTAAGAGTTTGATGTATGCAACACCAAATACACATAGAGATTTAATAACTGCACTAAAAATCATTGAGTGGGTCTGTTCAATATTGGGTTAGGGAAGCAGGTATCTCAACATTGTGGCGTTTCCATGCAGTGTTGGGTTCATTTGGTTTTTTAACTTCCAAAACCAAGTCTATACCCTTAACCCTTACTCTGGTGTACAAATTGTACACTTTTCTAAGTCCATAGGCAGTCTTGTTGACATAGGACCTGATCTTCTTCATGGAAGTGGGGAGATCTGTTTGGATGTTGCATCCAGTCCCGTAGAGCTTAGACTTGGAATAAAAGACAGTATCCCTGTCATCCATCTTGAGGAAGGAGGCAATTATGGTAGGAGGTCTTGGGTTAGCATTTTCAGAGTCAGCATATTTTGGTTTTGGAAGTCGATGGACAGTTTTGAATTTGATATCCTTCACAAAAGATTCAGCAAGTTTTACTTTTGATATCAGGTGATCACGAAGCACTGATTCTGCATTCTCATCTTTTGTTTCTTGAATCCCATTGAATAGAAGGTTTTGTTTACGATCGTGAAGATCTTTAAGTATAGCTTCTCGCCTTAGCATTCCAAATTTGTAGTCAAGGTCTGCACGTAATATGGATACTTTATCTGAAAGAGAATCAATCTGGCTGTTTTGCATATCTGTCACTGCTTCAAAAGCGTCGACCCGAGTTTTTATAGAGGTGACTTCGGTCTCAATTTTGTTGATAGTAAATTGTAGGGTGTTATTTACATCGTCAATTCTCTGTAAAACGGATTCTTTTGATTCAACGATTAGTTGCTTGATGTCCTCAAGATTAATCTGATGGGAGGTAGACCTCGTCCCGCCCGCCGGTCCCTGATCTTTGCCCTTTTGCTGAGACATGGTACCCAGTTTTCGTGCACGATATCAAGAATGTTAATTCTGAGCCTTTTTGTGTGTATATTTGTACTACAATTTATGAATCAAGTGTTCAATATTTCATTAGTAGGCAATATACCTTATATCTGGCTCTTTAAAAGTCGATGTTGTTTGATAAACGCATCCTTTTAGTCAGAGCTCGATTCAGCTGCCTTCACTCGCCATAGCGACCTTGACCTTTCTAGTAACTTGTGCCGTCTTTGATGTTTCACACATGGTGCGGACGTTCCATGATCCGATTCGGATATTGGTTTTGGGTCTCAGTAGACTTCTTGTCAGGCTCCTGACTTCCCTCGTAGGGCTTTGGTCTGAAGCTGTCATGGTACCAGCAGGCTGGTTGAAGTTTCCTGTCAAATCCTGGGTTAATGAATTTGAATTTATTGCAGTTTCTGTAATGATATTGTTTTTACAGGTTGGGATTGTTAGTCCCAAGCCCAACCCCCAACCTGGAGTGCCAGGTGCCATGCTTCGTCTGGCCCCTCCCCTAAAACATGCCCGACTTGGTTGAACCTGCCCGGGGCTTAACCCCTGTCTATATAGCTTTTAGGATCTATGAAGCAAGCAAGCTTTTCCACCACGACAAGGTGATGACACATAGAAAAGAAAACTCCAGTATACGAACGGATATTATCAGCGCTATAACATAATGAGGATGTTGTATTTATTTACCAAATATACATAGTCATTTTATATTTCATTGTTAAAAATTGTGTGTTAAATATGTTCATTGTGATTTGTAAGTAAAATGCTTTAGGGAGGGGTGTTTTAAACGATTATTTAAATGAAAAGGGAATTATTTATACAAAAAATAGCAAAGAAAAAAAATGAATTTTTAAAAAAAACCATTATTTTGGCACTGTTTTATGGAAGTAAGATGATTGTAAGAGACATCTTAAAAGATTTGATGTACAAATGAAGAGGGGGATTTTGCCACATGTCTTGGCAACTTAACAAATAATGATTACCTTCACTTGTTTTACCTTCTTTAGTCTTACATTTTATTTAATTAAACTATTTCTGCATAAACTAGGGTGCTGGCTAAAACGGCGACAGTCCAAAACGTCTACGGAAATCGGGCGAAAACGTCGAAAATTGGCGAAAACGTCTACACTATTTTTCAATAGATAACATAAAACAATGTTGTCATTCATGATTTTATTTACACATATTCTTATCTGATTTCAGCTCAGATATCAAGCACTCGTAGGGCCTATAACACTGATAAAAAATTTTCATTGGTATTCTATTGCCGCTGGTTGTTGATAGTTATTTATCCAGAGTTCAAGATCATTCCAAATTTTTTTGGTCACATTACATTCCCAATAGACATGACAAATGCTCTCAGAAGCATCATTACAAAAGTTACACAAATCATTAGGAATGTTGTTTTTACATTTGATAAAGTATTTCCACTCTGTTGGTAAAATGTGAAGTAAGTAATTATAATCCAATATTGTACCTCTAATGTTGCATTTTGATTGTAATTTATCAAAGGGTATGACACCATGTCCATCGCACAAGTCTTTTATAGTCAATATACCCTTATTGGCCCAATTTCTGATAATATGGTATGGGTCTTTGAAATTATGGTTACACCATAGAGGCTCAGCAAGCAAGTCATCAATGTTGTCCCTTTCAGCGTCAAATATTTTGCAGTATTTTGACCATTCTTAATCTGTAACAAAAGCAATCAACCATGAATACACAGATACTGATTGATTGAATTAATTAGGCCTCGCTAATTGCTAATCAACTGCATTAATTGATAATATACCAACAATATACCTCCACTCGGACCTTGACTTGTGTCAACTTTCCGGGCTCAGGTTGGTGAGTGACATCTAATCTGTCAAAATTATTATTTTATAATACTCGTTGTGAAATAAAAACTTGACATTGAGTTTCCTTATTAATTTTTAGATCATCCACTTGTCATTAAGGAGGAGTTTGAGTTTATCCACTTATCAATGAAGTCTTGTGATAACATCCAAGCGAACAATGTTGTTTTAATCACAGACAGACAGACAGACATAATTTTATTTACATCTCACTCGTGATGACAGCGGTATACATAAATCATGATAAATAATATACAATAAAATACACAACCAATCGCTCAGCGATTTATGAGAGATGGATTAAAATGTGAAGTGTATACAGTACAGTAAAACGTAATATACATATAGAATTAAAATGGGAAATATATAAAATATATATATGTCGGCGACTTCAATACACGGTAGTACCATACTGTAATAATCACATTAATCACATGTAAGGATTAACACGTAAATAAAAACAAACTAAATAATACTTTTATACTTTATTTCTCTATATAAAATTCATCGACGTTTTCGCCAGGCATTTCATCGACGTTTTCGCCAAATATTCGCCGTTTTCGCCTTTCGCCGTTTTGGTTTATCGTCGTTTTGTCCCGTTCCCCATAAACTATACACTATAATCGTTATGAATATTGAACGATAATGTTATAATTAACAATTTATTTATTTTCTCAACGATAACATTAAATCACATTTCAGAGGGTAGCGAGATCACGATAAACAAAAGCATATCACTTATTTACTTTGTCAGTATTTGTTATAAGGTTTAAGAATATTCGGTTCAGAAAACACAAAAAACAAGTTTATAATAAATATAAATGATGCTCAAATTACTGTCGCCAATCTCATTGATTTTAATATGGTTTGCTGTTACCTAAGAGCTTGGTTGTTGTTTAACTATCGTCCTTTCGGGATATTGTTTTCATTGAATAATATTTGGTAATCAAATCAAGTATCAAATATTAAGAATTTATGAAAGAAACTTACCTATTCGCCGTATCCAAGCGAACAATATGAATATCCAAATACACAAGACACAAATTGTAAACTTATAAATCCAACAATGTTAAAACTATGAACCACAAGATTGTGAAACTTGTCCTACTTCACAAAAAGTCTTTTCGCAACTGGCAAAGTTTGCAAACAAATGGTTCTGACGATTTTATACTTAGTCTAATTTCATTGGTTCCTTGGTTTACCCATTATAGTCATTGGACAACTAGATTGAGAAAAAATAGTGTTCCTGTTGTTACAACCAACTCATGACACCGAGACAGAGAGACAGACAATTGTCTCAGTACCACCTGCACTTGTTTATTCAAGTGACACTGACACTATCTGGTCAGGTGTCTTACCGGGAAGCAGACATTTGGTATTACAAAACTTTGATGCTTGAGAGATGACGGCTTGTGTTGTTATACAGATTAACTTTCTTGGTTATACTAATGCTGAACTACTTAACGAAATAGACCGGTCACTACAGTGGCTTAATTGCATTGTCTTAAAGACAAAGCAACACACAGACAAGTAAAAACGTGTCATGGAATGAAAATTACAATTACAAAAATTACAAATTAAAATTTTATAGCAATACAACATATTCAGATGTAATCAATAAAGCATACTCAATCCCTTTTGTTAAAATTAGGTATAGGTTTATATCAGATTGACATGAGTGAAATATCTTGTGTACAATATATTAGGGAAGATATCACTGTATTATATCTACATCACTTGTTCAATGTATTTATTTGCTTGTATATAGCGGTTCGCCGCTAGTGGCTGCAATATTGCCCAAGTGGCGTTAAACAATAACTCACTCACTCACTATAGCGGTATTAACATAAGTCAGACGGGCTTGTTTGCCAATCCTTTTCTGTTTACTGAATAAGATATGTTAAACTCTATCCCATAATCATTGACATGGATTTGATTTTCCATGAATCGGTATTATGTTTTAAACATATTTATTCATGTTAATTATACATGAATGAGGACATGCAAACAAGCCAAAGGCTTAACCAAATTCCTGTCCTCGTCAAGATACAAGTACATACAATATAAATACGGATGGCATCATGAATACTTACACGCACATTTCATACAGTGATTACAATGTCAGAACAGAACAGTAATGAATTATGTACGTTTCATGTTATAATGTATAAATCCTGTCAACGTCACGGGGAGAGATATTTATATAGGGGTAACCCTGTTTATCAATCCCCATCTGGAAAATAAATACTGTTTACCCTTTAGACAATGGAAAAGAAGTAAAAGCCGTTTTTGTAACATTAGTAACGCTTTTGACAAAGTATGTATAAGGGTATAATATACAAATAAGAAGCCTGTGAAATACGGGTTGACTTGCTTGAATGGTTTCGCTGTTATCATACATCTCACTTCCGTACTTGCCCGTGTTATGACTTGATAAGATCAGTTAAATATAAAATAAATATACACAAATGGTATATATATATACATTTGTATATATATATATATATATATATATATAAAAGATGAGTTGCTTCTCACGTGAAGTAAGGTAATATATAGAAAAGAGTAAACATCAGATGGTTTTGACTGGATCAATCTTCTTTAATACAATACGATGAGCTTATTTCGACCAGTATATTGTATTTTTTACCTAAATTAAATTCAATTAAATACCTAACTAATTTCCTTGTGAAAATCAAATGTTGTAAATAACTCTTATTCTTTTACATGTATTCACCTTTATTTAATGTTGTGCTTTCTCAGTTTTGATGAATGAATATGTATTACATGTATTATGTACTGGAGAGGTATTTATAAAGGTGTAATGAATGTTGTTTAAACATATTTTTATCCATGCAGAATGTGGTTTGGTAAAAAGCAAACTGTTGCTCATAGTAAAGGACCTGGTCCAAGCGATCTTGAGACTGCGGTAGAGATCGTTACGCAATGTGAACAGGCGAGTAACGAGGTCACGTGACGCAAACTAGGTGCAGGCGAGCGATCGCCGGCATTTTCGTATCCAAAGTAAACTCGTCTTAATCGGGATTCGTAATCAAAACGGAACTCGTACTAAAAATGCCCGGATATAGGTTATATTTTGCTTTGCATGTATTAATAAATAGCCTGGTAGGTAACTGAACGATTGGTTGTTTAAACAAACGAGACATTTCAGATTTAAATTCATTTATTATCCTTACCTTTGCAGACAATTGGTACATTAGGAAAACGGTTTGGGTACAGGTTTTATTAGCATCATAAAATATAAAATAGATAAAATCATGTGTCTGACAAAACAGCAAAGATGTGACGAATAGAAAATGCCGGTGAAGAGAAAAAGATAAGTCGCCGACAAAGTAATTTTCACCCAAAACATCTCAAAACACACCAATATGTACACCTCTTCCTTAGTTGTTCACGCTTCAGATGACGTATTTGAAGAGTAAGTTTTTATACATTTATTAACATTATTATTACTGATAATATAATATCATCATGAGACAAAATTAATATAACCATTTTCAACTCGCAATTAATTGACAGGTTGTTGATACAATCTTATGGAGTTTTCTTCCACAATACAACTTCACATACGGGATTAAATGTAAATGCAAGTACTCGTATATTATTTAAACGGCATTTATTTCAAGATCTTACATGGAAAGATGGATTGACAAACAGGGTAACAAGTACATATACACGCGTATATGTAATTTATTATTACCATACTTCATGTGATGTTCGTCCATGATTGTGTTTCAACAAATTTATTACGATATTTCACAGAGAAAGCCGTAGTTTATCAAGGTGCTTAATAATACTAATAATATAATTAAAATGCTACTGGATAGTTTCATGGAATGCATAAGAGAGGTAACAGTGTGACATCGATTTCCTGAAAATATTTCTCCGTGTTTGGTGAAAAATCAAGGTTTAATCTTACATTTCATTTAATGTTTCTTATTTGTTGCTATAACGTTTGATATAGTTTAAACGTATTAAAACACTGTAAAAGTGACGGAATCGGCAAACAAGCAAAACAATGCTTGTATAAATGCCCCTCCCTACAAACTGCAAACACAAAAATAAACAAAACAAATAAGTTGCATACATTGAAAAATCATAAATATTAAACCAACAGGCATGTATATGGTACCCGATTACAAGACACACTTGAAGGTGTTAAACTATAAAAATGTTACATAACAGCAAGGCAATAGATGATAAGAAATAATTAAGAAACAAAGATTGATTTGTGAAAAATCCGAAAATCTTTTAGATTTAACGATGAAATTGTGGATGGATTTTAGCAGTACACGATTTGATTTAAACATATTTATTCCATAAATGGATCCGGATTGGCAAACAAGCTGATGCTTATGTCAATGCCGCTCCGGGATACAAAATACATAAAAATAAATGTCATGATGAATGTACAATAAAATGTATTACATGTCTGAAAAGAATAATACACCAATCATTGCTAGTCGTCAATGTCATTGAAATTATTTTGAATCAAATCTGCCACTTAAATTTATAAACGTGTGCACGGAATTTAAAAGTTCTTTGTTTACACTGTCTGGAGAGTTTTGGTTTCCGAAAAGAACTGATTTTAGGTCAAATCCATAAGTGTAAAAATACATAGTTTGTCGTATATCTTTATAAATAGGGCATACGAAAAAGTAATGAATAGAGTCTTCATAGTCATGGCCACAGGGGCAGGATGCAGTTTCAGATATAAAGCGTTGGTATTTGTGTGCATTAAGATCACTGCATTCAAGTCGAAGACGACAATGAATGATTTGGCAAACTCTGCTGCCACTGTTTAGATCAAAATGACAGTAGGTATTTTTATTATTTAGAAGTGCATTTTTGAATCTTGAAAGGGACTGTATTTCTCTCTGTTCAGCAGGCAATGAATTCCATAATGTAACCGTATTAGGAAGAAAAGACCGTGCATAATTCGCAGTTTTAGAGTTGATAGTTTGAAGATTCGTGTTATTGCGTAAATTATAATCAGAGACATCCGATAAACTAGGATGTACAAGATTACTAAGATAACTTGGCGTTATGTTATTGATCATCTTATAAAACATCGTCATTTTTTTAACATATCTTCTTTGAAACAGCGGTTGACAATTAGTTTCTTTATAAATCTTATGATGGCTGGTGCCTCGAACAGCACCACACACGGTTCTTAGTGCGTCAAGATTAAGCTTTTCAAGTATATCCGCTTGCTGTTTGGTACAATTATCCCATATGTGACTGCAGTAATCGAAAACTGGCAAGATGAACTGTTTCTACATGGTTTCTAATGTTTTTCGGTTTAGATGATGTTTGAGGCTTCTCAGACAATTAACCATGGGTGCAACTTTTTTTTGCAATGTCATTTATGTGTTCGTTCCAGGTACAATCGTGTTGTAGTATGAGGCCTAAGTGATTATGACTGTCAACAGATGTTATAACTTCATCATTCATTGTTAAGTTTGGCATTGTAATTGGTTGACATTTTCGAGTAAAGCATACTGATTCGGTCTTACTTGGGTTAAAAGATACCTGCCATTTATCCGCCCATTCGGCTATTCGCTGTAAATCCTCGTTCATATTAAGAGCAGTTTCATCAGGATCACCAATGATCGCATATAAAGAGGTATCATCCGCAAAAAGACGTATATTGCTACTCATTCCTTCAACTATATCATTAATATATACAATAAATAAAAGGGGGCCTAAAACTGAACCCTGCGGTACACCAGCAAAGAGAGTTCTATTATCGGATCTAAAACCATTAATAACAACCCGTTGTATTCTATCCTCAAGATAACTTTCAAACCACTTTATGAGATTACCATTTATACCATTTGCTTTTAGTTTGTATATAATACCTTTGTGCCAAACTTTATCAAAAGCTTTACTAACATCGCAAAATACTGCCCTAATTTCTTTACCTTTATCTAATCGGTACACGATTTTCGTGGTTCTTTGCTCAAGCATTTCCTTGCAATATGGATGTTATATTGAAACCTTTTGTAAAGAAACATTCGTTTACTCTTATATTATTATATATACGTTTGATATCAGTGACAAAGTATATCAATAAGTGTAATTAAGTAACAGTGTGTATCAAATATAGAAGGTTACTATAATTCCAAGTGTGTCCATCAACATATTTTAATGTAATGCAAACCATTAAAAAAATATTTCATGTATAAGATTTTCAACAAGCTCAGTGAAATGTACATGAATATTGCACCATTGTACACGCACACATATATATGTACATTATGATTATACACATTTATAGGACACGATCGAACGAATGAATTATGTTACCAGATGCAACCTAATACACACTCTCGTAAATGAAAACGAAATGGATGGGTAAATACGATGATAGCTCCAATACAAATTCTCAGTTAAACATACCATATAGATGTTTCTTCAAAGGAGAGAAGTTTTGTGACAGCAAATTAGTTTACGCAATTAAGCTGAACAAAGTCAAATACGCCGAGTAGTGTAATTTTAGTTTTTACAGATAACAAGTTTATTGGACCGGTTCAATTATATAACAAATGGCATGTCGGTGACCGGCATTTCAATTGTCATGTTAATTGTCAAAAGTCCGGTCTTGGTGACACACAAACTATCATGAAATTACATTAATGCGACTGTCAGTCTAGATATTTGTCAGCCAATGAAACGTTCACTGAAAGGTAGGAACATATATTCCACCAATGGAATTTAGGGATAGGATGAGCTTTGTAATTGTGTTCTTTGGCGAAAAACCTCCAACAAGCAGATTTGGCATTTGAAGAAAAACGTATCGCTGACATAGGACGATTATTATAGTACATGGATTATTAAGCTCATGATGAAAACAGGTTCGTTATTCTAATCTTTGGACGCATTGTATATTGCTATTCGCATGCGAAATACTTGCAAAATCATCACAATTGTACTTTTGTTACTTACAAAATGATATATAGATACATGTTTCTTGAAGAGCGATACGTAAGTCATTTAGCTGGTTTGCCGATTCCCTTTTTTTATCATGATAAGAAACAATTACCATGTAAAACAAAACAGACAGTTAGAAGTATTTGTTTCGATTAAAATGCATTCATATGACATCGCGCTTGTGATTTAAACAGTATTTATTTCCAGATGGTACATGGAAAGGGGGATTGATAAACAGGGTTACCCCTATATAAATATCTCTCCCCGTGACGTTGACAGGATTTATACATTATAACATGAAACGTACATTACAACAAGAAATAATTTCACATACAAAAAACTGAATATGTAAGTTCAACAATTACCACAACCTATATACATGGACATTCAACAATTGAAAATAAGAAATGTATGCTAATGCATGCTAACAAATATGACATTTGGTTTAACTTCACGCTTGATCCCCCTTGTACGGCAAGTAGTGGCGAGTAAGCCTCTGCGCAAAGGAAACAGAGCTGCGTAGGGGTAACGCTAGTTCCGTTTTCCTGTTCGCTGTTAACACATTGAATTTACGGTTTCCAGTGTTTTATTCAGGAGCCCAGTATTCCTTTAATACCTCACAAGTACATACATACATTAACAAACACACGAGAACTGGACATAAAAACAACCAGCTATAGCATAATCATATGGTTAAACGCAACATTATTCAATATAGAATCTGTGCACATGATTGTTATTTATGAACATTCTCTGCATGTGTAATGTATGCATTTATTCTGCATTGAATCACTACCCACTCATACAATTTATTGCATCAACATGTATAAATTACTCTGTATGTATGACACATTAATAAACACTATATCTCTCCTCATTTTGAGTGATACGCTCAGGGTTCATTCAACCATAACAAGGCTACTGGTCTCGCATTTTGCATTCCTTGCTTAGAACCTTTTGATCAAAAAGGATCACAGCAGGAGGGCTAATTAGTGTCACAGTGTGTATCCACTGCGATGAGTGAACTGTCTATCCACTTATCTAGCCTAATCGACCTGTGTAATAAATTACTCCTCGCTTGTCTTTCGTTTTGAGGGGATTTAGCTATATTCTGTTTCTCACTCGAACCACTTAATAAGACAAAGAGAACTTTTGGTTAGAATAAAAACAAAATAAATAACATTGCACAGGATTATATAAATGCCAGAACCCAGAAAACAAATTTAGCATAAAAAAGCAAAATATGCCCCAAAGAACTTCATGCAAATATCGCATGATTGACAAAAAAAATTTGATTTGATGAATTTTCAAATAGAAAACAATTATTTCAAACATTTATCTCATCTTTTAAACATATTTTTAAAATTATCATTCTAACCAATACTGAACTAAAACGCTACAGAAATTTCAAAGGAAGACATTGATGAATACCTTAAAACTCATAAACACGACATTATCATCTTCTCGGATGCTGCAGCTAATAAACAAAACGTAACTGCCATTGGCATTTACTCAAAAAATCTAAATCCAAATAAACAATAAAACAACCTCGACATAGGGAAAGGATATATGTAATGGGGAAATCTCTGGCATTCTCAAATAAGAAAATATCAATCACATCAGATGCACTGAATGTCATTGAAGATATCAAATATAAGCGGCCAAATTTAATGGGTAACATGTAATAGAAACATTCGTTTATTTGCTGATGATACATCAATATATTTTATAAATAGATGATCATTTCACAGCAGTCGCGACTATAAATTACGATCTGGCCAAAATTGCAGACTGAGCCAAAAAGTGATAGTGATCATTAATAGATATGCAGAGAATATCATTTGATTTAAACAGTATTTATTTCCAGATGGTACATGGAAAGGGGGATTGATAAACAGGGTTACCCCTATATTAAGATTCAGTTCACTTTCTATTCATTTGTCAAAATTATGCCCAATTTCGATCAAAGTGTTTCTTTTACGGCAATGGTTATGACATTCAAACTGTTTTATTTGGAAATTATTCTATTTCTGACAATATAAATACAAAAATTGTTGAATCTGTACATTACTATTTTACCCTCACAAAAGGATTTGCTAGTTAATTTATTATTGCTTATTACAAAGTCTGTTAAGATAATAAGATTGTTTTTGTCAGTGATTATGAATGTAACACCATGTATTATATAAATGTATATTTTTGTATTACATGTATTATGTACTGGAGAGGTATTTATAAAGGTGTAATGAATGTTGTTTAAACATATTTTTATCCATGCAGAATGTGGTTTGGTAAAAAGCAAACTGTTGCTCATAGTAAAGGACCTGGTCCAAGCGATCTTGAGACTGCGGTAGAGATCGTTACGCAATGTGAACAGGCGAGTAACGAGGTCACGTGACGCAAACTAGGTGCAGGCGAGCGATCGCCGGCATTTTCGTATCCAAAGTAAACTCGTCTTAATCGGGATTCGTAATCAAAACGGAACTCGTACTAAAAATGCCTGGATATAGGTTATATTTTGCTTTGCATGTATTAATAAATAGCCTGGTAGGTAACTGAACGATTGGTTGTTTTAACAAACGAGACATTTCAGATTTAAATTCATTTATTATCCTTACCTTTGCAGACAATTTGTACATTAGGAAAACGGTTTGGGTACAGGTTGTATTAGCATCATAAAATATAAAATAGATAAAATCATGTGTCTGACAAAACAGCAAAGATGTGACGAATAGAAAATGCCGGTGAAGAGAAAAAGATAAGTCGCCGACAAAGTAATTTTCACCCAAAACATCTCAAAACACACCAATATGTACACCTCTTCCTTAGTTGTTCACGCTTCAGATGACGTATTTGAAGAGTAAGTTTTTATACATTTATTAACATTATTATTACTGATAATATAATATCATCATGAGACAAAATTAATATAACCATTTTCAACTCGCAATTAATTGACAGGTTGTTGATACAATCTTATGGAGTTTTCTTCCACAATACAACTTCACATACGGGATTAAATGTAAATGCAAGTACTCGTATATTATTTAAACGGCATTTATTTCAAGATCTTACATGGAAAGATGGATTGACAAACAGGGTAACAAGTACATATACACGCGTATATGTAATTTATTATTACCATACTTCATGTGATGTTCGTCCATGATTGTGTTTCAACAAATTTATTACGATATTTCACAGAGAAAGCCGTAGTTTATCAAGGTGCTTAATAATACTAATAATATAATTAAAATGCTACTGGATAGTTTCATGGAATGCATAAGAGAGGTAACAGTGTGACATCGATTTCCTGAAAATATTTCTCCGTGTTTGGTGAAAAATCAAGGTTTAATCTTACATTTCATTTAATGTTTCTTATTTGTTGCTATAACGTTTGATATAGTTTAAACGTATTAAAACACTGTAAAAGTGACGGAATCGGCAAACAAGCAAAACAATGCTTGTATAAATGCCCCTACCTACAAACTGCAAACACAAAAATAAACAAAACAAATAAGTTGCATACATTGAAAAATCATAAATATTAAACCAACAGGCATGTATATGGTACCCGATTACAAGACACAATTGAAGGCGTTAAACTATAAAAATGTTGAACGTTACATAACAGCAAGGCAATAGATGATAAGAAATAATTAAGAAACAAAGATTGATTTGTGAAAAATCCGAAAATCTTTTAGATTTAACGATGAAATTGTGGATGGATTTTAGCAGTACACGATTTGATTTAAACATATTTATTCCATAAATGGATCCGGATTGGCAAACAAGCTGACGCTTATGTCAATGCCGCTCCGGGATACAAAATACATAAAATAAATGTCATGATGAATGTACAATAAAATGTATTACATGTCTGAAAAGAATAATACACCAATCATTGCTAGTCGTCAATGTCATTGAAATTATTTTGAATCAAATCTGCCACTTAAATTTATAAACGTGTGCACGGAATTTAAAAGTTCTTTGTTTACACTGTCTGGAGAGTTTTGGTTTCCGAAAAGAACTGATTTTAGGTCAAATCCATAAGTGTAAAAATACATAATTTGTCGTATATCTTTATAAATAGGGCATACGAAAAAGTAATGAATAGAGTCTTCATAGTCATGGCCACAGGGGCAGGATGCAGTTTCAGATATAAAGCGTTGGTATTTGTGTGCATTAAGATCACTGCATTCAAGTCGAAGACGACAATGAATGATTTGGCAAACTCTGCTGCCACTGTTTAGATCAAAATGACAGTAGGTATTTTTATTATTTAGAAGTGCATTTTTGAATCTTGAAAGGGACTGTATTTCTCTCTGTTCAGCAGGCAATGAATTCCATAATGTAACCGTATTAGGAAGAAAAGACCGTGCATAATTCGCAGTTTTAGAGTTGATAGTTTGAAGATTCGTGTTATTGCGTAAATTATAATCAGAGACATCCGATAAACTAGGATGTACAAGATTACTAAGATAACTTGGCGTTATGTTATTGATCATCTTATAAAACATCGTCATTTTTTTAACATATCTTCTTTGAAACAGCGGTTGACAATTAGTTTCTTTATAAATCTTATGATGGCTGGTGCCTCGAACAGCACCACACACGGTTCTTAGTGCGTCAAGATTAAGCTTTTCAAGTATATCCGCTTGCTGTTTGGTACAATTATCCCATATGTGACTGCAGTAATCGAAAACTGGCAAGATGAACTGTTTGTACATGGTTTCTAATGTTTTTCGGTTTAGATGATATTTGAGGCTTCTCAGACAATTAACCATGGGTGCAACTTTTTTTGCAATGTCATTTATGTGTTCGTTCCAGGTACAATCGTGTTGTAGTATGAGGCCTAAGTGATTATGACTGTCAACAGATGTTATAACTTCATCATTCATTGTTAAGTTTGGCATTGTAATTGGTTGACATTTTCGAGTAAAGCATACTGATTCGGTCTTACTTGGGTTAAAAGATACCTGCCATTTATCCGCCCATTCGGCTATTCGCTGTAAATCCTCGTTCATATTAAGAGCAGTTTCATCAGGATCACCAATGATCGCATATAAAGAGGTATCATCCGCAAAAAGACGTATATTGCTACTCATTCCTTCAACTATATCATTAATATATACAATAAATAAAAGGGGGCCTAAAACTGAACCCTGCGGTACACCAGCAAAGAGAGTTCTATTATCGGATCTAAAACCATTAATAACAACCCGTTGTATTCTATCCTCAAGATAACTTTCAAACCACTTTATGAGATTACCGTTTACACCATTTGCTTTTAGTTTGTATATAATACCTTTGTGCCAAACTTTATCAAAAGCTTTACTAACATCGCAAAATACTGCTCTAATTTCTTTACCTTTATCTAATCGGTACACGATTTTCGTGGTTCTTTGCTCAAGCATTTCCTTGCAATATGGATGTTATATTGAAACCTTTTGTAAAGAAACATTCGTTTACTCTTATATTATTATATATACGTTTGATATCAGTGACAAAGTATATCAATAAGTGTAATTAAGTAACAGTGTGTATCAAATATAGAAGGTTACTATAATTCCAAGTGTGTCCATCAACATATTTTAATGTAATGCAAACCATTAAAAAAATATTTCATGTATAAGATTTTCAACAAGCTCAGTGAAATGTACATGAATATTGCACCATTGTACACGCACACATATATATAGAGGATATTTGATGAAGTTTGTCAAATACGATGTTTATCTCATCGAGTGGTGTGGTTGAAGTTGATATTTTCACGAGTGGCGCAGCCACGAGTGAAAATATCAACTTCAACCACACCACGAGATGAGATAAACATCGTATTTGACAAACTTCATCTAATATTCTATTTATTATATAATTTCATTCTTAATTTGTTTAATTTGGGGGTTTTAAATGTCGATAAACATTTCCGAACCCTAAACGTGCCCCTTACACTTGTCTCCCCTATACAGCTCCGCATACACAAATAGGTCGACTTAAAAAGAATAGATTCCCATGATGGGCATGCGCTTAATTTAGAAAATAGATAACACAACACGTACACGTTGGTAATTGTAAGAACTTTTAATGCAGTAGTCTGGTGGCAAAGTTGATGCGAACATTTCATCCATAGCGTATTAATACATAGCCATCGGAAAGTCGGCCATTTTAACGATGTCAACACAGTGTGACGACTGGCGGAAGAAAAACATTATTGTGTGGAGATTAAGCAAGAACAACTGTTAATGTAGGAATATAAACGTCAACAAAGCTAGAAACATTGTCATTACTCGTCCCAAAGGTACTGTCATCGACACCAAGTTCACATTTCGAGTGCTTCTGTACATGGCACAGCCGAAGTGTGTTCGGCGGTTGCGTTTGACGGTGAAAGAATGCTTGCATCGCACTGTGATCTCGGCTGTGCCGGGCGTGGACAAGCGATTCCCACAACTTCTGGCGTCACATTTATGGTGACATTCCCGTGGATGGAATTACCTGTCATAATGCTAGTGAGGAAATTATGTGACTGGGAGTGTGAAGCTGTGTACGACATGCTCTGTGATTGAGGCGAACCAGGCGTGGCCGATCGCGAGAATGATGACAATGAGGAAGCGGAGCTTGTTGTTGCACTCGGTGACCTGGCAGTTGGAGGGGCTGTCATAGTTGAGGTGGGTTTTCTCATCAGCTGATTGTTCCCAGTTGACAGGACATGCGATATGTTTTTCTGTTGTTCAACGTTCATCTTTGAGTAATTATTGATGGAATTCACATTTCTATGCCCTGTAATTAATAATGTGAAATTATTATTTATGAAAATAGGATCTAAATATTAAAATTACTGAAAATATAAATAAATTACATACATTTTATAGATAAATAGTTGTTATGTTGTATTTGAGAAATTGAGGAAATCCATTAGATTGAAGAAATAATGTTTAAATAGATGAAAACATAAATTATTAACTATATTATTATTTCTTTTATTCATTTTCAGTGGACCAGTTAGCAGGTGTTACTTACCAGTCACTTGAATAATTTCTGTTGGCGGAAGACCCGTGTCCCTCAACTTCTGCACTAGATGTTTGCGGACGCTGGGATTATTTCAAAGATGATAATATTTATTTGATTTCCTTGTATTTAAATTTTTTCAGGATCTAATTAAATATAGTATATTAATGTTTTATATTCTTTTAATTTAATCTTGATAATGAAAATGAAAGTGAAAAGTGAAATTTGCTATTTGTATTTTTTCTAAAAACATAACATATATAATAATGATTAAATTTACATCAAAAGCAATTAAAACATTTAATTTCAAGTAACATCAATTAGTTGTAAGATATATTTTTCTAAAAAATTAAATGGAAATTTCCTAATTATTATTATACCTGTATGGAGTTATCCGCTGATCATCTTCAATGTCTGTTCCAGTTTTCATGGACCTCATTATTCCATACAGCTTGTTGATTCCCATGGTGTTGGTCTTGAACCAGGAACTGTCCTTGCGTCTATTGTGGTTGATGGCCAGGAAGAAGGGAGAGTCATCTGTCAGTGTTTCGGCTGGTCTCTTGCTGCGATACAACTTGTATAAGAAGACTGGGTCCCTCTCTGACTGATCAGGTACAGCATATGCTCTAGGTTTAGTTAACCTAATGTCTCTCACATTCTGACCAGTTCTTGTTTTTGTCTGTCTTTCAGAGGAATAAATAAGATATTCTTCACCATTTTCTTCCTTCAGCTCTATGTCCCCCCACTGTAGGTTCTTGCATTCTAGGCCTGTTCTCATTCCAAAGTGGGTGGTACAGACAAACCACATAGAGTTTATGAGGGCGGTTGCATTGCCTGATCCTAAATTTCCAGCTTCATAAATTTCTTCAATATGTCTGTCTGACAGTTCTTCAGCGGTTTTTGGTTTGTTGCCTTTTCCAATCGATTTCAGTTGCTTTTGTTTGGCACTAAGAGTTTCTCTGAACTTGGAAAATTGAATGTCTTTGATAATACTGTATGGGTATTCATTTTGTTTCAGGTACCGATCAATTGAAGAGACAAAGGAGCGCAACGATACAGGCTCATACTCTGATCCATCCTTTTTACGGACAGCAAGGATGAATTGACACAGGATCCTGTTCATTTCAAGAGGAGGAATCAGTTCAGGACTTCTGTATTCATCAATTGACTGTAAGAACATGCAAAATACCTTCATGTCTCCAGTGGTTTTCCTCAAGGTATTGTTGTTTTGATTCTCTTTGAGAAAATCATTCACATCTGTTGAAGAAACTTTAGAAAATCTGCTATTTTCCATTTTGTTGAGATCAAAACTTCCAAAATCAACCTTATCAAACAAGGTTTGTAAATCTTCAGGTAGGTTATCATCAAAAACGTCCATCTTACTTCTTCAAAAAGCTAGCAGAAGACAAGTGCAAAGGGAGATAACTCTTGTTTGTTTACCTCTGGAAAAGTAGTCCCGGCAAAAAGAGGCCCTGTGCAACCTCACTGAGCAGTGACGATATATTATATCGCTACTGTCACCAGTGACGATATATTATATCGCTACTGTGAATAAATATAAGGTATATTTCACTGATATATCCCAGTATTTCATTACCAATTATATAATAAATGTACATTATGATTATACACATTTATAGGACACGATCGAACGAATGAATTATGTTACCAGATGCAACCTAATACACACTCTCGTAAATGAAAACGAAATGGATGGGTAAATACGATGATAGCTCCAATACAAATTCTCAGTTAAACATACCATATAGATGTTTCTTCAAATGAGAGAAGTTTTGTGACAGCAAATTAGTTTACGCAATTAAGCTGAACAAAGTCAAATACGCCGAGTAGTGTAATTTTAGTTTTTACAGATAACAAGTTTATTGGACCGGTTCAATTATATAACAAATGGCATGTCGGTGACCGGCATTTCAATTGTCATGTTAATTGTCAAAAGTCCGGTCTTGGTGACACACAAACTATCATGAAATTACATTAATGCGACTGTCAGTCTAGATATTTGTCAGCCAATGAAACGTTCACTGAAAGGTAGGACCATATATTCCACCAATGGAATTTAGGGATAGGATGAGCTTTGTAATTGTGTTCTTTGGCGAAAAACCTCCAACAAGCAGATTTGGCATTTGAAGAAAAACGTATCGCTGACATAGGACGATTATTATAGTACATGGATTATTAAGCTCATGATGAAAACAGGTTCGTTATTCTAATCTTTGGACGCATTGTATATTGCTATTCGCATGCGAAATACTTGCAAAATCATCACAATTGTACTTTTGTTACTTACAAAATGATATATAGATACATGTTTCTTGAAGAGCGATACGTAAGTCATTTAGCTGGTTTGCCGATTCCCTTTTTTTTATCATGATAAGAAACAATTACCATGTAAAACAAAACAGACAGTTAGAAGTATTTGTTTCGATTTAAATGCATTCATATGACATCGCGCTTGTGATTTAAACAGTATTTATTTCCAGATGGTACATGGAAAGGGGGATTGATAAACAGGGTTACCCCTATATAAATATCTCTCCCCGTGACGTTGACAGGATTTATACATTATAACATGAAACGTACATTACAACAAGAAATAATTTCACATACAAAAAACTGAATATGTAAGTTCAACAATTACCACAACCTATATACATGGACATTCAACAATTGAAAATAAGAAATGTATGCTAATGCATGCTAACAAATATGACATTTGGTTTAACTTCACGCTTGATCGCGCTTGTACGGCAAGTAGTGGCGAGTAAGCCTCTGCGCAAAGGAAACAGAGCTGCGTAGGGGTAACGCTAGTTCCGTTTTCCTGCTCGCTGTTAACACATTGAATTTACGGTTTCCAGTGTTTTATTCAGGAGCCCAGTATTCCTTTAATACCTCACAAGTACATACATACATTAACAAACACACGAGAACTGGACATAAAAACAACCAGCTATAGCATAATCATATGGTTAAACGCAACATTATTCAATATAGAATCTGTGCACATGATTGTTATTTATGAACATTCTCTGCATGTGTAATGTATGCATTTATTCTGCATTGAATCACTACCCACTCATACAATTTATTGCATCAACATGTATAAATTACTCTGTATGTATGACACATTAATAAACACTATATCTCTCCTCATTTTGAGTGATACGCTCAGGGTTCATTCAACCATAACAAGGCTACTGGTCTCGCATTTTGCATTCCTGGCTTAGAACCTTTTGATCAAAAAGGATCACAGCAGGAGGGCTAATTAGTGTCACAGTGTGTATCCACTGCGATGAGTGAACTGTCTATCCACTTATCTAGCCTAATCGACCTGTGTAATAAATTACTCCTCGCTTGTCTTTCGTTTTGAGGGGATTTAGCTATATTCTGTTTCTCACTCGAACCACTTAATAAGACAAAGAGAACTTTTGGTTAGAATAAAAACAAAATAAATAACATTGCACAGGATTATATAAATGCCAGAACCCAGAAAACAAATTTAGCATAAAAAAGCAAAATATGCCCCAAAGAACTTCATGCAAATATCGCATGATTGACAAATTTTTTTTTGATTTGATGAATTTTCAAATAGAAAACAATTATTTCAAACATTTATCTCATCTTTTAAACATATTTTTAAAATTATCATTCTAACCAATACTGAACTAAAACGCTACAGAAATTTCAAAGGAAGACATTGATGAATACCTTAAAACTCATAAACACGACATTATCATCTTCTCGGATGCTGCAGCTAATAAACAAAACGTAACTGCCATAGGCATTTACTCAACAAATCTAAATCCAAATAAACAATAAAACAACCTCGACATAGGGAAAGGATATATGTAATGGGGAAATCTCTGGCATTCTCAAATAAGAAAATATCAATCACATCAGATGCACTGAATGTCATTGAAGATATCAGATATAAGCGGCCAAATTTAATGGGTAACATGTAATAGAAACATTCGTTTATTTGCTGATGATACATCAATATATTTTATAAATAGATGATCATTTCACAGCAGTCGCGACTATAAATAACGATCTGGCCAAAATTGCAGACTGAGCCAAAAAGTGATAGTGATCATTAATAGATATGCAGAGAATATCATTTGATTTAAACAGTATTTATTTCCAGATGGTACATGGAAAGGGGGATTGATAAACAGGGTTACCCCTATATTAAGATTCAGTTCACTTTCTATTCATTTGTCAAAATTATGCCCAATTTCGATCAAAGTGTTTCTTTTACGGCAATGGTTATGACATTCAAACTGTTTTATTTGGAAATTATTCTATTTCTGACAATATAAATACAAAAATTGTTGAATCTGTACATTACTATTTTACCCTCACAAAAGGATTTGCTAGTTAATTTATTATTGCTTATTACAAAGTCTGTTAAGATAATAAGATTGTTTTTGTCAGTGATTATGAATGTAACACCATGTATTATATAAATGTATATTTTTGTATGGGAGAGGTATTAAGATTTTTGAAATAAATATTGTTTAAACCCCTATATTAATATCTCTCCCCGTGACGTTGACAGGATTTATACATTATAACATGAAATGTACATTACAACAAGAAATAATTTCACATACAAAAAACTGAATATGTAAATTCAACAATTACCACAACCTATATACATGGACATTCAACAATTGAAAATAAGAAATGTATGCTATTGCATGCTAACAAATATGACATTTGGTTAAACTTTACGTGCTTTCTAAATTTGGAAACGTTTACTTAAGTCAATAAATGTGCAAACAGAATCCACAATTTTTAAGTTAATCTCATCAGATAAGTCATTGTTACCATAAAGAACGGTTTTCAAATTAAATCCATTAACATAATAATAGCTGTTTGATCTAATATCTGAATAGTTTTGGCAGACGAAAAGATAGTGCATAACATCCTCATAAAGGTAGTTACATAGGCAAGTAGCAGAGTCTTATATAAACCTGTCAAATTTGTGACCTTTAAGGTCACTGCAGCCTAATCTTAAGCGACAAAGTGTTACTTGAATATCATTTTATTTCTAACAATGGACTGAACTTATTATTTGATGGTGACATTATCAAAGAAGTTTAAAATCAGAAGCATTTAGGTATACCATTTCAAAGTGATTGTTCTTGGAAAGTGTATTTTTATTAAAAATTAGTCCAGTGATCAATTGTCTGAGGTGATTATGTCCTTGGGAATTTTGGCTGTTCGTGACCTTTTTTGTTTCACAGAGATTAAAATTGTCAAAAAGACTTTTACTACGAACAAAATTCTTTATAAATTATGAATTCTGTAATTAAATATCAGTATGTTTTGTTTTTGAAATTAATTATGACAGTGCAGTGAGTTCTTCTAATAGTGAGAGCTGGTCAGCAGCGGCACTAATTAAAACAGGATACAGCCCCACAATCACAGACAAGTAACCATCTAATCCCTCTTAATCCCTGTCAAAACATACAGATGTGTGACAGGGGAGCAGGACAAAAGCAACCCGGACAAAAGCCACCCGAACATAACCCACCAGGACAAAAACCATCTAGGACAATTGCCACCTAGGACATAAACCACCCAGTTATTTTATAATATTTTGATGAAAAAATGACTTTGGTGAGAGAAATTAGTTGATTTAAAAGCGAATTTTGATAAACATAACTGACTTAGATGAAATAGAATAGTTTGATGAAAAACAATGACGTTGATGAAAAAACATGACTTTAATTAAAAAACAATACTTTGATGAAAAAACATGACTTTGATGAAAAAACATGACTTTGATGAAAAAACATAACTTTGGTGAAAAAACTAACCTTGATGAAAAACTAACCTGATGAAAATAACTGACTTTTATTAAATACAATAGTTTGATGAAAAACATAACTTTGATGAAAAACTAACTTTGATGAAAAAACTAACTTTGATGAAAAAACTAACTTTGATGAAAAATACCCTTTGATGAAAAATTAACTTTGATGAAAAAACTAACCTTGATGAACAAGTAATCTGATGAAAATAACTGACTTTGATGAAAAACAATGACTTTGATGAACAAACATGACTCGATTAAAAAAACTATCATTGGTGAAAAAACTATCTTTGATGAAAAAACTAACTTTGATGATAATTTTACCCTTTTCTAGTTAATGTATAAATGTTTATCCTAAAATCTGTTGAACTTCAATGATTGCATTTTATCAGTGATGATGAGTTAACATAAATTGTATAAATATACTTGTTTGTATGGAAGTGGTATTAGCCTGTTTACCAATCCCTTTCTTTTGAATTAAAAATAGCTTAAAACATATATATATATATATATATATATATATATATATATATATATATATATATATATATATATATATATATATATATATATATACAGCCCTGCAGAGGTGTATTATGCAGCTGAAGTCTGCACTGATATTTTACATTTTAGAAAGCGCATTTTATATAACATTTATTATAAGTTTTATATTGCATTATCTATTTAACTTTTTCTTATTTAATATATTAATGTATATACATACATCCAATAGCCTCTCCAAACCCTTATTGGGTGGCTCATGTATTTTTTTATGTCAGTTTTATGTTTTATTACATTTTATGTATGAGGTGAGACTAAAATAAAGTATATGTCTGTCTGTCTGTCTGTCTGTCTGTCTGTCTATACAGAGATTGTCAGTAGCGACCCAAGACAATACATAGACTTCCTGAGGAGTGAATTTGAGCTGATACGATTTTGGTGGACACGTTGATATTTCTAGTGGTAAATGCATTTAGTAAAATAAAGATAGTGCTAATGTTACAGTTTAATATGATGGAACCTGACTTGTGTAAATAGCAAATACATAACTAAGTTAAAATATTGTTTTGATAAGTGTTTTGAACAAGTGTAACCTGACTTGCGTAACAAGAGAATAACAAGTGAGAAAACAAATCACTAAGTAAAAATACTGTTTTGTTGTTGTTTTTTAATAATTAAATACATTTTGGGTGGGTTTTGTCCTAGGTGGCATTTGTCCGGGTGGCTTTTGTCCTAGGTGGCTTTTGTCCTAGGTGGCTTTTGTCCTAGGTGGCTTTTGTCCTAGGTGGCTTTTGTCCGGGTGGCTTTTGTCCCGGTGGGTTATGTCCGGGTGGCTTTTGTCCGGGTGGCTTTTGTCCTAGACTCGTGTGACAGGGTGAGGTGTCACCATGACACAAGATCAAAGTTAAAATGTTTGTGTTTAAAGATTAAAACGAACCAAATATTTAAGAATACATTACAACTAACTAACATATATCATACTCTGCACCAACATAATATATACTAATATATTATAAAATATGTGACTTTTTTCTTGTAATATGTGTCCCTACATTCAACTGTACACGGCAATATTATAATCGTAAATTAGTTCCTTATTCAGACAGAAAGTAGTTAGCAAACTTTCGAGTCAACTCACATAACTTTGAAATTGAAAGTTGAAACCGGTAATTGAATTACTTTTCATATTATCAGGTCCTTGTTATAATGATTTCAGGAAAGCTTATATTCAACCTGATATTTGAATAAAGTTAGTTGTTTAAGAAGTGAAATAATTGTTAGAAATAAAATTATATTCTCTGCATTGTCCTCAACCTATCTGTTTATGAACACTTTGGTTTAAACATATAGCAGACTAGGATAATTTAACAATAAACTAAAACAAAAAGACACAAAACAAATCTACTAAAATGACTTGTACTTCAAACATGCAAAAGATCTAGATGTTCCTGAATTAGAAGCTATTTGGATTGAAGTTATCTCAAATGGGAATAGAAAAGTTCTTATTGGATCATTTTACAGAGCTGACTTAAGCAATCGATATTGGGACTTGATTGACAATGCATTTTCAATGGCTAAAAGCAAAAATATACGGCTTTTCATACTCGGTGATTTTAACGCTAATATGATTAATACTAGCAATAATAAAATGAACAATCTTTTGACTATGCATGATCTAGTTCAGATTATTGACGAGCCAACTCGAGTTACACAAACTTCGAGTACCTTACTTGATATTATACTTACCTTGTCGCTGGACATTGTCAATGATTCCGGCGCCCTTACTCCTATCTGCAGCGATCATAGTCCAATTTTTGTTTCTTTAAAATTTGGGAAATGCTCGAAAGATTCATACAAAAGGACTATTTATGACTATAACCGCGCAGATTATGACGGTTTAAGAAACAGTATATTATCACTCGACTGGGATTCGGTATTTAATGAGGATATTGACAGCTCCTCTGAAATCTTCACATCTACCCTTAATAGATTAATCAATACTTACATCCCTAATAAAGAGGTTGCTATAAGACCTCGAGATGGCATATGGGTGAATGGCTCTCTGCGTTCTTTAATGAGGAAGAGAAACCGCTTACACAAACTTGCGAAACGAAGAAACAATAGGCATGATTGGGATCGGTTTAAAACTGCTAGGAATAAAATCATATCTGAGGTTAGAAAAGCTAAGCGCGCATACGACATGAAACTTGATACTATTATTAACACTGAGCGGGGAACAAAGTCATGGTGGCGTCTAGTCAAGAAGTATATTCAAAATAACAGCAGCTCAGGTAAATCCTTCCCTCCAATCACTCATAATGATATCGTTTTAGATAATTCAGACGATATTGCAGATGCTTTTAACGAATATTTCACAGATCAAGCTCAAGTTAACGAACCTAATATCGAACCTACTCCTCCCACATCCAGTGAAAACAAACTAGATATATTATCTCTTACAGACAGCGAAGTCCTTGATATCCTACTTTCGCTTGATACAAAGAAGGCCAAGGGTCCGGATAACTTGAGCAATAAATTATTAAAAGTTTTGGCGCGTGCACTGTACTGCCCTGTTACCAAGTTATTTAATATATCTCTTAAAACTTCCCGATTTCCCGATATTTGGAAATTTTCTGTGGTAGTCCCGATACATAAGAAAGGTAGTGTCCATGCTTGTGACAATTATAGACCAGTTGCGTTAACATCGTGTTTGTTAGCTACTTCCCCTGTTAGGTCAGACGTGTGTGAGAGAGCTCTCGAAAACAGATTCACAAATCTAAGTTATTTAAAGTAATCTGAAGTGCAATATACCCAATATTACTCGCAAGTACCCCTGTTACCTATATACTTATCAGTGGGACCGGATTATGTCGGAAAGTGGACTTACAGGGACCACTTGGACGGACAATGCGAAAGACTTCGCTGACAGTGTAATGGCGGGAAGGCAGATTCAAGAAGTAGTCGACACGTCACAACAGTCTGCTTCCAAAAGATCCCACAGTGAGTCAAGCGATTGTATTGAACCAGTCCTAGAATGTTCCACAAAGAAACATCGGGGTGAGTGCACGAACTTAAATGATGATAAAATATCAAACTTAACAAGCAAGCCAGGACAATGTGTGAAAACTATTGAAGACGTGTTAAAGGCTATCGCCGATCAGACTGTCCACCTCGATGCTAAAATAAATGCTATGGAAGATAAGATCTTAGACAAAGTGAAGGCTATGATGAAGAAGGACATTGATGATGTGAAAAATGGTGTCAAAGGTCAACTAGCTAAGGTGAGGGGTGAGATTAAGAACGTTCTAAAATCACAGGATAATCTGGGGAGAAGCCTGAGGAAAGAGATTGAAGAAATTAGAAGCATAGATAAGGATCGGAAACAGGACTTTGTAAACTGCAACATTGTACTCCGTAATGTGTCTTTGTCCTACGACGAAACATACGCCATTAAAGATACTGTGAATGATATCATCAACAGTGGCCTAGACTTACAGGATGTCAGTGTGGAGAAAGCAGAACGAAAAGACTCTAGAAATCCTAAATATCCTGGAGTGGTAATTGCGGAATGTAAATCAAACGCCGATCGAGACACAATTCTGAAGGCAAAGCGTAGATTAAAGGACAGTGAGGACTACAGCAATGTTTACATCGATGCAGACAAACCCCTACATGAGCGTGTCATGGAGTCGAACATGTGCGTGTTGGCTGACACCATAGGGAACGACGTGCTACAAGTGAGGGGCAGTCGACTACAGAGATCAGCGAGACAACATCATCAACGACACAGAGACGACGCCGGATGGACAGATCGCCGACGGACGAGTGGATCACACCGGGAGAGAGATCAACGTAGACCCGTCAGCCACGACACGAGAGAAACACGTGGTGACAATGTTTATGTTTACAGACCACGTCACGAGGTGAACGACGCTGATTGGACGACAGTAGAACGACGTGATAGGAGGCCAGCCAACCGGGGAACCTACGGTGACACCCGAACCAATAGAAACCAGCCATCACATCGTCGCTAGGTCAAGTGCGGGTCATGGAATGTCAAAGGTTGGACACGGGATACGCATTCACAGAACGCTTTACTACGAGAAATGTGTTGTAAATATAGTGATTGTGACATTATAGGTATTACTGAAACGCATCTACGTGATAACGATGTTATATGTGCTGATGGTTATGTGTGGTTTGGACACAACAGAACAGAACTTCATAAACAAGCACCAAAAGGCTCAGGTGGTGTTGGTTTTTTAGTTAAAAGTGAATTTCTTGAATATTATGATGTTGACATTAAAGATAAAACATGTGAGGGTATACTATGGCTTAGCATAACGAATAAGGTCAACTGTATTACAAAATATATTTGTGTGTGCTATTTACCCCCAGACAATTCTTCCAGGAATATCAACGGTGAACATTTTTATGACACTTTATTATCACAGGTATTTGAATTTAAAAATGTGTGAGGAGAGGAGGCTGACTTTATTGAGGGCATTGATAACTTGCCTGTGAGACAGGTGATTGACTTTTCCCAAAATGCCAATGGTAAACTTTGTATTGATTTTTTAATTAGTGCAAACATGTGTATGCTCAATGGACGTTCATCATCTATGAATGACTTTACTTTTATCTCACAACAGGGCAAGTCTGTTGTAGATTACTGTTTTATTCCTTATGAAACTTTAGAAAGTTTTAGTAATTTTTCCGTGATAAGGCCCAGTGTTTTAGTTAGTGAAGCTGGCTGTGTGGGTGTGATTGACGGGGAAGCTCTCTTAAAACATGATCATTCGATGCTGAAGTGGGACTGCGTGTTGTTCGACTTAGTCAGCAGGCACGACGTAGTGGAAGACTCAGATGACGTAAGAGAGGTGATTATGACGCGGGATCCACCAGGTGATTTTCTTAATTCTGAAGAAGTTAATCTTAGACTGTCAAAAGTGATAACAGACTTAGAGAACTCACTCGGATCAATATGCAATAAACAGTGCTTATAACAGTTGTGTTGAGATCATACACTGTGAAATGAGAGACAAACTCCCGGTCAGAAAGATACATACTTCGATTCGTAGCAATAAGAAACGACGGTGTAAGAATCCGTGGTGGAATGACTTTTTAACACAAAAGTGGAATATTATGTGTGTAGCTGAAAGGGTTTGGTGCAAGGCTAGTGGTGCAGAAAAGAAAAGATTAAAAGCACATTTTGTTGATGCAAGGAAGGATTTCGACCGTTGTGTTCAACGCGCCAAGAGACAGTACAGAAGTAAGATGCACAAAGAATTAGAGAATATGTGTAAAGAAAATCCGACTGAATTTTGGAAATCAATAGGGAAAGTTGGAGTGGGAAGTGAAAGGCAGAAAGTTATTCCATGGGAGGTTGTTGCAGCTGATGGAAGCGTTATTAGAGACAAGCCCGCTGTCATAAATAGGTGGAGAGAGGACTTTGGGAATCTGTTAAATGGTGACGTAACTATGGGTGATGATGATGTCATCAAGGAAAATGAAGACGATGGAGATGGAACTTTCAACGAATTCATTACTTTACAGGAGGTAGAGCAAGCTGTAAAGAGATCTAAAGACGGGAAAGCGCCAGGAATCGACGAGATCCCCAGTCAGCTGTTAAAAGGAGAACCAATTATAAAAACCCTTCATCGTCTTTTCAACGTATGTTTTAATAGTTCTTGTGTACCTGATATGTGGTCTAAAAGTATAATATGCCCTATTCCCAAATCTTCTTGTACAGACCCACGAGACCCGATGAGCTACAGAGGACTCACTCTTGCCCCCGTTATTTATAAACTGTAATGCGGTGTTTTAAATGCAAGACTTTCAACGTGGGCAGAAAGTCATGATATATTAAATGATGTCCAAAACGGGTTCAGAAAAGGTCGGTCCACTATTGATCATGTTTCAACTTTAACCACCATAATTGAAAACAGGAAGCTGTGTAAGAAACCTACATTTACAGCGTTTATAGACTTTCAAAAGGCGTATGACTGGATAGACAGAGGAGAGCTGTGGAAGAAACTAAGTAACAGTGGTGTGCATGGGAAGATGCTCTCGGCCATAAAGTCTCTATACAAGAATGTGCAATGTTGTGTACGAGTCAACCAGATGAAATCTGAGTGGTTTGACGTCACCCGGGGATTAAAACAAGGTTGTCTTCTGTCACCCCTGCTTTTTAATATGTACATAGATGAACTTTTAGATACTATTACTGCACTAGGAAGAGGTGTTCGTGTTGAAGATGAAGTTATTTCTATATTAGCGTATGCAGACTGTCACGAACTCAGTGATTGCAGAACTCGACAGGCGAGACCTGGCGAACCAAAACTCATTTGAGCCACCCTGCAGGCTTTGCACGAGCTGCAGTGAGCTTTGATAAGCAAGCGCGAGACGAGAGCTCTCACTTGCTACATGGACTGGTTGGAGCGGATTGATGATTTCTCTGATCGTGAGTTTTGGACTATGTGAATTATGTTTGAAACTTGTACTATATTGCTTCTAAATATGATAATTAACCAGTCTTACTTTATTGTACAGGTGGATGATCTGTAGGGCTACACTTCGTGTATTAGGTACATAGGTGGTATTTCCCAAGGTACAGGTGAGTAAACTTTTCCGTACATAAGTTAAGAACTGTGAATTGTGTAATCATGTAATTAATTGTTATTTAATTGATTAATTAACGGCGATTAATTGGTAGCTATTGTAAACGATAGCATAAGGGTTTTATCATGGTATTTTGTTAAATTGTTTGGTGATGGATTTTATTGCTTACATGGATGATTTGAAACAAATTTATGTTGTGTGTTGTAGTTCATCCACGTCCGGGGTCCGGGGTCCAGTATCGAATCCGGGCTCTTCAACCAGGGTAACTCCGGCCGAGGCATGCTTTTGAATCAGCAGAGAGTGGCGGAGTTTTGAGCAAGGTGCGGTAGAATGCTGTGTGCTATCAAGACCGCAGTGGTGACTGCTTGAGGTAGTCTGCCGTTCTGGGTGAGCGGATGTGTAATTAGGGATGAAGGTGTTTGTGTCAGGGCAGTCAGGCCCGCACTTTCACGGTCCACCCTTGAGGGATTTTGTGTGGGCACGGGACAGTGCTAGAGCAGAGTGAAGGTGTTAATGCCAGGGCAGTCAGGCCCGCATATATCACGGTCCACTCAGTTGTTTTCTGTATACTGGACAGACTGGTCCATGTACGGGTTTGTGTGAGATGTGCTCACTGAAATAACCATTGTTTTGTTTGTATTCAACTTTATGCAATAATGTAATGAATTGATGTAATCTTGTCTCAATTCTATGTGCTATTAACTGATTTGTTTAAATAAGTATTTTTCATTAGTGAATTTGTTACTGATCTGATGTTGTGAATAGTGATTACTTGTTATCACAGTTGCGAGGTATGAATTAACTAATTACTACCTGTGATAGAATTAAAGTAAATCTTCATCAGTGTTTTTCAGTTCATTGTCACCATTTGAAATATTGTTGTAAATAATTTGTAATAAGTAAAAGGTTCTTTCCTTGTGTATAAAGGTTAGATGTAGGTTACTTATTTATTTTGTTTGATACGATGTCATAGGAGGTGCATTGTCATCCATAATTCATGAAGATATTTATGTTGCAGCTATCCATACGCTAATCGGAACTAACCGGAATTAACATCACCTCTGCACCTGGAAGTTTGCATGGCACATGTGCACCAAGCTAGCAAGAAATATCATCTTTATCATTTCAGGTGCCTATGACACCGTATCTACACCCCACGCGTTTTTGTATTACCTTGTAAAATAGTTTTTTTTATCTATATTGTTATGTAATAAACTTTTATTGGTAAACTACTTCTTTGTTGTCTCTGAGTACCAAAGTCACTTTGTGACATTTTGGTGGCAGCGGTGGGATAGTAAAGGTACTCGGAGTTTGTTTGAAGTTTTATTTAATCAGATTAGCACAGATTTATTGTTTTGTGACTGAGAGAATGGATTTAGAGAAGTTGATCAAGCTTGGTAAGGAGCTTGGTAAGAAAGGTGAGGATTTGCAAGATTGGGTTGAACATGAGAGGGGGTTGGAGAGGGATCGGTTTGATCGTGAACGAGAGGAGAGAATGCGCGAACGGGCTGATAAGAAAGAGTTGTTAGCATTAGAACTTCAGATTCACCAAGCTGGAGGATCAAAAGCAGGGGTTGAAGAGAAAAGACCCAAGTTACCCGTGTTTGAAGACGGCAAGGACGATCTTGATGCCTACCTGAAGCGTTTTGAACGACATGCACATCTACAGAAGTGGGATAGACCTTCATGGGCGAATAGACTGAGCTACTTATTAAAGGGTAAGGCACTTGAAGTCTATTCCCGGTTGTCTGATGGTGATGCAAATAATTATGATATCCTTAAAACTGCTTTGTTGCACAGGTACCAGTTAACTGAGGAAGGATTCCGACAAAAGTTCCGTTCAAGCAAACCGGAGGCTGGCGAGACTTGTCACCAATTTGTTGTGCGTTTACATGGGTATATGCTTAAATGGCTTGAATTGTCTCATAAACATGCAAACTTTGATAATCTGAAAGATATCTTTTTGCAGGAACAGTTCCTGACGTGTTGCAACAAGGAATTGCGACTCTTTCTCAAGGAGAGGAGTCCAAAGAACATTGAGGAGATGGCGACCATTGCTGATAACTACCTAGAGGCCAGAGGGTGTAGTCCGAACGTGACAAGACAAGTGTTTTCGGGATCAAGTGAAAATAAGCCCAGCCGACCTGTTTCTTCACAAGGTGGACCAGAAGCTTCACGACAACGGCCTTCACCACCATATTCAGGTAATAAATCTAACTTGAAATGTTATATTTGTCAGCAGTTTGGCCATATTGCTCGTTTCTGTACTCACAGTAAAGCACGCACAACTAAAGCTTCAGTGATTGATGCCGGCAAGCAAGAACCCCGATCTACTCCTGGCAGTGGGGATCCGGAACTGCTAGAGTGTGGCTGCCGTCTTACAGTGTTGAGTATGGCGTGTGAACAGGAGGAGTCTGGAAACATGCCTGTTGTGGATGGCTACTTCCGGAACCGCCAGGTCAAGGTGTTGAGGGACTCGGGCTGTAATGGAGTAGTTATTCGACGTTCCCTTGTATCTCCAGAGGATCTTACAGGTGAAATGAGGCATTGTAAACTTGGTGATAGCAGTGTAAAGACCTATCCTATCGCTAGTATTGATTTACAGACACCCTATTACCATGGACAAACGGAAGCTGTGTGTATGCCTAATCCCTTGTATGACATAATCATTGGCAATGTTCCTGGTGCTCATGATGTGAAGTGTAGGAATGCTCAAGGTGTTTCATTTTCCAGCCAGAATCTTCTAAATGCAGTTGAAACCAGGGCGCAGACCAGAGCACGACCAACTCCGGCTTTGAAGACTCCACCAGCACTAGACCTGGATGTGCCACCTGAGCGTCTCAAGGAGGAACAGAGTGAAGATGAGACCCTTACAAGACCACGATCCTTGGCAGTTACAGGTGAAGAGAGGACGAGTAAAAACAGTAAGTGGACCTTTTCATACAAAAGGGAGTACTGTATAGAAACTTTGAAACCACCAAACCCAAGTTAGAAAGTCTGAAACAACTTGTTGTCCCAAAGTCTTTACGCAATAGGGTTTTGAATCTTGCACACGATGGAATAATGTCTGGTCACTTGGGATGTAAAAAGACTGCACAACGAATCCTGGATCACTTCTACTGGCCTGATATCTGGGGCGACGTGAGACGATACTGTCAATCATGTGACATCTGCCAACGGACAACCCCAAAAGGTAAAATTGCACATGTACCACTTGGGCAAATGCCTGTGATTGATCAGCCTTTTCTTCGTGTAGCTGTTGACATTGTTGGCCCTATCCATCCTGTTTCAGATCGTAAGAACCGATACATCGTTACTCTGGTGGATTATGCTACACGATACCCCGAAGCAGTTGCTGTCCCAAACATAGAGACTGAGACCGTGGCAGAGGCACTTGTGCAGATGTTTAGCCGTGTGGGGATCCCAACTGAGATTTTGAGCGACAGAGGGGCTCAGTTTACCTCTGCTTTGATGAAAGAAGTAAGTCGTCTACTTTCTGTGAAACAGCTCACCACAACGCCTTATCATCCTGCATGTAACGGGTTAGTGGAAAGATTCAATGGAACCCTGAAAAGCATGTTGAGAAAACTCTGTGCGGAACGTCCTAAAGATTGGGATAGATATATTGATGCATTGCTTTTTGCTTACAGGGAAACTCCCCAAGAAAGTTTAGGGTTTTCTCCCTTTGAGATGTTATTTGGCAGATCAGTTCGCGGACCTCTGATGGTACTCAAGGAGTTGTGGGCTGAAGGCGAGGACACTGCTCCAGAGGTGAAATCTACCTATCAGTACGTACTAGATCTACAGACAAGGCTCCAGGATACATGGGAACTGGCTCAACAGGAACTACAACGTTCTGCTCGTCGCTACAAGGGCTACTACGACCAGAGAACTAAAAGGAGAGAGTTCAAGGTGGGGGACAAGGTGTTGTTTCTTTTGCCAACTGATAAGAATAAACTGTTAATGCAGTGGAAAGGCCCCTATGAGGTTACCGCGAGAGTAGGAACCATGGATTATACAATACTGTGCCAAAATAAGTTTAAAACATTTCATGCAAATCTGTTGAAGCTCTACCAGGAACGGGAGATTGAGTGCGGGGTCCTGATGCAAGTTAACGCTGCGGTGGTCGAAGAGGAAGTGGAACCAGAGATGCACATGTTTGGGGACGACCTGGACATACCGGAGTTGTTCGCCAAGGAATCGGTAGGAGATGTGTCGGTTGATAACTCTTTGGATGAAGCACAAAGAGCGGAGGTGAGAGAAATACTGGAAAGATACTCTGATGTTCTAACAGATTTACCTGGAAGGACAAATTTGGCTGAACATGACATCAAGTTGCGGTCTGACGAGCCAGTCAGACAGAAACCATATCCTGTTCCCCTTGCTCATAAAGACACCATCAGTGAAGAAGTTGAAGAGATGCTGAAAATGGGAATTATTGAGCGTTCTGAATCACCTTATTGTTCTCCAATTGTTCTTGTAAAGAAAAAAGGGGGCGGAGTCCGGTTTTGTGTAGATATGAAAAGAATTAATAATCTGACGATTTTTGATTCGGAGCCCATACCAAATCCAGAGGAGATATTCTCACAGATAAAAAACAGCAAGTATTACTCAAAATTTGACCTTACCAAAGGTTACTGGCAGATTCCCATGACCACAACGGCCAAAGAGAAAACAGCTTTCTCAACGTCTGAAGGTTTATTTCAATTTCGAATGATGCCTTTTGGATTGGTAAATGCCCCTGCAACTTTCAGTAGAATGATGCGTCGCCTCTTACGTGGAATGAAAGGTGTGGAGAATTTTATTGATGATATCATTATTTTTTCAGACACTTGGGAGGAACACCTGACTACCATCGTGGAGCTGCTTGAACGCTTGAGGAAAGCTGGACTAACTGCAAAACCGAGCAAATGTTGTATTGGAGGGAAGCAGCTAGAATTTCTGGGTCATGTGGTACGTGAAGGTGAACTCAACCTGCAAGAGGAAAAGGTAACTTCAATTCTGGATAGTCCCTGCCCAAAAACCAAAACTCAGATCAGGTCATTCCTAGGTTTGGTTGGATTTTATCGCAGATTCATTCCCAATTTCTCTGCAGTGGCTGCTCCTTTAACGGATATGACAAGGAAAGGAAAACCAAACCAGCTGGTGTGGGAGAAGGAGCAATTGAGAGCCTTCAGCACTTTGAAAACACAGTTGTCGCAGAGGCCAATTCTTCGTTTGCCAGATGACAAGAAAACTTTTACACTGCGGGCTGATGCGTCAAGTGCTGGCATCGGAGCTGTGCTGCTTCAAGAACACGACGGTATGTTATTCCCAGTGAAGTATCTGAGCCGGAAACTTCTTCCAAGAGAACAGCGATACTCTGTGATCGAGAAGGAATGTTTGGCACTTGTTTGGGCGATTCAGAAACTACAGATGTATTTGTACGGGAGGAATTTTGTACTCCAGACTGACCATGCTCCGTTGTTGTATCTGAACAAGGCTAAAGTACAGAACGGTCGCATCATGAGATGGGCCCTTGCATTGCAACCGTACAGATTTCAAATTGAAGCTATCAAAGGAAGCAAAAATGTGGGAGCGGATTTCCTGTCACGTTGTGAGTAAACCAGTGTTTTGCACGTAGGACCTACTGATTTCGTGGAGTGTTTAAAATTGTAAATTTTAATCTAGGTTGGGGGCTGTGTCACGAACTCAGTGATTGCAGAACTCGACAGGCGAGACCTGGCGAACCAAAACTCATTTGAGCCACCCTGCAGGCTTTGCACGAGCTGCAGTGAGCTTTGATAAGCAAGCGCGAGACGAGAGCTCTCACTTGCTACATGGACTGGTTGGAGCGGATTGATGATTTCTCTGATCGTGAGTTTTGGACTATGTGAATTATGTTTGAAACTTGTACTATATTGCTTCTAAATATGATAATTAACCAGTCTTACTTTATTGTACAGGTGGATGATCTGTAGGGCTACACTTCGTGTATTAGGTACATAGGTGGTATTTCCCAAGGTACAGGTGAGTAAACTTTTCCGTACATAAGTTAAGAACTGTGAATTGTGTAATCATGTAATTAATTGTTATTTAATTGATTAATTAACGGCGATTAATTGGTAGCTATTGTAAACGATAGCATAAGGGTTTTATCATGGTATTTTGTTAAATTGTTTGGTGATGGATTTTATTGCTTACATGGATGATTTGAAACAAATTTATGTTGTGTGTTGTAGTTCATCCACGTCCGGGGTCCGGGGTCCAGTATCGAATCCGGGCTCTTCAACCAGGGTAACTCCGGCCGAGGCATGCTTTTGAATCAGCAGAGAGTGGCGGAGTTTTGAGCAAGGTGCGGTAGAATGCTGTGTGCTATCAAGACCGCAGTGGTGACTGCTTGAGGTAGTCTGCCGTTCTGGGTGAGCGGATGTGTAATTAGGGATGAAGGTGTTTGTGTCAGGGCAGTCAGGCCCGCACTTTCACGGTCCACCCTTGAGGGATTTTGTGTGGGCACGGGACAGTGCTAGAGCAGAGTGAAGGTGTTAATGCCAGGGCAGTCAGGCCCGCATATATCACGGTCCACTCAGTTGTTTTCTGTATACTGGACAGACTGGTCCATGTACGGGTTTGTGTGAGATGTGCTCACTGAAATAACCATTGTTTTGTTTGTATTCAACTTTATGCAATAATGTAATGAATTGATGTAATCTTGTCTCAATTCTATGTGCTATTAACTGATTTGTTTAAATAAGTATTTTTCATTAGTGAATTTGTTACTGATCTGATGTTGTGAATAGTGATTACTTGTTATCACAGTTGCGAGGTATGAATTAACTAATTACTACCTGTGATAGAATTAAAGTAAATCTTCATCAGTGTTTTTCAGTTCATTGTCACCATTTGAAATATTGTTGTAAATAATTTGTAATAAGTAAAAGGTTCTTTCCTTGTGTATAAAGGTTAGATGTAGGTTACTTATTTATTTTGTTTGATACGATGTCATAGGAGGTGCATTGTCATCCATAATTCATGAAGATATTTATGTTGCAGCTATCCATACGCTAATCGGAACTAACCGGAATTAACATCACCTCTGCACCTGGAAGTTTGCATGGCACATGTGCACCAAGCTAGCAAGAAATATCATCTTTATCATTTCAGGTGCCTATGACACCGTATCTACACCCCACGCGTTTTTGTATTACCTTGTAAAATAGTTTTTTTTTATCTATATTGTTATGTAATAAACTTTTATTGGTAAACTACTTCTTTGTTGTCTCTGAGTACCAAAGTCACTTTGTGACACAGACGACATTGTGTTAATCGCCGAATCCGAAAATGACTTAAATTTTATGTTATCCGTATTGAATACATGGTGTGATGAGAACAAAATGTCAATCAACAGGGACAAGTCAAAGATCATCCACTTCAGGGGACCTGCGATGCAGCAAACAGATAAAGTGTTTAAAGTTGGAGATACGACATTGGATATTTGTCCTCAATATCAATATCTGGGAATTATGTTGGATGAACATTTGAATTATAACGTAATGGTGAAGTGTGCAGTAAAATCGGCAAGCAGAGCCCTAGGTCTCCTAATCGCTAAATTCAAGCACCTCGGAGGAATGCCTTTCAGCGTATATACGAAGCTATACGACACAATGGTATGGTCGATTCTAGATTATGGTGCTGGTATATGGGGAACCAGAGTCAACGCTCTTCATCACAGAGCTCTCAGGTTCTTCATGGGTGTTGGCAAATACACCCCGAACTTAAGTGTGAACGGCGACTCAGGTTGGATACCCCCCGTAGTGAGACAGTGGAAGGCAGTAACTAGAACATTTGCACGACTTACCAACATGAACCAAAGACGGGTAAATAAGAAGGTATTTGTATGGTCAAAGGTAAAGAACAGAAAGTGCTGGACTCGACGAGTTAAGGAGTACATGGATGCAATTGGATTGGGACATTTAGCAAGCTGTGAAACGCTAGAGAGTCGTCTGTTTACCCAAACTGTAACCAACATAACTTTCAACAGATATACACGACAATGGAGACACAAGCTGAATGCTGACCCTAGCTATAACCGTTCGTCCACAGGCCTTGGAAAACTCCGTCATTACAGACAGTATAAAAGGGCGTTTCAAGTTGAGAGCTACCTCATTTCCCCCCTGCCGAGATCACACAGATCCGCCCTAGCTAAGTTCAGGTGTGGAGTAGCACCACTCAGAGTCGAAACCGGACGGTATGAAAACCTGCATTTTAATCAAAGATATTGTTTTAATTGTAGTGATATTGTAGAAGATGAAATGCACGTTTTATTGTTTTGCCCTTTATATCAATCTGTTAGAGATGAATTATTTGTTTCTTGTTTTAATAAGCTAGAAGGTTTTAATCTATTACCGCCAAACGAACAGTTTTATGCCATACTAAACAATCCCGTTTTAACTTTTGATAGTGCCAAGGCCTGCAATAGTATTCTTCGTTTACGTCGTAATCTTTTATATGGATAATTTATGCAATATTTTAGTTTACTTTTATTGATGTACATGCTTTTACTCTATATTCAATATATTTTATGTTTTATAAATTGACACAGTGTCTCTCATAAATCGCTGAGCGACTGGTTGTATATACACAAGTGAGACAAAAATAAAACAATCTGTCTGTCTGTCTGTCTGTTTGGCTAAAGTATTCGAGAAGTGTATATTTAAGCACGTTTACAACTTTTGTGTTGACAATGATATCAAATCCGTACATCAATCAGGATTTAAGCCAGGAGACTCGACTGTATATCAGTTAACAGATCTTTATCATGTAATATCAAAGGCTTTAGATGAAGGTAAAGAAATCAGAGCTGTTTTCTGTGATATCAGCAAGGCTTTCGATCGTGTTTGGCACAAAGGGCTATTAGCAAAATTGGAATCTATTGGGATAAATGGAAATTTACTTGAATGGTTTAACAATTATTTACATGATAGAAAACAATCAGTTGTTATCAATGGGCGTAAGTCAAGTTCAAAATCTGTATTAGCCGGTGTGCCTCAAGGTTCAGTCCTTGGGCCTCTCTTATTTCTTATATACATTAACGACTTAACAAACGGAATAGTAAGTAATGTGAAACTTTTCGCAGATGACACTTCCCTTTATTTAGTTATTGAAAATCCAACCCAGGCACAAACCCTACTCAACAGTGACCTTGAACTTATTTCCGATTGGGCAAGCAAATGGCAGGTTAAATTCAGCCCTGAAAAGACAGAAGCTATGCTTTTTTCAAATAA